>OW203765.1:7779428-8433544 GCA_934045905.1 Leuctra nigra
CTTCCAGCAACTGCAGCTTCCAGCTGAGTCAAGGACTGGACAACAACAGCGAGCAAGGAACTACACGTCTCTACTGCACATCTCTTCTCCCTCGACAGTCTTCCTCACATACGACTGAGTTATTTTAAGCTTTCTGAATATGTAGTTTATTGCATGAAGAGATTATTCAGTATGTTTTTCATTTTTATGACGTCATTTCCGTTTTCGTTAATAGTACATTTCTACTTAAACTATTGATATTCCATACAGATGACCGTCTGAATCATTTGGCGCTAGTTTCATTCCGATCGGTTTAGCCGTTTTCTAGATATGACGTCACTTCCGGTTTCGGTAATAGTAAATTTCTACTTGAATTATTGATATTCCATATAGATGTCCTTCTGAATCATTTGGCGTTAGTTTTTTATTCCGATCGGTTCAGCCGTTTTCTAGATATGACGTCACTTCCGGCTTCAAAATGGCGTCTTCCTGTTGGTTTAATATAAAGGCACCTAAGACGCCAAAAGTGCACATGTGGTAAAAATTTCTGATTGCTCGATTTTAAGCCGTTTAGGCTGTGGCGGTGACAGCGGCTTCTTGAAATCATCTGTGGAAGAGACCTTTTAAAAGGGGTGTAATTTCACTGTTTTCACGGCCCTCTATCTCGCAAATAGAATAACCTATTATTCCCAAATTTGGTATTTGGTACATTACAAGTTACCAATTTGTTCCCAAATTTGGTATTATGGGGTAGGGTTGGCTATAGCTCGAAATTTAGATATTTCGCAACAGTGTGAGATTTCCTAATTTTGAGATCCAGTAGGCCGAAAATGCCATGTTATTGCTTACAGTTAAGTGTTTAGTCTCATCCTCAGTTTATTAGGCATTTACGGTATGTAGAGTGATTGTGAGTGTACTGTAGGACTTGGCTGGGTGGATCGACCACTCCACTAGATTGAGCTTGAAAATGTGTATGGAAAATAATTGAGGCTCATTATATCATGTGCGATACTATTTACGATAACTCGTAGATACTAATTGAATTTCACTATTCTTCTTTCATAAGTAGGTAATAACTCTAAATAGGTATGAGATTGGATGAACGTAGAAGACAACTGTTAGAAATGTCGATCCTTTGTGTAGGTTATAGTCCAGTAATTGTGTGATTATACCCACTACTAATTGCAACAGAAGGTTTCAATACATAAATCGATTCAGAAAAATGTCTTCTACAACATATCCAAAATCGCCCAAAATCGCTTTACGGAAAAATGGTTTTAATGACTTTTTACGTTAATTTCCCATGTTAATTCCATCTTGCAAAAAAAACTTTTTTTCATGTAACTCCTATTTTGACGAAACTTGGCAGAATTGTTCACGATCCTAAATGAACAGTAGCTTTCTGAGCGTTTTCCTCTAAATCACCTCGTTTGGGAAATATGATCCATTGAAAAGTCATGTTTTCGAAGATTTAAGTGTCACTTTGAGTGTAATTTGACGTAAAATTTGACGAAAAATTTTAATTTGACGATGAGATTTAGAGGAAAACGCTAAGAGAGCTATTTGTGTTCATTTAGGATGGTGAACAATTCTGCCAAGTTTCGTCAAAATCGAAGTTACATGAAAAAAAGTTTTTTTTGCAAGATGGAACTAACATGGGAAATTAAATTAAACAGTGATTAAAACCCTTTTTCCGTACAGCGATTTTGGGCGATTTTGGATATGTTGTAGAGGAATTTTTTCTGAATCGAACGGTACCAAAAACGCTTCTGTTGCAATTAGTACTGGGTTATGCTGATTTTTTCACCAGAATTACTGGACTATTACTATGGCAACAATATCTCATGTCTCTCTCTGTGACAGGTTCTGACATGTCTGCGTTCATCCACCAACACGCCAACTACATCAACTCCAAGACGCTCTCGTACAGAACACTGGGCTTCGATCTGTGCAAGGAAAACAGAGGGCGAGTATCATTCTGACTATCTTTAACCAATTTTGCAAAACCTTTTATCTATTTCTTTTTCAAAAATGGTTTGATGACATCAAAAAAATTCAAATAAATCTATCTTCCTGCGTGCAAAACCTCGTATCTATTCAGGCAATTAAATTCGGTCATTTCACTGCCTTCTAAAGCCTCGTATAAGCTGATACGAGGTTTTCATGGTTTCTTAGAAAGGCAAAAAAGCAAAACATCGTACCTTAACCTTAACTCATACTTACTAAATCCCTGTGCATTTAAGCCTTATAATTTTTAGTAATTTTTTGCGTATAATTTTGAGCCCAACGGCGGGTGGTAGAACCGTGAATAACACAGTTAGTACAATCGTAATCAACATTGAGCGCGGTCAGCGGTTGGATGGGTAACCATTCAACTCTGCCTTGCCAGGTTACTGCCGTTGGACCAGAGAGACTGGGGTGTTCGGGGGTTAGTGTGACGACCTCCCTCCACCTGTTATCAGTCTCTCGACGGCGCGGGTTGTGGAGGCCCGTGCTGTGAATGTATGTCCCCTTGGTATCTTTCGTCAGGATACCTACATGCCTACATGCCGGTACGGTACAGGATATCTCCCATTCTCACTAGTGGAGCCTCGGGTCTGTTGAGAATAAACCTAGACCTCTGACTTAATCAATACGGTATTAGATACTGTTTTTTTTTTCTTTGATTAGGCAACCCGAGATGAGCACACAACGATTTACAGAATGCAAATAATGGCGTTTTCCACTGGCTGCACTGGTGCGCACTGGGTCTGCACTGGGTGCGGGTATCGTTTTCCACTGGAAAATCCAGTGTGCACTGGAGTGGTTTTTGCGTTTTCCACTGACAAAGTCGCACGCTCTGAGGGCACATTTTTCGCACTGAGAATATTCTCAGTGCAAGCCATTGCACTCGAATATTCCAAGATGGACGCTTGAAAAATGGTTGCTGTTTATAACCTATTTGAATCTTCAAATAACAGTGATAGATTAATTGACCAACAATGGATGATCTAAAACGAATTCTATGAAATTCATTGCTATTTTTAGGTTATGTTAGCACTGGAAATATCCTTGTTTTCCACTGGGGTTTCTTTTTTTGCGCACTTGTGCAGAGCATGACGTCACAGAGCAATTCTTTGCTCTCATTCAGTGCATGCCAGAGGAAAATGCTATAAGACGTGACTAGATCGAAAAGTATTAAAAAGTGTTTGTGCTGGCCATGTCATGTTGGTTGTGTATTTGAGCGGTATCTTGACATTACGCTGCAGAGAGGAGAGCCCACTGCGCACCATGGACCTGGCTCGTCTGCTGCACACGTTGCCCGTGCTGCGCGCGCAGCTGGCCATGTCATGTTGGTTGTGTTGAGCGTGTATCTTGACGTGACACTGCAGAGAGGAGAGCCCACTGCGCACCATGGACCTGGCTCGTCTGCTGCACACGCTGCCCGTGCTGCGCGCGCAGCTGGCCGCCATATCATGTTGGTTGTGTTGAGCGTGTATCTTGACGTGACACTGCAGAGAGGAGAGCCCACTGCGCACCATGGACCTGGCACGTCTGCTGCGCACGCTGCCCGTGCTGCGCGCGCAGCTGGACGCGCTGCTCGCCTGCGTGTTCACCGCCAGTGACGTCAGCAATGCTGTCATGCGCAAGGCCTACCTCCTGCTGCAGGACGATCTCACGCAGCTCATGTTCTGCTACACGGCGGTGTTCGAGCGAGTTCACAATCTTGTCGGTCAGTGGGCGCTTTACACAGAGAGGGTTTTTTCTGACAACTTTGTCAGAATTTTTCTGAATTTCAATTTGTCTTTATTTTTCTGAAAACAATCTAGTTTTATCACGCATACTTTATCACGCTCTGTAAATATTTTAGAACGGAATCTAAAAGAAAAACTTTTTATAGTAATTCAGTTTGAACATTTTTATACATGTAAAACACATGAGATTTAATTTTTTAAATTTTTAAATGTTTTTAGTGTAAAATTTTTAAAACTGAATTAAAAATAAATATTATTTCATATTCAGTTTTTTATTATAAATATTTTTTATCACTTCTACATTGAAACATAATATTGTTAAAAGAACTAGATTACCTACATGTATTTCAAATGTATTTCCCAATAGCCATGCTTCGAAATTGAAGTAATGAAACCCCGTAGAGTAAAAAATGATCATTATTTAATCGAAACTAAAGCATATTTACTGTGTCCTTTATTTTACTGATACATCAACAACATGTATCATACTCTGCTATATCGTATTGTTTAAATAGATATTTTGTCACCGTCAATTTTTCTCCCATTTACAAAGTGATTGCCAGAGAGATTCTCGCCTCCTAACCGGGCCGTCGCCGGCGTCGTAGGGTGGTCAGCGTGGATACTGGTAAATTGTTTAAGACGGTGTTGGTGTCTATTTAGACTGTTTGTTTTCTCCCTGCAGACGACTACAACGAGACCAACAAGAAGGATTGCCTCGAGGGTATTGACCTGCTCAAGAAAGCTCTGCCCGGCATGGACTGAGTGGTGGAGTACCTCAAGGTCAGCATTTTCCCAGACATCCAGGCGGTCTTCCTGAGTCTGGTGCAGGCATTCAGGTAGGGGTACACACTTTCCGAAACAAACATTTTGAGGAAAGAAAAATTGGTAGTTTTTTCGTGGTTTCCTAAAATAAAATTGTAGTTTCTTCAATACGCTTGATTTTTGATTATAAGTTTTACCTATGTGACTTATTACATTTTTCGTCAGTGCGTCGGTAAGGAAAAGTAAGGAAAGGCTTTCACCAAATTTGGTTCAACGCTCATGTTCAACGCTCAGTTATTTTTGTATGGCGTTACAGGATTACAATCCTACTGCCGCCTCAACAACTCTACTCCTTTGACGATGCGCCATTATAGGAGGTGAAGTTGGTTGAGGATTCCTAACTCGGAATTTCAAGCGGAGTCGTTAGCCCCCTGGGCCCAATTATATAGTTAGCTTAAATCAAACTATGTAGTTAAAATTTATAAAGAAACAGTAAATAAACAAATGTCAATTTCCCCTCCTCCTCCCCTCAAAAAGTTCAAACTTCTGCGTTTGAAAAACTTTTTCCCCGCACTCAAAATCCCTACCTTTAGGACTCAACTGGAGCGGTGGGAGCAGCTCATCAGCGCTATCGAGCGGCTCAACAACGTGAGGCGGCTGCTGAGCGATGAGTTGGAGCGGCTCAACAACACGCGGGAGCGGCTCCATAGCTTGAGGAGGAGGCGGGAGGAGGAGGGGGACCGCGTCAAGGAGGTGATACAGAGACTTGTGGCCGACAGACCTGTTGGTCAGGAACATCGGGGATCTGCTGCGGCATGATTGTGGGGTGAGTAACGGCATACTGGAATATTATATTCACTCCAGAGCATGAGGAGGCGGGAGGAGGAGGGGGACCTGGTCAAGGAGGTGATACAGAGACTTGTGGCCGACAGACCTGTTGGTCAGGAACATCGGGGATCTGCTGCGGCATGATTGTGGGGTGAGTCACGACATTCTGGAATATTATATTCACTCCAGAGCATGAGGAGGCGGGGGAGGAGAGGGACCGCGCAAGGAGGTGATACAGATTAGATTAGATTAGATTAATAGGGTTTAACGGCGCGTCAACGACGAGGTTATATTGCGCACATTAATTATTTTACTTTAAACTTTGTTGAATTAAGTGGAGGACACTGGGAGGGGGTTGACCTAACGGGCCCGATCCGGGGGAGTCCAGCACTGGTGGGAATGCCAGGCCGGAATGGGGACGGACCGGGGGGTGTAAGGATTCGGGCCGGTGGAACCCGATTTTAGGGGGATCACCATCTCGAGGGGAAAGGCCGGCCCGATGGGGACCGCAAAATCAAGGGAAGACATGGTTAGGCCAACCCTGGCTGCTCTTTGTCTGGGCCTCACCCCTGACCTGTCCGGCATGGGTAGCCCTTACACATGAGCATATGTTTGCCGGCTAAGCTGCAATGGATCGTTGGCCAACACAAACCCCACCACCGCGATAAGGTGGCAGCCGTCGGTGGGGGAGTGGGGGGGGGGGGGGGGGGGGGGTGATACAGAGACTTGTGGCTGACAAACCTGTTGATCAGGAACATTGGGGATCTGCTGCGGCATGATTGTGGGGTGAGTCACGACATTCTGGAATTACATTTTAGAAACATGTTCTATGAAATTAATACTATTGAGTTTCAATGTATCATACATTAGGGACGTATCCTTCAATTCTTTTGGCTAATTTGTAGTAACACAACCCATAATAAGAAAAAACACATTTCTAAAAAACAAATTCTACAAAATATATTTTCTCTTTGAGTAGTTTGAATAGGGAAGTCTCCTTAAAAATGTTTATACTAAATTTGTAAATATCAACACAAAAAATAATTACAAATACACTTATCACCCGAAAAAATTAACATTTTCATTAATTAAATATCAAATTGAAATTTCATGTGTCATTTTAGCTGGAAAATTTACCTGTCGTATATGCGCCCAGTGAAGTCATTTCTAAGTCCACAACAATGTGTTAAATGTTTTGTTGCCATGGCAATGCTATGACGTCAATGCCGACGGTTAAATAATTTAAAAATTCGGAGATTTCTATCAATCTTTCTGTAACAATCACTTGAAAACTACTTATTCATCCCACAATAATAATGATTTGTGTGTCTACATCCTTTTTATGTATAATGCCAATATTTCACGTTTTTAATACATTCTGTGACCGAAAAGAGTTCCCTATTACAATTAATTTGCATTTTAACGGTGTGTCTCATGACTTGGCTGAGTGAAGCAACTGCTCCATTAGATATCGGTCCATCTGACGTGTCATCAACTTAATCTCATTGCTTACTTCATACTTCCGAGGAAAGTTGTGTTGAAGATTCAAGTCTTTGCATCCGAAGGACGGTGTAACATTCACAGCAAAGGCCTCCACAACCCGCGCCGTCGAGAGACTGATAATGGGTGGAGGGAGGTCGTCACCACACTAACCCCCAAACACCCCCAGCTCTAAGCCCCCAGTCTAGGACAATACAGAGAGAATTTCACCGGGAAAGTAACCATCGACCGTTACATTGAAACTCTATACTAACTTAGTATTATTTGTTTACAGATGTCGAGGACTTGCATCTAAGAATTCTGAAGACATCGATCCTTTAACAACGGTGTCCAGGAGGCCAAGTCTTGAAACTTACGCTTTCAAGACGCAAACGCTCTCGGACGTCATAAAGTCCCATTTACTGTAAGAATGATGACCTTGAAATCTACTGTCAACTGTTTTAATAGGTTTTAATATTGTTTTAATGACTGTATAATATCTGTAATAATAATTATAATGTTAATAAATTGTTTGCAATAGATTGCTGGATGACAATCAAATAAGTGGCTTGACTTTATGTTTCAATGTCGATCACTCTTACAGTAAATGGGACTTTATGACGTCCGAGAGCGTTTGCGTCCTGAAAGCGTAAGTTTCAAGACTTGGCCTCCAGTGTTAAATATTTATGATTTTCCAAGTCCGTATTTAAGATATAAGTTATTTAATACAAATCGATGTACGAAATAAATTAAGGGCAAGGATCGGCTGACTGATCCCAGAGAATCAGCCCTAATAGGCAACTCTCTCTTCATTTTTTTATGTTTTAATATAATTGTAAATTTCGGGTGGAATTCAAGGATATTTTTTTAAAAAAATTTAGATGAAAATTGACGGAGTTATATGTGTTTCAATATTTCATTCTATTTGCGATTTGAATCTGGCGCAAAAACGATCGCCACGTACAGCCTTATACGCACACTAGAGTTTGACTGGGATGACGTCAGAATGGTGCAGATTGTAGCAAGAACCAAAGTGACAGCATCTACGCCCACCTTTTTGTAAGTTTTACGGTTTGGTTCTTGATTTTGTGATCATATTGTGTTCTTATAATGGATGTAGAACAAAATCGGAAGGAAAGGAAATTAATTAAGAATTGCATTGTGCCTCTCTGTTCAAATTCTACGAAGATTTCTCCTAAGAAAAAATTCATTAGAGTTCCGAAGAATCCAAGACGTCGCAGAACATGGTTGAAATCTTGTAGAAGAATGGAAAGTTTTTCATCGGAGACACATTTGTACTGCTGTGAAGATCATTTCTTTGTATGTGCTATCTTTCTTTCATTGTGTTTGTGTATCAAGTAGGTAGGTAGTAGGTAGGTTTTGATTTGAAATAGGCTGCAGGTATGTAGGTAGCTTGTAATCCATGTATTTCTTCTTTTAAATCAGTAGGAACACCTTTCGAGTGGTGTAGATATGGATACATAAACTATAAATAACATAATTTGTTAATTATTGAATATGTATTATACAGATTTGTGTCATACAATGCAACTTGGAGCTTGTGACAGCAAGTGACGGATAGACCTAGGTACACTTACCTTCGATTTTAAACTCATTTCAACACTGCTCATCCATTATTCGTCATAAATAATATAGCACATTACAATTATGATGTACACATACAGCAAATTGCCATAATATGCCGGAGAAAATTCAATATCCAAAAGTTTAAACATCTTGAACTTATCACAGCACATAACACCATTGTATTTGATTCTGTCAAAAGTCAGTTGCACCATTCTGACGTCACAGACCGATGAGCCAATCGCAGCGCGTTCTTGTTTAAGATTGGAATGTGAGGAATTTCATGAAGAATAGTGATCGGGAAAACACTGTTTATTCAGAGAAATAATGTTATTCTGTGAAAATATATATGTGGGCATGATCGAAATATGTTCATCTACTAAATTAAGTATATTTTAATGAAATTGCTAACTAGAGAGAGTTGCCTATTGCTATTGTAGGCGGTGTTTTTAAAGGTAAATAAGGCGGGACCAGATTTGGGGACGAATTTGTTGTCATTACTGTGATTGGTCTAGCTGGGAACAATGTTTGATAACGTTGCCTTCGGACTGTAGTTCCCATGCAAAAAATGTAAACAGAAGTGAGATCGGAGACCCCGAGTATTAATTGTTATGATCGCTGGGTCCAGACTGGTTACCAAGTCAAATGACATAATTAGCATCACTTTCACAACACGAACAAAATCATCGTGGATCAAGAATAATCACACACGCAATTAAGTGTTCAACACCTTATTTAATAGATTGCAAATCCGTTTAATGATTTTTATTCCAACCATTATAACGGCGATATATGACACTGATCTTATTTCACCACCTGAGAGTAAAGGCCATTGGACAAATTTGTTTACGAATAGGTATAGGTAGTCTCATTTCTCTCTGGGTTTTTTACTAAGAGAATATGTAGCTATCGCAATCAGAGCAAGAAAGTCATTTTAGTTTTTGTGCATGTGGTTCTTGTAGTAGAATGTAGACACTGTCTACTGTCTACTTCTTGTAAGTAGAGAGTAGAAAATATAAAAATAACGAAATAAAGTAAAAAAATACACATGAATATTTCCAGCCTTTTCTCAGGACCATAAGTGGAATGTTGTGAAATTTATAAATCAATGAATTAGGTAATACAATGTTGAAATTTTTAAATAATATCATATCAATAATTGCTCAAAACTAGTAGAAAAAAATCAACAAAAAGTCACACATTTTAAATTTTGAATCCGGCACTACACCGAATTTATTATTTTTAAATGGAATGGTTGGAGTAATGATAACGGTCAATACAACAATGAAATAATTATTCGCCGTTTGTCTGACAAATCATTGCTATCGGTGACCTACCTGTGTTCGGGATTAACGTGTGAAATAACACGTAAAATGTATAATTATTATTCAATTGCTATGATACACATTGCAACCAAAAATATTTATTTACCTTTATAACATACAGTTTTCAGTTATAAATTATAAAATAGTGCATACAGTAGAGACACACATTGATGTGCTCTTAGCGAGCGTCGAAATTCATCTATTATTCTGCACTAGCAATTGTAGACGGGAAACCTGTTCGACATTGTTGTCACAATGAGAATAAATACACATCGTGACATAACCTTGCCGAGATTGACGCAAGAATAATAGATAGCCCGAGATGCTACTATTTACATTGAATTATAATGGATGCTTAGCGAAGTGTTGCCAATTTTAACAATTATTATTCAATTCGCAGAAATATTTTTAAATCTTCCAAAAAAATTACATCTTCAAATTAAAATTTAAAATAGCATAAAAAATAAAAATAAGTAAAGTCTTTGTCAATACAGCGAATTTTGTTACGACAAATAAAATTATAAGAAAGATTTGTACTTGGCAGTTTTGAATATCAACATTCTACGTGTTTCTGAAAATTTTCATTTACATTTTATCAACTTACAATGAAAATTTAATTTTAGGATATTTCCAATCATTTTAGACGGTACCTATACACTTTATAACAGGATCATCAAAGATTTTTCTAAATGAGGTAAGATGAATAAGTCATCTCCGAGGTCCGTCTGTCTCCAGTCGTCGTTGATTGCGTAAATGCCGGGGGAAGGGATGATTATTGTAGGCATACAAACTCTCTCTATCAGTGCACTATTTATATTTCCATGCTGTCTATTAAAGGACCCTCCCATCACCCCCTTCCACACAGTTACTGAAACTCCCAGATGTTTAGCTACTTGCAACTTTAGTCGATTATAGTGCCCCTGGTTTTAGGCAAATTACCCTACAATTGATGGTGTGAGAAAGCAAATTGTGCCTCTACCGATCAAGTTAGAAAAAAAGTTTCAAGAGCAAAGTTGCTTGAAATTAAATCTAGTTTGTGCGTCGTTGAGCCAATTTTTAAAATTAAGTTTTTTATTCTCGCAATATATAACTACTTAAAACTTTAAGGTGATTAAAAATTTCAAAAAAGTGGTCAACGTTGCACAATCTGCAATTCATTTTCTACAACTTTGTCGCTTTAACATCTAGTCTATCTTCAACGAGAGGGGGCGATAACTGTTTTCCAGCCGAGGTCCTCATTCATAGGCTCTTCCTTCCCCTTAAGCGTATGTATTACCTTTTGCGTTTTAAGTGATTTTAGATTAAGGTTTTGATGTAATTTCACTACTTACAGATTAGATTATTATTATTGTTTAATGGCGCGTCAACGACGAGGTTATATTGCGCAAATTATTGTTAAATTTTAACTTTGTTGATCATAAGTGGAGGACATGGGGAGGGGTCGACCTAAAGGGCCCGATCTGGGGGAGTCTGAAACTGGTGGGAAAGCCAGTTCAGAATTGGGACAGACCGGGGGGTGGAGGAAAGCTTCGGGCCGGTGGGACCCGATTTCAGGGGGATCACCATCTCGAGGGGGGAGGCCGGCCCGAGAGGCCCGCGAATTTGGGGAGGGCATGGGACTAGGTCGACCCTGGACTTCACTTAGTTGGGACCATCACTCGTTATTTGAGGCGGCCCCTTAAGCCCCACCACCGCGTCAAGGTGGCAGTCCATTGGTGGGGTCACTACTTACATAACTTGGACTAACCCAACGTTGTCATTTTATCCCGGCCAGTGGAACGACATTGAATAACTTTAGTACTAATATTATGTAAAACTATGGTAAAACGCTCTGTGTAACGCGTTGATAAGCGAGCCTTCGTATTGCATGCGAATAATATGTTTATGAAATAGTTCCTCAGCTAACCTTGAGAATCCAGTTAAAGCATAAAATGTTGAAATGTGCATTTTGTCATATGTCAAATTAAACATATTGGTCAAGAAACACTTTTAATGCTGGTCCTAATGGCCATGCAAAATTTAGTGATAAACGATTCCAATTTTAATTATTTGCATACAGAGTAAAGGAGAATTCCATTCCCATTGCCAAGCTAAGTAACAAAGTAGAAATCAATTTTCCGATGAAACCAATGGACTGATCTTGCTCACAATCATTTTGACCACAACCAGAATAGTAATAAGTTTTGTTTGCGAAGAAATTGGCCTGATCCTGATTTCGTTTGGCAGGAGACGCCAGATGCACAGTGACAGACGACAGACGACAGACGGACAAAAACAGAGATTCTAGCCATAGGTGTAGTGTTGGCGCGCCTGCGCGAGGTCTTTAGAAGGCGCTGGAGTTCGATCATCAAGATGGCGACCAGCCTCGTTACTATGTATTTAACGTCATAATAAACACGCTATAAAAGTATATTATTGTACGTGTATTCCTTACCAGTGTTCACGTTGAGGAGTAACACCACATGGTATCAGCCAGGAGTAAAACTCGCGTCAAGATTTCAATCGGTTCACGTATATTTTGTCTAAAATAAGTGACGATGTCTGGCGGAAAAGACGGTAGGGAGCAACAAGCATCTATGCACCAGAGTTCAGCGGGATCGCAAAGCAGCAGTGGTACCAACTCAGACATGACAGCGCGTGAAAGTCACTATGGTTCTTACCAACTTCAACCTCCGTCAAATTTCGATTTCTCGGAACCAATGTCATGGCCAAAATGGATTCGTCGTTACGACAGGTTTCGAATTTCGACAGGATTGGATACAGAACCACAAGTAAAGCAAGTTCACAGTTTAATTTATTGCATGGGTGATGATGCAGAAGACATTCTAGCATCACTGCAATTATCAACAGATGAGGGAAATTGTTATGCAACTGTTGTAGACAGATTGCAGTCACACTTCATCAAGAGACGCAACGTGATTTTTGAAAGGGCCAAATTTCACCAACGTGTGCAAGAATCAGAAGAATCAGCCGTAATGTTTATTACAGCGTTATATTCATTAGTAAAACACTGTGGATATGGTGAGCTACAAGAAGAGATGATCCGTGACAGGTTAGTTGTCGGATTAAGAGACGTCAAGCTGTCAGAATCATTGCAAATGGATTCAGAGCTGACTTTACAAAAAGCTTTGATAGAATTCGTGTCAACGAAGACATCAAGGGGCAGCAGAAGGTTCTCCGAGGCTTCCAGTCAGACGGTCAAGCTAATGTCGATGCATTCAAGGGTGCAGTGAAGAAGAAAGAGTCATCAGCAGCTAAGAATGATCAAGGTCAGAAGTTTAATTATTCAAAGCATGCAAGTCAAGAGAAATGTGGTCGATGCGGTCGCGCGAGACATCCACTCAAGGATTGTCCGGCCAGGAATGTAAAATGCCGATCGTGCAACATTCAAGGACACTTCCAACAGCATTGTCGAAGCAGGAAGTCAGGTCAGTCAAATCTTCGAGAAGTTCAAGTCAATGCAAACCCAGATGAAGTCTTTCTAGGGGTAGTTGATACTTCAGAATACAATGAAGCATGGCACGTCAGAGTGGCTGTTAACCACAAGCCTGTAAAGTTTAAAATTGACACAGGTGCGGACGTCACAGTAATTTCAGAAAGAGAATACAATGCTAAATTCTCTACGCAGAAGCTGTTTCCTGCCACGAAGCGATTAATAGGACCAGGTCGAGCTGAGTTGCAGGTCAAAGGTCAGTTCCGAGCATCGATGAAATTCAGAGAGAAGACGTCGGTCCAGGATGTTTTCTTCGTGAGCAAGATGGATGACGCTTTGCTGGGTAGACCGGCAATTTGCAGTCTAAATCTCGTCAGCAAGGTCGCAGCTGTGCAGCAGACCGGGACAGCAAGTACACAAGATGTCAAGAAGACATTTTCTTCACTTTTTCAAGGGTTGGGGGAAATGCAAGGTGAATACAAGATAAGTTTACGTCCAGGTGCGGAGCCGTTTGCTATAGCAACGCCTCGTCGTGTAGCAATTCCTCTACTGCCGAAAGTTCGTGAAGAGCTGCAGAAGATGGAGAATTCAGGGGTCATCTCGAAAGTCGAAGAGCCTACTGAATGGTATGCAGGTATGGTTGTAGTGCTCAAGAAGAGTGGCAATGTAAGGATTTGCGTTGACCTTACTCAGCTGAACCGAAGTGTCAAGCGAGAACAGCACATAATGCCTGCAATAGACGAGACTCTCGGACACTTGGGAGGTGCAAAAGTGTTTAGTAAACTAGATGCCAACAGTGGTTTCTGGCAAATAAAACTTGCAGAAGAGTCGCGTAAGCTTACTACGTTCATCACACCAGATGGGAGGTATTGTTTCAACCGTCTTCCGTTTGGTATCACGTCTGCACCGGAAGTCTATCAAAAGAAGATGTCCGAGTTACTCGCAGGATTACCAGGAGTTATCTGCCAGATGGATGATGTACTCATTTTCGGCAAGAACAAAAGTGAACTGACGCAAGACGTACGTCATGTACGTCTTGCGTCAGTCCTGAAGAAAATCAGTGAAGCAGGAATCACTTTGAATGAATCGAAATGTACTTTCGGGGTAAATTCGGTAAAATTCCTAGGATACATTATCAGCGAGTCAGGAGTAAAAGTGGATCCAAAGAAGACATCCGCGATTGAAGAAATGAAAAATCCGCATGATGATTCTGGTGTAAGAAGGTTGTTGGGGATGGCAAATCAGTTACTCAAGTTTGTGCCAAACCTGGCAGAAATCACGAAGCCAATTCGCGAACTGCTTAATAAATCAAATGAGTTCCAGTGGGGAGCCCAGCAAGACGCAGCCTTCAAGAAGATTAAGGAAAGTTTGTCCACAGCTCCTACATTGATGTTTTATGATGTAAATCAACCTGTTCGAATCACTAGCGACGCCTCGTCGTTTGGGCTAGGTGCAGTGATGGAGCAAACTGATCAAGACGGTGAGTGGCATCCGGTTGCATACGCATCACGAGCACTTACTACAACTGAAACTAGATACGCACAGATTGAGAAAGAAGCTCTGGGGATCGTCTGGTCTTGTGAGAAGTTTCAGAACTTTCTGTTGGGTAAAGAGTTCCATGTCCAAACCGATCACTTACCACTTGTACCGATTTTCCAGCAGAAACCGCTGAGTGACTTGTCACCTAGACTGCTTCTTATGCGGCTAAGGTTGATGAAGTTTTCATTCACCATCTCACACGTTCCAGGCAAGTTTTTGTTCACAGCCGATACTTTGTCTAGAGAGCCAGTCGGCATCGCTTCCGTTGAGTGTGTTGCGCTCCAGGAAGAGATTGAGGAGTGTGTGGATCAAGTCATCAGTGAGCTTCCAGCGTCGGACGAGCGTTTAAAGGAGATCCAGCGTAAACAACAAGCCGATCACACCTGTGTTCAGGTGATTCAATATGTCAAGAATGGTTGGCCAAACAAGAACGATCTAGTACCAGCGTGCATGCCTTTCTACCAAGAACGAGGGGACATGACTGTTCAGCATGGACTTCTCATGAGAGGTAAAAGATTAGTAATACCTGTTTCTCTGCGAAGGTCTATTTTGCAGAAGATCCACGAGGGACACCTCGGCATAAACAAATGCAGGGAGCGCGCCAGAGAGTCTGTCTGGTGGCCGCAGATTGGACAACATATTCAAGATCTGGTTTCCAATTGCCAGAGCTATATGCAGTTCCGAGAGAATCAAGACGAACCGTTGATGTCAACACCTCTGCCGGATCGACAGTGGCAGAAGGTCGGTATGGATCTATTTTGAGATAAGTGGAGTTCACTATCTGTTGATTGTTGACTACTACTCAAGGTTTCCAGAAGTTCTGTTGTTAAACCAGACAACCAGTAGTTTCGTAATTTAGCGAATCAAGTCTGTATTCGCAAGATTTGGTATTCCTGAGGTCGTCATGTCGGATAACGGTCCTCAATTAAGTTCAGAACTTTTTAGGGAGTTTGCACAGTCATGGGGTTTCCGTCATGTCACAAGCAGCCCGAAATTTCCCCAATCGAATGGTATGTCGGAGAGAATGGTGAAAACCATCAAGTCCATACTTTAGAAAGCAGGAGATCCGTACCTTGGTATTCTTGCCTATCGTACGACACCACTAGCTTCAGGCCGCAGTCCAGCTAAGCTTTTGATGGGACACGAGTTGCGTACAACTTTACCGTCAACGCCGGAGCGACTTCATTCACCAACCAAGGAAGAGGAGAAGTGGAGGCAGATTGAGTGCAACCTTAAGCGAAAGCAAAAAGTCAACTACAACCGTCGTCACCGTTCAACTGATCTTCCACCACTAGATGTAGGTGACTCTGTTGTTATAACAGATCAGAAGAAGAATGGACAGGTGGTAAAAATAGAAGATTCGCCTAGATCGTATTGCATTTCCACTCCGCAAGGTATGGTCAGACGAAACCGTATGCATCTTCTAGCCAATCCACACGTTGAGCAAGAAGCGAATGAACCGATGCCTGAAGATCATATCGTGAACAGCCCCGTTCCCAACTCACCCGAGAAGATTACGTCAACTCTGTTTACAAGGAGCGGTAGGAACATTTGCAAGCCCAAGAGATATTTGGAGTAATGTAGTGTAATACTTTGTAGTTTTATTTTCAGCATACATAGCATGTTTTTGCAGTTATCATGACATTCATATATCAATACTAGTTATGTTCAAGAAACATGTTCTGATGAATTCCATTAATGTTCTTATCAAGTGTTTCAACCAAATGCTATGTAATATCACAAGGAATGGTCTCTACCCGGAAAAAGGGGGATGTAGTGTTGGCGCGCCTGCGCTAGGTCTTTAGAAGGCGCTGGAGTTCTATCATCAAGATGGCGACCAGCCTCGTTACTATGTATTTACCGTCATAATAAACACGCTATAAAAGTATATCATTGTACGTGTATTCCTTACCAGTGTTCACGTTGAGGAGTAACACCACAGAACTAGTTCCTTTTTTCGGCGAGGAACTTGGAACTGGAACTAGTTCCTTTTCAAAAGGAACTTACCCAACACTGTTCCTGGCTGCAACTCGAAACCAAACATGATCATATTCATATTTTGTAATCATATTTCGCCCGTAAACATAGATATCCCATAAAAAACACTCCGTGTAAAAATACCAGCCAAGTCTCTTCAACTAAAAAAAAAAATAGAAGAAATCTAAAAATTCAGCACTGAAAAGTAGTGATATCAAAAAAGGCCAAGTCAAAACTTTTAAAAATTACTTGGCGCATCGTGCATATAAATAGTATAGAAGTAGGTCGGTAATCAAATATACTCATCTATACATAAAATATATCTATAATCCCATAGAAAAACGATGCGCCAAGTAATTTTTAAAAGTTTTGACTTGGCCTTTTTTTGATATCACTACTTTTCAGTGCTGAATTTTTAGATTTCTTCTATTTTTTTTTTAGTTGAAGAGACTTGGCTGGTATTTTTACACGGAGTGTTTTTTATGGGATATCATTCCTTTTTTCAGTTTATTCTTACAATTTGTAGCATATATTGTGGAACCAAAGACTATAATTCCTTTAAAAAAATACGCCTTTTTGATTTGGTTGCTAAGAAAAGTTGTGCTTGTTACTATGTATATGCTATAAATAATATGCTATAAAGTATAGCGGAAGTTTCGTTCCAATTGGTCCAGCCGTTCTCGAGTTATGGCATCACTTCCGGTTTTCAAAATGGCGGCTGACTTCACTGCCACCTAAAATTTGTGTCTTTAAATGCTATGTAACATTATAAGCCTTCTGAATATGTAGTTATTGTTATAAGAGATGATTTCATTCAAATTTGGCATTTTTATGACGTCATTTCCGGTTTCGGTAAAAGTACATTTCTATTTTGACTGTTGATATTTCATTGAGAAGACCATCCGAATCGTTTGGCGCTAGTTTCGTCCCAATTGGTCCATCAGTTTTTAAGATATGACGTCACTTCCGGTTTCAAAATGGTGGCACAAAAAATTCGTAAGGACAAGGTATCATCAGACGCCAAAAGTGCATATATGGTAAAAATTTCAGATCGATCGGCTCAGCCGTTTAGGCTGTGGCGCTGTCAACAGTGTTTCCTGATATCATCAGAATCATCATCTTCAGAATCAGAAAGTGGTGTAATTTTACATATTTCACGGCCCTCTAGCACGAAAATGACATACCCTATTGTTCCCAAATTCGGTATATGGGGTGGGGTGGGCCATAGCTCGAAATTAAGATATTTTGCAACAATGTGAGATTTTCCAATTTTAAGATCCAGTAGGCCGAAAATGCCATGTTGTTGCTTACAGTAAAAGTGGTTGGTCTGCTCCTCAGTTTATTAGGCATTTACGGTATGTTGAGTGAGTGTGAGTGTACGGTACGACTTGGCTGGGTGGAGCGACCGCTCCACTAGATTGTTATGAATAAGTGACTATCTGGCGAAGACGAAAACGACGAAGACGGCTGACGAAAAATAATTAAAGTGTTCGACCTGTGGTTCGACTCAAGTTCGACCTGTGTTGTGGGTGGCATTGGCTGCTTGTCAGTGGAATATTTGTTTCTGTTGATCTTTTATAAATTTCGTTTTATTTCGTGTAATCAATCTTATTGCTATAATTATTTGTACTAATAACATTATCCACCAAAAATAATTTCAATTAATTCAAGAAATAATATGTATACAACGAGTATGCATGGTACAACGTATATCGAAATGTCTTAGTTACTGTGCTCTGGCAATTTAAAGGGATCGAATGAATGATTTGAATCATGGTGCGAGAGTGACAGGTTGTTTATATTTCGGACTCGAGATATTTTACGACCGTATTTTTACGACATTCTTGAGGTTGTGAGCATAGAATAATTAACGACTCGTGACAAATAACATTTTTATGACCGAAACTTTTTCTCTTGGATTCGGGAGCCAATATTTAGTTGCCCAAACCTTAGTGAACGCTCTTAAGTCAACTACAGTGTCGCCATCTAGCTCAGAAGCGGACAATTTATCATCGAATGAATCGGGATTCTATAGGGGGGTATATGAGATTTTAATTTCAGGGCAAATATTGTAAGAAGATGTCAGATGAGATCGATATTTAGCGAAATCAACTTATTTTGGAAAGTCAAAAAAATATCCGGGACGATCCAAACTGGTAAAACACGCTTCACCGAAAAAATCGGAACTAAATAACCGTTGAACATAGCGAGCTGAAACTTGGCATGAATAATCATATTACATATACCTATGAAGTACTATCGTCCTTTTTCGGTATTTTAATTGCAATTTTTCTAAAATAAAGTTGGTATGTACCGGAAATTTCGCCTATTTATTGGTGCCTGTGGCCAGGTTAGATATCAAGTTATTAACAAAAAAAACGTTAGTGCCCTCTTCGCATTTTCATAACGAAGACAACGAGTTCACTTGCAAGTCTGTATAGTGAAAATTGCGGTCTGTGCGATTTTTTTAATGAATTTAGCTTGGATATTGGTTTGTATCTCAAATATTGTAATTCTCCCACCCTGTCAGTGCTGCAAACACGCAAGCGGAGTTCTGGTAAGCTTCACACTCCACCCACTTTTCCCATCCAGCTGGATATCAGATGTCAGATTGAGATTGTTTATCGCTACGAGGAGTGCGAGAGCAAGAGCTGAGTTGCCAAATGTCACAACAGTCGAACAATACGTTTCTTTGATAGGTACGTGGAATATGAACATTATGTCCTCAATGCAACAGATCTAGTGGAGCGGTCGCTCCACCCAGCCAAGTCGTACCGTACACTCACACTCACTCAACATACCGTAAATGCATAATAAACTGAGGAGCAGACCAACTACTTTTACTGTAAGCAACAACATGGCATTTTCGGCCTACTGGATCTTAAAATTGGAAAATCTCACATTGTTGCGATATATCTTAATTTCGAGCTATGGCCCACCCCACTATATATACCAAATTAGGGAACAATATGTTATGCCGTTTGCGAGCTAGAGGGCCGTGAAAAACGTGAAATTACACCCCTTTTAAAACCTATCTTGATCTGATGATGATGATGATGATGATGATATCAGGAAACACCGCAATCACCGCCACAGCCTAAACGGCTGAGCCGATCGATCTGAAATTTTTACCACATGTGCACTTTTGGCGTCAGAGGTGCCTTTTTATAAAACCAACAGGAAGCCGCCATTTTGAAACCGGAAGTGACGTCATATCTCGAAAACGGCTTGACCGTTTGGAATTAAACCAGCGCCAAATGATTCAGACGGTCATCTATATGGAATATCAATAGTTAAAGTAGAGATGTACTATTACCGAAACCGGAAATGACATCATGAAAATGAAGAACTAGATTTTAATGACCTCTTACTACAATAACTACATATTCAGAAGGCTTATAATGATACATAACATTTTAGAAATAAATTCTAGGTGGCAGTAATTTCAGTCGCCATTTTGAAAACCGGATATCTCGAAAACGGCTGGACTGATTGGAACGAAGCTTTCGCAATTCTTCATGGAATATCACTTTAAGCTTAGGTATATTGAGCACCAAACACAATTTTTCGTATTAACCAAATCGGAAAAGGCGTATTTTTTAAAGTAATTAGTCATTGTTGCTCCGATGTGTGTTACAAGTTGTGTAAATAAACTAAAAAAATAAGTGATATCCCTATAAAAAACACTTAGTGTAAAAATACCAGCCAAGTCTCTTCAACTATAAAAAAATAGAAGAAATCTAAAAATTCAGCACTGAAAAGTAGTGATATCAAAAAATGAGCCAAGTCAAAACTTAATTTTAAAAACCAAAATGTACTTGGCGCATCGTTTTTAAGGGCATTATATGTATGTTATATGTATATAGGTACATTTGAATTTTAGCATATGCTTCTATACTATTTATATTCACGATGCGCCAAGTATATTTTGGTTTTTAAAATTAAGTTTTGACTTGGCTCATTTTTTGATATCACTACTTTTCAGTGCTGAATTTTTAGATTTCTTCTATTTTTTTATAGTTGAAGAGACTTGGCTGGTATTTTTACACTAAGTGTTTTTTATAGGTAATTATTTCTCCATAATAAAACCTTTCGAATATACCTAGTTGTTGAAAATTATTTATTTAGGGCTACGTTTCGACAGGTATGCAATACAAGTTGACTATTACTTAGTAAACATATTATGATTTTTCAAACTTATAATAAATAAATAAAAAAATACGAAATTGGCCAAACTACTACATTCAAAGCTGTGAGAACGTTTTTCCTCATTATAGTTCAGGTTCAAGTGTAGAAAAAATGCTTTCCGCTGGATTGGAGTGCCGAAATTGATTTTTTCATAATTATCGATTGTTTACATAATTCTTAATATTACCTGACGTGCCTTCAATTTTTTGGGTGGCCATCTTGGAAAATATGGCGGAAAACGTTCATTTTACAAATTATTTAATTGTTGGTAGAGTGAAGGTTGCAAAATTATGAAATAATTCACTAAAACTAACTCAAATATGGGGACTTGAAAAAAAAATACGCCGTGAACGAATTTTATTTTTTCATTGTTGGAATTGACCAACCACGTTTCTGTGTTTTTTTGCTCTCAATTTATTATGAAACGCGTAGACTTAGACTTAAATATGTAGAATTAAAATTTGTAGACAATTTCATTTTGAACAATATGCGTTTTAAAAAAATTATGTTTTTTTAGAAAAAAACTTAAATTTTTTTTATTTTTTTTTAAATTTTTTGTTTACGGCGTATTTTTTTTTCAAGTCACTATATTTGAGTTAGTTTTAGTGAATTATTTCATAAATTTTCAATATTTCCTCTACCATCAATTAAATAATTTGTAAAATTTACGTTTTTCGTTCGTTTTCCGCCATATTTTCCAAGATGGCCACCAAAAAAATTGAAGGCACGTCAGGTAATATTAAGAATGATGTAAACAATCGATAATTATGAAAAAATCAATTTCGGCACTCCAATCGAGCGGAATTACATTTGCTCCCCTACTATTATGAAAGCAAACCTTCTTCGCCTCCAAAAGATTCGTTCTATTTTTTTCCTGAATATCACTGTTTCAATGATCAGTAATTTCTCAGTGATTTATATTTATCCTATATTGCATGAATGAAAAAATGGTTCCGAATGCAAAGAGAGGTGATTGCAACGCAAGGAAGCGAGCTCATATTTTTTAGATGAAGAATGTATCGTGTGCCGTGTTGTAAGTAGTACCCCAAAAACTAAAATTAGTTGTTCCCACATTCTGCAGGTAATAAGATTTTAAACTTCTGTCAGCTATCAATAATATGAAATAAAACCCCTAATTAAGTTGAGGGCATTAACATTTTGGTTTTGGTTTTACGAGAGAGTAAGATACTAAAACATTTATGTAGTATTTATGTCAAAATAAGTTGAGTTGAGGGAGAGAATGCTTCATGCTCTGGCGGTGAATAAACACCGCAAAAGCCGGGAAACTATCCGACGGGCCGACGGCACTCGCATAAGAAAATAGCTCGTTGCCTCTTTGACTGACTGATTTCACATTGAGACTGGGTTGACTGTGGCATGGCATAGTATTTAGTTAGAGCATAGTGGTATAGTAATATATTATTGAAATGAAAACTAATTATATTAATGAATGGTTTGATGGGTATATTTTTGTATGTTGGTACCTACAACTATTATAGTTTTCAAAAAAGAAAATTCATTTTTTTTTTTACAATCCTAGTGTTAATAAGAATACGAGAGAATAATTCTTAGGAAAACATACATTTTGTAAAATATCAGCTTATAAATCAAATCGATGAGTATTTGATAAATTACCCCAAAGTAAACTTCTTTGTCTTTTGGGAGGTAAAATAAATAACTCATTACTTCTTTATGGAATTGAATACGCTTCCATAATTTGAAGAAGTTATAAAACACAAGTTTTTTTTACACAGGCGCGTAGGAACTTTATTTTGAGTGGGGAGGTCAAAATATTGGGGATCGATGGATGTCAGGAAAGCCGTGCGCCGTTGCAAGGGGGTCTGGGGGGCTCGCCCCCCAGTTAGCCCGCAGGACCTTTTTTGAATTTTTGATAGAAGTGAATCGAATGTGAATCTATTTTATCATTCCTTTCAAAGAAATGTAAAATGTGTTATGCAATATTCTGTGGAAACTTAGGACAAATTGTTTTTATAGAATCCCCAATGACCCCGCAGGGCATTTTTTAAATGATTGATTAAGAAAAAGAATCGAATTTGACGCTATTTTGACACCCTTTTCAAAGAAATTTAAAATGTGTGATATGCAGTGTTGGGTAGGAACGGAACGAAATAGTTCCGTTCCTAGGAACTAGTTCATTTTCTTAGGAACTATGGAACGTCTTAGTTCCTTTTATCTAGGGAGGAACTATGAAACGGTTTAGTTCCTTTTTTTGAGGAACTATAACGATTTTTGCTAAGTTCCTTTTTTTTAAACTTGACTGTAATTTTTAACTCCGAAAAACTGCACTATTTGTTTAATTCTGTCAGAAGTCAGATGTCCCCCTAGCTATTTGGCATCAAATAACTCAAACCAGTTCTCACCTACCCCAACACAATGGACATCTATCTACCTGTAGTCGCGTGGCCAACCCTGCTGACCAAAGAACTCCATTCCTAGTGTAATGACCAATGACTCGTGAACAAGTGCAGTGCGCAGGCACACAGATTTCAGATCGTCGTCTTTTTAGCTTTTACTTTGTTTCCTCCTCACATTTCCTTTCCCGTCACTGTGAAGGACACATCACATCGTCACTGAATTTTTAGTTTTTACGAATCTTCCTATCTGTCCTATAATCTTTTTCGAATCTGCTGTAATACAGTGATTCAATTTTTAATTTTCAATTTTTTTTGTTTGCAGATTGCAATTTTTAATGTTCCAATTAAAATTACACCTTTCTTTGAAAAGGAACTAAAAGGAACTAAGTTTCTACTTAGTAAACTTAGTACTTAGTAACTTAGTAAAAGGAACTAAGTTCCTTTTATAAAGGAACTAGGAACGGAATAGTTCCTTTCATTATTGAAGGAACTGGAACTGGAACTAGTTCCTTTTTTCGGCGAGGAACTTGGAACTGGAACTAGTTCCTTATCAAAAGGAACTTACCCAACACTGGTGATATGCAATGTTCTTGGCGAAACTTTAGACAAAATGCAATATAATCTGTACATTTTGCTATTTGATAAAAAATATCCCCAATGGCCCCGCAGGGAAATCTTTGAATTCTAGTGAAAGAGAATCGATTGTGAATCGATTTTGGAATACCTTTGAAAAGGTTGCAATAAGCAACAGCAATAAGCAATACGAAAAATATGTATTGTTTTGGAATATCAAAATAGTTTAACGTGTAACTATTAAATTTTACTCATTAGGATGATCAAGTTCGACAAATGAGTAAATGAGCTGTCTCATTACCTCTGTTCAATTAGTTTTGCAAAACTTGAGACAATTTTGAGAAACTCCAGATTTGTGTATATCTGGATGTGATATCTGGGGGTGTTCAGGATCTCTAGCTGGGGTGTCCAGGATCTCTAGCTGGGGTGTCAGGATCTCTGGCAGGGGGGTGGGGGGGCAGGATCCAGCAGGGGGCTCCGTTCCCTCCTCCCCCCCCCCTATTCCTATGCGCCTGTTTTTACACGTTTTCAGCCCAATCAGTCAAGTATTTATTGTAATTTTTAGAGTTTAGTATGGGTTGTCAAAAGAGATTTCTGGAAAAATTACGTAGGTAAAGTCACGATACAATGGATCTGTTATTCATCCAGAGTGTTTATATGGAGATTGGAAAGTTGCAAAGAAAATCGTATTCATGAGTCATATCGTGTATCGTGTTTGGCTGAGGATGTTGCACGTATCTGGAGCGTTTTCCTAGTTATAACCTAATGAAAGTCCAAATTTTGACAATAGAAACTGTTTCAAAAGATGATAAGGTGTAGTTTATTTGTATCCCATTTGCAAGTAATTATTGACCTAGCTAAGCGAGCGACTCATATTGACTCTTTTGGCACAGACCTTTTTCCACATTGTTGGCGATGTAGTAGTAGTAGTAGTAGTAGTAGTAGTAGTAGTAGTAGTAGTAGTAGTGTAATTAGCATTTTTTGCTACTTTACATGGTACAGTACATAAAACAACACTGTCAATTAATAAAACATGGAACATGAGCGGTAGAAGAATTCATATATGAGGATAGCATTCAATATTTATCCGCACAATATTTATCCGTACAATCAGTTCATATCCTTATACAAAACTTTAAAAACCTAATAAATATAATGTTGCTTAGTAATTAGTAATTAGCAGCTCTGGGTATAAGCATATGGGTGATTCTCTACTCTACCGGAAAAACCTATTCATTCCTATGAATGTTCATAGGTATATGTTTAAGTAGGTTTGAATAGGTTTACTTCATAGGTTTCATATAGTGTATGTGTCCGCTTTGATAGGTTTCAGTAGGTATGTAGGTTTTTATAGGAGCCAGTAGGTATGTGTAATGTTAGGGCTCTGTAGGATCTGGTAGGTGTGACCAACAGGGACTCTGTAGGAATAAGTAGGCTCCAATAGGGAAACGGTGAGTTGATAGGTATAGGTTTCAATAGGATTGAATGGGAATCTGTAGGTATAGGAATAAATAGGATTCTAGAGGGATGAAAAATATTAAAATTTTGATTAATTACTACACCTTAATTATTGGTCTTTTTCACTTTTAGAGCACATATTTATAGATCAAGTGGCATTTGTAATCAATGTGCGAAATTAAATTGAAGTGCATTCTCGGAGATTTGAACCCAGGTCCGTCACGTGGAAGTTGGCCGTTCTCCCAATGTAGCTACGGAGACAGATGAGTTTTAAAGAAGTAAAACTTTGCCTATTGAAAAATGTTCTACCTATTTAAACCTACTAAATCTTATACAATCATTTTCCTATTGAATCCTACTTAATCATATGCCTACGTAGGATCAGGTTATTCCTATTCGAACATATCTTTATTGAAACCTACTCAATCATATACATATATATACCTGCTAATTCCTATTCAAACATAATCCCTATTGAATCCTACTCAATCATATTCCTATATGGACCTGGTAATACCTATTCAAACTTATACCTATTGAATCCTATTCAATTACAAAGACCTGCTACTTCCTATTCAAACATATCCCTATTGAATCATACTGAATCATATGCCTACATAGACCTGCTACTTCCTATTCAAACATATCCCTATTGAATCCTACTGAATCATATGCCAACATAGACCTGCTACTTCCTATTCTAACATATCCCTATTGAATCATACTGAATCATATGCCTACATAGACCTGCTACTTCCTATTCAAACATATCCCTATTGAATCATACTGAATCATATGCCTACATTGAAACCTGCGGGATTTGGCTCAGAGGGTAGAACACAAAGAATCAGCAATATTATAATTTGTTTATTACAAAGAAAATAAATGTTCATTGATGTGAAAAGAGCAATCAAATATGAAACAATATTACGTTCGATACGTCGTCAGTAGTGATGATGTCGTCTGGTTTGTTTACTTCCGCGCAAACAAGTGGATGGCGTTGACTCTTGCGTAGTGTGTCCCGTGAACTCCAGTCCACCAGCAGAATGAAATGACTGGATATGTCACCTCCTTCAGATGCGATGCGATGATGTCGTCTAATAACCCCTTGGTTACCAGGACGTCCAGCAGTCCGTGCACAAGGAGTGACCTCCTCGAGCAGTTGGATCAAGTTGGCTCAGGCTGATGACGTTCGTGGCTGCAGACTCGTCGGTTTCTCCCGGAGTTGCAATTCACTAACTTTTATACTTTAACATTTACTGACTTTAATGTTGAAACTGTTCAGTTGATCACTTGTAAGTTGAAATTGTCTTAATGCGATATTATTTGCCTCAGCATTAGGCTTGAAGTTTGAATTTACTGGGTTGACGTTTATACAAAAATGTTATTTTAATGTTTACCTTCGATCACATCGGCACTGTCTCGCTGAAATTATACTATGTTGCGTGCACAAGGCTTCACGGTTCGCGAGGCAGGTCTCACTGCTCTGAGAAAACTCCGACTGATCAAGTTTGGCTGGTAGCTTGACGTTTTTATACCCTCTCACCTCGGTTTACCGCCAAAGAATATGATTGGTTGGTTTCGTACACGTGGTAGCTATTTTTAGGCATTCTGTCATTTCTAAAGCCCGCGAAACGACTTTCTTTCTGCACGTAGGCCCATGCTTTTCTTGGAATCACTGAAAACTAGTCTGGCTGACTGGTTTTGTAGCGTTATCACAATGACTGGTTCACTTGTTATTACGTGGTGACATCACAATTTAGGTAAGGTCACATACTTTTTATATGGATTCACTCACTTTCTTGATATAATTGCACATTGTTAAACTTATTTGATTGCTCGTTATATTTTTGTCTATATTTTGATTGCTGTTGAATTTTAAGATTGTAAGTTTACATAATGATTCTAATTAATTACTTTGTGTTCAGTTAACCTTGACTCTAAGAATGCCATGCTACAAGCTTGTTCATTCTTTAAACCTACTTCAAGCAAACATTATTATTTTTAAAGTTAATTTTCTAACCTAGATAGGCCAACTTGTTACAGAGCCCCCTGAATTCTTGTTGTTCACCTTTTGACTGAAGTCAAATTTGAAACACATTGAAATTTTGAATGAGAAAATGGTGATAAAACAAGGATTCACATAGAGACTGGACTATCTAGCAGGAATAATCTCTTCCTTTTGACAAACAAAAAGTTTCCTTGAACAGATGCAAGTTTATTTCCCCTTACAGCTGTCTAATCTAAACCTGAATGAATGAACTCACCCCTCCGTCTACCAAAACAAAAACAAACCTCATCCTACTTCCCGGAAACGATGCTCAACTCAACCCTCTCTCTTATCACAATCCCGTTATTGGCCTAGTGACCTACTTTTGCTGGGTCATCATACCTCGACCATAACAATCAACATTGTTGTTGTCATCAGTAGGAATCAGCTGATCGATGTATTGTTTTTCTATCTGCCGTCCACGATCGAATGGGAATGTAACTTTGGCATCTTCTTGAACATCTTGCGTTGGCCCTATTGAAATTACCTCAACTAGGTGTGTCCAGAAGAATTCTTCACGCTTATTCCTTGCAGTGGTCGATGTATAAGTTTCATTTTCTTTCTTGACTTCCGTTTCAGTTTCTTCGTTACTTTCTTCATCTTGAAAGTCTTTATCTTCAATTTGTAGAGATTCTTGCATCAACGGACATGTAATCTTCATCATTTCTTCGTATGCAATTTCTTCGAGCATTTCCATGTTTGCTACGTAATCGAAGGGTTGTATTTTCTCGTCATAACTGGTTTCGGTCAACTCGTCGTTCAATGTTATTAATAACTCGTCATTCACTCGTTCAGTAATACTTGCGGCTGGAATCGAACTAAGCTCCGCACAAAAGTTGTAATTTTCGCTCTTCTCAAATTCTTGGACAAAACTAGACTCGGATTTAACTAATTGTTCTTGATCTGCTGCTTTTTCTGTAATAACTATGGTTTCCGTAACCATCTCAATAATCTCAATATTCTCAATATCTTCAAGATTCTCAATAATCTTCAAATCTTCAATACGACCTTTGCGTCTGAAATCAACAAATTCTTCCTCCTCCAAATTCAATTCAACAACAACATTACAGTTCAGATCCTCCACACAACAAACAGTCTCCATTTCATCGCCGTCAAACTCAATATTGACCAAGGCTTGTCTAGTCACCTCAAATTCTTCATTTTCATCTCGTGAATTGTTCACGGTTTCCTCTGCAACTCCCTGTACCAAACATTCTGGAATGACTTCATCTTCGAACGATTCGTTTTCTTGACTCTCTGCTTTCTTTACAGCGCCTTCTTTAACACCTTCAATGACAACTTCACATGTCTTCAGCTGGTCTAAATCTTCTTGCTCTTTCGTGATGACGTCGTTGTTCTGCAACTCAACTTTCTCAACTTCAAATTGTTCACTGGTTTCTTCGAAATTATCTTGTGGAAGTATAATCTCGGCATCTTCTTCAATTTTCTCTTGTACTGAAATATCGGCGATTTCAACACGATTCTGACTCTGAATCTTCGTTTCTTCTTCTTCCTTCTTCTGTGTCTTGGGCAGACAAAAATCTTGAACATCTTCTTGCGGCGTTGTAACCTCATAAAAACTTTCTTCAACTTTGTCAGGCTGCTCACAGCTCTGCTCAGAATTCACATCTGATTGCAACCTATTGCAGACAACTTCTTCTTCTTCTTCTCTCGTTGAAACATCTGCTTCGAATGCAGCGTCTTTCTCCAGTTCATCCTTCCATTTTCTTGAAACTTCACGGACGTATTCTATGAGATTTACGCGTTCCCAATGCCACAATTGCTTCAAATCTTCACTTTCCGAATCTGCATAATCATCATAATATGCTGCTCCGTACACGTGGTCATCATATTCGGAACTTTGCTTGGAATACGTTTCCTCTGCTTCATATTTGTATTCCCTATATCTTCTCCAATTTTCGTCTTCTTTGTCGTATCTCCTAAGTAATTCTGCCCTTGCCCTTTTACTAATCTGCGCATTTTCTTCTGTCCTGTCGTGACAAATACTCATCAACTCTTCCTCATCCAATGCAGCAAATTCTTTCATCGTCCATTTTTCTTCTCTTCTTCTTTCAAATTCTATATAGATTCTTCTTGACAATTCATCAATTCGTTCTGTTCTCATTAAATGGTATAAATCCCGATTACTAAACTCGCAGAATTCTAATTTGACACTTCTATTTTCTTCTTGTTCTTCATATTCCTTCTTATTTAGCTCGACCCAGGATTTCCAATTTTCTTCATCTTTTTCATCCATCGTAAAAGTTCTTTACGACTTATTCTTCAATTTTCTGAATCTTTACATCTTCTTCAGACGACTTCCGTCAACAATAATCAGCGACTGGGTTAGGTCATTTCTGTCGATGCCTAATCTGGTTCCCACGGTATCATCAACAACAAACTTGTTCCCATGACAAATAACTACCCTGTTGATGTTTCTGCCCCCCTCTATCACCTGAATACTCGTGACCTCTGATTCACTAAGCTCTGCCCCCTCTACATCATCTAAATTCACTGTTGACGATAAACTTGCATCTCGATCTGCCATCGTAACAGATGTAATGAACTAACATGAACAAATCTACAGTTGGCTTTATCTTTACGTTAACGGGTTGATTCTATGTAAAATTTCCAAATACATGAAAATTTTACGCAATGCCTGTGTCCACAAGTTTCAGAACAACTGAGTAACTCTTTCACAATCAAGAAAACAATTATTTCTTTCAAAACAATTGCTCCCAGGAATGTTATTCGAGCCCCACACGTTGAGCGCCACTGAAACCTGCGGGATTTGGCTCAGAGGGTAGAACACAAAGAATCAGCAATATTATAATTTGTTTACAAAGAAAATAAATAAAAAATTAATTAATAATAATAAAATTAATAATATTAATAATAAATAATTAATTTACAAAGAAAATAAATGTTCATTGATGTGAAAAGAGCAATCAAAAATTATGAAACAATATTACGTTCGATACGTCGTCAGTAGTGATGATGTCGTCTGGTTTGTTTACTTCCGCGCAAACAAGTGGATGGCGTTGACTCTTGCGTAGTGTGTCCCGTGAACTCCAGTCCACCAGCAGAATGAAATGACTGGATATGTCACCTCCTTCAGATGCGATGCGATGATGTCGTCTAATAACCCCTTGGTTACCAGGACGTCCAGCAGTCCGTGCACAAGGAGTGACCTCCTCGAGCAGTTGGATCAAGTTGGCTCAGGCTGATGACGTTCGTGGCTGCAGACTCGTCGGTTTCTCCCGGAGTTGCAATTCACTAACTTTTATACTTTAACATTTACTGACTTTAATGTTGAAACTGTTCAGTTGATCACTTGTAAGTTGAAATTGTCTTAATGCGATATTATTTGCCTCAGCATTAGGCTTGAAGTTTGAATTTACTGGGTTGACGTTTATACAAAAATGTTATTTTAATGTTTACCTTCGATCACATCGGCACTGTCTCGCTGAAATTATACTATGTTGCGTGCACAAGGCTTCACGGTTCGCGAGGCAGGTCTCACTGCTCTGAGAAAACTCCGACTGATCAAGTTTGGCTGGTAGCTTGACGTTTTTATACCCTCTCACCTCGGTTTACCGCCAAAGAATATGATTGGTTGGTTTCGTACACGTGGTAGCTATTTTTAGGCATTCTGTCATTTCTAAAGCCCGCGAAACGACTTTCTTTCTGCACGTAGGCCCATGCTTTTCTTGGAATCACTGAAAACTAGTCTGGCTGACTGGTTTTGTAGCGTTATCACAATGACTGGTTCACTTGTTATTACGTGGTGACATCACAATTTAGGTAAGGTCACATACTTTTTATATGGATTCACTCACTTTCTTGATATAATTGCACATTGTTAAACTTATTTGATTGCTCGTTATATTTTTGTCTATATTTTGATTGCTGTTGAATTTTAAGATTGTAAGTTTACATAATGATTCTAATTAATTACTTTGTGTTCAGTTAACCTTGACTCTAAGAATGCCATGCTACAAGCTTGTTCATTCTTTAAACCTACTTCAAGCAAACATTATTATTTTTAAAGTTAATTTTCTAACCTAGATAGGCCAACTTGTTACAACATAGACCTGCTACTTCCTATTCAAACATATCCCTATTGAGTCCTACTGAATCATATACCTACATAGACCTGCAAATTCCCATTCACACCTACTAATGAATATACCTATAGAAACATATGAACCAATAGGTAACCAGTGATCCTATTAAGGCATATCAAGACCTTCATAGACATATTGATTCCTACATCAACCTATGTAGGTGTTCAGTAGGATTCAGTAGGTTTTTCCGGCAGGGTACTAAGTGGAATATTTGAAATATATTTTTTATTTATTTATTTTTTGTCAGAAATAGCTCAAAATAATACTAGGTGAAGAGGATAATGTGTGAAGGCAAAATATGATATCAGTCATGAATTAATTAATGGTTAAGTATTTTTAATTAATAGTTGTAATTAATAAATAACATGGAGTATACATGACTGCCATGGAATATACATAAACTGGGTTATGAGATCAAAAATTTACTTTAGGTAACATACCTGAGGAACAATATTGTCTAGTAATCAATACTAAATGAAAGTAAAGTGTACACAGTTTGCAAACTTTCCTTTTTAAAGAAATAAAAACACAAACGTGAGAAAATACGTTGACGATGAACGTTACCTACAGGCTATTCCGCTCTGCCAATAATTCTAAAATAAATGTAATGATTTTTAAATAATTAATATTATAGGTAATAAAGGTTGTCCCTACAACTTATGGAAAGTTGTTAAAGTAAAACAGATTACAATGGTTAGGGCTGCATTTGATAGGTTCCCCTAATTTTTGTTTAATGCACTGTCTCGGATATGCGGTGATATCTTGAACAGACGGCCATTTAAATTTCTTCGGTCCATTCGGTGCCAAGGCATTTACAAAGATATCCTCTCCGTCAATCTTCGTTATCACTCCTGGATATAAGCGTCCGTAATAGTCTGCAGCTACCCAGTTGCCCACGGTTAGGTCTAAAAAGACAATTATAGATTAGTACACTAAAACTATACCATAGTGAAGAGCTTGTAGCAATACTGAATTAAATGAAACATACCTTGACCACTCGGATCATCGGATGTAGATGCTGGTGTAATTGGACGCTCTGGGACATCGGCTACCTTCATTTCACGTACTCCTAACCCGTAATGAGGACAAGCTTCTCCAGGACTACATAGGAAGCAACTTAGCTTTCGGAAGCTTAGCTTACGACTAGATTCACTCCACGACACCTGGTGCACTTTCATTGTGCCTACAAATTGCTTTGGCGTTGATTTAGCCGCAAGCAAAATACGATTCTTTTCATCGATTTGGTTCGGTGAAATAGAGAAAAGCTTAATTGTGTTGAAAGTCTTCAGCATGAGTGATTCAAATGTATCATAGTTAGGAATATTTTCCCCTGTAGCGACAAGCCTATCAGCCGTTCTTTTGATGGTTGCGCCGATGCCATCCGGCGCTCCTTTCCCATGGCCACTTTCAGAAAAGTTCCACGAGACCGCTTGCAAGGTGGAAAAGCTTTTCACCAGTTCATCCGAAATTATGTAGAACATTGTTTTGTTGCGGTACTGCGTGGCTGGTCCGTCGCTGACGAAGTGCAGTGTATCAACTAGCGGACACTTGGTTGATAATGTTTGCAATACTGGATCCAGATGAGCCCAGATTGCTGCTGGGCCATGATTCAAGGAGTCAGATATACTGCAGAACGACTCACACTGGACAGTGACGCCATCGTTGAAATAGATGACGCCAGTGTGTAGCGTGATTTGTTGCCTAGCACCACCGAAATGGACGGACTGTACTTCTTCGCTGTACTTACAGCAGTAGTTCTCACTAAAATCTACATGTATAATTGCTTCGCGCAATCCCAAGTTAGCTTTTAGTGCTTTAATGGTTACATACTGATGGAGGCTGTTCGACTTGTGTAACATAAAGTACACAATAGATTCTTCAAGCTTCTCTACAATGTCTCCAATCAGACAATCAATGCCAACAGCTTTAACTTTTTGAGAGATTTTTGTAATTCCCTTTTTATCAATATAATTCTCTTTTACGCATTTCCACTGCGTGTACGAAGTAGGCGTCTCTGAATTGAATTCCAAGTACGGAATAGTTTTAGAAACACATTTCTCGCATTGTCTGAACAAGCAACTCTCATTATCCGACCGACAGCAAATTTCCTGAACAACTTTGATGGAACTATTTTCTTCTATGACTTTCAATTGATGTAGTTTTGTTACAAGGAACTGAAAATTCGCACAGACAATGCACCGGCAAGTTTCTCTCTTATTTATATTCGGCTGAACAATCCAGAAAGGTTTGCAGCGACAAAATGTAGAATAGCTCACTTTATTATGCTTTGAATAAACTTTTGATACAGCTCTTTCAACGTTCCAGACAAAAGACGCTTCTGTTTCTTAACCTTATTGCGAGGAATACAGTCATTTTTCCCCGGACATATCCTACTATTACTGTCCTCTTCCAGAAATACTTCAATATATTTGCGAATGCGTTGCATGATATGACAATTTCTTTTCTTTCTTGCTAGTGACGCATTAGCTTTGGCCCGAAGTTGGTTTGACCAGAGTCTTTTGTACTTATCGAATGGCAAGCTGGACAGCATTTTGTATTTTCGAAGGAAATGACCTGCAGACAATGCACGTAATAACACGTGCCGTGCTTTTTCGTTCGTAGTTGTATTCAAACCTTCTGACAATTGGTCCTCCACCACCGCTGCCTCAAGTAGCTTACGTTTGACTCGAGATGACACCTATAAAATATTAAAAGGACATAATTATAAACTATTGTAACATTTTATTAAAAATACTAGAGACGAGTAGGTACATAATTAATAAGTTTACATGAGTTACACCAATCAGATTTCGAACTCTGGATCGTGGTGTTGATGACGACGTAGAAGCAGTGCTGCTAGATGGAGTTGAACAAACTCGTTGTAAGCGTTTCTTGTACTTGTAAGTCAACGTCTTTAATTGAGACACTTCGTTAGCCAATCGTACATTTTCCCGTACAAGTTTTGTCCGATTCCTGAGGAGCCGTTTTCTTCCAGCAATTTGTCTACCAAGTGGAAACATCGGTGCAGGAATTTCTTGATCGACAGCGGGAACTTCATCGTCATCACTTGTCGGCGGTGAATTGACACGAAGCATCTGTGTCAAATGCTCCTTTTCCTTTTTTAACGCCCTGGACCTCGCAACCTGTGCTTTCACTGATTTGCGTCGTTGTCGAAGTTCTCTTGGTGTTAAGTCAGCTTTTAATTTGACTAAACCTCTTGCCTTTTTGTCAAAGTAACGCAGTCTGTCTGCCTCGTGATGGATTTTCAATAATTCTGGGTCAGACTTGATTTTGTCCCTTCGACGCTGTTCACATTCTTTCTTTCTAACCCTTTTTTCAGCCTCTGAAAATTTCTTGGCTCTCCCCATATTATCAGCTGACCTGTAAAGCAATACAGTGAAATGTTATTGTAAATTTATTTTCTACCCAATTGTATTTGTAATTAAAACGTAGACATTATTATGCTCTGCAGCACCTATGTATACTCCATTCAGTATTCAGTATTCAGTATTTTTTTATTTTTTATTGTCATTTGTGAATTACATTGTAATTATAAAAGACAGTCATTGATAAACATTGTTCATTATAAAACTTATTAAACTACATCCACACCACTATTTAATACACAGCATATTAATTGCTCTCACTTTTGACATGTTTAGTTATAGCCAACTTAAACTCGTGAACATCTTTGCTATCTTTGATTACTCTAGGGATTTTGTTAAAATCCCTAAACCCTTTATAAAATATACTGTTATTTAACCTACTGTAGTTACAATGCGTAAGAAAAGCATCATCTGCATGACGAGTCATGTGTTCATGCAGAGATTTGTCAATGATAAAATACTTTGGCATATACCCTTTATAAATTTTAAAAACAAATATATACACAGCTATGTCTATCATTTCTCTGATAGTACACCATTTAAGTTTTTCTCTCATGCCACTCGTTGGGGTCATCCTCCTTTCTCTAAGAATACATCGCATTACTTTGTTCTGCATGATCTGCAACCTATTAATATCTTCTTGTGTGTTATTATAAAACAAAGTATTGCAGTATGTAAAATGCGGTTTTATAATACAGTTATATATCATAACTTTAGTCCATGTTGATAGATTACCTCCAACTCTATACATATATCCGATTTTCTTTCCTAATTTACTTATAACATCTTGAATATGTTTCTTAAAACATAGTCTATTATCAATTAAAACCCCCAAATATTTATAAAATTCCACACACTCAATATTAATTCCACTTATAGTTACATTATCATGCGGCTGAGTGTTTTTCATTACATTTTTTCTACCAATTACCATCATTTTTGATTTACTTTCGTTGAGTTTAAGTTTATTTACATGAAGCCAATTTACTACGTTTATAAGTTCATGGTTTATTGTACATATGGCTTCATTTACATTTTCAGAAGCTACAGAAATCACCATGTCATCCGCATACAAATTTAAAAAACATTTTTCAACAACACTCGGAATATCATTAATATACATAATAAAAAGTAATGGTCCCAATGTAGAGCCTTGTGGAACACCATGAATACACAATTTCTTCTCGGACAAACACTTCCCATATTTGACCTTTTGGTACCTTCCAACTAAATAGCTTTGTAGCCACTTGAGACTACATGACACCCATGACACCCATGACACCCATGAATACTCCATGGCATTTATAATATAGAAAAATCCATGGAGTATGCACATTTTTAATCCATGGATCATACATTTTCCCAGTTTTTAACGCCAGGAAGTTTGGCGCATAAAAATTTGGGGTTATGTTTGCCAAGAGTTTCAAGTGACATTAGTATCAAATAATAATCTGATAAAAATGAGACAAATTATGTGCACATTATTTGATTTTGGTTTGCCATGGAGTATACTGACAATAAAAATACTCACCAGTAATTAGACAGTCACTAATTTATTTCGGGCAGAAGCATCGGTTAATGACAGCTCTTGTCAAGGTCAGCACGTCGTCTACACTTAGTACCAACATATAAAAAAGAAAAATGAACTCGGCACCTGAAATATCGGCGGGAAATTATGACTTTATTTGAACCACGGAGTATACACAGAAAGTGAGGGACAAACTTTGGGGTGAGGGGCAGATGCCCCTAATAGACAAAAGTGAATAAAATTAAGATGAGCTGTTATATTGAAGTATTTTATGTAAACTGTGTGCCGGAGAGATAAGAAATAAAATTAATTTTAGGCTGTAGAACTAATGTTGTATTAAAAATTGTAGTGGGGGACATCCATGGAGCATACATTTGGGGTATTCAAAAATACCCCAAACTTAAGGGTGATGGTTTGGAAATCAAATTGAGGTTGCCTTTTATAGAACTCAACAATGTGCATTCAGAAAAAAATAAGTTGCAATTAAAAACTAATTACATGTTCGTTAAATTTGCGAGGGACACGAATATTCCACTTAGTAGAGAATCACCCATATACATATCACATAAGAATTAACTTAATTTAGAGAAGTATACATACCAATCGAGTCAGTTTCATAACATAGTTCAATCAAAATGCCTAGACTAATTCAATAAAGCACTATAGAAACAAAAATCTACCTAGTTAAAAAATAATTAATGCCTAATGCAACTAGAAGACACATACTATTATCTATATTCATTCATCTAGATACAAATTATTATTTAGAATTTTGTAGATTAGAATTTATAATTAATGTCGCCATACTAATTCACACAGTAAGATGCAACGGGTACTTTACATCAGCCTTCACAATTGGTCCCAGTACAGAACTCGTTCCTGTGGCCCTGGTATCAGTTGACCATCCTTAACTAATCTACAGCACTTTTTACGGAAAGATTGTGGATCAGTGCTATTTCGGATGGCAAGAGGAATTCTATTATACAGCTTCATACCTTTAAGAAACACAGAATTTTCGCTGAATTTGGAGGACACTCTTGTAAGAAATATGTTTTGTCCCCTCCTTGTGTTATAATCATGTCCTTCATATGTCAACTTAATTCTACTAGATAAATACTCTGGAACCAATCCCTTAACTATCCTATAGATTAACGTAAGGGTGTTTAATGCTTTCCGTTGCTTTACTGTTAGGAAAGATAGAGCATCACACATCTTGTGTGTGTTGGATGTGTTAATTAGGAAGAAGGGAGGGAGGGTGATTACTTCGGTGAACAGAAAACCTACACATACGGATCAATATTTAAGTTTTGATTCTAATCACCCGTCTCATGTCAAAAGGGGTATTGTTGAGTGTTTGTTGTCTAGAGCTAGGTCGTTGTCTAGCGATGCGGAAGTATTAGCGGCCGAGAAAAATCATCTTTTTGAATCTTTTGTGGCAAACGGTTACCCTGTGCGTATGTTAGATAGAATCTTGAATAGGAAGGAGGCGACGGAGCGTCGGACTATTCGTTTGGAAAACCCATTGAAAACCATTTGTTTGGACTACGTTCATAATTTTTCGGAAAAAGTTCGTAGAATTATGGGATCATTTAATATTAGAACAGTTTTTAAATCTCCTAACACTTTTAGAAGTCTTCTCTGTCAAACTAAACCGGTTGATCTTCAGCAGAATTCCAAGGAAATTGTCTATGCGCTCCCATGTCAGTGTCAAGAAGTGTATATAGGTGAAACAGGGAGGCCACTTGACATACGTATTAAAGAACATCGAGATAACGTAAAAAATCATAAAATTTCTACATCGTTAGTAGCTGAACATGCGTGGACTAACATGCATACTTTTGATTGGGATTCTGCTATAGACGTATATAAAGAAAGTAACGCTAGGAAAAGAAAATTTATTGAGTCAGCGTTCATCACATGTGTGGATGAAGTTATTAGTCAGTCATCGTGTCATTTTGATGACGTATGGGTGGCTATGCTTCGTCCTGTGGTGAAGGCTCGGTTCAATTCGGCGCGAAAATCGGTTAGGTAGACGTCAGGCCATATATGGTCATGGTATGTGGGCTCTTGGTGGGGGGCTGACGTCAGAGAAGCAGTAGTGGTATCGGAACTCGCCTGACAAAGCCGGTCGAACGCATCGGCGAAATATTGCGGACTCTTTTTATTTTTATTTCTTGACAATACCAGTGTTTCTGTTCAAATATTTGTATTTTACTAAGTTGTTTCCTGGTATATTATCTTCTTCTTTGTGTTTATTAACATCTTGTGTATTGAAGTATATTTGCTAACCCATAAGATACTTCTCATGGCAATGTTTTGAATTTTTTGTATCTTTTCAATTTCGTTTTTGTTTAGGAGAAATAAAATCGAACTACAGTAATCAATGTGTGGGGCCACAATTGTTTTATATATCATAATTTTAGAACTTATAGACAGACAGCCATTAATACGTCTAAAGAGCCCGACTTTTCTTGCCAGTTTATTAATAATGGGTTCAGCATGTTGTTTAAAATTTAAATTTTCATCAATGAAAACTCCCAAGTACTTAAATTTATCTACCACTCTATTTTTTCAGATTCTAGCTCTAGATTTAAACTTTCTATTCCTATTCTATTTTCCCTCCTTTTGGCTTGGGAGCACAATACCATTGCCTTCGTTTTCGATACGTTAACTTACATTTTATTTTTCCCTAACCAAGCTTCCATCCTCTTTAAGTCTTCATTCATTTGAGAAACCACCTCATCCCATACCTGCCCACTACATACTAAAAGAGCATCATCTGCATATAAGAAAATCTTTACATATTTGAGAACACTACCGATGTCATTTATATAAAGAATGAAAAATAGAGGTCCCAGTATAGATCCTTGAGGTACTCCCATATTATTTTTTATCTCAGACGAGAAAGCTTTGTTATATCTAACTCTCTGAAATCTCATGTCTAGATATGACAGGTCACATCATTTCTTCGATCAAGCTGACATTTTCCATACATGTAAAGACCACCTCAAATGTTTGCTGACCCTAATTTTTTTGAAATCCGTTATTATTATTCGTATCAGAAACACAAACATACAGTTTACACTCTCATAACAATTAAAAAAAAACTAATATTGATAAACAAACTGATCTAAAAACAAGCCACATCAATAATAGGCACATAATGTATATAAAAATTCAGCCCAAAAACGAGCCACATCAACAGCTTTTTCATTTCCCGCTACCAGATCTTCAACATCACAGTTCGGGCCCAAATTCAATTAACTGTAAACTTCAATAATTAACTTCAATAATTAAAATAATTACACAATGCGTCATTTTGAGTATATGGGGACTATACTCTCCGAAAAAAGAATATTTCCCATTTATTCACTGTTCCCCTGATCCCCGTGATCTGCGTTTTTTTTGTATTGAAAACGTTATTTATGCGATGTAAAGACGCTAAATTCGGGGTTTTCATTCAATTAAATAGGATATAAAAATAAGTTTTTCTCACAATGCCATGAAGTTATCTTGTCAACAGTTTCAATGCTAATATTGGAGTCTTCTTCAGGACAATATAACTAACAAACTTTCAATAAAAAAACAATTGCATTACACATTAAATAAAAAATAACAGATTCCAAACATTTGACAAGATAATTTGAATAAATGATAGCGTGACAAAATAACCACGAGATGACATCTACTTGTGAAACAATAGATTTGATAACATGACCGAGTGACGAGAAACACTGAGCGATGCATGTCACTTGAGAGCAGCAATAGAGTACTAGAGTGCCACGCCCACTAGGTACTTCCGGAGTCTTTTTCAAAAACCCTCTTATGGAAAATAACATGGGGACTTACTTTGATTGCTGGTCATTTGTAAACGAAACAGAAGGTCTGTTCGTTTTGCTTACTGCAGTTGCAGTAGCAGCAGCTTACAGTAGGCCCTGGTAACTCTTGCAGTAGCTTGCTGTACCAACACAAAACGAACGCATTTGCAGCAGGATGGCAGGCTGGCCTTATCCTATTTGTTGGGAGGTTTGTGAATTTGGCGGGAAGAATGTAAAAATAAGTGAGGTTATGTTCTGCATTTATAGAATTCTTGTCTAATCCCAATGCATTTTTATATAAATATGTATCATTATTCATTTCATAACATATTACTAAACTAAACTCTGAAACAAATACTCATTTCCCTCCTCCTTAGGCGTTTTTCCACTATCCATCCATAAGAAACACATTTTACATTTCAAATATCGGCCATTTTGCCGCCTACTGCAAAGTTACTGCATTTACATCACCTCCCTACCCAGCTGTAAGAGCAGTCACTGCGCAGCTACTGTCAGTGTCAAATCGAACACAATCGCAGTGACGGAACAGCAAGTTTGATGCAAAACGAACGGATTTGCAGTGAGCAGTAAAGTGCAGTCAGCAAAACGAACAGACCTAGAGTTAAGAAAATCCCAATACACCACCATTAACTTCAATCTTTCATTAAAACATTATGTCGACACATCTCTTCAAATATATACAAAATATAAACTGTTACAAGTTAAACAACACACTACACAGCGTATGACGTCACGAAAGTGTACACCGGTGCAAGATGTAAATTCAATGAACTGTCAGTCTGCATTTCAACAGCTCATTACATCTCGTATTATGGTATCCTGAAATTAAAATAACTATAATATGAACTTGATTCAGTGTATAAACTCGAGGAGCACAGAAATACTTCAGTTTTGTTTACTTTTCGTCAACAATCGAAAATTGACGTGCAAGGTCTGGCATCATTGTTGAAAATTGTTTCATTTGTTTTTCATTTTTGTAAAGTCGCAGTTGCCAACTCGCTTCCCAGGACATAGCGCTGCTTCGTGTGACAATATATTATTGATGTAGATTGCAACGTCGCACTTTGGAGCTGTTTAATAACTTAAACAGTTTTAATTTGGTATATATTTGAAGAGATGTGTCGACATAATATTATAAATGAAAGATTGAAGTTAATGGTGGTGTATTGGAATTTTCTTAACTCTGTTTCGTTTACAAATGACCAGCAATCAAAGTAAGTCCCCATGTTATTTTCCATAAGAGGGTTTTGAAAAAGACTCCGGAAGTACCTAGTGGGCGTGGCACTCTAGTACTCTATTAGTTTTCGTTGTGCGAGGGGGAGGGGGAAATCTCGTCTTCGCGTGCGGAGAAGTTCTGTAAAACGCAAAAACATTGCGATCAAGTTCGCGTACCGACAAACTTCAAGCGACAAATATGTTGGCCAAAGAACAAGCTATTTTATCATGCAATTTATTTTTCAATCGGAGCTATAACTCGGACGCAGGAAGAAACGAAAATGCCCCGTATGCCTCGTTTTGCGCATTTGTTTTGTAAAAATCGACCATTTTATTTCCAGAATTGGGCAACTTCAATTTTTTTCCAGATACCTACGCCTTATTGTTTTTAACATTTTTGTTTTTGTTTGGAGAAAATTGGACCGAAATTGAAAGATCTGCAGCAGTTTTAACATTTGCGTTTTGGCCCCCCTTTTTGTCTTTCGTTAATTTTTGGGCATGTTCCGATCATTTTATTTTGACCTATTTTGAATACTATGTAGTTAGGACTGTTAGGGACAACATATACAAAAATTAGCTTGACATAAGACCGAAGAAGCAAAATAACAGCCTATTTGATTTTGATCTTCTCGGACTACTAGTTCGTTCTGCTTTGTGAGAAAATTGCAACATTGCAATCTCGACTCGACTGGCACACATGGCTCCAGTCTCGGGCTATGAGTTATCGGATGACAAGTCGTATACAATGACGTGAATTCAAAACATTGACGATAAAGTGCTCTGGTTTAAAAACTGTCACAGAAGTGCTTTCTTGGTGGCTAACTGCGAGCGTCTGACAAGAAAAACGACTGTTATGGGCTCTTATAGAAGGGGGAGAGCTAATGTTGACACAACCTCATCACAACATGGCGGCCAGAATACACGAAGTTTGCCGAGAGTTAACATCTATTGGCGCCAATTTCAAACTCCTTTCAATTCTGTTGGTTAGTTTTTCGAAAATTTAAATCTATAGGCGCCAATTTCAAACTCCTTATATTTCTGTTTTTTTTTAATGTGATTAGTTGCAATTTGAAAGTGAATAGGTAACTACATGAGAAATGTTTTGTATCTACTGAAATAATAACACATAAAGGGTTCAATTTTCTGTACATTTATTTTTATGCAAATAAACAGACACAATATTGAAGTCTAAATTGACTGAAAATTAAGGTAAATGTATCATAATTATTAATTTATGGATTGATATTACTTGCTTGCAAAAAATTTTCTTGTCATTATTGTATACATGAAAATCAATCAATAAACAGTTGTTAAACTCATCACTGCAAGTGAACATCTTTCAAAAACACTTTACTTTGTTAAACTGACTCATCATTGCAAGTGAAAATCAATCAATAACCCTTGTTAAACTCATCACTGCAAGTGAAAATCAATCAATAAACAGTTGTTAAACTCATCACTGCAAGTTAAAAGGCGGCCAGTATTCTGGCCGCCATCCTGGATTCCACTGGGCAAAAATCCTGAGTGCCTCGGCAATTAACTCGGCGCTCTCCGTTTGGACAACAAACACCCCTACAACAATGTAACCCGAATTTGTTTTTAATGTTAAAAAAAATAGGGGCAGAGAATACTTAGTTGTTCTATATGTAGCGTCCAACAAACAAAGCCGGCCATAACGTTTTAACATTCGTCTTTGCCACTCAGTCTGGTGACAGTACAAAAAAGAATTGGAAGTTAACTCTGCCTCATCAACGTCATCTTTATAAGGACGGAAATGGAAATTGTCACTGGGACATTTACTCCTCCATTTTTCAATTTGGATCGTTAGGGCTTCCTGATCTATTAACGACTCCTTTAACTTAAATGAAGCCTTATGCATATGAGCATAAATCTTTTCTCCCGAAGGATAGAATGCAGAATTAATATTACTTGGCCTACCACCAGTCTCAAATTTCTTGTCAATGTACTGTTCGAGAAGAAGTTTGACGTCACGAACAGAAGAGAATCCAGCTGCAACCAGTCGATAGATTTCTTTGATGACATCTGGGTGTGTTTCCTGAGTCATACTGGCGGAATCTCTGCTGTGTGAATGAGTGCCTTCTTGCGATACAGCGATGTAGAAGCGCTGTACACATCTCGGGGAACTTTCTGCAGTCATAGCTTTGTGTAGTTTGTCAAGTACCTGGAAATGAAATACAATTTGTTTGCAACAAAATTCAAAGTTTTTCAAAGTTCAAAATTCAAGACCAAAAGACGTATGCATTAAATTGATTTAATTTACCTAAAAGTTGCTTTACATGCTTGCTTGCTTTACATGCTTGCTTTACATAAAATAATTACCAATTAGACAATTAACTGATAGCTCAGGGTTGCGATTCTACAGTTTGCGTTTTCTCTGTTTGAACTCTCACCAGATAGGGCCAGTCACTTTCTCTGTTAGGCCGAGAAAGACGTCATTAAAAGGTGAGCTTTTTTGTAACTTTAAGTTTAATTAACCATTTTGCTAACTCACCTCAGCCTTCTGTCTCCATTTAGTGGAACAATCAACAACAAAATCAGGGTAATAATGGATACGACGGACTTTTAAGAATGCAGGACATCCCAGTTTCTTTGTGTTCATGACACGGAAGCGCTTTTTCTTGGGATTTGCATGGTCACTCTGAAAGCAGAGGGCATTTATTTTAAATGCATGTCAAAATGTAGATGACGACAAGTTTTTAGCAATATCAATGTTGTTAGCAATGTAAATATAGCCTCCCAAATATACTTACCAAATGAGGACATTGCTTTTCACTTCTACCACTGTAGTACTTTGGTCCCTGAGAGCATAATGATGAGACAGTTCCATCCATGCCAAATGGCGAACCAAAGAAATCAATCGAAATATCGCCTTTAGTACGATGTTGCCAAAGAAACTGTCGGCCGCCCTCTGTAAAGATACAGATTTTATTAGTAACATTAATAATGCAAGCATAATTAATTCAAACACTTCAACTAATTACATACTAATTAGTTACATGTGAGAGATGTAGTCTGGCATAGGTTAGGTAGTATCTTACCATTTGAAGTTCCACTGCTACTGCTTCTGATGGAGAAGTCATACCCCAGGGCTCTGATGCGGCATATAAAATTGTCATACAACTCTTTACCGTCAATGTAGCCCGACATAAATCCATTGTTAATTTTGAAATCCAACAGGGTTTCTTGGACTAATTGATTAAAACTACAGGGACCAGAATCAGGAGCCATCCTGGCTGGTTATTGACGCCGACGAACAGACCTAACCTAACCTAACCTTCTGACACGCGAAAAAGAACCGAAGATACACGAAGGCAGATCGGCAGAGTTGGCCGCCATGTTGTGATGAGGTTGTGTCAACTTTAGGTCTCCCTATAGAAGGAGTGGAGGGGGGGGGGGGGCATTGGTCACGTGAGTCATATAATCGCATATGGAATGAGGAAATAACCCCTTCGCCCCCTATTTTGGAAAATATAAACAATGATAGAAATCGCTGATTGGCTGCCGGAACCCCGTGACCTCACTATAATGGCCTTAAAGAGTCTTATAGTTCAACTGGCCGCAAAGGGCCCATGACATAGGTAACATTCGAGCGCCTTGCCAAAAGAAGTCGAGCAAATCGAATAACTTGCGCGAATACTCGTTAAGCCCGAACCAATGTAGAAAATGTATGGAAATGAAGTAGTTAAGAATCAACATCAGCTTCAGTCTTGACGAGAAGAACGGTGGCAAGCTTCATTTCGGGTAGCGTAATAGCATCAGGTATAGATGCACTACGCGGCCACTCTTCAATTGGTGATTGTAGAAAAGATGGACCTGATCGCCATAATGGATGATTCATCATTTCTAAGGAAGTTAAACCACGTGATGCGCAATCAGCGGGGTTTTCATTGGAGGGAACGTGTGCCCATTGAGAAGGTGTAGTGTGTTCCAAAATTTCAACAACACGATTAGCGAAGAATGTTTTCAAGCGATGCGGTGAAGTCGCAAGCCATGCGAGCACAATAGTAGAATCAGAGTATAGCACGATAGAGTTTACATTAAGAGAATCGAAAGCAGCTATTGTGTCTTGAAACAACCGCGCGAGTAAAAGCGCTGCTGATAACTCGAGTTTTGGTATGGTCAAAGTTTAAACGGGAGCAACTTTGCTTCTTGCTCTTATGAGACTTACATGACAGGATGCATCCACTGTTGAGTGTAGGTAAATGACAGCAGCGTAACCTTTTTCTGAAGCATCACAGAATCCAACCAGACGAAGGACGCCTTGAAGAGCTGGGAGATGACGCGGCACACGAAACTTGGTTAGTTGAGCGACGTCGGCGACAGCAGAGTTCCAACTCTTTGAAAGTTCTTCAGAAATAGGATCATCCCAATGAAGTTACGAAAGCCAAAGTCTCTGAATAAACATTTTCATCCAAGAAACAAATGGCGAGAGAAATCCTAAAGGATCAAATATCTTTGCAATATAAGAAAGAGCGGATCGTTTGGTCAAAGGACCGTCGAAAGGACGTGCACGGAAAGAGAATTCATCGGATTTTGGGTCCCACATTAATCCTAAAATCTTAATTCCTTGCTCATCCGGAGATAAAATCACCGGGGTTTTAAGATGATCTTCTGGAAGAGCATCAAAATCTTCAAGATCATTACTTGCCCACTTACGTAATTCCAGGCCTCCAAGAGAGAAAAGGTTTTGAAGTTCAGATTGTAGAATACGAGCTTGATCGAAATCTTGCGCTCCAGTGACGATGTCGTCGATGTACGTGTGAGAAGTAATCGCTCGAGAAGCAGCCGGGAATGGATTTCCTTCATCTTGAACTAGTTGTCGAAGAACTCGTTGAGCTAGAAAAGCTGAGGGAGTTAATCCATAGGTAACAGTATTGAGTTCATACTCAGTTACTTCAGAATCAAGAGTAGGTCGCCAAAAGATGTGCTGATACTTGCGATCAACAGGTAGAATTGAAATCTGCCTATACATTTGACAAACGTCCGCACAAATGGCGATGGGATAAGTTCGAAAATTTATGAGAATGCTCGATAAATCTTGCTGGAGCTTAGGAACGGTGAACAATTGTTGATTTAATCTTGAACCTTGCGAATCACGATACGAAGCGTTGAACACTACACGCAGTTTGGTAGTAGAACTAGAAGTTTTGTGGATACAATGATGAGGAATTACATAGTCCGTCATCGTTGCTGCGGGTTGCATATGTTGCAGGTCAACATATTCTTGCAGGAATTTGTGATACGAAACTTCATGCTCTGGATTCCGTTTGAGTCGCCGTTCCAAACTGAGGTAGCTTTGAAGTGCAGCTTTGCGAGTAGAAACAAGTGGCAAACAATTCGGCTTGAAAGGTAAAGCGACAGAATATCTTCCTGATGAGTCTCGCTTGTGGGTGGCAACAAATTGTTCTTCACAGAATTGATCATCAGGGTTGAGTGGAGGTTTGAAATGCAGTTCTTCTGTTTCCCAGAATTGTCGTAGCATACTATCCATCGTGGGGAGTGTAGATACGAATAGAGATGTAGGTTGTGATTCAAGTTCTGAGAGGGATACAGAACCCAATATCACCCAACCAAACATGGTGTTGAGAGCTGAAGGAGCTCCTCCAATGACCACGAGTAGTAGATATATGGGGGGACTGAAACACCGATTCCAGGGGCAAAAAGGGGCAAATCTCGGCTACGAGTGCGAGGCTGTTTTATGACGTCATACCTTCATTTGGCGCCTTTTTAAACGTGTTTCCGGTTCTCACAATCTAGTCTGAGCTTATTTTAAACATTTCCGGCATTTTCCGCCCCTCCCTCACACCACTTTTTCCCCTTTTTTCAAAATTTGAACGTCATACCTTCATTTATCGTCATTTTTAAATGTGTTTTCTGTTCCCATACTCTAGTCTGAGATTATTTTAATCATTTACCCAACTTTCCACTCCTCCCTTCAGTCTTTTTACCCCTTTTTTCATAATTTATGATGAATCACCTTGACTTGGCGCAATTTTTTTACATTTTTCTTGTTCTCACACTCTAGCATGCTACTTTTTTTTAACATTTTCATTGTGTGTATTCTCTGACAACTGTCACATACACTAGCACATGACAATCTTATATATAAATTAAAAAAGGGATGAGGGCGTAATAATTATTTCAAGGCGCGAAATATATTTGAATTATCATCACAACACATGATTATAGAAAATTAAAAGTTTTAGTCACTTTTTGCATCTATTTGCAAAATTTCATCACTATTTTTTTACTTTCTTCAAGTTTTTGCGAGTTTTTTCAAGAAAAACAAAAAAAATATTGCTAGCATGCACATAGAATGTTCTAGAAAATAATTTTTTAAAAGATAAGACTGAATTTGATATTTTGGTTACATTTTATGACATCCTATTAACTACATAAAAACAAATGTGCATATTTTTTGCATTGGTTTGCTATGTATCATCTTCTGGTGAATAAAAATCAATAGATATTTTAAACTGTTCTAGACTCGCACTAAGTATACAAATATTTCAGTACGACGATCAAGAAAACAAGATCACTGCTAAGACAATGAGCGGGTGACGTCATCGGTCAAAATGAAACGTGTTGAAACTCGTTTAGATTAATAATTATAAGAGAGAAAATTGTGTCATCATTTTAAGAAGCAATAAACTAATGCTAGTATTATTTAACACCGTCAGCATAATATAGATACAAATATATAATTAACTTGATAGTAATGAAATGTAGAAAACGTCGAGAGATTCATATTTATACGAAGCCATGAGCAGGATATCTATAAATTTATAAGAATATCAAAATTTCAAACCCCCGAGGATTTATCTTCACTTGATCAACATCTTTTGTTTACACTTCTTTTTTTTTGGGTATTTTCTTTATAATCGTTTCTTTTTTATTTACTTTTGTTTGTTTGTTTGTGTGTTTGTTTGTTTGTTTGTTTGTTTGTTTGTTTGTTTGTTTGTAGTAAAATTATTTGTTAAAATAAATATATTCTAAATTATAAAAGTAGCAAAAACGATAATAAATGAACCCGACACACTACTTTGTAAACACTCTTAATGATTTTATTGTAACCCTAAATAATAATTAAGTTCACTCTCTGATGACGTAACATTACTGAACTATTACATCAGCAGAAATAATTTTATTCAAAATAAACTAGCTGTTTTGTAGGAGAAATAGTTTATAATACTACATTTTGACTTTTATTATCAGTTGACATCGAGCATCTGACAAGATTGTTTCGTTAGTGCATGTATAAATAATAAATATTCATCAATTGAAGTTAAGACATATTAGTTTTATATAATTAAACATTTTGCTGTTGCTGTCAGTTGTCACCTGCATCAGATTCGTTCGTTCGATGCATCAGTACATTGACACCTAAGACGCAATTAATTGAACTTTGGACTCGACACTCGCGGAACAGAAGCTGCATTGTTTTATATATTATTGTGTATCGAATTGCTTGAATCAGTTGTCAATCGTCATCGGTCACGTTCAGTTCGTTTACTCAGCAGAATATTTCGGCAGAAGTGTGTACAGTGTTTGTGACATTGCCATCAAATTACCGGCGTCGCAATGGAGAACATTAAAAATGTGAAATCTTTTGAGTGCGAGATTTGCTCTGCATCTTTTGGGAGGAAATATCATTTAATGCGACATAAACAATCAGTTCATGGAAATCAACACCCTACTGCATTGAAAGTGTGTAATATATGCGGTGTAATATTCTCTCGCGCAGACAATTTAAAGACTCATGTTAAATTAGATCATGCTTTCAAGTGTTTTATTTGTGATAAACAGTTTAACGCTAAAGTGAATTTGTTCAACCATCTGAAAACTCACAATCAATTTGGAAATGGAGAGACTGCTAATAAAAATATGTCGACACAAGAAGAAGATACTCCATCAACATCAGCCGATATTACCGACTCAGCATGTGATCAAAGTGATTGTGATTTTACTGAGGCTCTTGATTCCACTGTTAAAATCTACAAATTTAAAGGGTGTTACATCCGAGATCCATATATGCACTATCAAGATGCACTGAGGTTTCTCAGCGACCAACAAGAGATAGTCAAGACAAAATTAGACAAAGAATTATCAAGATTGAAAGCATTGAAATGGTTCATCTGCATTCAAGTTGAATTATCGCGGAAGTCTGGAGATGAAGAAATTGTGACAACTCCATATTTCAGAAGTAAATGTCAAATTTTACTTGAAGACACTTCAGAATTTGATGTACAGTTCAATTTAGCATTTGCAACGATTGCAACCGCTTGTGGAAATTTTCAGAGTCAAGGCAGTGACTGGGTTGTGAACAAGGTGAACTTTTTAGAATTAAAAACAGCAAAGTATGTGCCTCTCGCCGCAAGTAGCTACATGCCACTACCTGACAAACTGAAAAACACCAAAGCCATTGTGAATATCAAAAATCTCGATCAGAAGTGTTTTCTATGGGCAATACTTGCGCATCTACATCCACGATCTGACAACCCACATCGAGTGTCAAATTACATCGAACATGAGGCAGAACTCAACATGAATGGAATTGAGTATCCAGTTAAAATTCCAAAAATCGACACTTTTGAGAGACAAAACAACATATCTGTGAATGTGTAGGGCTATGAAGACGATGTTTACCCTCTCAGAATCACCAAAGTAGACTGTGAACAACACGTGAATTTATTGCTTTTGTCAAATGATGAAAATAATCATTACTTTTTGATAAAAGATTTCAATCGTCTTCTTTACTCGCTAACAAAACATAAATGTAAATCATATTATTGTGTACGATGCTTGCATAGATTTAGCACCAAAACACTGCTGCAATGTCATCACACTTTATGCGAGAAACATGAGCCTCAAAAAATCAAGATGCCAACAGCTGACAAGAACACCGTGTCATACAAGGAAAAAGGATTTTCGTTCAAGACACCATAATGTGATCTATGCAGATTTCGAGTGCTTTGTTCGACCAAGCAGTGGTTGCGAGTCAAGTGACGTCACATCATCAACACGCAAAACAGCGCAACACGATCCGAGCGGCTATGCATTCATCATCGTGGACGAAGACGGCAGACCAACTGGACCACCTCAAGTCTATCGGGGAGAGAACGTCGTCGACACGTTTTTGAATGCTCTGCTTTTAGAAGAAGAGAAGAAGAGAAAAATAATGGTCAAAAATATAAATAAAAAATACTAATAGTAAAAAATTCACTAAAAATTAATATCTCGGACTAGAGTGTAAAATTAGTATAAACCTAGTCAAAATTTAAAAATGAAAATTTGCACTAGAGTGTGACAATGGTATAAAAATAGTCAAAAATCCAATATTAAAATCTTGCACTAGAGTGCGACATTAGTAAAAAGAGCCTCTCAAATGTAGGCTGTGTAAGGTTTAGTACAAATATTGAACGAGTTAGGTTCCAGGTCAGAAAATGGAGTTCGTTTAGACAACCTAACACAGCCTACATTTGAGAGGCTCTTTTTACTTATGTCTACTATTAGTATTTTTTATTTATATTTTTGACCATTATTTTTTACGAGTCTGTTACACAGCCTTTCATGCATGAGGGGTCTTTATACCATTGTCGTACTCCAGTGCAAGATTTTTATTTTGTAATTTTTTACCCCAAAAAATAGTCTGACTAATTTTTTACTAGTTTGTTACTTACAAGCGTGCTTACAAGCAATACTCAGGAGTTTCAGATGGTCAAGTCTCTTAAAATTCTGACGTCATCAGCAATCGTTAAGATGGTGATGTCTAATGTTTTGTCAATCTTTATTTATTCTTTTGTACATCTAAATCGATTAAAATTCGATATAACACAATTTTGAAGAAGTCTTGTACAACTCAGATGACAATGTAATTCCCGTAGTGATAGGTGGATGAATCTATGCTTTTTTCTTAAATTATTTTTCGAGTGTCCAGGTGTTTCTTTCCAAACATTTTTCTCATACTTCAAATTCTAGATAACATTGTACGGGTTTATTTTTAAACTCGTCTACTAGCGAAGCACTTGTATCACAATTAATCAGAAGTTTCAGAACGGATGTGTAACATAACACCAAATAACAAGACTTTGGACTTTCAAGTCAATCAATAAAAGCCACTGATTTGAGTATTTTTTTCGACATTGTTCAAATTGATTGTGTCATAAAAATAATGAGTTGTTAGAAGAAAATTATAAGCATGAACTAAGCAATAATATTAATTATTATGAGATTTAAATAAAGATTTTTTTCCATCTATAAAAACACATTATTTTTTATTGAATATGAATTGTAAATTATCCTCATTCTGAATATTAAAAAATAAATTATTATTCACTTCATGAAAAAAACAGATTCTGTTCTTATCACCTTTCAGTTTTGAATGGAATTTTCCGTAAATATATTATATAAATTTGTTCAACTAATTAATGAAGAAAATTTAGAATAGATTCTCGTTTCTAACTATTTTTTTTTATGATGGATAATGTTTTTAAAATGAATTGACTTAATAAACATGAAAATATGATTAAAGTAAATGAAGCATATAGCTAAGTATATTCTAATCAATGTATCCTAAATTTCAGTATGATATTATTCTTTCATAGCAAATTTCTGTATGATTATAGAAAAAATATATACCTAAAGTAAACTTGAAGGTAACTTTGATTCTTTATTTTATTAATAACATTTATCAATTTCATATTACAAATGGAACTGAATTATTTATACTCTCCTCCAATCTTTCAATGTATGATTTTGAATTTTGGAAAGAGAAAAATTTGCTATTAGCTGAAAATAGATTTCATTTTTATATATAAAAAACGACCAAGTAAAAGAAATACAGAGAAATTAAGACAAACTTGAATAGAAAGTTCTAGATGATTTATATTTTTTGAGGAGGGAATAAACAAATGACTCTCATCAGCTAATATTTTGTTGAATACAAGAAATATCTATTTTCATTCGTAGAATAGTTTTAATTTTATTTGACTATGATTGTACTTCTTTAAATTTTTTCATTCGTGCATCTACATACTTATTGTGTAATTTTCTTTCGATTGCTGTTTATAACAAACACAAGTCGTTCATTACTGCTATACATATCTGTAAAACATAATATTGTGATTATTTTTCTCTCACTCAAATAATTTACAATCAAATAATCCATTGTATTGATTTTCATTTTTAAGCGGGGAACACGTAAACTAATTTTAAGAAAATAACACTTACTTGAAAAGGATGTGAAGAGAAGGAATTGGGGTAATATTAATAACTCAACGTTATTAAAAAATCAATATTAAAAACTCAACGGCTGGTGTGTTGGATACCTCGGTTCTCGTTAGATCACCGAGGTTAAGCAACATTGAGCGCGGTCAGCGATTGGATGGGTGACCATTCAACTCTGCTTTGCCAGGTTGCTGCCGTTGGGCCAGAGAGACTGGGGTGTTTGGGGGTCAGTGTGACGACCTCCCTCCACCTGTTATCAGTCTCTCGACGGCGCGAGTTGTGGAGGCTCGTGCTGTGAATGTTACACCGTCCTTCGGAAGGGACGTTAAGCCGTTGGTCCCTTTGGTATCTTTCGTCAGGAGTAGGCTACATGCCGGTACCGGGTTTCCTCTCCTCCCTTCTCTATTACATTCTCACTAGTGGAGCCTGGCTCTGTTGAGAATATAGACTTAATAATAATAATAATAATAATGATATGTTTTAAAGATACCCACTTTTAATGTCATATACATTTTATAACAGTATTATTTCAGTTTCAGAAATATTTATAAATTATCCATTTTGCTTCATCTACAATAAACAAAATTAATGAAAAAGATTACATGTTCCTACTTCTGAATTCTATAGTGACCATATGGCAAGGTGCTTACACCATCATCAATCAAATACCGTTTGTCATCAAAAGGTAATAATGTGATCTTGGTTTGATTGATTGTAAACACTTCATGTTTAAAACTCCTTATAGATGGCATTTTTTCCCTCTGTACATTTCTCTTGAATAAACAATCTTTATAGTTTTGATGTTTTACTCTCTTTTTAAGCACATGTTTAATAATTCCCTTACCGACTTTTTTACATCTTCCATCAGCTTCTAATAGGCTATACATTTTTGCTCTTAATCCAACAAACTCTTTTACAATTCGACCATCCATCTCATCTTTGAACTTTCCTAAAACTTTTTTATTTTTATCACTGTACAGAAAATGATCACTTGACATGTTTGATGTGTCGAAGAGATGGATGTCTTTTTCCATGTCTTTGTACAAATCATCAGTTTCGATTTGATAACACAATAATCTGTATCGGTGAAACAAAGTCGAGCTTTCTCGTTGTATTTATTTTTGATATAGTTATAGTGGAAATGATACATTACTGTTTTGCTAAGATCAAGAATTGCAAATCCTGCATAGATTGGTCGATCTAGTACAAGAGATGCACGTCTACTCTCCACACCAACAAGACTGTTTGAAAATATTTCGAAATTTTGAAACGCAGGAGAGGCAATTAGTTTTCTGAGTTGTTTTTTATCATTGGTGAGAGTGATATTCGCTCTCTTCCTTACGTTCTCCATTGTTTTGCCAAAAACAGCATTGTTCATAAGCTTAAAAAAATCTTTCTCAAATTCATTCCGTGCTTTGATTCGCTGTGCTGTGTTAAAGTCTATGTATGGCTTCAACCACTTACTCTGTGTGAATTCGATGACTCGATGTATTTTTGTTAACTTCATGCCAAGAGAGGTGCATTGTTTTAAATTTTTGTAATGAATGATGTAATTTTCCTTGTTGTTCAGATTTGGAGTAAGTTTTTCAATTTTGCTATTGTTCAGTTTCAAATCATCTAAAAGCTGAATCGCGTATGGAGAGAGCATGTCACGTGTGATTGATATTTTTTCTGGACACAATGGGTAATCTATGTGTTTTTCATGTATGCTCTCTGGATATGTGATATTGACCTCCAAAAAGTAACCCTTATCGTTGTCATCGGGAACGTTCTCAAAGTCAATTGCTTCAATTTCTTCTGAAGCCAACCATTTGAAATCTTTATGAGGTAAGAAATCACTCATTGCGACTCCGTAGAGATTGTTACAATCTAAATACACGGTGTATGTTGATGGTTTGCTAGGATCAAATTCAGCCATATACTTATTGTTTGCTTCAGAGAAACGATGAGATATCATTGCTACACCTCCACGGATTCCTTCCTCTATGAATAAGTACATATCAAGATCAGTAATAAGCTCCAAACAAACGTCTGTCATTTTCAAAAAACTTTGCCAAGCCAATCCTGGAGCTGAGATTGTATGACAGGGGTCGATGTGATAGTATTCTAAACATAAACTACGGAAACTCTCAAACACATCAGCTAGCAAAAGAATATCAGAGGTAATGTACAAATCTTGATATTCACCAATGTTTGACATGTTGAATTTCCTCCAGACTTTGAGAGCGTGCTCATAATCAGCATCAGAGATCTCATCTCCAGTGAGATCGTTTCTAAATGCTGACTTAGGGGGCAGACAATCTTCCATCAGCTTGTGTTCCGAGTCTACATAGCTGTAAGGGAAGACTCCTTTGCGTAACAGCAGAGGGAGGGAATCAGAGTCAAAAAATTCTTTCAACAAAGTGAATCTACTTGAACCATCTTTCGCAAGATTGTTGACTAATGACTCCAATGATGTGCTCATGAACTGAAACGAATCTATGAATCTCAAATTACCTAAGAAGAAAGACTTGTAATTTTCCATGTTATTTGGAACTGCTGAAATTTTTGGATTTTTGATTTTACCTATTCCTTGCATAATTAAATGAGAATCATACCCGCAAAGATTGTGGAACACAACTGGGATGAATTTTGCTTGTTTACAATTAATATTACAGTCATTGTGTGCACTACCCCTGAAACGTCCAGTCATGTGTGAGTGGTCGCGTACACGTTTTACACCAAAAGATTTGTTACAAATGTTACATGAGGTGGCCTGATTGAAATTAATCTGATCTTCTTTTGACATAACTAAGGGAATTTTCACATTCATTTTAGCAGTAAGCTTCTCTTCTTCTAAAAGCAGAGCATTCAAAAACGTGTCGACGACGTTCTCTCCCCGATAGACTTGAGGTGGTCCAGTTGGTCTGCCGTCTTCGTCCACGATGATGAATGCATAGCCGCTCGGATCGTGTTGCGCTGTTTTGCGTGTTGATGATGTGACGTCACTTGACTCGCAACCACTGATTGGTCGAACAAAGCATTCGAAATCTGCATAGATCACATATGGTGTCTTGAACGAAAATCCTTTTTCCTTGTATGACACGGTGTTCTTGTCAGCTGTTGGCATCTTGATTTTTTGAGGCTCATGTTTCTCGCATAAAGTGTGATGACATTGCAGCAGTGTTTTGGTGCTAAATCTATGCAAGCATCGTACACAATAATATGATTTACATTTATGTTTTGTTAGCGAGTAAAGAAGACGATTGAAATCTTTTATCAAAAAGTAATGATTATTTTCATCATTTGACAAAAGCAATAAATTCACGTGTTGTTCACAGTCTACTTTGGTGATTCTGAGAGGGTAAACATCGTCTTCATAGCCATACACATTCACAGATATGTTGTTTTGTCTCTCAAAAGTGTCGATTTTTGGAATTTTAACTGGATACTCAATTCCATTCATGTTGAGTTCTGCCTCATGTTCGATGTAATTTGACACTCGATGTGGGTTGTCAGATCGTGGATGTAGATGCGCAAGTATTGCCCATAGAAAACACTTCTGATCGAGATTTTTGATATTCACAATGGCTTTGGTGTTTTTCAGTTTGTCAGGTAGTGGCATGTAGCTACTTGCGGCGAGAGGCACATACTTTGCTGTTTTTAATTCTAAAAAGTTCACCTTGTTCACAACCAAGTCACTGCCTTGACTCTGAAAATTTCCACAAGCGGTTGCAATCGTTGCAAATGCTAAATTGAACTGTACATCAAATTCTGAAGTGTCTTCAAGTAAAATTTGACATTTACTTCTGAAATATGGAGTTGTCACAATTTCTTCATCTCCAGACTCCGCGATAATTCAACTTGAATGCAGATGAACCATTTCAATGCTTTCAATCTTGATAATTCTTTGTCTAATTTTGTCTTGACTATCTCTTGTTGGTCGCTGAGAAACCTCAGTGCATCTTGATAGTGCATATATGGATCTCGGATGTAACACCCTTTAAATTTGTAGATTTTAACAGTGGAATCAAGAGCCTCAGTAAAATTACAATCACTTTGATCAAATGCTGAGTCGGTAATATCGGCTGATGTTGATGGAGTATCTTCTTCTTGTGTCGACATATTTTTATTAGCAGTCTCTCCATTTCCAAATTGATTGTGAGTTTTCAGATGGTTGAACAAATTCACTTTAGCGTTAAACTGTTTATCACAAATAAAACACTTGAAAGCATGATCTAATTTAACATTGGTCTTTAAATTGTCTGCGCGAGAGAATATTACACCGCATATATTACACACATTCAATGCAGTAGGGTGTTGATTTCCATGAACTGATTGTTTATGTCGCATTAAATGATATTTCCTCCCAAAAGATGCAGAGCAAATCTCGCACTCAAAAGATTTCACATTTTTAATGTTCTCCATTGCGACGCCGGTAATTTGATGGCAATGTCACAAACACTGTATACACACTTCTGCCGAAATATTCTGCTGAGTAAACGAACTGAACGTGACCGATGACGATTGACAACTGATTCAAGCAATTCGATACACAATAATATATAAAACAATGCAGCTTCTGTTCCGCGAGTGTCGAGTCCAAAGTTCAATTAATTGCGTCTTAGGTGTCAATGTACTGATGCATCGAACGAACGAATCTGATGCAGGTGACAACTGACAGCAACAGCAAAATGTTTAATTATATAAAACTAATATGTCTTAACTTCAATTGATGAATATTTATTATTTATACATGCACTAACGAAACAATCTTGTCAGATGCTCGATGTCAACTGATAATAAAAGTCAAAATGTAGTATTATAAACTATTTCTCCTACAAAACAGCTAGTTTATTTTGAATAAAATTATTTCTGCTGATGTAATAGTTCAGTAATGTTACGTCATCAGAGAGTGAACTTAATTATTATTTAGGGTTACAATAAAATCATTAAGAGTGTTTGCAAAGTAGTGTGTCGGGTTCATTTATTATCGTTTTTGCTACTTTTATAATTTAAGATATATTTATTTTAACAAATAATTTTACTACAAACAAACAAACAAACAAACAAACAAACAAACAAACAAACAAACAAACAAACAAACAAACAAACACACAAACAAACAAACAAAAGTAAATAAAAAAGAAACGATTATAAAGAAAATACCAAAAAAAAAAAGAAGTGTAAACAAAAGATGTTGATCAAGTGAAGATAAATCCTCGGGGGTTTGAAATTTTGATATTCTTATAAATTTATAGATATCCTGCTCATGGCTTCGTATAAATATGAATCTCTCGACGTTTTCTACATTTCATTACTATCATGTTTATTATATATTTGTATCTATATTATGCTGACGGTGTTAAATAATACTAGCATTAGTTTATTGCTTTTTAAAATGATGACACAATTTTCTCTCTTATAATTATTAATCCAAACGAGTTTCAACACGTTTCATTTTGACCGATGACGTCACCCGCTCATTGTCTTAGCAGTGATCTTGTTTTCTTGATCGTCGTACTGAAATATTTGTATACTTAGTGCGAGTCTAGAACGGTTTAAAATATCTATTGATTTTTATTCACCAGAAGATGATACATAGAAAACCAATGCAAAATATATGCACATTCGTTTTTATGTAGTTAATAGGATGTCATAAAATGTAACCAAAATATCAAATTCAGTCTTATCTTTTAAAAAATTATTTTCTAGAACATTCTATGTGCATGCTAGCAATATTTTTTTTGTTTTTCTTGAAAAAAACTCGCAAAAACTTGAAGAAAGTAAAAAAAAGTAATGAAATTTTGCCAATAGATGTTAAAAGTGACGAAAACTTTTAATTTTCTATAATCATGTGTTGTGATGATAATTCAAATATATTTCGCGCCTTGAAATAATTATTACGCCCTCATCCCTTTTTTAATTTATATATAAGATTGTCATGTGCTAGTGTATGTGACAGTTGTCAGAGAATACACACAATGAAAATGTTAAAAAAAAGTAGCATGCTAGAGTGTGAGAACAAGAAAAATGTAAAAAAATTGCGCCAAGTCAAGGTGATTCATCATATATTATGAAAAAAGGGGTAAAAAGACTGAAGGGAGGAGTGGAAAGTTGGGTAAATGATTAAAATAATCTCAGACTAGAGTATGGGAACAGAAAACACATTTAAAAATGACGATAAATGAAGGTATGACATTAAAATTTTGAAAAAAGGGGAAAAAGTGGTGTGAGGGAGGGGCGGAAAATGCCGGAAATGTTTAAAATAAGCTCAGACTTGATTGTGAGAACCGGAAACACGTTTAAAAAGGCGCCAAATGAAGGTATGACGTCATAAAACAGCCTCGCACTCGTAGCCGAGATTTGCCCCTTTTTGCCCGTGGAATCGGTGTTTCATCCCCCCCATATATCTACTACTACCGCGTCTCCGTTTCTACTAAGATTATCAGGATACAAATCTGCTCCAAGTAGGAAATCGATTTGATCAGGAATATGGAAATTATCGTCAGCGAGAGATAATCCCCGATAACGATCGAAAACGTCAATAGGTATTGAACAAGAGGGAAGATGATTGGAAATCACAGACAAAGCTATTGCCTGAACTCCGAGCCGAAAGTCAGGATTGACACGAGAAGCGAGATTACATTGAACCTTGCCATGAACTTGAGTAGATGACTGGCCAATGCCAGAGAAAAGAGTAGGTCTAGAATCTACCTGAAGACCAAGACGGCGAACACATGAGAGTGTTATCGCGGACACCTGAGATCCAGAGTCGATGACGCCACGAATGGTTTGATACTGGCCGGTAGAATCTTGTATATTGCACCTGAAGGTTCCAAGAAGTGCAACGCGTTGCTGAAGAGGAGTCTTCTCAACCTGAAAAGACAGGTTATTCGCAACGACAGCGTCTTCGTGAGGATTTGAGTTGTTATCTGTAGGAATAACAACCGGTTTGGAAGCATCTTCAGGGTGTAACGTGGTGTGGTGATGCTTACTTTGACACTTGAAGCATGAAACTTTTGACTGACAGTTTGCTCGCGAATGCTTTTCCAGGCAATTGAAATATCGTTTTAATTTCTTCAACGTCTCGTATTTGTCATTCAAAGAAAGCTTTATGTACGTAGAACATTTGTGCATAACATGTGTTAGCTATTAATGTTGGCCAGACTATATGTCGATAAAGTAGTTCATGTGTTTGTTAGGTTTGCAAGCTGTAGTAATTTTGAAGAACAAAAGAAGAGAGAAAAGTTAATGGTTGCAAGTTGTCTTGAAAATGGAAGTTTGATAAAATGTAATGTCCTTGTGAAATTAAACTATAATAATTATATAAATACCGATGTAATTATTATTCGACGCCCAAAAACCGTAAATGAAACTGTAGCCCGATAGTAAGCCTTTAACAATTCAGAAGTGTGGGATTATAAATTTATCTAATTCGGATATTCAAGAGAAGACATAACTCGATGTCTACATCGTTGGAGATTCTGGCAAACGCAGCCGCTTTGCAACATGAAAATGCTGATGATCAAGAAGTAAATGAAACCTACGATGAAACTACTACCGACAACTATTTGACCGAAAACATCAATACACCTGACAACAACATGAATGCCACAGATTTCATCAAGATTATGTTGGAAGAGAACAGGCGACGAGATGAAATGTATATGAACATTCTCAGCAAAACTGTAAGTTCGCAATCCACTAACTATCATGTAATGCCAGATCTTACAAAGAATATCAAAGTTTTCGAAGAGGGCACGAGTTTCAAAGCAAAGAATTGGTTAGAGTCTGTTGAAACGACTGCAATGTTACACAAATGGCCATCAAGTTTTACACTAGAAAATGCGAAGAGCCATTTAACAGGATCCGCCCTGCATTGGTATAATGCACGAAAAGCTGATATTCCTAACTGAGAAGAGTTTAAAATCCGTTTCCGAAAAACATTCATAACATCAACTAGCAGTAAAGCTGATCTTTGGAAAAAAATCCAAGAATTGAGTCAAAAGAAAGGAGAAAGCTCCTCTTCGTATTTTCACAAAAAATCACAATATTGTATGCAATTAGAACTATCCTTTGAAGAATCTAAACACCAAATCTTAGTAGGACTGTGGTCTAAGAGTGTTAGCGCAATGCTAATGAGTTGTAAACATTATGATATTGACGAATTGTATCATGATCTAAAAAAATTTGAGAAACTTGAAAACGACAGATATGACAAATGTGCAAAACCAAGAGATTTTAAAGCACCATCGCGAACAGAAAATCCGCAAATTTCGCAAAAAAATGATTCTCAAGACAGAGCAAAGACCGAAGTTCCGTCACCGACTAAATCGAAACAATGCGATAAAAAGCAATTACCCCTTAAAAATCAATCAGAAGAATCGCTTTGCTTCAATTGCAACCGGTACGGACATTTTAGTAAGGACTGTCCCGATCCCAAGAGGACCCTTTTCTGTGTGAAATGTCGTGGTACGGGACACACGCAGAAACACTGTCAAGTCAATTCATCCGGAAGCGCATCAGTTAAATCGTCATCTTCCGCAAGCTCAGCTAATGGCGTAGTAAGCCAAGTTAATAATATGCAAGATGGTAACACTTCAAGCAAATACTTGAAGAATGCTATCATTGATAATCATCAAATCACGGTATTTATGGATTCAGGTTCTTCTAGTTGTATAATGCGTGCAACAACAGCACTGAAATGTGGTATGGTTCTAGAAGAATCAACATCGTCTTTGTATGGTTTCGGAAATATTGACAAAGCAACGCAGCCTTTAGGAAAGGTAACACGTAAAATTACTATTGATGGTGTAACTGCAGAGAATGTTACTATTTTAGTAGTGCCTGACACAGCGCTCTCTGTCAGTATGCTGATTGGACGAACATGGCTTGACCTGCCGCACATTGCGTATGCGAAAGTCGACAACGATTTTGTCATCGCATATCGAGAAGATGAAATGTTTCGCAACTTCAATCTTTCGATTACGTCAAACCGATTACCATTGAAAGCTGTAAATGATGAACTAATTCCACGAAACTCGGTTAGTTTCATCAATGTACAAGCCCCTGCATCAGATTATGATAATTCGTTCATAGTCTGTGGTAACGCTAAGTATGACACAAGTCATGTTTTATTTGAATTGAAATCCGGTAAAACTACTATTCCTGTAGTAAACATGACAAATGAAGACCAACAAGTTCGCAAAGATCAATGCATGACGCGAGCCGACATAGTAGAAGATATTTATACGATAAGTGAAGACGATGATCTTCCCGCTGATCTTCCCGAACCGATCAAGATTGCAGACTTGAAAGTAGGACCGAAGATTACTGAAACTGAAAAATCAGAACTTTTGGAACTAGTTAATACGTATCGTGACTGTTTTGCTACAAACATGCATGAACTAGGATGCACAAACATTGTAAAAATGGAGATTCTTGAACAAGAAGGAAGTAAACCCGTAGCTTCTAGACCGTACAAGACTACTGCACAAGAACGCGACGAGATAAACAAGATCGTAAAGGAGAGGAAGCAAAACGGAATAGTTACCGATACTCGTTCCCCGTATGCTAGTCCTGTTCTATTAGTCCGAAAGAAAACAGGTGAATATCGTATGGTAGTTGACTATCGCCGTTTGAACCTCCAGACCGTCAAGATGAAATTTGCCCTTCCGAACGTAGACGACATGTTGGAACGTCTATCGAACAGTAAGATGTATGCTGTACTTGATCTCGCACATGGATATCTGCAAATTCCGTTAGCAGATTCTGCAAAGGAGAAAACCGCCTTCGTAACGCCAGATACAACCGGTCAGTTCGAACGCATGATGTTTGGTTTGACCAATGCTCCCAGTGAATTTCAACGTGCCATGAACATAGCGTTAGGAGATTTGCGTAACACGATTGCTCTCTGTTATCTGGACGATATATTGTTCCCTGCGTCATCTTGGACCGAAATGATCCAGCGTTTAACACTTGTTTTTGCCGCATTGCAAAAAGCCGGTTTGACTTGCAAATTGTCAAAATGTGAATTTGGAAAGGAAGAGATTGACTACCTGGGATTTGTAATTTCGACGAGTCACCTTAAGCCAGGCAACCGTAAGTTAATCGCAATTGAAGAGTTTCCAAAGCCGAAGAACGTTCACGTGATACGGCGTTGGTTAGGTTTGACAGGTTTCTTTCGTCGTTTTATTCCGCATTACGCACGAATAGCCGAACCGTTATCAAGACTAACTCGGAAAAGTGAAGCTTTTGTATGGAATACTGAACAAGACCAAGCATTCGATGATCTAAAAAGCGCATTAGTATCGAAACCGACTCTGATGTTGTACAACCCTGCAGCCCGAACGGAAGTTCACACCGACGCTTCAGCTGATGGCTTGGGAGGGATGCTACTTCAAGAAGGCACTGATGGAAAACTGCATCTAGTGTATTGTGTCTCGAAGAAGACAACGTCTGTAGAACACAACTATCATTCGTCAAAACTAGAACTCATGGCAATAGTATGGACATTGGATAGACTGCGTCAATTTCTGTTGCCCCTCGAGTTTACAATCATAACGGATTGTCAATCACTTGTCTACATGAATACTCACAAGACCCTGAACCCGCAAATTGCACGTTGGTACAATCTGATCCAAGAGTTTAATATTCGAGAGATTCGTCATCGCCCTGGTATTAAAATGAATCACGTCGACGCATTGAGTCGCGCTCCGTCCGAAGAAGCAACCGACACAATGGAGAACATTATTGAATCACGATTCGATGTGTTCTTGACACTGAACACAGAAGACCATGTCCTTATGATTCAGCATGGAGACGCCGATCTGCAAGAATTGATAAGAATCTTGAAGAAAGAAGATGAAGAACGAACATCACAAGAACAAGATCGCGTGAAGCACTTCAAACTACAGAATGACCGACTGTACAGAATCGTAACGAACAAAGATGGAACAACTCGATATCTTTAAGTCATGCCTAAATCGATGAGAAAAAGTCTTGCTGTTAAATTTCATGACCTTTCTGGACATTTTCCAGTAGATCGAGTAGTCGCAAGAATCACTGAGCTGTACTGGTTTGCCTACATCCGCAGATACATCCGACAACACATCCACATGTGCGCGGAGTGCATACTGTACAAGAGTAGAGGAGGTAAGACACCAGGACTTCTGCATCCGATTCCACCTGGTAAGCGACCATTTGCTACAATCCATTTGGACCATTTAGGCCCCTTTATCAAAAGCTCAAAAGGAAACCAAGAACTTCTTGTATTAACTGACAATTTAACAAAATTTGTCAAGCTATATCCACTGAGAGACACTTCAGTGAAGAATGTTTTACATTCAATGGGAGAAATTGTATTTATGAAGAAAGCCCCAACAGCGACAGGACAACCGACAAAAACGCAAGCAAAGTATCGCGGACCCCTAGTGATAACAGCAGTATTGCGGGAGATACATACAAAGTTGCGGATTTGGAAGAAGGAAAAACAGGCTATTTTTATAGTTCAACTGCACATGTTTCTCAGTTGAAGCCTTGGAAGAATGAATGTATGGAGGAAGAAAATGAAAGTGAAGAAGAAGACGACGTAGAAACTAATCCAGTAAATGAAAAGCGAGTTCGTAGACAGCCAGATTATTTGAAAGATTATGTTATTGGTTAATTTGATTATTTATTGTGTTTAACTTCATAATTTGTAAAACTGGACATGTTTTCTTGATCGAGGTCGATCAATTTCAGGTTGGCCGAGTGTTAGCTATTAATGTTGGCCAGACTGTATGTCGATAAAGTAGTTCATGTGTTTGTTAGGTTTGCAAGCTGTAGTAATTTTGAAGAACAAAAGAAGAGAGATAAGTTAATGGTTGCAAGTTGTCTTGAAAATGGAAGTTTGATAAAATGTAATGTCCTTGTGAAATTAAACTATAATAATTATATAAATACCGATGTAATTATTATTCGACGCCCAAAAACCGTAAATGAAACTGTAGCCCGATAGTAAGCCTTTAACACATGAGAGCTTTTGCACAAAGGACAACGTAGGGTTTGACTTTCAGTACTCGATGAGGTCTTTCTTGCAAGTTCCTTTTGAGTACCTATGATTGTCCAAGGAGCGAGTTAATTGAATTTACGTTCTTTGATGATGACGAAAACGGTTGAACTTTACCAGTATTGCCGACATGCTGATCTTGGCAGCACAACTCAAGAGTCCGGGAGGTGTTTTCCAAAAACGTGATGAGTTGCTTGAATGTCGGTGTTGAACAAGATGAATGCTTTGTCTCGAAGCTCTTGCGCAGTTGAGCATCAAGATTCCCCAACGCAAGAGACAGAAGCAAGAAGTCGGCCATATCTGGAATCTCCAGTGCCTTGAGCGCATCTACCGAGTTACGATGGACTTGCAGGAAATGTTGTAACTTTGAGTGATTGCCAGATTTCACCGGTGTGAAATCTATAATCTGTTGTACATACATGGAAGCTAACAAACGTTTATTTTGATAGCGATCGATTAAAGCATTATAGGCAAGAAGGTAGTTATCAGAAGATATCTGAAAAATACTGATAGTTGCTAGTGCGACATCTCGCAGCGACGAACGCAAATAGTGAAACTTCTGAACGTTGCTCAAAATTTCGTTGTCATGCACTAGCGAGGAGAACATAGCCTGCGCTGGCCTGCGCCTGCGCTAACCTGCGCTACTTGTTGCGGTGCTGATTGGAGAGAGACAACAGGCTCTTGAATCTTGTTGAATAGTGCGAGATACGTTCTTCGAGCTTCGTACAAACCATATTTAAAGCTAGCTTGATTGCTGTCGACTTCGATAGATTCAACGGATGCGTCAAGTTGAACATTGAAAGCTAAGATTTCAGCATGAATGCTCTCATAATCATCTTCTAATCGGGCCAACTTGTCGAAACGTGATCTATGGAAGGTGACTTTGTCTACTTGCAGCAATTTGAAAGTATCGAGAGTTCTTTGAACTTATGAGATGATACTAGCTCTTCGAGCAACTAACAGATCCTTGGCTTTTTGAACTTTTGACATGGCAAAGAGCAGATCAACACAATATTTCTGAGAATACTTGCTGATTCACTTCGTGGCTCAATGAACCATTATGTTTGATAGGTTTCAGCGGACTGTATCTAATAAGTTAGGAGAAATTGAAAGTTTATAGTATTTATTTGAAGAGAAAATGTACAACATGCAATCACTGATTTGTTACATAGAACAAGTATAAGTAACAAATACCAAGGTTAAATAAAAGGAAAAGAGTGAAATATTAATAAGTTAAATCCGGGATACATCAGGAAAAGCAAGGCTTATAAAAGCATATAAACAATTGAGGAAATAAAGAAAAGCAACAAGTCGGACTTGTCCAGCACAACTGGCTCAAACACATAGCGTTTTCCTAGTTTTAAGTCGTTTTTAGAATTCATATGTACTTGCTTTTCGATTATGGAGACGAGTACGAAACGAAGGCATTATAACCAATGCTTACTATAGAATAAAAATAAACACATGAAGACTGACAGAGTAATTCAGTGTCCATGGCCGTCATTGGTCAGTGTACTCAAAAAAACTCTCAGTATAACTACACAACTTTAGGTACAACAAACTGCCGGATATAAATTAAAAGAAATAAGCGGCACTCAGATTTAAACTAAAATACTAATGTTGTTATTAGTTAACAAGATATTTAGATATTGATCATGATCATTATCATGCAACGGTATTTGGTTATTGTACCACTCTGTTGTACCCCAATATTTATAATTTTTTTTTATTTATTAATTTTCAAAAGTTCTTTCTCACTCCTCAATTTATGAAACGGCGACATTCCGCCCTTATGATTAAATCTGGGATCTGATATTCGTCCTGACCGTTGACGAAAGAACTTTGTAGGATTCATACGTTGTTTTCAGAATCTGCAGAAGAGCAAAGTGACAAAGTTAGAGTAATACAATCAAGATATTAAAATATTATACCAGAGTTCTGCTAGAGCTAAACCTGTGTTCTACCCCAACCAAGTGGCTTGATAAATCATGAATTTAAGGTGGTGCAAACGCAAGCGATTTTGCTGCATTTGAATACACTTTTTTGGATACGATTGGAGACAAAATGGGTTGACGTAGTGAGTTGAAATTTTAATCGTGATTAGATAAAAGACAAACTTAGGGTTATCCATTGGTGCATTGGTGCATTGGATTGGTGCGTTGTCCAATTGGTTTCGAAGAAAACACGTACAGTAACTTCGAGCTTAGAAGAAATATGATTTTAATTGATAATCCCTGGCCTATAAATACAGTATAGTGGAATATAGTCGTATAGCATTAAATTTAATACTTAAAATATTAATAGAATATTTAATAGCTACAGTGATGAAATTACACTTTTTAGTTAGTAGACTAAATGAGTTTTATAATTTATTTGACCAGTTAGAGTATCGATATTCGTATTCATGCAAAACTTAATCGTTTTCCAATGTCTTTCAATTGGTGCACCGTCAACATAATAAAATAATTTTGTTTATTATAATCTAGCATTATTCACTTTCATTAGTGGACATCACATATATAATATTGCTTAAGTGCCAGTGTGTGTAGAAGTACTCTATAAACTAGTGACCACTCGAAATCCATGATACAATTAATATAACTAATTTGATACCAACTCACTTTATGTTTTGCTCTAGCACCTATCAATAATGAAACTTACGCTTTGAAATGTTTGCATGTTTAGAGGGACGAAACCAGCTGCCTTCAAAATAAGTGGTTGATTAGCCATCAATATCATGATCCGCATTGATCGCTTGAAGCTGTCCGACGCATCGAACCAATCACAACCGTAGACAGCCTCCCTCACTGCTTCACTCTGTAACACGGGACAACAGGTTGATTAGCCATCGACATCATGATCCGCATTGATCGCTTGAAGCTGTCCGACGCATCGAACCAATCACAACCGTAGACAGCCTCCCTCACGGCTTCACTCTGTAACACGGGACAACAGGTTGATAAGCCATCGACATCATGATCCGCATTGATCGCTTGAAGCTGTCCGACGCATCGAACCAATCACAACCGTAGACAGCTTCCCTCACAGCTTCACTCTATAACACGGGACAACAGGTTGATTTGCCATCGATATCATGATCCGCATTGATCGCTTGAAGCTGTCCGACGCATCGAACCAATCACAACCGTAGACAGCTTCCCTCACAGCTTCACTCTGTAACACGGGACAACAGGTTGATAAGCCATCGACATCATGATCCGCATTGATCGCTTGAAGCTGTCCGACGCATCGAACCAATCACAACCGTAGACAGCCTCCCTCACTGCTTCACTCTGTAACACGGGACAACAGGTTGATAAGCCATCGACATCATGATCCGCATTGATCGCTTGAAGCTGTCTGACGCATCGAACCAATCACAACCGTAGACAGCCTCCCTCACAGCTTCACTCTGTAACACGGGACAACAGGTTGATTTGCCATCGATATCATGATCCGCATTGATCGCTTGAAGCTCTCTGACGCATCGAACCAATCACAACCGTAGACAGCCTCCCTCACTGCTTCACTCTGTAACACGGGACAACAGGTTGATAAGCCATCGACATCATGATCCGCATTGATCGCTTGAGGCTTTCCGACGCTTCGAACCAATCACAACCGTAGACAGCCTCCCTCACAGCTTCACTCTGTAACACGGGACAACAGGTTGATAAGCCATCGACATCATGATCCGCATTGATCGCTTGAAGCTGTCCGACGCATCGAACCAATCACAACCGTAGACAGCCTCCCTCACTGCTTCACTCTGTAACACGGCACAATAGGTTGATTAGCCATCGACATCATGATCCGCATTGATCGCTTGAAGCTTTCCGACGCATCGAACCAATCACAACCGTAGACAGCCTCCCTCACTGCTTCACTCTGTAACACGGGACAACAGGTTGATTAGCCATCGACATCATGATCCGCATTGATCGCTTGAAGCTTTCCGACGCATCGAACCAATCACAACCGTAGACAGCCTCCCTCACTGCTCCACTCTGTAACACGGGACAACAGGTTGATTAGCCATCGACATCATGATCCGCATTGATCGCTTGAAGCTTTCCGACGCATCGAACCAATCACAACCGTAGACAGCCTCCCTCACTGCTCCACTCTGTAACACGGGACAACAGGTTGATTAGCCATCGACATCATGATCCGCATTGATCGCTTGAAGCTTTCCGACGCATCGAACCAATCACAACCGTAGACAGCTTCCCTCACAGCTTCACTCTGTAACACGGGAAAACAGGTTGATAAGCCATCGACATCATGATCCGCATTGATCGCTTGAAGCTGTCCGACGCATCGAACCAATCACAACCGTAGACAGCTTCCCTCACAGCTTCACTCTGTAACACGGGACAATAGGTTGATAAGCCATCGACATCATGATCCGCATTGATCGCTTGAAGCTGTCCGACGCATCGAACCAATCACAACCGTAGACAGCTTCCCTCACAGCTTCACTCTGTAACACGGGACAACAGGTTGATAAGCCATCGACATCATGATCCGCATTGATCGCTTGAAGCTGTCCGACGCATCGAACCAATGACAACCGTAGACAGCTTCCCTCACAGCTTCACTCTGTAACACGGGACAACAGGTTGATTAGCCATCGACATCATGATCCGCATTGATCGCTTGAAGCTGTCCGACGCATCGAACCAATGACAACCGTAGACAGCCTCCCTCACGGCTTCACTCTGTAACACGGGACAACAGGTTGATTAGCCATCGACATCATGATCCGCATTGATCGCTTGAAGCTTTCCGACGCATCGAACCAATCACAACCGTAGACAGCCTCCCTCACAGCTTCACTCTGTAACACGGGACAACAGGTTGATTAGCCATCGACATCATGATCCGCATTGATCGCTTGAAGCTCTCTGACGCATCGAACCAATCACAACCGTAGACAGCCTCCCTCACAGCTTCACTCTGTAACACGGGACAACAGGTTGATAAGCCATCGACATCATGATCCGCATTGATCGCTTGAAGCTGTCCGACGCATCGAACCAATCACAACCGTAGACAGCCTCCCTCACTGCTCCACTCTGTAACACGGGACAACAGGTTGATAAGCCATCGACATCATGATCCGCATTGATCGCTTGAAGCTGTCCGACGCATCGAACCAATCACAACCGTAGACAGCTTCCCTCACAGCTTCACTCTGTAACACGGGACAACAGGTTGATAAGCCATCGACATCATGATCCGCATTGATCGCTTGAAGCTGTCCGACGCATCGAACCAATCACAACCGTAGACAGCCTCCCTCACTGCTCCACTCTGTAACACGGGACAATAGGTTGATTTGCCATCGATATCATGATCCGCATTGATCGCTTGAAGCTTTCCGACGCATCGAACCAATCACAACCGTAGACAGCCTCCCTCACTGCTTCACTCTGTAACACGGGACAACAGGTTGATAAGCCATCGACATCATGATCCGCATTGATCGCTTGAAGCTGTCTGACGCATCGAACCAATCACAACCGTAGACAGCCTCCCTCACAGCTTCACTCTATAACACGGGACAACAGGTTGATTTGCCATTGATATCATGATCCGCATTGATCGCTTGAAGCTTTCCGACGCAACGAACCAATCACAACCGTAGACAGCCTCCCTCACTGCTTCACTCTGTAACACGGGACAACAGGTTGATAAGCCATCGACATCATGATCCGCATTGATCGCTTGAAGCTGTCTGACGCATCGAACCAATCACAACCGTAGACAGCCTCCCTCACTGCTTCACTCTGTAACACGGCACAATAGGTTGATTAGCCATCGACATCATGATCCGCATTGATCGCTTGAAGCTTTCCGACGCATCGAACCAATCACAACCGTAGACAGCCTCCCTCACTGCTCCACTCTGTAACACGGGACAACAGGTTGATAAGCCATCGACATCATGATCCGCATTGATCGCTTGAAGCTGTCCGACGCATCGAACCAATCACAACCGTAGACAGCCTCCCTCACTGCTCCACTCTGTAACACGGGACAACAGGTTGATTAGCCATCGACATCATGATCCGCATTGATCGCTTGAAGCTTTCCGACGCATCGAACCAATCACAACCGTAGACAGCCTCCCTCACTGCTCCACTCTGTAACACGGGACAACAGGTTGATTAGCCATCGACATCATGATCCGCATTGATCGCTTGAAGCTGTCCGACGCATCGAACCAATCACAACCGTAGACAGCTTTCCTCACAGCTTCACTCTGTAACACGGGACAACAGGTTGATTAGCCATCGACATCATGATCCGCATTGATCTCTTGAAGCTTTCCGACGCTTCAAACCAATCACAACCGTAGACAGCTTCCCTCACAGCTTCACTCTGTAACACGGGACAACAGGTTGATAAGCCATCGACATCATGATCCGCATTGATCGCTTGAAGCTGTCCGACGCATCGAACCAATCACAACCGTAGACAGCCTCCCTCACTGCTCCACTCTGTAACACGGGACAATAGGTTGATTTGCCATCGATATCATGATCCGCATTGATCGCTTGAAGCTTTCCGACGCATCGAACCAATCACAACCGTAGACAGCCTCCCTCACTGCTTCACTCTCTAACACGGGACAACAGGTTGATAAGCCATCGACATCATGATCCGCATTGATCGCTTGAAGCTGTCTGACGCATCGAACCAATCACAACCGTAGACAGCCTCCCTCACAGCTTCACTCTGTAACACGGGACAACAGGTTGATTTGCCATTGATATCATGATCCGCATTGATCGCTTGAAGCTTTCCGACGCAACGAACCAATCACAACCGTAGACAGCCTCCCTCACTGCTTCACTCTGTAACACGGGACAACAGGTTGATAAGCTATCGACATCATGATCCGCATTGATCGCTTGAAGCTGTCTGACGCATCGAACCAATCACAACCGTAGACAGCCTCCCTCACTGCTTCACTCTGTAACACGGCACAATAGGTTGATTAGCCATCGACATCATGATCCGCATTGATCGCTTGAAGCTTTTCGACGCATCGAACCAATCACAACCGTAGACAGCCTCCCTCACAGCTTCACTCTGTAACACGGGACAACAGGTTGATTTGCCATCGATATCATGATCCGCATTGATCGCTTGAAGCTTTCCGACGCATCGAACCAATCACAACCGTAGACAGCCTCCCTCACTGCTTCACTCTGTAACACGGGACAACAGGTTGATAAGCCATCGACATCATGACCTGCATTGATCGCTTGAAGCTGTCTGACGCATCGAACCAATCACAACCGTAGACAGCCTCCCTCACAGCTTCACTCTGTAACACGGGACAACAGGTTGATTAGCCATCGACATCATGATCCGCATTGATCGCTTGAAGCTTTCCGACGCATCGAACCAATCACAACCGTAGACAGCTTCCCTCACAGCTTCACTCTGTAACACGGGACAACAGGTTGATAAGCCATCGACATCATGATCCGCATTGATCGCTTGAAGCTGTCCGACGCATCGAACCAATCACAACCGTAGACAGCCTCCCTCACTGCTCCACTCTGTAACACGGGACAATAGGTTGATTAGCCATCGACATCATGATCCGCATTGATCGCTTGAAGCTTTCCGACGCATCGAACCAATCACAACCGTAGACAGCTTCCCTCACAGCTTCACTCTGTAACACGGGACAACAGGTTGATAAGCCATCGACATCATGATCCGCATTGATCGCTTGAAGCTGTCCGACGCATCGAACCAATCACAACCGTAGACAGCCTCCCTCACTGCTTCACTCTGTAACACGGCACAATAGGTTGATTAGCCATCGACATCATGATCCGCATTGATCGCTTGAAGCTTTCCGACGCATCGAACCAATCACAACCGTAGATAGCTTCCCTCACAGCTTCACTCTGTAACACGGGACAACAGGTTGATAAGCCATCGACATCATGACCGCATTGATCGCTTGAAGCTGTCCGACGCATCGAACCAATCACAACCGTAGACAGCCTCCCTCACTGCTCCACTCTGTAACACGGGACAATAGGTTGATTAGCCATCGACATCATGATCCGCATTGATCGCTTGAAGCTTTCCGACGCATCGAACCAATCACAACCGTAGATAGCTTCCCTCACAGCTTCACTCTGTAACACGGGACAACAGGTTGATAAGCCATCGACATCATGATCCGCATTGATCGCTTGAAGCTGTCCGACGCATCGAACCAATCACAACCGTAGACAGCCTCCCTCACTGCTCCACTCTGTAACACGGGACAATAGGTTGATTAGCCATCGACATCATGATCCGCATTGATCGCTTGAAGCTGTCCGACGCATCGAACCAATCACAACCGTAGACAGCCTCCCTCACTGCTCCACTCTGTAACACGGGACAACAGGTTGATTAGCCATCGACATCATGATCCGCATTGATCGCTTGAAGCTGTCCGACGCATCGAACCAATCACAACCGTAGACAGCTTCCCTCACAGCTTCACTCTGTAACACGGGCCAACAGGTTGATAAGCCATCGACATCATGATCCGCATTGATCGCTTGAAGCTGTCCGACGCATCGAACCAATCACAACCGTAGACAGCTTCCCTCACAGCTTCACTCTGTAACACGGGACAACAGGTTGATAAGCCATCGACATCATGATCCGCATTGATCGCTTGAAGCTGTCCGACGCATCGAACCAATCACAACCGTAGACAGCCTCCCTCACTGCTCCACTCTGTAACACGGGACAACAGGTTGATTAGCCATCGACATCATGATCCGCATTGATCGCTTGAAGCTTTCCGACGCATCGAACCAATCACAACCGTAGACAGCTTCCCTCACAGCTTCACTCTGTAACACGGGACAACAGGTTGATAAGCCATCGACATCATGATCCGCATTGATCGCTTGAAGCTGTCCGACGCATCGAACCAATCACAACCGTAGACAGCTTCCCTCACAGCTTCACTCTGTAACACGGGACAACAGGTTGATAAGCCATCGACATGATGATCCGCATTGATCGCTTGAAGCTGTCCGACGCATCGAACCAATCACAACCGTAAACAGCTTCCCTCACAGCTTCACTCTGTAACACGGGACAACAGGTTGATAAGCCATCGACATCATGATCCGCATTGATCGCTTGAAGCTGTCCGACGCATCGAACCAATGACAACCGTAGACAGCTTCCCTCACAGCTTCACTCTGTAACACGGGACAACAGGTTGATTAGCCATCGACATCATGATCCGCATTGATCGCTTGAAGCTCTCTGACGCATCGAACCAATCACAACCGTAGACAGCCTCCCTCACAGCTTCACTCTGTAACACGGGACAACAGGTTAATTAGCCATCGACATCATGATCCGCATTGATCGCTTGAAGCTGTCCGACGCATCGAACCAATCACAACCGTAGACAGCTTCCCTCACAGCTTCACTCTGTAACACGGGACAACAGGTTGATAAGCCATCGACATCATGATCCGCATTGATCGCTTGAAGCTGTCCGACGCATCGAACCAATGACAACCGTAGACAGCTTCCCTCACAGCTTCACTCTGTAACACGGGACAACAGGTTGATAAGCCATCGACATCATGATCCGCATTGATCGCTTGAAGCTGTATGACGCATCGAACCAATCACAACCGTAGACAGCCTCCCTCACAGCTTCACTCTGTAACACGGGACAACAGGTTGATAAGCCATCGACATCATGATCCGCATTGATCGCTTGAAGCTGTCTGACGCATCGAACCAATCACAACCGTAGACAGCCTCCCTCACAGCTTCACTCTGTAACACGGGACAACAGGTTGATAAGCCATCGACATCATGATCCGCATTGATCGCTTGAAGCTGTCTGACGCATCGAACCAATCACAACCGTAGACAGCCTCCCTCACAGCTTCACTCTGTAACACGGGACAACAGGTTGATTTGCCATTGATATCATGATCCGCATTGTCGCTTGAAGCTTTCCGACGCAACGAACCAATCACAACCGTAGACAGCCTCCCTCACTGCTTCACTCTGTAACACGGGACAACAGGTTGATAAGCCATCGACATCATGATCCGCATTGATCGCTTGAAGCTGTCTGACGCATCGAACCAATCACAACCGTAGACAGCTTCCCTCACAGCTTCACTCTGTAACACGGGACAACAGGTTGATTTGCCATTGATATCATGATCCGCATTGATCGCTTGAAGCTTTCCGACGCATCGAACCAATCACAACCGTAGACAGCTTCCCTCACAGCTTCACTCTGTAACACGGGACCACAGGTTGATAAGCCATCGATATCATGATCCGCATAGACTTCTTGAAGCTTTACGACGCATCGAACCAATCACAACCGTAGACAGCCTCATTCACTGCTCCACTCTGTAACACGGGACAACAGGTTGATAGCCATCGACATCATGATCCGCATTGATCGCTTGAAGCTTTCCGACGCATCGAACCAATCACAACCGTAGACAGTTTTTTTCACGGCTTCACTCTGTAACACGGGACAACAGGTTGATTAGCCATCGACATCATGATCCGCATTGATCGCTTGAAGCTCTCTGACGCATCGAACCAATCACAACCGTAGACAGCCTCCCTCACAGCTTCACTCTGTAACACGGGACAACAGGTTGATTAGCCATCGACATCATGATCCGCATTGATCGCTTGAAGCTGTCTGACGCATCGAACCAATCACAACCGTAGACAGCCTCCCTCACTGCTTCACTCTGTAACACGGGACAACAGGTTGATTAGCCATCGACATCATGATCCGCATTGATCGCTTGAAGCTTTCCGACGCATCGAACCAATCACAACCGTAGACAGCCTCCCTCACGGCTTCACTCTGTAACACGGGACAATAGGTTGATTTGCCATCGATATCATGATCCGCATTGATCGCTTGAAGCTGTCCGACGCATCGAACCAATCACAACCGTAGACAGCTTCCCTCACAGCTCCACTCTGTAACACGGGACAACAGGTTGATTAGCCATCGACATCATGATCCGCATTGATCGCTTGAAGCTCTCCGACGCTTCGAACCAATCACAACCGTAGACAGCTTCCCTCACAGCTTCACTCTGTAACACGGGACAACAGGTTGATAAGCCATCGACATCATGATCCGCATTGATCGCTTGAAGCTGTCCGACGCATCGAACCAATCACAACCGTAGACAGCTTCCCTCACAGCTTCACTCTGTAACACGGGACAACAGGTTGATAAGCCATCGACATCATGATCCGCATTGATCGCTTGAAGCTGTCCGACGCATCGAACCAATCACAACCGTAGACAGCTTCCCTCACAGCTTCACTCTGTAACACGGGACAACAGGTTGATAAGCCATCGACATCATGATCCGCATTGATCGCTTGAAGCTGTCCGACGCATCGAACCAATCACAACCGTAGACAGCCCCCCTAACTGCTCCACTCTGTAACACGGGACAACAGGTTGATTAGCCATCGACATCATGATCCGCATTGATCGCTTGAAGCTTTCCGACGCATCGAACCAATCACAACCGTAGACAGCCTCCCTCACAGCTTCACTCTGTAACACGGGACAACAGGTTGATAAGCCATCGACATCATGATCCGCATTGATCGCTTGAAGCTGTCCGACGCATCGAACCAATCACAACCGTAGACAGCTTCCCTCACAGCTTCACTCTGTAACACGGGACAACAGGTTGATAAGCCATCGACATCATGATCCGCATTGATCGCTTGAAGCTGTCCGACGCATCGAACCAATCACAACCGTAGACAGCTTCCCTCACAGCTTCACTCTGTAACACGGGACAACAGGTTGATAAGCCATCGACATCATGATCCGCATTGATCGCTTGAAGCTGTCCGACGCATCGAACCAATGACAACCGTAGACAGCTTTCCTCACAGCTTCACTCTGTAACACGGGACAACAGGTTGATTAGCCATCGACATCATGATCCGCATTGATCGCTTGAAGCTCTCTGACGCATCGAACCAATCACAACCGTAGACAGCCTCCCTCACAGCTTCACTCTGTAACACGGGACAACAGGTTGATTATCCATCGACATCATGATCCGCATTGATCGCTTGAAGCTCTCTGACGCATCGAACCAATCACAACCGTAGACAGCCTCCCTCACAGCTTCACTCTGTAACACGGGACAACAGGTTGATAAGCCATCGACATCATGATCCGCATTGATCGCTTGAAGCTGTCCGACGCATCGAACCAATCACAACCGTAGACAGCCTCCCTCACAGCTTCACTCTGTAACACGGGACAACAGGTTGATTTGCCATCGACATCATGATCCGCATTGATCGCTTGAAGCTGTCTGACGCATCGAACCAATCACAACCGTAGACAGCCTCCCTCACAGCTTCACTCTGTAACACGGGACAACAGGTTGATAAGCCATCGACATCATGATCCGCATTGATCGCTTGAAGCTGTCTGACGCATCGAACCAATCACAACCGTAGACAGCCTCCCTCACAGCTTCACTCTGTAACACGGGACAACAGGTTGATTTGCCATTGATATCATGATCCGCATTGTCGCTTGAAGCTTTCCGACGCAACGAACCAATCACAACCGTAGACAGCCTCCCTCACTGCTTCACTCTGTAACACGGGACAACAGGTTGATAAGCCATCGACATCATGATCCGCATTGATCGCTTGAAGCTGTCTGACGCATCGAACCAATCACAACCGTAGACAGCTTCCCTAACAGCTTCACTCTGTAACACGGGACAACAGGTTGATTTGCCATTGATATCATGATCCGCATTGATCGCTTGAAGCTTTCCGACGCATCGAACCAATTACAACCGTAGACAGCCTCCCTCACTGCTTCACTCTGTAACACGGGACAACAGGTTGATTAGCCATCGACATCATGATCCGCATTGATCGCTTGAAGCTTTCCGACGCATCGAACCAATCTCAACCGTAGACAGCCTCCCTCACTGCTCCACTCTGTAACACGGGACAACAGGTTGATTAGCCATCGACATCATGATCCGCATTAATCGCTTGAAGCTGTCCGACGCATCGAACCAATCACAACCGTAGACTGCTTCCCTCACAGCTTCACTCTGTAACATAAGCCATCGACATCATGATCCGCATTGATCGCTTGAAGCTGTCCGACGCATCGAACCAATCACAACCGTAGACAGCTTCCCTCACAGCTTCACTCTGTAACACGGGACAACAGGTTGATAAGCCATCGACATCATGATCCGCATTGATCGCTTGAAGCTGTCCGACGCATCGAACCAATCACAACCGTAGACAGCCTCCCTCACTGCTCCACTCTGTAACACGGGACAACACGTTGATAAGCCATCGACATCATGATCCGCATTGATCGCTTGAAGCTGTCCGACGCATCGAACCAATCACAACCGTAGACAGCTTCCCTCACAGCTTCACTCTGTAACACGGGACAACAGGTTGATAAGCCATCGACATCATGATCCGCATTGATCGCTTGAAGCTGTCCGACGCATCGAACCAATGACAACCGTAGACAGCTTCCCTCACAGCTTCACTCTGTAACACGGGACAACAGGTTGATTAGCCATCGACATCATGATCCGCATTGATCGCTTGAAGCTCTCTGACGCATCGAACCAATCACAACCGTAGACAGCCTCCCTCACAGCTTCACTCTGTAACACGGGACAACAGGTTGATTAGCCATCGACATCATGATCCGCATTGATCGCTTGAAGCTGTCCGACGCATCGAACCAATCACAACCGTAGACAGCTTCCCTACCAGCTGCACTCTGTAACACGGGACAACAGGTTGATTAGCCATCGACATCATGATCTGCATTGATCGCTTGAAGCTGTCCGACGCATCGAACCAATCACAACCGTAGACAGCCTCCCTTACAGCTTCACTCTGTAACACGGGACAACAGGTTGATTAGCCATCGACATCATGATCCGCATTGATCGCTTGAAGCTTTTCGACGCATCGAACCAATCACAACCGTAGACAGCCTCCCTCACAGCTTCACTCTGTAACACGGGACAACAGGTTGATTTGCCATCGATATCATGATCCGCATTGATCGCTTGAAGCTTTCCGACGCATCGAACCAATCACAACCGTAGACAGCCTCCCTCACTGCTTCACTCTGTAACACGGGACAACAGGTTGATAAGCCATCGACATCATGACCTGCATTGATCGCTTGAAGCTGTCTGACGCATCGAACCAATCACAACCGTAGACAGCCTCCCTCACAGCTTCACTCTGTAACACGGGACAACAGGTTGATTAGCCATCGACATCATGATCCGCATTGATCGCTTGAAGCTTTCCGACGCATCGAACCAATCACAACCGTAGACAGCCTCCCTCACTGCTTCACTCTGTAACACGGGACAACAGGTTGATAAGCCATCGACATCATGATCCGCATTGATCGCTTGAAGCTGTCTGACGCATCGAACCAATCACAACCGTAGACAGCCTCCCTCACTGCTTCACTCTGTAACACGGCACAAAAGGTTGATTAGCCATAGACATCATGATCCGCATTGATCGCTTGAAGCTTTCCGACGCATCGAACCAATCACAACCGTAGACAGCCTCCCTCACTGCTTCACTCTGTAACACGGGACATCAGGTTGATTAGCCATCGACATCATGATCCGCATTGATCGCTTGAAGCTTTCCGACGCATCGAACCAATCACAACCGTAGACAGTCTCCCTCACGGCTTCACTCTGTAACACGGGACAACAGTTTGATTTGCCATCGATATCATGATCCGCATTGATCGCTTGAAGCTTTCCGACGCATCGAACCAATCACAACCGTAGACAGCTTCCCTCACAGCTTCACTCTGTAACACGGGACAACAGGTTGATAAGCCATCGACATCATGATCCGCATTGATCGCTTGAAGCTGTCCGACGCATCGAACCAATCACAACCGTAGACAGCTTCCCTCACAGCTTCACTCTGTAACACGGGACAACAGGTTGATAAGCCATCGACATCATGATCCGCATTGATCGCTTGAAGCTGTCCGACGCATCGAACCAATCACAACCGTAGACAGCTTCCCTCACAGCTTTACTCTGTAACACGGGACAACAGGTTGATAAGCCATCGACATCATGATCCGCATTGATCGCTTGAAGCTGTCCGACGCATCGAACCAATCACAACCGTAGACAGCTTCCCTCACAGCTTCACTCTGTAACACGGGACAACAGGTTGATAAGCCATCGACAATATGATCCGCATTGATCGCTTGAAGCTGTCCGACGCATCGAACCAATCACAACCGTAGACAGCTTCCCTCACAGCTTCACTCTGTAACACGGGACAACAGGTTGATAAGCCATCGACATCATGATCCGCATTGATCGCTTGAAGCTGTCCGACGCATCGAACCAATCACAACCGTAGACAGCTTCCCTCACAGCTTCACTCTGTAACACGGGACAACAGGTTGATTAGCCATCGACATCATGATCCGCATTGATCGCTTGAAGCTCTCTGACGCATCGAAACAATCACAACCGTAGACAGCCTCCCTCACAGCTTCACTCTGTAACACGGGACAACAGGTTGATTAGCCATCGACATCATGATCCGCATTGATCGCTTGAAGCTGTCCGACGCATCGAACCAATCACAACCGTAGACAGCTTCCCTCACAGCTTCACTCTGTAACACGGGACAACAGGTTGATAACCATCGACATCATGATCTGCATTGATCGCTTGAAGCTGTCCGACGCATCGAACCAATCACAACCGTAGACAGCCTCCCTCACAGCTTCACTCTGTAACACGGGACAACAGGTTGATTAGCCATCGACACCATGATCCGCATTGATCGCTTGAAGCTGTCCGACGCATCGAACCAATCACAACCGTAGACAGCCTCCCTCACTGCTCCACTCTGTAACACGGGACAACAGGTTGATTAGCCATCGACATCATGATCCGCATTGATCGCTTGAAGCTTTCCGACGCATCGAACCAATCACAACCGTAGACAGCTTCCCTCACATCTTCACTCTGTAACACGGGACAACAGGTTGATAAGCCATCGACATCATGATCCGCATTGATCGCTTGAAGCTTTCCGACGCATCGAACCAATCACAACCGTAGACAGCTTCCCTCACAGCTTCACTCTGTAACACGGGACAACAGGTTGATAAGCCATCGACATCATGATCCGCATTGATCGCTTGAAGCTTTCCGACGCATCGAACCAATCACAACCGTAGACAGCCTCCCTCACAGCTTTACTCTGTAACACGGGACAACAGGTTGATAAGCCATCGACATCATGATCCGCATTGATCGCTTGAAGCTGTCCGACGCATCGAACCAATCACAACCGTAGACAGCTTCCCTCACAGCTTCACTCTGAAACACGGGACAACAGGTTGATAAGCCATCGACATCATGATCCGCATTGATCGCTTGAAGCTGTCCGACGCATCGAACCAATCACAACCGTAGACAGCTTCCCTCACAGCTTCACTCTGTAACACGGGACAACAGGTTGTTTAGCCATCGACATCATGATCCGCATTGATCGCTTGAAGCTGTCCGACGCATCGAACCAATCACAACCGTAGACAGCTTCCCTCACAGCTTCACTCTGTAACACGGGACAACAGGTTGTTTAGCCATCGACATCATGATCCGCATTGATCGCTTGAAGCTGTCCGACGCATCGAACCAATCACAACCGTAGACAGCCTCCCTCACAGCTTCACTCTGTAACACGGGACAACAGGTTGATTAGCCATCGACATCATGATCCGCATTGATCGCTTGAAGCTGTCCGACGCATCGAACCAATCACAACCGTAGACAGCTTCCCTCACAGCTTCACTCTGTTACACGGGACAACAGGTTGATTAGCCATCGACATCATGATCCGCATTGATCGCTTGAAGCTGTCCGACGCATCGAACCAATCACAACCGTAGACAGCCTCCCTCACAGCTTCACTCTGTAACACGGGACAACAGGTTGATTAGCCATCGACATCATGATCCGCATTGATCGCTTGAAGCTGTCCGACGCATCGAGCCAATCACAACCGTAGACAGCCTCCCTCACTGCTCCACTCTGTAACACGGGACAACAGGTTGATTAGCCATCGACATCATGATCCGCATTGATCGCTTGAAGCTTTCCGACGCATCGAACCAATCACAACCGTAGACAGCCTCCCTCACAGCTTCACTCTGTAACACGGGACAACAGGTTAATTAGCCATCGACATCATGATCCGCATTGATCGCTTGAAGCTGTCCGACGCATCGAACCAATCACAACCGTAGACAGCTTCCCTCACAGCTTCACTCTGTAACACGGGACAACAGGTTGATAAGCCATCGACATCATGATCCGCATTGATCGCTTGAAGCTGTCCGACGCATCGAACCAATGACAACCGTAGACAGCTTCCCTCACAGCTTCACTCTGTAACACGGGACAACAGGTTGATAAGCCATCGACATCATGATCCGCATTGATCGCTTGAAGCTGTCCGACGCATCGAACCAATCACAACCGTAGACAGCCTCCCTCACAGCTTCACTCTGTAACACGGGACAACAGGTTGATTTGCCATCGACATCATGATCCGCATTGATCGCTTGAAGCTGTCTGACGCATCGAACCAATCACAACCGTAGACAGCCTCCCTCACAGCTTCACTCTGTAACACGGGACAACAGGTTGATAAGCTATCGACATCATGATCCGCATTGATCGCTTGAAGCTGTCTGACGCATCGAACCAATCACAACCGTAGACAGCCTCCCTCACAGCTTCACTCTGTAACACGGGACAACAGGTTGATTTGCCATTGATATCATGATCCGCATTGTCGCTTGAAGCTTTCCGACGCAACGAACCAATCACAACCGTAGACAGCCTCCCTCACTGCTTCACTCTGTAACACGGGACAACAGGTTGATAAGCCATCGACATCATGATCCGCATTGATCGCTTGAAGCTGTCTGACGCATCGAACCAATCACAACCGTAGACAGCTTCCCTCACAGCTTCACTCTGTAACACGGGACAACAGGTTGATTTGCCATTGATATCATGATCCGCATTGATCGCTTGAAGCTTTCCGACGCATCGAACCAATCACAACCGTAGACAGCTTCCCTCACAGCTTCACTCTGTAACACGGGACAACAGGTTGATAAGCCATCGATATCATGATCCGCATAGATTTCTTGAAGCTTTACGACGCATCGAACCAATCACAACCGTAGACAGCCTCATTCACTGCTCCACTCTGTAACACGGGACAACAGGTTGATAGCCATCGACATCATGATCCGCATTGATCGCTTGAAGCTTTCCGACGCATCGAACCAATCACAACCGTAGACAGCCTTTTTCACGGCTTCACTCTGTAACACGGGACAACAGGTTGATTAGCCATCGACATCATGATCCGCATTGATCGCTTGAAGCTCTCTGACGCATCGAACCAATCACAACCGTAGACAGCCTCCCTCACAGCTTCACTCTGTAACACGGGACAACAGGTTGATTAGCCATCGACATCATGATCCGCATTGATCGCTTGAAGCTGTCTGACGCATCGAACCAATCACAACCGTAGACAGCCTCCCTCACTGCTTCACTCTGTAACACGGGACAACAGGTTGATTAGCCATCGACATCATGATCCGCATTGATCGCTTGAAGCTTTCCGACGCATCGAACCAATCACAACCGTAGACAGCCTCCCTCACGGCTTCACTCTGTAACACGGGACAATAGGTTGATTTGCCATCGATATCATGATCCGCATTGATCGCTTGAAGCTGTCCGACGCATCGAACCAATCACAACCGTAGACAACTTCCCTCACAGCTCCACTCTGTAACACGGGACAACAGGTTGATTAGCCATCGACATCATGATCCGCATTGATCGCTTGAAGCTCTCCGACGCTTCGAACCAATCACAACCGTAGACAGCTTCCCTCACAGCTTCACTCTGTAACACGGGACAACAGGTTGATAAGCCATCGACATCATGATCCGCATTGATCGCTTGAAGCTGTCCGACGCATCGAACCAATCACAACCGTAGACAGCTTCCCTCACAGCTTCACTCTGTAACACGGGACAACAGGTTGATAAGCCATCGACATCATGATCCGCATTGATCGCTTGAAGCTGTCCGACGCATCGAACCAATCACAACCGTAGACAGCTTCCCTCACAGCTTCACTCTGTAACACGGGACAACAGGTTGATAAGCCATCGACATCATGATCCGCATTGATCGCTTGAAGCTGTCCGACGCATCGAACCAATCACAACCGTAGACAGCCCCCCTAACTGCTCCACTCTGTAACACGGGACAACAGGTTGATTAGCCATCGACATCATGATCCGCATTGATCGCTTGAAGCTCTCTGACGCATCGAACCAATCACAACCGTAGACAGCCTCCCTCACAGCTTCACTCTGTAACACGGGACAACAGGTTGATTAGCCATCGACATCATGATCCGCATTGATCGCTTGAAGCTTTCCGACGCATCGAACCAATCACAACCGTAGACAGCCTTTTTCACGGCTTCACTCTGTAACACGGGACAACAGGTTGATTAGCCATCGACATCATGATCCGCATTGATCGCTTGAAGCTCTCTGACGCATCGAACCAATCACAACCGTAGACAGCCTCCCTCACAGCTTCACTCTGTAACACGGGACAACAGGTTGATTAGCCATCGACATCATGATCCGCATTGATCGCTTGAAGCTGTCTGACGCATCGAACCAATCACAACCGTAGACAGCCTCCCTCACGGCTTCACTCTGTAACACGGGACAATAGGTTGATTTGCCATCGATATCATGATCCGCATTGATCGCTTGAAGCTGTCCGACGCATCGAACCAATCACAACCGTAGACAGCTTCCCTCACAGCTCCACTCTGTAACACGGGACAACAGGTTGATTAGCCATCGACATCATGATCCGCATTGATCGCTTGAAGCTCTCCGACGCTTCGAACCAATCACAACCGTAGACAGCTTCCCTCACAGCTTCACTCTGTAACACGGGACAACAGGTTGATAAGCCATCGACATCATGATCCGCATTGATCGCTTGAAGCTGTCCGACGCATCGAACCAATCACAACCGTAGACAGCTTCCCTCACAGCTTCACTCTGTAACACGGGACAACAGGTTGATAAGCCATCGACATCATGATCCGCATTGATCGCTTGAAGCTGTCCGACGCATCGAACCAATCACAACCGTAGACAGCCCCCCTAACTGCTCCACTCTGTAACACGGGACAACAGGTTGATTAGCCATCGACATCATGATCCGCATTGATCGCTTGAAGCTTTCCGACGCATCGAACCAATCACAACCGTAGACAGCCTCCCTCACAGCTTCACTCTGTAACACGGGACAACAGGTTGATAAGCCATCGACATCATGATCCGCATTGATCGCTTGAAGCTGTCCGACGCATCGAACCAATCACAACCGTAGACAGCTTCCCTCACAGCTTCACTCTGTAACACGGGACAACAGGTTGATAAGCCATCGACATCATGATCCGCATTGATCGCTTGAAGCTGTCCGACGCATCGAACCAATCACAACCGTAGACAGCTTCCCTCACAGCTTCACTCTGTAACACGGGACAACAGGTTGATAAGCCATCGACATCATGATCCGCATTGATCGCTTGAAGCTGTCCGACGCATCGAACCAATGACAACCGTAGACAGCTTCCCTCACAGCTTCACTCTGTAACACGGGACAACAGGTTGATTAGCCATCGACATCATGATCCGCATTGATCGCTTGAAGCTCTCTGACGCATCGAACCAATCACAACCGTAGACAGCCTCCCTCACAGCTTCACTCTGTAACACGGGACAACAGGTTGATTATCCATCGACATCATAATCCGCATTGATCGCTTGAAGCTCTCTGACGCATCGAACCAATCACAACCGTAGACAGCCTCCCTCACAGCTTCACTCTGTAACACGGGACAACAGGTTGATAAGCCATCGACATCATGATCCGCATTGATCGCTTGAAGCTGTCCGACGCATCGAACCAATCACAACCGTAGACAGCCTCCCTCACAGCTTCACTCTGTAACACGGGACAACAGGTTGATTTGCCATCGACATCATGATCCGCATTGATCGCTTGAAGCTGTCTGACGCATCGAACCAATCACAACCGTAGACAGCCTCCCTCACAGCTTCACTCTGTAACACGGGACAACAGGTTGATAAGCCATCGACATCATGATCCGCATTGATCGCTTGAAGCTATCCGACGCTTCGAACCAATCACAACCGTAGACAGCTTCACTCACTGCTTCACTCTGTAACACGGGACAACAGGTTGATTTGCCATTGATATCATGATCCGCATTGTCGCTTGAAGCTTTCCGACGCAACGAACCAATCACAACCGTAGACAGCCTCCCTCACTGCTTCACTCTGTAACACGGGACAACAGGTTGATAAGCCATCGACATCATGATCCGCATTGATCGCTTGAAGCTGTCTGACGCATCGAACCAATCACAACCGTAGACAGCTTCCCTCACAGCTTCACTCTGTAACACGGGACAACAGGTTGATTTGCCATTGATATCATGATCCGCATTGATCGCTTGAAGCTTTCCGACGCATCGAACCAATCACAACCGTAGACAGCCTCCCTCACTGCTTCACTCTGTAACACGGGACAACAGGTTGATTAGCCATCGACATCATGATCCGCATTGATCGCTTGAAGCTTTCCGACGCATCGAACCAATCTCAACCGTAGACAGCCTCCCTCACTGCTCCACTCTGTAACACGGGACAACAGGTTGATTAGCCATCGACATCATGATCCGCATTAATCGCTTGAAGCTGTCCGACGCATCGAACCAATCACAACCGTAGACTGCTTCCCTCACAGCTTCACTCTGTAACACGGGACAACAGGTTGATAAGCCATCGACATCATGATCCGCATTGATCGCTTGAAGCTGTCCGACGCATCGAACCAATCACAACCGTAGACAGCTTCCCTCACAGCTTCACTCTGTAACACGGGACAACAGGTTGATAAGCCATCGACATCATGATCCGCATTGATCGCTTGAAGCTGTCCGACGCATCGAACCAATCACAACCGTAGACAGCCTCCCTCACTGCTCCACTCTGTAACACGGGACAACAGGTTGATAAGCCATCGACATCATGATCCGCATTGATCGCTTGAAGCTGTCCGACGCATCGAACCAATCACAACCGTAGACAGCTTCCCTCACAGCTTCACTCTGTAACACGGGACAACAGGTTGATAAGCCATCGACATCATGATCCGCATTGATCGCTTGAAGCTGTCCGACGCATCGAACCAATGACAACCGTAGACAGCTTCCCTCACAGCTTCACTCTGTAACACGGGACAACAGGTTGATTAGCCATCGACATCATGATCCGCATTGATCGCTTGAAGCTCTCTGACGCATCGAACCAATCACAACCGTAGACAGCCTCCCTCACAGCTTCACTCTGTAAAACGGGACAACAGGTTGATTAGCCATCGACATCATGATCCGCATTGATCGCTTGAAGCTGTCCGACGCATCGAACCAATCACAACCGTAGACAGCTTCCCTACCAGCTTCACTCTGTAACACGGGACAACAGGTTGATTAGCCATCGACATCATGATCTGCATTGATCGCTTGAAGCTGTCCGACGCATCGAACCAATCACAACCGTAGACAGCCTCCCTCACAGCTTCACTCTGTAACACGGGACAACAGGTTGATTAGCCATCGACATCATGATCCGCATTGATCGCTTGAAGCTTTTCGACGCATCGAACCAATCACAACCGTAGACAGCCTACCTCACAGCTTCACTCTGTAACACGGGACAACAGGTTGATTTGCCATCGATATCATGATCCGCATTGATCGCTTGAAGCTTTCCGACGCATCGAACCAATCACAACCGTAGACAGCCTCCCTCACTGCTTCACTCTGTAACACGGGACAACAGGTTGATAAGCCATCGACATCATGATCCGCATTGATCGCTTGAAGCTGTCTGACGCATCGAACCAATCACAACCGTAGACAGCCTCCCTCACAGCTTCACTCTGTAACACGGGACAACAGGTTGATTAGCCATCGACATCATGATCCGCATTGATCGCTTGAAGCTTTCCGACGCATCGAACCAATCACAACCGTAGACAGCCTCCCTCACTGCTTCACTCTGTAACACGGGACAACAGGTTGATAAGCCATCGACATCATGATCCGCATTGATCGCTTGAAGCTGTCTGACGCATCAAACCAATCACAACCGTAGACAGCCTCCCTCACTGCTTCACTCTGTAACACGGCACAAAAGGTTGATTAGCCATCGACATCATGATCCGCATTGATCGCTTGAAGCTTTCCGACGCATCGAACCAATCACAACCGTAGACAGCCTCCCTCACTGCTTCACTCTGTAACACGGGACATCAGGTTGATTAGCCATCGACATCATGATCCGCATTGATCGCTTGAAGCTTTCCGACGCATCGAACCAATCACAACCGTAGACAGTCTCCCTCACGGCTTCACTCTGTAACACGGGACAACAGTTTGATTTGCCATCGATATCATGATCCGCATTGATCGCTTGAAGCTTTCCGACGCATCGAACCAATCACAACCGTAGACAGCTTCCCTCACAGCTTCACTCTGTAACACGGGACAACAGGTTGATAAGCCATCGACATCATGATCCGCATTGATCGCTTGAAGCTGTCCGACGCATCGAACCAATCACAACCGTAGACAGCTTCCCTCACAGCTTCACTCTGTAACACGGGACAACAGGTTGATAAGCCATCGACATCATGATCCGCATTGATCGCTTGAAGCTGTCCGACGCATCGAACCAATCACAACCGTAGACAGCTTCCCTCACAGCTTTACTCTGTAACACGGGACAACAGGTTGATAAGCCATCGACATCATGATCCGCATTGATCGCTTGAAGCTGTCCGACGCATCGAACCAATCACAACCGTAGACAGCTTCCCTCACAGCTTCACTCTGTAACACGGGACAACAGGTTGATAAGCCATCGACATCATGATCCGCATTGATCGCTTGAAGCTGTCCGACGCATCGAACCAATCACAACCGTAGACAGCTTCCCTCACAGCTTCACTCTGTAACACGGGACAACAGGTTGATAAGCCATCGACATCATGATCCGCATTGATCGCTTGAAGCTGTCCGACGCATCGAACCAATCACAACCGTAGACAGCTTCCCTCACAGCTTCACTCTGTAACACGGGACAACAGGTTGATTAGCCATCGACATCATGATCCGCATTGATCGCTTGAAGCTCTCTGACGCATCGAACCAATCACAACCGTAGACAGCCTCCCTCACAGCTTCACTCTGTAACACGGGACAACAGGTTGATAAGCCATCGACATCATGATCCGCATTGATCGCTTGAAGCTGTCCGACGCATCGAACCAATCACAACCGTAGACAGCTTCCCTCACAGCTTCACTCTGTAACACGGGACAACAGGTTGATTAGCCATCGACATCATGATCTGCATTGATCGCTTGAAGCTGTCCGACGCATCGAACCAATCACAACCGTAGACAGCCTCCCTCACAGCTTCACTCTGTAACACGGGACAACAGGTTGATAAGCCATCGACATCATGATCCGCATTGATCGCTTGAAGCTGTCCGACGCATCGAACCAATCACAACCGTAGACAGCTTCCCTCACAGCTTCACTCTGTAACACGGGACAACAGGTTGATAAGCCATCGACATCATGATCCGCATTGATCGCTTGAAGCTGTCCGACGCATCGAACCAATCACAACCGTAGACAGCCCCCCTAACTGCTCCACTCTGTAACACGGGACAACAGGTTGATTAGCCATCGACATCATGATCCGCATTGATCGCTTGAAGCTTTCCGACGCATCGAACCAATCACAACCGTAGACAGCCTCCCTCACAGCTTCACTCTGTAACACGGGACAACAGGTTGATAAGCCATCGACATCATGATCCGCATTGATCGCTTGAAGCTGTCCGACGCATCGAACTAATCACAACCGTAGACAGCTTCCCTCACAGCTTCACTCTGTAACACGGGACAACAGGTTGATAAGCCATCGACATCATGATCCGCATTGATCGCTTGAAGCTGTCCGACGCATCGAACCAATCACAACCGTAGACAGCTTCCCTCACAGCTTCACTCTGTAACACGGGACAACAGGTTGATAAGCCATCGACATCATGATCCGCATTGATCGCTTGAAGCTGTCCGACGCATCGAACCAATGACAACCGTAGACAGCTTCCCTCACAGCTTCACTCTGTAACACGGGACAACAGGTTGATTAGCCATCGACATCATGATCCGCATTGATCGCTTGAAGCTCTCTGACGCATCGAACCAATCACAACCGTAGACAGCCTCCCTCACAGCTTCACTCTGTAACACGGGACAACAGGTTGATTATCCATCGACATCATAATCCGCATTGATCGCTTGAAGCTCTCTGACGCATCGAACCAATCACAACCGTAGACAGCCTCCCTCACAGCTTCACTCTGTAACACGGGACAACAGGTTGATAAGCCATCGACATCATGATCCGCATTGATCGCTTGAAGCTGTCCGACGCATCGAACCAATCACAACCGTAGACAGCCTCCCTCACAGCTTCACTCTGTAACACGGGACAACAGGTTGATTTGCCATCGACATCATGATCCGCATTGATCGCTTGAAGCTGTCTGACGCATCGAACCAATCACAACCGTAGACAGCCTCCCTCACAGCTTCACTCTGTAACACGGGACAACAGGTTGATAAGCCATCGACATCATGATCCGCATTGATCGCTTGAAGCTATCCGACGCTTCGAACCAATCACAACCGTAGACAGCTTCACTCACTGCTTCACTCTGTAACACGGGACAACAGGTTGATTTGCCATTGATATCATGATCCGCATTGTCGCTTGAAGCTTTCCGACGCAACGAACCAATCACAACCGTAGACAGCCTCCCTCACTGCTTCACTCTGTAACACGGGACAACAGGTTGATAAGCCATCGACATCATGATCCGCATTGATCGCTTGAAGCTGTCTGACGCATCGAACCAATCACAACCGTAGGCAGCTTCCCTCACAGCTTCACTCTGTAACACGGGACAACAGGTTGATTTGCCATTGATATCATGATCCGCATTGATCGCTTGAAGCTTTCCGACGCATCGAACCAATCACAACCGTAGACAGCCTCCCTCACTGCTTCACTCTGTAACACGGGACAACAGGTTGATTAGCCATCGACATCATGATCCGCATTGATCGCTTGAAGCTTTCCGACGCATCGAACCAATCTCAACCGTAGACAGCCTCCCTCACTGCTCCACTCTGTAACACGGGACAACAGGTTGATTAGCCATCGACATCATGATCCGCATTAATCGCTTGAAGCTGTCCGACGCATCGAACCAATCACAACCGTAGACTGCTTCCCTCACAGCTTCACTCTGTAACACGGGACAACAGGTTGATAAGCCATCGACATCATGATCCGCATTGATCGCTTGAAGCTGTCCGACGCATCGAACCAATCACAACCGTAGACAGCTTCCCTCACAGCTTCACTCTGTAACACGGGACAACAGGTTGATAAGCCATCGACATCATGATCCGCATTGATCGCTTGAAGCTGTCCGACGCATCGAACCAATCACAACCGTAGACAGCCTCCCTCACTGCTCCACTCTGTAACACGGGACAACAGGTTGATAAGCCATCGACATCATGATCCGCATTGATCGCTTGAAGCTGTCCGACGCATCGAACCAATCACAACCGTAGACAGCTTCCCTCACAGCTTCACTCTGTAACACGGGACAACAGGTTGATAAGCCATCGACATCATGATCCGCATTGATCGCTTGAAGCTGTCCGACGCATCGAACCAATGACAACCGTAGACAGCTTCCCTCACAGCTTCACTCTGTAACACGGGACAACAGGTTGATTAGCCATCGACATCATGATCCGCATTGATCGCTTGAAGCTCTCTGACGCATCGAACCAATCACAACCGTAGACAGCCTCCCTCACAGCTTCACTCTGTAAAACGGGACAACAGGTTGATTAGCCATCGACATCATGATCCGCATTGATCGCTTGAAGCTGTCCGACGCATCGAACCAATCACAACCGTAGACAGCTTCCCTACCAGCTTCACTCTGTAACACGGGACAACAGGTTGATTAGCCATCGACATCATGATCTGCATTGATCGCTTGAAGCTGTCCGACGCATCGAACCAATCACAACCGTAGACAGCCTCCCTCACAGCTTCACTCTGTAACACGGGACAACAGGTTGATTAGCCATCGACATCATGATCCGCATTGATCGCTTGAAGCTTTTCGACGCATCGAACCAATCACAACCGTAGACAGCCTACCTCACAGCTTCACTCTGTAACACGGGACAACAGGTTGATTTGCCATCGATATCATGATCCGCATTGATCGCTTGAAGCTTTCCGACGCATCGAACCAATCACAACCGTAGACAGCCTCCCTCACTGCTTCACTCTGTAACACGGGACAACAGGTTGATAAGCCATCGACATCATGATCCGCATTGATCGCTTGAAGCTGTCTGACGCATCGAACCAATCACAACCGTAGACAGCCTCCCTCACAGCTTCACTCTGTAACACGGGACAACAGGTTGATTAGCCATCGACATCATGATCCGCATTGATCGCTTGAAGCTTTCCGACGCATCGAACCAATCACAACCGTAGACAGCCTCCCTCACTGCTTCACTCTGTAACACGGGACAACAGGTTGATAAGCCATCGACATCATGATCCGCATTGATCGCTTGAAGCTGTCTGACGCATCAAACCAATCACAACCGTAGACAGCCTCCCTCACTGCTTCACTCTGTAACACGGCACAAAAGGTTGATTAGCCATCGACATCATGATCCGCATTGATCGCTTGAAGCTTTCCGACGCATCGAACCAATCACAACCGTAGACAGCCTCCCTCACTGCTTCACTCTGTAACACGGGACATCAGGTTGATTAGCCATCGACATCATGATCCGCATTGATCGCTTGAAGCTTTCCGACGCATCGAACCAATCACAACCGTAGACAGTCTCCCTCACGGCTTCACTCTGTAACACGGGACAACAGTTTGATTTGCCATCGATATCATGATCCGCATTGATCGCTTGAAGCTTTCCGACGCATCGAACCAATCACAACCGTAGACAGCTTCCCTCACAGCTTCACTCTGTAACACGGGACAACAGGTTGATAAGCCATCGACATCATGATCCGCATTGATCGCTTGAAGCTGTCCGACGCATCGAACCAATCACAACCGTAGACAGCTTCCCTCACAGCTTCACTCTGTAACACGGGACAACAGGTTGATAAGCCATCGACATCATGATCCGCATTGATCGCTTGAAGCTGTCCGACGCATCGAACCAATCACAACCGTAGACAGCTTCCCTCACAGCTTTACTCTGTAACACGGGACAACAGGTTGATAAGCCATCGACATCATGATCCGCATTGATCGCTTGAAGCTGTCCGACGCATCGAACCAATCACAACCGTAGACAGCTTCCCTCACAGCTTCACTCTGTAACACGGGACAACAGGTTGATAAGCCATCGACATCATGATCCGCATTGATCGCTTGAAGCTGTCCGACGCATCGAACCAATCACAACCGTAGACAGCTTCCCTCACAGCTTCACTCTGTAACACGGGACAACAGGTTGATAAGCCATCGACATCATGATCCGCATTGATCGCTTGAAGCTGTCCGACGCATCGAACCAATCACAACCGTAGACAGCTTCCCTCACAGCTTCACTCTGTAACACGGGACAACAGGTTGATTAGCCATCGACATCATGATCCGCATTGATCGCTTGAAGCTCTCTGACGCATCGAACCAATCACAACCGTAGACAGCCTCCCTCACAGCTTCACTCTGTAACACGGGACAACAGGTTGATTAGCCATCGACATCATGATCCGCATTGATCGCTTGAAGCTGTCCGACGCATCGAACCAATCACAACCGTAGACAGCTTCCCTCACAGCTTCACTCTGTAACACGGGACAACAGGTTGATAACCATCGACATCATGATCTGCATTGATCGCTTGAAGCTGTCCGACGCATCGAACCAATCACAACCGTAGACAGCCTCCCTCACAGCTTCACTCTGTAACACGGGACAACAGGTTGATTAGCCATCGACACCATGATCCGCATTGATCGCTTGAAGCTGTCCGACGCATCGAACCAATCACAACCGTAGACAGCCTCCCTCACTGCTCCACTCTGTAACACGGGACAACAGGTTGATTAGCCATCGACATCATGATCCGCATTGATCGCTTGAAGCTTTCCGACGCATCGAACCAATCACAACCGTAGACAGCTTCCCTCACATCTTCACTCTGTAACACGGGACAACAGGTTGATAAGCCATCGACATCATGATCCGCATTAATCGCTTGAAGCTGTCCGACGCATCGAACCAATCACAACCGTAGACAGCTTCCCTCACAGCTTCACTCTGTAACACGGGACAACAGGTTGATAAGCCATCGACATCATGATCCGCATTGATCGCTTGAAGCTGTCCGACGCATCGAACCAATCACAACCGTAGACAGCTTCCCTCACAGCTTCACTCTGAAACACGGGACAACAGGTTGATAAGCCATCGACATCATGATCCGCATTGATCGCTTGAAGCTGTCCGACGCATCGAACCAATCACAACCGTAGACAGCTTTCCTCACAGCTTCACTCTGTAACACGGGACAACAGGTTGTTTAGCCATCGACATCATGATCCGCATTGATCGCTTGAAGCTGTCCGACGCATCGAACCAATCACAACCGTAGACAGCTTCCCTCACAGCTTCACTCTGTAACACGGGACAACAGGTTGTTTAGCCATCGACATCATGATCCGCATTGATCGCTTGAAGCTGTCCGACGCATCGAACCAATCACAACCGTAGACAGCCTCCCTCACAGCTTCACTCTGTAACACGGGACAACAGGTTGATTAGCCATCGACATCATGATCCGCATTGATCGCTTGAAGCTGTCCGACGCATCGAACCAATCACAACCGTAGACAGCTTCCCTCACAGCTTCACTCTGTTACACGGGACAACAGGTTGATTAGCCATCGACATCATGATCCGCATTGATCGCTTGAAGCTGTCCGACGCATCGAACCAATCACAACCGTAGACAGCCTCCCTCACAGCTTCACTCTGTAACACGGGACAACAGGTTGATTAGCCATCGACATCATGATCCGCATTGATCGCTTGAAGCTGTCCGACGCATCGAACCAATCACAACCGTAGACAGCCTCCCTCACTGCTCCACTCTGTAACACGGGACAACAGGTTGATTAGCCATCGACATCATGATCCGCATTGATCGCTTGAAGCTTTCCGACGCATCGAACCAATCACAACCGTAGACAGCCTCCCTCACTGCTTCACTCTGTAACACGGGACAACAGGTTGATTAGCCATCGACATCATGATCCGCATTGATCGCTTGAAGCTTTCCGACGCATCGAACCAATCACAACCGTAGACAGCTTCCCTCACAGCTTCACTCTGTAACACGGGACAACAGGTTAATAAGCCATCGACATCATGATCCGCATTGATCGCTTGAAGCTGTCCGACGCATCGAACCAATCACAACCGTAGACAGCCTCCCTCACTGCTTCACTCTGTAACACGGGACAACAGGTTGATTAGCCATCGACATCATGATCCGCATTGATCGCTTGAAGCTTTCCGACGCATCGAACCAATCACAACCGTAGACAGCTTCCCTCACAGCTTCACTCTGTAACACGGGACAACAGGTTAATAAGCCATCGACATCATGATCCGCATTGATCGCTTGAAGCTGTCCGACGCATCGAACCAATCACAACCGTTGACAGCTTCCCTCACAGCTTCACTCTGTAACACGGGACAACAGGTTGATAAGCCATCGACATCATGATCCGCATTGATCGCTTGAAGCTGTCCGACGCATCGAACCAATCACAACCGTAGACAGCTTCCCTCACTTTCACTCTGTAACACGGGACAACAGGTTGATTAGCCATCGACATCATGATCCGCATTGATCGCTTGAAGCTCTCTGACGCATCGAACCAATCACAACCGTAGACAGCCTCCCTCACAGCTTCACTCTGTAACACGGGACAACAGGTTGATTAGCCATCGACATCATGATCCGCATTGATCGCTTGAAGCTTTCCGACGCATCGAACCAATCACAACCGTAGACAGCCTCCCTCACTGCTCCACTCTGTAACACGGGACAACAGGTTGATTAGCCATCGACATCATGATCCGCATTGATCGCTTGAAGCTGTCCGACGCATCGAACCAATCACAACCGTAGACAGCTTCCCTCACAGCTTCACTCTGTAACACGGGACAACAGGTTGATTAGCCATCGACATCATGATCCGCATTGATTTCTTGAAGCTTTCCGACGCATCGAACCAATCACAACCGTAGACAGCCTCCCTCACAGCTTCACTCTGTAACACGGGACAATAGGTTGATTAGCCATCGACATCATGATCCGCATTGATCGCTTGAAGCTTTCCGAAGCTTCGAACCAATCACAACCGTAGACAGCTTCCCTCACAGCTTCACTCTGTAACACGGGACAACAGGTTGATAAGCCATCGACATCATGATCCGCATTGATTTCTTGAAGCTTTCCGACGCATCGAACCAATCACAACCGTAGACAGCCTCCCTCACGGCTTCACTCTATAACACGGCACAATAGGTTGATTAGCCATCGATATCATGATTCGCATAGATTTCTTGAAGCTTTACGACGCATCGAACCAATCACAACCGTAGACAGCCTCCCTCACTGCTCCACTCTGTAACACGGGACAACAGGTTGATAGCCATCGACATCATGATCCGCATTGATCGCTTGAAGCTATCCGAAGCTTCGAACCAATCACAACCGTAGACAGCCTCCCTCACGGCTTCACTCTATAACACGGCACAATAGGTTGATTAGCCATCGACATCATGATCCGCATTGATCGCTTGAAGCTCTCTGACGCTTCGAACCAATCACAGCCATAGACAGCCTCCCTCACTGCTTCACTCTGTTACACGGGACAACAGGTTGATTAGCCATCGATATCATGATACGCATTGATCGCTTGAAGCTATCCGAAGCTTCGAATCAATCACAACCGTAGACAGCCTCCCTCACTGCTTCACTCTGTAGCACGGGACAACAGGTTGATTAGCCATCGATATCATGATACGCATTGATCGCTTGAAGCTATCCGAAGCTTCGAATCAATCACAACCGTAGACAGCCTCCCTCACGGCTTCACTCTGTAACACGGGGCAACAGGTAATGATTAGCCATCGATATCATGATCCGCATTGATTTCTTGAAGCTTTCCGACGCATCGAACCAATCACAACCGTAGACAGCCTCCCTCACGGCTTCACTCTATAACACGGCACAATAGGTTGATTAGCCATCGACATCATGATCCGCATTGATCGCTTGAAGCTCTCTGACGCTTCGAACCAATCACAACCGTAGACAGCCTCCCTCACGGCTTCACTCTGTAACACGGGACAACAGGTTGATTAGCCATCGACATCATGATCCGCATTGATTTCTTGAAGCTTTCCGACGCATCGAACCAATCACAACCGTAGACAGCCTCCCTCACGGCTTCACTCTATAACACGGCACAATAGGTTGATTAGCCATCGACATCATGATCCGCATTGATCGCTTGAAGCTCTCTGACGCTTCGAACCAATCACAACCGTAGACAGCCTCCCTCACGGCTTCACTCTGTAACACGGGGCAACAGGTAATGATTAGCCATCGACATCATGATCCGCATTGATCGCTTGAAGCTTTCCGACGCATCGAACCAATCACAACCGTAGACAGCCTCCCTCACTGCTTCACTCTGTAACACGGGACAACAGGTTGATTAGCCATCGACATCATGATCCGCATTGATCGCTTGAAGCTTTCCGACGCATCGAACCAATCACAACCGTAGACAGCCTCCCTCACTGCTTCACTCTGTAACACGGGACAACAGGTTGATTAGCCATCGACATCATGATCCGCATTGATCGCTTGAAGCTTTCCGACGCATCGAACCAATCACAACCGTAGACAGCCTCCCTCACTGCTTCACTCTGTAACACGGGGCAACAGGTAATAATTAGCCATCGACATCATGATCCGCATTGATCGCTTGAAGCTTTCCGACGCTTCGAACCAATCACAACCGTAGGCAACTTCCCTCACTACTTCACTCTGTAACACGGGGCAACAGGTAATGATTAGCCATCAACATCATGATCCGCATTGATCGCTTGAAGCTTTCCGACGCTTTGAACGAATCACAACAGTAGTCAGCCTCCCTCACTGCTTCACTCTATAACACGGGGCAACAGGTCATTCGCATCGTCGATGAGGTCGAGTGAGGTTGTGTTTTCGCTAAGCTCTCAACCACTGATTGTGCATATTAGTATTCTCATTGATTTGTTTATTTATGATGTCGTGTACTAAGTGTAGTGAAGTATTACCAGCCGACGGATCATTTATCAAGTGCGAAGGGTGCTGTTCAGTGCTACATTTTGACAAATGCTCTGGGATTAAAAAGACGTCGTATTCTTCAAAATCCCAAGAGGCCAAGAAAGAGTGGCGTTGTCCACTCTGCCGAAAAAAGCCGCCAACTCCGTTAGAAGTGCCGGTTGCTGGTCAGCAAGCATTCAACTTTACCGACGCTACTCTTCTGGCAGCATTTGAAGATTTGAAAAAAGAATTCCGTGAAAGCTTCAAGGGCCTGACAAGTGAGTTGGTAGTTTTTAAAGAGCAGTTGACCACAGAGGTCAATGAACTAAGAGACACAGTGCAGACTTTGCAAAACCAAGTGCAAGAGAAAGACGCTGTAATCGAGAGCCTTTCTGATAAGATTAACCATCTTGATCAATACTACAGGAACAAAAACCTGGAAATTGATAACGTGGAGTATAAGAGAGACGAGTGTGTGGAGGACTTGGTGTTGAAATTGGCTAAAGAGTTGGAAGTAGACATTGTACGGTCAGATATTGATGCAGCACACCGTTTACCAAACAGGAGCGACAACGGGCGTCAACCAAAGATTTTGGTTCAATTCTTGTCTAGGAAGAGAAGAGACGCGTTTCTAGATAAGAGGAAAGTTGCTGTTTCTAGCGACAAGATAGTCGCTGGCGGGGTGCTGAAGCAAAGAGTTTACGTGAACGAAAATCTAACCGTGTATAACAGAGAGCTGCTGTGGACAGCTAAGCAGCGTGCTAAAGAAGTGAAGTTTAAGTTTGTATGGTGTAGACAGGGGAAGATTTTTGCACGAAAAGACGAGGGCAGTAAATTGGTTAAAATATTCTCATTTGACGACGTTGATAAGTTCATTGCCTAGTTAATCAAGTAGTGTATGTTTTGTTTTGATGATGTCATTGCAGATGATATTGTTGAAAATGACCGCGTTGTTGTTAGTGAACTTGATGGCTGGTGTAGTAGTTTACGGGGGATAACGTTCATTCAATATAATATCAGATCAATCAGAAAAAATTGGGATGATTTGAATGCAATATTGTGTAATCAGATTGGTGTATTTCATGTATTGTTGTTGTGCGAAGTATCAGTGAGCAATGTTTATGATGTTAGCTCTGTGTACAATATTGACGGGTATAACTTGTTTTGTAAAGTCAGGGAGGCTAGAAAGGGAGGTGGATTATTTCTTTATGTGAAGAAATCGATTAGTGTTGTCAAATTGCAAGATGATTTTTCCTTTTTTGAGGGTTTGCATTGTTTATTAACTTTGGGAAATAATTTAAAATTTAATTTGTTAGCTATATATAGACCCCCTGACCTCAGTCGGGTTAGTTTCCTTAGAGAACTTGAAGAGGTTGTTGATGGTTGTCGCGGTAAGAGTTTTGTTGTCCTGGGGGACATGAACATTGACCTGTTGAGGAATGGGGATGTTATTGTGCAGAGATATGAAAATATTCTTGCAGGTAGTGGGTTTTTTAAATGTATTGTAAATGCTACTAGGGAAGAGATGAGGGAAGGAATTTTGTCTGTATCGTGTATAGATCACATATTTGTAAGGAGTAAGGCCAAGTTTATTCGCTCTGCCATTGTTACGATCAAAACAACAGATCATTATATGGTTTTAGCTGATGTTATTCACTCTGATGTACTTTCTGACTCTGTTCCAACTGAAAGGTGCGTGAGAGTGAGGGAAGATTTACTTTTGATGAAACTAAATGCAATTGATTGGAAGAATATGTTAAATGTAGATGGAAGTGTCAATTTGTATGAGAGTATTATGGAAGCAGTAACACAATGCTATGACGAGGCTACCTTCACAAGTGATGCAGTGTGTAAGAGTAAAAGGATGCAGAAGAGTTGGATGAATAAGGAGATTTTTTAAAAAAATGAGGTAGAGGGATAATGTATTTAAAAAATGGAAAAGCTGTAAAAGCAACCTCAGACACTCATTTGCCAGGACCTATAAAAAGTTGAGATCCCAAGTCAGAAAAGAGATCAATATTGCGAAAATAAAGTTTTATAAAAATGAGTTTGAACGGGTCAAAGGCGATTTAAAACTTACTTGGCAGAAAATGAATATGTTGCTGGGTAAAAGTAAACAAAAGTCGGTAGATGAGATTATAGGGCAATATATGGGGAGGAAACATTCCGCCGATGTCATTGTAAGTGAATTTGCAAGGTCATTTGTGAGGGATGTTGCTTCCTTGGAACACAAATGCGAAATACAAACCCTGGTAAATAATTCTCAAACTTGCATTCAATTACAGTCGATGTACATGCCTCGCGTGACCGAAGACAGTGTATTCGTTATTATTTCTGAGATGACCTCCAATAAAGCACCTGGATGTGATAGGTTTCGTGTACGAGATTTGAAACATTTAGCTGATGTAATCAGTCCTGTGTTGGCGAAGCTAATAAATGCGACGTTGGATTCTGGTGTAATTCCACAACAACTAAAACAATCCATTGTTAAGCCTGTGTTTAAAAAGGGTGATCACTTAATTTTCTCTAATTACAGACCAATTTCATTGTTGCCTTCAATTGAGAAAGTTATGGAGCGTTGTATTGCTAATAAATTAGTTGAATACCTAGAAAAATACAGAATTATTAGTGATAACCAGTTTGGCTTTCAAAGAGGGAAAAGTACGTCCGATATTTTAATCAAATTTTCAGATTTTGTAAACTCAAATCTTAACGAAAATAATCATATAGTAGCTCTTTTTATAGATTTCTCTAAAGCCTTTGATACAATAAACCATAAAAAAATGATTAAGGCCTTGGATCGAATTGGTGTCAGAGGTCCGCTACTAAATTGGTTCAAAAGTTATTTAGGTGGTAGGACCTTTCGAGTCACAATGGGTGAATGCTCCAGTCACTTAGCGGAGAATACATCTGGGGTGCCCCAAGGCTCGATTTTGGGCCCCACTCTTTACCTAATTTATGTTAATGAAATGTTTAGTTGTGTTTCCAATTGTCGTATTTACATGTATGCCGATGACACAGTTCTGGTTGCTGCCCATCCCCATCTAGAAAGTGCAAGAGCTGCGTTGCAATTGGATTTTTCAAATGTTCTCCGTTGGACGCATGATCACAATTTAATATGTAACTCCAGTAAGACTAAAATCATGCATATCTGCTCTCCATTAAATAGAAACAGAGATGTTAATGTAAAGATTGTTTCTCATTCATATGAATGTTTGCATAGGGTAATTAATTGGAGTTGTTTCAATTGCACTGATATTATTGAATGTGTCGAGAGTCATACTTATTTGGGTGTAAAAATAGATAGATTTTTTACATGGCAACTACACATCAATTCAATTTGCAGCCGATTACGGTCGGTTGCTTATGCCTTATTTAATGTAAAGTATTACTTGCCCTTTGGCTTAAGGAAAACTCTCTATCATGCTTTAGCTGAGTCAATTATGTCCTATGGACTGTTGGCTTGGGGTAGTTCATCGGAGTATTTTATTAAGAAGGTTTCCAAAATACAAGATAAAATTATAAAGTCAATTGCACCTCCCAACCTCCTAAAAAATCATAACCTTATTAACGAAATATATTTAGAATTACATCTGTTGCCGCTTGCTGAGTTATTTTTATATAGACTAATCTTAAAATATTATTATATTGACGATTATAAAAATAAGCATTTGGACGATACTATGAATGCACGCTTGAGAAATAAAGAAAAATTTATTATTCCGGCATACAGAAACAAAAATGGAAAGAGGACACTTGGATATTTAATCCCTTTTATTTTTAACCAAATACCCAATAACATTGCATCACTTGATAAGTACAGATCAGTCAAATTATGTGTTAAAAAATGGCTTCTAGAAAATCTTGCAGACTTAACTTGATGTAGGGAATCGTGTTTTATATATTGTAAAATTGCTTTAGGTGAATAAATTGGAAAGGTTCTCCTTTCACGCAGTTTTTTATGTATTTTTTTGTGTTATTTTGTATCAAACTTATTTCTCTAAATGTGTTAATTTGTGATTTCTTGCGCTGTTAATCACGCGGTTGGATTTTTCTTACTTTAATTTTATTAAATTTAATTGTACTATTTTCTTGATTGTTTTTTATATTATGTTATTGCTATGTGCACAAGACCATTGACGATGTGACTATATTTTGTTTTGGTATCTAGCGTTCCACAGATGAGCCCTAGTGGCTTTGTGGTGTTCTCTATGTTTTTGTTATAATTTAAATGTATTATATTGTGTATCAATAAAAAAAAAAAAAAAAAATTAGCCATCGACATCATGATCCGCATTGATCGCTTGAAGCTTTCCGACGCTTTGAACCAATCACAACCGTTGTCAGCCTCCCTCACTGTTTCACTCTGTAACACGGGACAACAGGTTCATTTTAAGCCAAGATAGTAACTTACTTCTTCTGTCAATTGGTCACACATGAGGCAGTAGAGGCCGAGCATCAAAGCAGATCCCATCATTAATGCAAGTACAGTCAAAGTACCTGTGTCGATTATTTCAACCTAAACAGAATAACAATATGCAAATTGAAGACAATACAATTGAAACCCGCTATGCACTATCTCATGTGAATCAATGAATTACAGCTATATACCACGTGACTATTATGAAACATATTATTGGCCAAACTTCTGCACGCAAAGAAAGGAGATCATATTTCTCATGCAATAAGTGATTCAACAAACTGTATCATTTTTACCACAATATTTTTTACAGATTTATTATGACGTTTCTATTTGTGAAAAATATCATCTTTATTTTCCTAACGATTAAAGCCTCTTTCTTCTGACTACAGACTTCCAATGTCTGAATGTGTGTGTCTGAATGTCCAATGTACAGTCTGAATGTCGAATTCATACTTATTTCTCATTTGACTCTATAGCCGGCAGTAACATTATAAAGCAAAACTCGGTACGTAAATATTTTTTGTAGTTAATATTTAAACAAAAAATAAAAAATAAAAACGAAATACTTAATATTCTCTCGAAGTTATTGTCTTTCAGACAAAAGGTTTTGTCTTTTCTTTGGTGCAAGTTAGATATTACTCATTTGAAAAAGTATTGTATTTCTTTGTGAGCTCAAAAATGACTGATGTTCCTTTGTATCAAAATATCACCAACTCCTCTAAAATAAATTATATTACTCTGTGTAGGTTACTATTCTTGGTTATTGCTGGGCTATAAACAACATTGTCTTCAACTTTCTTACCGAATTCAAATATTTTGTAAATCAGGTTCAGCCGACATTGGTGCATTCAGCAAAATACTTCAAGCAAAATGCAACAGATATACTAACTATAATACCGAATTTCGAATGTTTACTACGTACAAGGAGAGTCTAAATATTCAGTCAAATGCTCACCAATGAGATGTATCCAATTGCCAATGAAAACGAAACAATTGAAAAAACAACTCCGCTGATTACATTTGGTTGCATTACTGAGATTGCGTAGTCAAATGATCTGAAAGAATTGTGTAATTAAAAAAAATATACAATATCCTTTATCATTTAAATCACGAAGTAATAAGATGTTACTCTATCAGCGCCTGATGATGCTGGATGCATTCCTTCATACGTCTCTCCATCTCCAAGTCAAGGTCACGCTTCTCTTCTGCATCGGCTTTGAATATAATTGGATACCGATGCGCTCCAATCACCTTCCATGCCCTTGGTCTCTCATACGAGTGTGTTGGGAAAATATGTGTTCCTCCTTGACTTAAATCCATCACAACTCGCTCAGCTGGAGTTCGACTGTTCTTATTCTTATGGCGACGCTGGGCTATGATATGCTTAAGACTATTCACCCCTCCTTGAATAAACTTTATCAGACCTCCCTCAGCTGCTCTCCTACTGTTTTCAGTCTTCTGGCGATGCTTGGCCATGATGTGCTTGATACCGTCAGCTCCACCTTGACTTAACTCCATCACACCTCGCCCAGCTCGTCTTTTTTCAGTCTTCTGGCGACGCTTGGCCATGATGTGCTCGAGACTGTCAGCTCCTCCTTGACTTAACTCCATCACACCTCGCTCAGCTGGTGTTCGACTGTTCTCAGTCTTCTGGCGACGCTGGGCTATGATATGCTCGAAACTGTAAGCTCTTTCATGATTTAACTCCATCACACCTCGCTCAGCTGGTGTTCGACTGTTCTCATTCTTCTGGCGACGCTTGGCCATGATGTGCTCGAGACTGTCAGTTCCTCCTTGACTTAACTCCATCACACCTCGCTCAGCTGGTGTTCGACTGTTCTCAGTCTTCTGGCGACGCTTGGCCATGATGTGCTCGAGACTGTCAGCTCTTCCTTGACTTAACTCCATCACACCTCGCTCAGCTGGTGTTCGACTGTTCTCAGTCTTCTGGCGACGCTGGGCTATGATATGCTCGAAACTGTAAGCTCTTTCATGATTTAACTCCATCACGCCTCGCTCAGCTGGTGTTCGACTGTTCTCAGTCTTCTGGCGACGCTTGGCCATGATGTGCTCGAGACTGTCAGCTCCTCCTTGACTTAACTCCATCACGCCTCGCTCAGCTGGTGTGCGACTGTTCTCAGTCTTCTGGCGACGCTTGGCCATGATGTGCTCGAGACTGTCAGATCGGATATTCAACAATTTGTCGCGAAGAACTTGGAATTGAGTTACCACGTGTATTATCCAGGTGTATGCAATAACCTGACCATTGGTCGCCAATGTCAGAAGTGGGATCACCATCACGATGAGATAAAGCACTGCGATTTCGTGATAAGGCGATATTGTGACATCGAAAGGAAAGTAATGCCTGAAATGAAAAGACACAATAGGAAAATAAATGTGTTTAATAAATGAATCATGCATTTTAAGAGTGATATAATACCTAAGTCAGGATATCAACTATCAGGATAATGAATGTACAATATCGATATCAGAATATTAATTGAATTCAACGCAGGTGACGGATGTCTCGAGTCATATAAAACGTATCATTGATGTATTTCCTATCTAGTTACTAAGAAAATCGCTGTTGGTGTTTCAAAGTCGCTTTTGACATTTCAAACTTGAAGGTACTGAGGAAGCAGAGTCGATAATGTTGCTGAGCAATGCCGCAAGCCCACGATATACTTGATCTTACCCTGTCAGAAAGCGTTCTTCGTTCCTACCAAAGATGAATCCAATAATCATGAATGAGAATGCGAAAGGGTATGCGAGTGGTGTTAAATATCTGATGATGAAATCACACACTCTCGATGTATTTCTGACCATCTTACGATGATGTTTCCTCTCAGTGGCATGCTTGACGTTGATCGAATCCAATGAGCGGAGAATCTGGCGAAACAGATGGCATCGGAAGTAGATGTTTGCAAGATGCATGGAACACAATATAATAATATTTGCTAAGAACACAAATTTCGGTAATTCACTGATGGGCAGGCCATGCCAATTGAAATTAAATATATTGACGGCGATGTCCATTGGTCCAATGAAAACCAGCAACCGTGGCAGAAAGAAAATCAGACGTTTGATTGTGCTTTTCTTCATTTCATTGTATGGTTGAACACCTGCAAAAGAAGAATATTGAATATTTAAACAAGTTCATGAGTCTGCAGTTTTATTGTTGTTGTTGTTGTTGTTATTGTTGTTGTTATTGTTGTTGTTGTTGTTGTTGTTGTTGTTGTTGTTGTTGTTGTTGTTGTTGTTGTTGTTGTTGTTGTTGTTGTTGTTGTGCGTTGTGCGTTGTGCTACTGTGCGTAATAAACAAAGTAATAATGAAAAACAAAGTTAGGTATTCTATATTTATGGAATGGATTGTGTTCAGAGCTTTTACATAATTTGTTATCTCATACTCTCTGAGAGAAATTCTAAGTAACGGAATGTAGAATTGTATTGCAAACAGAAACAAACAATCACACATTGAATTGCGTGACATTTTCTCTATCTTATTCACGCAAGAGAAACACTACGTTATCGATAGTTTTGGACTAATATTTAGGGTAGCTTTACAAACTTTTATTGAGCGAGCGTCACCACGATACTCATGACAGCTTGGTTTTGTGTGATTTTGCAAGAAACGCCATGGTCAAAACGTTCAACCAATCAATCTAAAATTTGGCACAAACGCTAAAGTCATGAATGAGATCCTGTAATTAGTGGAAAATAAAAATATGACCGTTCGACAGATCAACTCCTAATTATTTATAGAAACTGAGAAAAACATTTTTAGTACTTATTGAATTTTCAGATTAATCTGTAATTAACTTTGAAAGTTATAAACATTTTACGGACATTTAATGCGGGGTTGCTTGGAAATATTTGTCAAATTTCCAGAAGGAAATTACAAATATTTTATCACTTCTTCTTCGGAGCATTTCGTTTAGACTATTTTTTCAAAGGCCTGTCGACCAGAAACTTGCTAACGTACAATTAATTCGCATGGAATACGAAGGCTCGCTTATCAACGCGTTACATTTAGCTGTTTAATCAGTTATAGTGAAGTGAATATGTTTAATTCAAGTACAGGTACAGAACCACGAAAACAAGTTCATAAGTACCTACATATAATAGTAGGAAATTCCAAGAATTATATTCCTTCTTGAATATAAATGTCAGCTAATATATTTATTTCTACCCCGTCTAGTAGGTCACGGACTGCCACCCTTTTTCAGAACATGTGCGTCTCGTCCTACGATTTTCACGATAAAATTGATGTCGTAATTTTAAGGATGTCTTTAATATCTGGTTTAGGTACCTACGTCAGCCCTCATTACTTCAGAAGTTGAATTCATTTTAGTATGATATACTTATGAATCATGTAATCAGTTTAGTGTATAATGTACAAATACATGCAGTGTGTATCTATACTTATACAAACAATATGGTAAACATTTTTTTTTAAATTTTGGTGTGCAATGGTATAAATTAGTTTAAACTCTTTTTTTAAATAAACAAAATTGAAATCTCAATGTTATATTTGTTACAAATAAATAATCATTAAACGCCATAAAATTTAGGTTAAAAGTATTTTAAGTATTTTGCATTTATTGCGAAATTTGCGCAATAAATAAATGCTCGTTTATAATTTTAAATAACTCTATTTTAATCTTTATTTTTCACCAGCTGCTTTTCCATTTTCACACACGATATATTGATTCAACATCAGAAAGAGATCGTAAATTTTGTGATTGAATTCTCTCATGTTTGTTTTTTTGTTTTGAAACATATTTTCTGTTAGCCAAATGATTTACGACCTTTCATGACAATCAAATAAGTTATTAAATTACTTCAAAAATGCACAAACTAATTAAAAAAAACATCGTAGTAAGCAATACGGTCAAAATCACAATACAACAGAGAACAATTCATGAACTTCAAGAGTTTATTGACGGTTTATTGATATTTTAAGTTTGTTTTAAAATACGAGCAAAAATAGAAACAATTAGACTAAAAACTATTGTGCAATTACGGAATGTCGCTTGACTTGTTTTTATATTGTGTTTAAAATCCTATTTCATACCAGCTGCATCCATGTGTACGAAGACCCACTTGAAGATGGTCAACTCTGCTTGCTGATTCTGTGCCATCTCGCTATGTCAGATGAAGGAGCTAACAGAAAACCTGGAGTCCAGTCTCAACGTAGCAACAACACTGGCGTACATGACACATTATTGATTTGTCTTACGTGATATTGTGGTGCCGTGTTTTGTGGACAACCCAACAAACTTTAGTCAATTTACATATTTTAGTACATGGTTGCTTTATTCATATTTTACATTACATAGAATCTAACAACTTGTTCTGAAATTCGTTCGGTGTTATAGAAAATAGATCCAGAGAAATAGTAATGTCTCTGTAACTTATTGATACACTTCATTGATACACTTGAGTTCATTGGTACACTTTAACGTCTGAAACATGAGTTTCCAAAAATATGGTCAAAATTTAACAATAGGGAGGTCAATTATTAAAAATATGTATCGTAATTTTGTAAATATCAATACAAAAAATAAATACAAATATGTTCACTTTTCACCCGAAAAAATTGCGTTGTCATTTATAAAGTATCAAATTGAAATTTCATGTGACATTTCGATAGGAAATCTATGTGTGCCGTATGAGTGACCAATGTCATTTCTAAGTCCACAATAATGTGTTATCATGGTGAGTACTCTAAGGTGTAACTAGAGAATTAAGGAAGGGCCTCTGGAAAAAATAAATTGTGATGCTGCCCCCCCCCCCCCCCCCATATCGCCCATAATTTAAATGAAGGTCTTTTGCGCACCCTTTCTTGCCAGATAAGATTTATTAAACCCATTCACATTTCACTTACAACATTTGAAGGGGGTGAAATGCCCCGCAAAGGATTCTTCCGATTTTGTTATTTTTCAAAACTATAGTTTTAAATTTTTGTTAAAAATGTCCTGCATTTGAACAATATGAACAAATCAAATCGCATCAAATCAGAAAATATAATTGAGCGAGCGTCTCCTTTTGGTTCATTTGGCACGGACCTCTGTTTTTTTGTTTTTATAGTCATATCAAATGAGAGACGTAATATTGGAAATTAGGTCCAATATCAAAAGGTAACAATAAAATACACTCTGGACAGAAATGTTCCCTTGTTCCCCCCCCCCCCCCCCATAACCCACCCCAAAAATGTCAGCATTTATTCATATGAAATGTTGCTTTGCCCGTGATTCTAGTCAAGGTCTCCAGTGGAAATTCCAATATTTTCTTCACTGCCAAATGGATTCACGGCTTCCTACATATTGAAAGTTTCGAAGAAAGTGAATTTTTCAATGGCAATTTGGTTTCTATTTAATATCTCTCTAAATACTTATCGGATTCAAACGAATCTTTTTGCTTGTCAGTTCGCTTGAAATGTACAGGAAAAGTCCAGTTTCGTTGAAAATGGTGAAATTCGCATCGAACAAATAAGCGATACGTGATGGAGCCACTTCTGGCAGGAAAATTTTTAGATGCACTTTTTTGTTTTGATGTTCGTGTTTCCACAAGGCAGTGGAAAAGGAGAAACAAATGTAATGTAGATTTAGTTACAAGTTTACTTTTTCAGCCGTAACAAACAACTAAAGCAAATTTTATATAATTTATTTACATAAATAAACCCTTTACAACCGCCATTATCGTAGTACCAAAGAATCCACCAGAGGTCAGTCGTGTTCCTTATTTTCTCGAACAGACGCGAATCGTAACGCAACTTCCGAGCTCCGGATTCCATGGCCAAAATATTGTTCAGGTCGATTTGTAAAAATTAGTTTCACTGCCTACTAAAATTTATTTTCACCGCTCAATTGAAATTGACGTTTAAAATTAAGACATCAGAAAAAGCTGTGTTTTTCATGAATAACTCGGTAAATACTGAACAGAATGACGCGAACGTGTTACTATAAACTAGGAAAACGCTCTGAGTAACGCGTTGATGAGCGAGCACGGATACGCGGAACACCTCGAACCGAAATTATGTCTATCGAAAATATCATTAAAAGCCAATAAATCTTGGATTTCGTCAGACTTGAATAAAAATCTCTAAATATTCCTAAAATGTTAGTATCAACCCTTATGATTGAACTGTTCCTTGTTAATATTCAAAAATCACAGGATCTCTTTAAAAAAATATACCTGGGACCACTCAAATCATATGATATTAGTGTGTACACAATATCAGATCAATCTGTTGAACGGTCATTATTAGTTTCATTTCGTTTGAAACTTTCTGCTCTAACTACCTTGCCTTGAACTGAAGATTCGAAGTCGCCGTGAATTTGACAGCCAACACGCAAAATGTCACTAAAATTACAAAACCTTTTGAAAATAACTACAGATTTGACTGAAAATTGGCAAAAATACCTTAAATGTTGGTACCAATGACCATGCAAAGTTTTTAGTTGATCGGTCAATCGGTTCTAGTTTAAATTTCAAAAATCACAGGAAAAATGGTTTCAAATTTGAACCAATGGGTGGATTTGGCTGAAATTTATTATGATTGGGTACAATGTTGGTTGCAATGTCTTTGCTTAATTTCAAATTGATCAAACTAACCAATCGAAAGATAATTTTTTTTAAATTTGCACCAATCAGGGAATTTCAAAAAAATTAGGGTCTGCAACAATCAGAAATGTTACGTACTTGTGTGCAAAATTTCAGCTCGATCGAAGAAAAACTCTGACCTGTATATCGTCAGTAACAGAAAAAAAAACAAAAAAAAACAGAGGTCCGTGCCAAAAGAGCCAAAAGTAGACGCTCGCTTCGCTCGCTCAACAAGTCACGTAATTATGTACATTACTGGCGAGTTTCAAGTTGATCGGTGGAAAATTCAAGATTTGTATAAAGAACCAAATTTTCAGCCACGTTGCTACGGGGACGACGTTCTTCTCTTTTAAGCGTATTATAGTAAAGGATACCTGGACGCAGCCCACTTTAGGACGGAAGTCTATCATTGACTATGTTATACAGAGGAAATCTTCATTCATAAAAACCACTGATGTGAAAGTGCACCGAGGTGCTGAATGCGGTACCGACAACTACTTGGTTCGAGCTTGTGTTAATATCAAACCTAGGAATCATGATGTTAAAAGGAAGGAGAAACGGGATCGGAGTCTTACTGGAATGCAGCAAGACCGTTTCCAGTTGGACTTACTACGTCAAGACTCCATTAGATTTTTATACAAATTGAGACTCGCTGCGAAGATAAGCGATGTGTTTCAAGGTGATTGGCATGAAGCGAGGGCGGAGGAATTGTATGAGAAGATGAAGAGGGTTATCCTAGAAGCTGCAAATGAGGCTCTCGGCATAGAAGTAAGACAGGAAGTAAGGAAAGATTGGTGGAACAAAGAAGTTGAAGAATTTGTGATAGAAAAAAAGGAAATGTATAAAAAGTGGTTATCAACACGAGATCTCGAGGATAGAAAGATGTATGCTCGAATGAGTAGAGAGGTGAAGAAGATGGTTAAGAAGAAGAAAAGCGAGAGCTGGGAGAAGAAATGTGAAGAAGTAGATCGGTGTTTGCTGGGAACCAAACAAAAAGAAGCATGGAAGATAATTAAGAATTTGAGACAGGATCATCGAAATTCGGCGCGAGTGCAGATGATTAGCGCGGACCGGTGGGTAAATTATTATAGTGATATGCTTAATGAGGATAGAGATGAGTATCGGGATGGGTTAGAGGAGGTGCTCAGGGCTACGAAGTCACATGAGAGAGTGGAGAGGATTTCATAGGAGGAGATTAAGTTCGCTTTGAAAGGCATCAAGAATGGGAGAAGCCCGGGTCCTGGAGGTGTGCACATTGAGTTGGTCAAGAGTGCCCCAGATGTTGTTCTCGAGATAATGGCCTGTAAATTTAACAAGTGTTTAATTGAAGAGGATTGCATAGCCAAGGAGTGGAAATTGGCGTATGTTACATCCATCTTCAAGAAGGGATCTCGACTCGAATGTAAAACTACAGGGGGAAAAGCGTGACTTCATCAGTGGGTAGACTGTATGGGCGGGTTATACTCCAGTCACTTTAGCTTTTGACCTCAAAGTATTTGCAACAAAAATTGTTTTTCGCTAATTATTATCGGGACCATGTATATATGTACCAAAAAAAAGTCTACCGATTTTCGAGCAGCCATTTTGTTTTTATTAGGGGTTGATTAAAAATACATTAATAATTTTTAATTAACGTAATTGACACATTTTCATCAGATTACAATTTTTTTATTCATAAACAATGTGTTTTACATCACATAAAAAATAATCAAGACGATCAAAGTAACCCTTCTATGTATAAAAAAAATTGGGGTAATTTACCCCCAAAAATATTAAAATGGCCACAGGGGATAAACTAATTGACTTACAGATTTCGTTTTTTTTACTGAAATGATCCTTTGACTGTAAGCTAAAACATACTAAAAGTCTACTCACATAGATTAATTAGAACGACCGTAATTAATTTAAATAATTAATAAAAAAATTAATACAAATATTATTGCATATCTTTCAAAGAGCAAGTCAACAAGGTATATTTAAAGTTAACTTAGACTTCAAATCACTCAAACTTGAGATTAAAAGTCTGATGATGAGTAGTGGTTGCTTGATTGGAAAACAATTAAAGTGTTAATTAATCAAAATTCTCAAACATCAATATACAGTTTCCCATCGATATGGATATCAAAATACAGCTTATTACAATGGGAATAAGCAAATTATGGGTTAATTATACTCTTTTGCTATTTTTATAAATATTGTATCTTCTCATTCTTCATTTGTTCTTTAGCTTTTGAATAAAAATCATTGAGTGTGGAGGCTGCCGTTTGTTTGAAAGTAAATACAGTCTGCTTGCCGTATATCTCTGAGACGACTAAAATATTGTCCCCAAAATGGTCTATAATTTTGAATTTCATATGTACACTCAACCAAACATAAAATGATCGTGATGAAAAGGTAGGGAAGCATCTCTTGTCGTTTAATTTTCCGATTGCCTGTACAAACCGGTCAGACCTCTCACTCTAGTTGTTATCTCTCTCGGTGCTCGAGTAAAACAAGGGATGGGGGAAATATTGACGTCAAATAGAAACAGGTAATTTATCTATCACATCAGCCTAGAAGGTCGAAGCTTCATTCGAATCTTGCTCATCAGGCTAACCCGATCGTGGTCTACCGAGATTTTGGCTCAAATCTTCTCAATATGTTCAATCTATATTATGTTACAGATTCATAATTTTAAAAGTGTATAATATGATCTTATGCTTTTGCTAATGTATAATTTCATTTGCAAACAATCCGATCTAAGTGCAGTTAATCAATAGAACAAAGTATACCTACGTCTATATAATGGATTGGGCTGAAATTACATAGGCTCTTTAAATTAATTTTATGAGAAAACGTAAATTTCAAAGTTACCCTATCATTGATTCATACTATATTAGTCTATACAAAAAAATTACAAATTGCCAATAGGACAGTTACGATTTATTTTTGAATTTATTTCAAACCTGACTTTAATATTCCTTTATTCATAACAAAAAATATGTAAATTTTCATTAATAAATATGAATTTGAAATTCCGTAAATATTATTCAGTATGTTGAAAATCAGTGTGATGTTATATTTATCAACCAACAATGATGTTGCCATGGCAACAATAAAACTAGGACAGCACATGACGTTAATTCTTTGTCCCGCCTATGGTCCCGCAATAATGTGCACTGAAATAATATTCATATTGACGGAGGGAAATTTGGGCTATTGAGTATCCTGACAAAATTAATCTACGCCCACTATTTAGGGTATTCGTAAGTATGAATCAAAGGAAAATTTTAGTTGAAAAGTCTGCGCCCTTAATATAAAAGTGACGTTGTTACCATAAACTGCATGCATTGCATTTTATAAAACAATGTATGTAACAATTATCTTATCTTTGTTAAGTGTGCGTCGTTAAATAAACTCACCAGCCTTGTTGCCGTGTGTGCGTCATTAATATTCAGTCAAAGCATGATACATTATGTGTATTTATTTAGTGAGAGCAGAAAATTAAGTTTTGGACATAAGATTTAGCTCGTTTATTAATTACCTTTTTTAGTGAAGAAATATTGTGAGTAATTGAATGCGGTAACATTTTCTGATATTATTACCGTTCTAATGCATCTCAACTAATTGTTCTTGGAGAGCGGTAGTTTCTTTACACCGGGGGTGTTGCAGTTAGTGTCCACTTGATGGATGATAAAAAGGTTACCGGTGGAAGGTGGGAAGGAGGCGCTCGTGGCTTATCAAGCGAATAAAGCAAGCGTCTTTATCTGAAACTTATAGCTCGAATCTCTGATTTTTGTCTGTTTGTTGTTCTTTATCTATTTCAGGTCAAACGGAATAACGGATTAAGCCAATTTATTCACAACACAATAATTACTATCCTGATTGAGGACTTGATGATTTCTAAAAGATTTGTATTAGTTTCATCTTAAATACCTCCAGACTCCAGAGTGTTTATCGTTTGAAGTGGAAATGCATTTCCATGGAGTCATTCAGACTCAAGCAACTCGTTAAAGTCGAGTGTAAGAGGTTTGCGCACGCAAGTGCAATGAGACAGGGTGACAGCATCGTCACCGGTGATATGACAGTTCGTAGTGAGCATTCTCTACCTTCATTCCATTCTCCTCGGAGATCTCTAACCCTCATCAGTACGTTGTGTCTAATGTCCGTCTGTCCGACCGGGTAGCTCAATTGGTAGAGCTCTCGCCCGGCAAGTGAGAGGTCCCGGGCTCGAGCCCCGGTTCGATAGGATATTTTAACAACGCACATCCCTTCATAACAATCTGAATAATGGATGATGTTCATTTGTCGTTCGTGTTATGCTTTTCATAATCTGTCTTATATTTTCTGTAAAGGGAGTTTCAGTTCGACTTCGAGGTGTTGCCCGTTGCGGTGCTCGATCATCAACGCGTTACACTGGGCGTTTTCCTAGTTATTAGTGAAAATCATAGCATTGACTCTCGACTGAGGAACACCCACTACGAACTCAGTCAAGTAGCCGGTCGCGGGAATCGAAGTCAGGACTTCCGGGAAACAAGCTTAAGGGCAACTGCCTGAGCCAACTTGCTCCAGTAAAATTAAACTTGATGCATAAATTAGGCTTGGCGCTTAAAATGCAAGCTAAATGCTGCCATTTATTTAACTGCATCCCCTACAGTAGGTATCCATACAAAAAATTGTTAGGGAATATCCATCAATTTTAAAATAAGTTGGATTATAATTATTCAAAACAACAAGATGAATTTTGTCAGGATCTTCAATAGAAAATAATGTCCTTCATAAATATGAAATTTAATGTCAGTGAACATTATGGCGGGACAAAGACATTAATGTCATGTTCTGTCATAATTTTATTGTTGCTATGGCAACATCATTGTTGTTTGATAAATATTACATCACACTGATTTTCAACATAGTGTTAAAGTCCCTCAAAGATATTTACGTAAATTCAAATTGATATTTATTAATGAAAATTGTTATATTTTGAGTTATGAGTAAAGTAATATTAAAGTCGGTTTTGAAATAAATTCCAATGAAAAGACGTAACTGTCATAATATTGGCAATAGGTAATTTTTTTTTGTATAGACAAAAGAAAAACTATAATGTGAGTGTTATTTTGAAATTTAGTTTTTCTCGTCAAATTAATTTAAAGTCAATGTAGGATGTAAACCCAATCATTTATATAGACCAGTGGTACTCAACCTTTTTGACTTGCGGGCTAATAATACGAATTTGCTTTTGTTGGCGGCCCGCATTTTTTAAAAAAAAGTACAATAATGCTCTTGAGTTCAGGTTGGTTCATCCATGCGCGTAGGAACTACTTTTATCTTGAGAGGGGGGGAGGGGGGTATTTCGACACCCGGAAGGGGGGTCTAAGGAGCGAAGCATGTAAATTTTAGCCCCGCAGGGCGTCATTTAAAAATTTTACAATTTAAAAGTGATTCAATTTCTGGTGCTCTAAAATGCCCGAACTGAATCAAACTACCCTCCAATTGTTGCCTCGCAAGTCGTTTTTTTTAGAATTTAAGCTATTTATAAGTGGTTCTGGGATGCACTTATTTTTGTATGGTCAATGGGGGGTCAGTCTGCTCGGGTTGGGGGGATAATCCCCCATCCCCCAACCCCTTCTTATGTGTCTGGTTAATTCAGTGTATTTTGTTTATTAGGGAACGAATTGAACAAAGTATCACACGCCAAAACAATACACTATTTCACAATTTTCGGAATTGGTAAATGGCTTCATTTTCGTTTTAACAAGTATGAAGTTACATTTAAGAAGTTTTCGTCGCATTTACAGCCTGTTGCGTGGATCCTAACATGACAACTCTCAAAATTCCTCTCAAGTGCAAACAAGAAATTGTTAAAATCTTCTTCATATGGATATTTCATCCTGTTAGTTTATTTCTATGTAATGTTAACCGTTTCGATCAATATGTTTGGACCTTCTTCAGGACAAAACTTAACTTTAAAAAACCAAATCATATAAAATAATAAAACATTTCACATTTTTCAAATAATTTTTTCAATGAAACATTTTGTTATTTGTTATTTTTTATATTATTTGCACAGTTGATTTTGATTTTGTGAATAAGTACGAATAGGTATTGGAAACATCAACTGGGGGGCCACAAAAATTAGTTCCACGGGCCGCATGCGGCCCGCGGGCCGCAGGTTGATTGCCACTGATATAGACAGACGTATTCTTTGAGCTATGAATTGATTAACTGTACATAAACCGGATTGTTTGCAAATGAAATTATAAATTAGCAAAAGCATAACATCATAATAAATATTTTTAAAATTATGAATCTGAAACATAATATAGATTACACTTATTGAGAAAATGTGAGCCGAATCTAGGTAGACCACGATCGGGTTAGCCAGGAGCAATATTCGAATGAAGATTCGACATGCTTAGGCTGATGCGATTGAGAAATTACCTGTTTCTATTTGACGTCAAAATCTCCCCCATCCCTTGTTATTACTCGAGCACAGAGAGAGATAGCAGCTAGAGTGAGAGGTCTGACCGGTTTGTACAGGCAATCGGAAAATTAATAGACAAGAGATGATACTCTAACTTTTCATCACGATCACTTTATGTTTGGCTGAGTACCTACTCTGGAGTATGGTTCAATGTCATCATTCAAAAAAGTCTTCATTATACATAAAGCAAATGAGCCGTTGATTTGATATAATTGCTGCCCTTCGTGGGATACAATATAATCTAGTGTTTTCATGAACGCAAGAGACCTATCTTCGCCAACTGGACGAAAAAAACAAACTTTTCTCTTCTTGCATGCATTCTCACAAACACCTTCTTCTGACTTTATTGTTGATCATTTTGTTCTAAATTTGACGCTGTCATCTCTGTGGTATATGCAAATCAATTGCTGATACAACTCGATCTAAAACAGGCGCAGATCAAGCACTGTTTTGTTATTCATATGCTCTTTTTAAATTATAAGGTATCAAATTCTAGTGTTCTGACTGGAATTAAATATGCAGCATCGTCTTGTTTGTCTTGCACATACAAGCAATGAGTTGCCATGAAAATGTGGCTATTGATGAGCGAAGAGATCTTTTGCTGTCACTTGTTGACAGAGATTTGTCAATTGATTTCCTCATTTTGTTCCAGAGGAGAATCTCCCTTATTAATAGTGTATAGGACAATTTGTATGAACAATGAACAATGAACAATGGACAATGAACTATTTGTCCTAAATTAACAGAAAAGTCATCACCACGTTAATTTATAGCATCTTGCAATGTGGCGACTCCCTTATCTTATTGCACTGTTTCATAAATAATTTGACAATTCGTTGCAAATAACACATGCCATCTGAGTTATTCATCTTGATAACAAACATAAAATCCCGTTGTCATTCAGGCCTTGATCCATTTATTAATTTAATATGAACTCACATCACTCGATTTACACAGTTAAAATATAAAATACACTAATGACATAGTTTTGTAAAACCACGGTTGTCTACCATGGAGATCAGTGGTGTCTACGCGCGATTACCTACAATCGCAACAATAAGTACTTGAGGAAGGTAATGTCACTTTTTCAAAACGAGGATAAATAGACATCTCTAATAAAAAAAACTACCAATGTCAAGCCCAATCGACAGAATATAATTCTGAATCTATTCCATGAAATGAAGTTCTTCTTTTACGGTACGTGCTATTATTTTGTCGCCACACAAACTGTTGAGACATAACTTCTTCACAAAACTGTAATTTCTTGTTTACGACTCATTCTGAATTTGGTTTATATGTAATTTTGAAAAACAGCACAATAATATATAATACAACCATAATTTGTTTATTCCAATTGAAATAAGCTGTATTTTGATATCCATATCGATGGGGAAACCGTAATAATGTTTGAATATAATTGATTAATTAACACATTAATTGTTGTCCCACGAAGGGCAGCAATTATATCAAATCAACGGCTCATTTGCTTTATGTAATGAAGACTTTTTTGAATGATGACATTGAACCATAGTAGGTACATATGAAATTCAAAATTATAGACCATTTTGGGGACAATATTTTAGTCGTCTCAGAGATATACGGCAAGCAGACTGTATTTACTTTCAAACAAACGGCAGCCTCCACACTCAATGATTTTTATTCAAAAGCTAAAGAACAAATGAAGAATGAGAAGATACAATATTTATAAAAATAGCAAAAGAGTATAATTAACCCATAACTTGCTTATTATCATTGTAATAAGCTGTATTTTGATATCCATATCGATGGGAAACTGTATATTGATGTTTGAGAATTTTGATTAATTAACACTTTAATTGTTTTCCAATTAAGCAACCACTACTCATCATCAGACTTTTAATCTCAAGTTTGAGTGATTTGAAGTCTAAATTAACTTTAAATATACCTTGTTGACTTGCTCTTTGAAAGATATGCAATAATATTTGTATTAATTTTTTTATTAATTAATTAAAATAATTACGGTCGTTCTAATTAATCTATGTGAGTAGACTTTTAGTATGTTGTAGCTTACAGTCAAAGGATCATTTCAGTAAAAAAAACGAAATCTGTAAGTCAATTAGTTTATCCCCTGTGGCCATTTTAATATTTTTGGGGGTAAATTACCCCAAATTTTGTTATACATAGAAGGGTTACTTTGATCGTCTTGATTATTTTTTATGTGATGTAAAACACATTGTTTATGAATAAAAAATTGTAATCTGATGAAAATATATCAATTACGTTAATTAAAAATAATTAATGTATTTTCAATCAACCCCTAATAAAAACAAAATGGCTGCTCGAAAATCGGTAGACTTTTTTTTGGTACATATATACATGGTCCCGATAATAATTAGCGAAAAAAAAATTTGTTGCAATTAGTTTGAGGTTACGCCCTTTTTCGGTCTAAAGTGACTGGAGTATTATTAAGAAGCGACTTGAAGACCAGATTAATATTGACGAGGAACAATGTGGCTTCACAGCAGGCAGATCATGTGCAGACAATATTTTCTCCATAAAGCAAGTGATTTTGAAGCGAAAGGCAAGGAACACCGATACGCATCTTGTATTAATAGATTTGGAAAAGGCATATGACACGGTACCTCTTAAGAACCTCTTTAAAATATTGGATGAGAGTGGGATCAGCAGCAAGTATATCAACACTATGAAGAGTATGTATTACCAACAGGAGAGTGTTGTGTATGTCAACGAGATTTTAAAAGAGTGGCAGAGGAAATGCAGGGGCATGGGAATTGATGTTGGTGGTGAACTTCTTCATACTCTCCTCTTTGCTGATGATCAGATATTAATGGCCTCAGATGAGTATGACATTGATTTTATGCTGAGGAAGCTTAATGATGCATATGAGGAGGCTGGATTAAGAATCAGCGTTACAAAGACGAAATATTTGGTGGTTGGCAAGGAGTTTGGGGAGGGCTTGGATTTGAATGGACAGTGTATCGAGGTGTGTGAGCAATATAAGTACTTGGGAACTGTAATTGATAAAGAAGGAAACAGTAGGAGAGAGATATCCTGTCGTATTGGTCAGGCGAGACAGGCAATACAGAAGCTCAATTCGTTACTCTGGTCCGGGAGTGTAGGTAAAACCACAAAAAAAAAAGAATCTACAAGACGATAGTTCAAAGCATTCTTCTGTATGGTGCAGAAACGTGGGAGATGACGCAGAGGGATAGAGAAAGGCTGCTTGCAGTGGAAATGGATTTCTTAAGAAGGAGTTGTGGAGTCTCAAGATTAGAGCACGTGAGGAATGAGGAGATAAGAAGACGGATGGGAGTGGAAAAGACGGTGGTTAATTGTATAGAAACAAATAGACTTGTTTGGTATGGGCATGTTCAGCGCATGGAACCTCAGAGGTGGCCAAAAAGATTAGAGTCTTGGATACCTCCTGGTAGAAGAAGACGAGGGCGACCAGAAGAGGATTGGAAGAAACAAGTGCTGCTGGACATGTCAAGAAGAGGAATTGGTGATGATGACTGGACGGACAGAGAGAGGAGGCGTCTGGAGTGCGGGAAACGGCCGGCTTAGAGCTGTAGACAACCCGCTAATATATATGTACGAAAGAAAAATCGACACCTAAACCAACATTGCAGAGTCTTGAGAAATGTCTCAGACGACTAAAGGAACTATGTGAGGAACAAGGTATATATACAATCGGTATATCGAAGTTAGGAAGTGGACTTGATAGACTAGAATGGGAACGGGTTAAAGAAGTGATCAGAAATGTTTTTCAAAATACCAGAATCAGCATTGAAGTATATAGTTTAACTAAAGAACAGTACATTGCGATGCGCAAGGAGAAGAAAAAGCCGCAAGAGGAAAGTGAAGAAGCGATCAACAAGAAATATGCAAGAATATTGTCGCAAAGTAAAGTTAACGACCCGGTAATTCAAACGTTGTGAATAGAAATGTCTTAATCCTAGGAGATTCGATGATACGAGTAGCGGGAGAAGTTTGCAAGAAAGAAGGTTGTGAAGTAGGGGTGTACTCTGGTATTCGTGCAGTCGAATTGTCGAAAGTTTTGCAGCGTCGAGAAGAAGATAAAGGAAAGCCGGAAGCAATCGTGATTCACGTGGGTACAAATGACATAAAGGCGAGGAATTCGACTCATCTCATGGTTCAACTACATCGACTAGTTGAGGCAGGTCGGGGGAAATATCCGGCTGCAAAGTGGATATTGAACGGTATTGTATATCGCAGGGATGTTGATGATAGCGTTGTTGACAAATTGAACACTATCATCAAGTGGCTATGCAACGATAAACAACTTGTATACCTTGACCCCAATACAATTCTATCACGCCATGATTTAGCGAATGATGGACTTCATTTGAAATATAAAGCAGGGTTGTTGTTAGGACAACAATTCATGGAGGAAGTTAATAGCCTACAAAATGTCGAAAAAAAGTAGTTAGTACAAGGGGGCGTGGATTAATTTTGGTAAACTAGAACTAGAAAGTAACGTTGTAAATGAAAATAAACTGCTTTTAATGCATGTTAATATAAGGAGTTTGTTCAATAAAATTAATATGTTAGAATTATTCCTGTTAGATGAAACTTGTGATTTTCTTTGTATGTCAGAGCATTGGCTCTCAACTCATAATAGTACAGTCAGTTAGGTGAAAAATTAGGGGTTTTGATGATAAACCTGTAAAAATTTCAGCATATACTCAGAAAAACTAGCTTATCAACATAGGCTACGGTTGCATATCGAATTTTTTCATATTTGGGGGGGGTAGGGGGGGGTCAAAAATTGAATTTTCAATCTTAAAAAAAAAAATTGCGGAGTTGGTGAAAGCAACTCAAAACTTTCACAAAATCCTCATTAAACTTATCTTATAATGATGTGCCTTTGTGCATGAAAATATTCTCATTATTTTTGGGGGGGGGGGTTGGGGGGGGGTAGACGATATTTTTAATTGTTGGCATACAAATTAGGGGTTTAATGATAAACCCGTAAAAATTTTACCCCATACTCAGCAAAACAAGCTCATTAACATAGGCTACGGTGCATATCAAATTTTTTCATATTTGGGGGGGGGGTAGGGGTGGTTTAGTTTTGATTTTCAATATTATAATAAAAATAGCGGAGTTAATGATAGAAATCTATAACGATTACAAAATACTCTATATACTCATCTTATAATAATGGGTCATTTGAATAAAAATGTTTTCAATAATTTGGGGGGGAGGGGGGGGTAGACGATACTTTTAATTGTTGGTATAAACATTAGGGGTTTGATGATAAATCTCTAAAAATTTCCCCATATACTCAGAAAAACTAGCTAACCAACATAGGCTACGGTGCATATCAAATTTTTACATATTTGAGGGGGTATGGGGGGGGGGGGGGGGGGCGTAAATTTTTTATTTTTAATATTAGAATAAAAATGGCGGAGTTAGTGATAGAAACTCAAAACTATCACAGGATACTCTTTATACTCATCTAATAATGATAGGGCTTTCAGCATGAAAATAAATTCAATATTTTGGGTGAGAGGGGGGGGTAGACGATATTTTTAATTGTTGTGATAAACACTAGGAGTTAGATAACAATTTTGAAAAAATGTCACCTTGTACTCAGCAAAACTAGCTTATCAACATTGGCTACGGTGCATAACGAATAAGTTCATATTTGGGGGGTGGGGGTGGGTCAAATTTAGATTTTCAATATTATAATAAAAATGGCGGAGTTAATGATGGAAACATACAATTTTTACAAAACACTCGTTTACCTCATCTTATAATAATCGACCCTTGTGCAGGTTTTTTTTTAAGTTTCCGCCATTTTTATTGCAACAACGAAAATAAAAATTTAACCCCCATTACCCCCCAAATATGAAAAAAAATTGATATGCACCGTAGCCTATGTTAATGAGCTAGTTTTTCTGAGTATATGGTGGCATTTTTAGAGGTTTATCTTCAAACCCCTAATGTTTATACCAATAAATAAAAATATCGTCTACCCCCCCCTCCGCCCCTAAATTATTGAAAAAAAATTTCATTCAAAATGACCCATTATTATAAGATGAGTATATAGAGTATTTTGTAAACTAAATAGATTTCTATCATTAACTCCGACATTTTTATTCTAATATTAAAAATCAAAATTAAACCACCCCTACCCCCCTCCCCGCCCCCCCCCCCCCCCCCCCCCAAATATGAAAAAAATTTAAATGCACCGTAGCCTATGCTAATAAGCTTGTTGTGCTGAGTATGGGGTAAAATTTTTACGGGTTTATCATGAAACCCCTAATTTGTATGCCAACAATTAAAAATATCGTCTACCCCCCAACCCCCCAAAATTATTGGAAATAATGTCATGCACAATAGCCTATTATTATAAAATGAGTTAAATGAGGATTTTGTGAAAGTTTTGAGTTTCTATCCCCCCCCCCAAATATAAAAAAATTTGATATGCATCGTAGCCTATGTTGATAAGCTAGTTTTGCTGAGTATATGGTGAAGTTTTTACAAGTTTATCATCAAACCCCTAGTGTTTATGCCAACAATTAAAAATATCGTCTACCCCCCCCCCCCCCCCCAAAATAATGAGAATATTTTCATGCACAAAGGCACATTATTATAATACTAGAGGGTCCCGTCATGTATAACATGACCAATGCGCACCAGTGATGTATGCATAAATATTAAATATAAAAAGACAGCAATATTTGTCAGCAGATTGCGCGTCGTTAATACACACGTTACGTAATTAACAGACCAAATGCCCAACAAAATACGTAAATGAGGTACGAAGGAAGGCAATTTAATCATACCTATTATGGTAAATCAATTACATAAGTCTTCAAATGTAAACCATGACCATGAGTATTAGTAAGAAAATTAAGAAAATGTATAGTGTCATAATGCGCCGTTAAAATATAGGTGAAATTATTATTATTATGTCTTTATTTTGCACGAAGAATACATTACAAAAGAGGCGATATTCAGACACATGTCTGTTCTTCCATATAACCTGTAAGAAGAAAAAAGTTCTAGCCTATAGTTAAAATTAAAATTAAGATATAATAGTAGGTGCCTATAATGGCAAAGTAACATACACATTATGCATTCAAAGCAAATAGACAACTACCTATGCATTAATAAAATCCTGCTGTCGCATGATAATGTGGTAGGCACCTATTCTTTTAAAACTAGGATTGATCACATAATAAGTATAACATTGTAGAACCTTATAGAAGAGTCAATTAACATATAATTATGTAAAAGATGAAATAAAAATAAATTGCCATGAGTAATATGGGCCAGAGAGGTTTAATATATTTTGGCTTTATCTTTAATACAATATTATTGTATACAATATTATACAATATTATTGATATCGTGACCCGATACACACGACACATTCTTTATTTGTGATACCAATTCATAGTTTGCACGTGACATCATCTCATTGTTGAGAGGCCATATTGGTGTAACGTGTCAGAACGGCTGTCAATCTGTGTTTCGGTATTGTGGTGATATAATGGTTACCTGTGCAATAAACTGCAGAAGAAATTCTTATGGGTATAAAACCACCTCATATACCAAATATCTTTGATTAACCGCTTATAATTAGCATTAATCGACTTGACATCTGTAAAATGGTTGAAATTTACTTTTTTACATTGTTGATGAAAAACAAATGAAGCTCGTGCAAACTATGAATGCATGGTGAGCTTCATTATATCCGTTTCTCTGAGGTCAGAGGTAGGTATTAGAGCGGAAGGTCATATGTTTTGGATTTCTCAGTGCACACTTTTGGAATGGTAATCAAGCTCTATAAGTACCTACCATTGGACTGATGTTAACAAATACAGTTATATTGAAGTATAGGTACCCTTACAGAAGGCCCATGTCACCATTACAAATATGATTGGATGAAGAATTCAGCTCAGAATTACTGGTTATTGAGATCACTTTAAGAATCATTAAAATTGACTTCCGCCCATCTGCCTCTAAGGTACCTATCAGTATGCAATGTAAAAATTTAAGCATTGATGTTTAAAACATTACCAACAGTAACTTGACGTCGTTTACATGACTCAATACACACCACTCTTAGTAAATAAGAAACGAAGGAAAATTATTTCCCAAGAAAATATATAATATAACTCCATCGACTTTGGTTTGATCATGTTCACGGCCTACGAAATTCAGAGCAAGAGATAATAAGAAAAATAACATTTGAAGTTTCTTGCCGAGATGACGTTTTTAATGTCATGTGCTGGTTTAGACCGTATTAGTATCTTATTATGAATTTATTATAATTACAAAAGGATAAGGTGCTCGTCTTAGGTGAGTTTCGGTTATTAATTTATTCACAAAAGGCAGAAGATGTAATTTTAGACATGATGGCAATAACACGCCTCCATCTTAGTTATAGTTTTCAATAAATACCAATGTCAAATCGAAGCGCGCAACCGTTCCTGACAGACAGACAGACAGACAGACAGACACACAGACAGAACTGGGTAACTATAAGTAAGATAAGTTTAATGAGGATTTTGTGAAAGTTTTGAGTTGCTATCACCAACTCCGCCATTTTTATTCAATTATTGAAAGTAAAATTTTGACCCCCCTTACCCCCCCAAATATGAAAAAATTTGATATGCACCGTAGCCTATGTTGATAAGCTAGTTTTTCTGAGTATATGGTAAAATTTTTACAAGTTTATCATCAAACCCCTAATTGTGACCTAAAATTGATCTAACTGACTGTACTATAACGTAGGATTGGTTTCACTGAGTGACTATGAAATGGCAGCTAATTTTGTTAGAAATACACAACGAGGAGGAGGGGTATGTATTTTTGTTAAAAAAGGTAAACAAATAGCATACAAGAATAGAGACGATATTACACAAATGGCGGTGGAAAGAGAGATGGAAATATGTGCAATTCAGGTAACAGTACCAATTAACATCATAATTATAACACTCTATCGAGCCCCAGCAGGGTCAAAACATTCGACCAGTTTTGAAAAAAAGTGGCCGCGGCCTGATTTTTTATTCTTTTCAAATTTTGCACAGTTGTTACCTATCATATGCTTAGCTTAGCCACATTTCGCTTTTATTTTTGTGATGCGCCGATATCGAGTTACATGGCGCCAAAGTTTGAATGTGGCGAAAAATCGACGAAAAGACGCTCTCATATTTTCTATGTTCATTCCAGCACTATTATAGATATCAACTTGAAACCAGCGGCAATCTTTTCCTTAGATATGACACTATCATTGTATGTTAAATGGTAGTCATAAAATTTCCATACAAGTGGTAAAAATTTGGGGTCAAAAACCACAAAAATTTTGCATTTTGCAGTATATTTATGACGATATTTTTCCATGAAGGGCTTAATTTAAAAAATCCAAAATATTTGTGTGATTACTACACATCTGTATCAACAAAGTTTACCCCTTAAGTGTTTGTGTTTTTTACCCCTTCAAACAGAAATGTTGTCTCAAAACTCTTAAAATTTCAAAATTTGTCATATTTGACCCCATTTTGACAGAGAAGGGTCAACATTACAGTCATCCAAAAAATATAATTGAGTGTAATTACACGTGAGTGTAATGGAAAGTCAAGACCTAATGCATGATCAATACGAATCCGAGTTTTCAGACAGTGAAATTGACCGTGAAGACAATACGATTGGGGATGATCTTTGGGGATGATTGTGATAGTACCAGATATGAGGGCAGTGCAGATTCTGTGTTTTGGTGCGTGTGATCAAAGTGTAGCCAATGACAACCGATTGCGAGAGTTTTTGTTGTCGTGAAAGTGAAACAATGTCCAAAGTAGGTACGTAAAAATTATGAAGGCGTATGCGCGTTCATAATTTACCTAACTTTAAGTCCGTCATTTAAAACTATACTACTATTTTAATACTATTTAATACTATTATTTTGCTATTGATTCACTGAACATTGTGTTGTTCACTATCTGTGTTGTAATAAAATTATGGAACATTATCCTGAAGCTTCCAGACAATGTGTAGGATTCTGTAGGATTTTGTAGGATTCTTTGAACAGGTGCTGCAAAATTGCCAAAATAATTGCGATCGGTAATCGGTAAGTTCATATTTTGTCTTCATCGTGATTTCACAATGTATTATCATTTGCTTTGTGTTCACACTGACAATGTTGTGCTGAAATTGCATCTTAATGTAAAAATTAAATGACTAGCAATTCATTTCACGGATTTTCCCCCCATATGATTTTACACTATTATACTACCTAGTATTACACTGTTATTGATTGAAGGGTTGCTTTATGAAACCAGAATAATTTCGTCCTTCTTCATATCAATTCATTTATATTATTTGTAATTAACAAACGAAGCTATACATTGCATCATCGAAGTATTAATGCCGCAACAGCTGAGCGCACCTGCCAGCCTGCTGACTGCTTGGCCAGGGAGGGTCTGGCCAAGTGACGTCATACTGCTTTCCTAAAAGTGCCTGTATCTCGGAAAGTATAACACTTACGAAAAAAATGTAAAATATCAACTTAATCAGATTGATCTGAAGAAAATTAAAAAAAATACTAGACGCTCCGAATCTAAAGTTCCGTTCTCCTTTAAGGTGGTAGAAGCGCGAGCGATTTTGATGCTCTTTGCAGGCACTTTTTTGGATACGATTGAGACGAAATGGGTTGACTAAATGATTTTAAATTTTTATTATGATTATAGATAAAATACAAACTTAGACATGGCACGTCTTTTATTTTTACCTTCCTTAAAGTCAAAACAATTACTCTTTTGTGAAAAATTATATATTTTCTAGTCTCGCAGGGTGCCGTATAAAATACTAGAAAACGCTCAGTGTAACGCGTTGATGAGCGAGCACAGAACATGCAGTATTCCCAGTCACGATACACGATACGGCAAATACCTTAAATGTTGGTACCAATGACCATGCGAAGTTTTAAGTTGATCGGTCAATCGGTTCTAGTTTATATTTCAAAAATCACAGGAAAAGTGGTCTCAAATTTTAACCAATGGGAGGATTTGGCTGAAACTTTTTATGATTGAGTTTAATGTTGGTTGAAATGACCATGCTACATTTCAAATTGATTGGACCATAACCAGTCAAAAAATAATTTTTCTAAAATTTGAACCAATCACAGGATCCCGTTCAAAAACGATCCCAGAGACCGCATAGATTACGTTAGTATGTGTGCAAAATTTCAGATTGATTGCTTGAGCGGTTTAACCTGGGCAGTGCAGGCAAAAACCAAAAACCAACAAACAAAAAAAAAACACACAGAGAAAGTGCCATAAGAGTACCGTGGTAACGCCCGCTACGCTCTAGTCCAGTAATTCTAGTGAAAAAATCAGCATAACCCACCACTAATTGCAACAGAAGCGTTTTTAGTACCGTTCGATTCAGAAAAGTGTCCTCTACAACATATCCAAAATCGACCAAAATCGCTGTACGGAAAAAGGGGTTCAATGTCTTTTTAAGTTAATTTCTCATGTTTATTCTATCTTGCAAATAAAAAAAAAATCTCATGTAACTCCGATTTTGACGAAACTTGGCAGAATTGTTCATCATCCTAAATGAACACAAATAGCTCTCTGAGCGTTTTCCTCTAAATCTCATCGTTTGGGAAATATTGACCTCGCAAAACGTCAAATTACACTCAAATCGACGAAAACTGACTAAAAATGACTTTTCAATCGGCCATATTTCCCAAACGATGATATTTAGAGGAAAACGCTCAGAGAGCTATTTGTGTTTATTTAGAATGGTGAACAATTCTGCCAAGTTACATTAAAATCGGAGTTACATGAAATTTTTTTTTTTTGTAAGATGGAATTAACATGGGAAATTAACTTAAAAAGTCATTAAAACCCTTTTTCCGTACAGCGATTTTGGGCGATTTTGGATATGTTGTAGAGGTCATTTTTCTGAATCGATTCATGTATTGAAACTTTCTGTTGCAATTAGTGGTGGGTATAATCACACAATTACTGGACTACTCGCTCATTAATGTTAATAAATTGCTGTATGGTAATCAAATAAGGTGCTCATTCTTACAGTAAATGGTACTTATTGACTTCCGAGAGCGTTTGCGTCCACAAAGCGTAAGTTTCAAGACTTGGCCTCCAGGCCAAGTCTTTGATTGATGGCGTTGATTGATGGCGTTGATTGATTGTTTGGCGTTGATTGATCTTATTACATGAAAGTTATTATGATTTCTTGAATAATAATTGTGAATGAATCCCGAATGATCTCATCATTCATTGAGTTATATTTTGCGCTCGCTTCTTGTTGTCATAGCAACGAGTGCCGATGCGGCGACCATATCCCTGCAGCAGCGCTCACATGCGACAAATGCAATGTCACTTGTGGAGGACTCAAAGGGACCAACTGCGGCGGTAACTTCGCAATGGATGTGTATCTCACGCAAGTGCCTGTTATAGGTGAGTGTGTGCATATCACTTACAAACCTACTCCATTGCAAGGCTTTTGCGATCTCATCATTCCTTGTGTCTTTATCTGGTAACACAAGTCCAATAAGAACACAACTCTTTCAATTGTATGCGTAACGGATGTGGACAAAGGTGCTTTTAAGGAGGGATAAGTGATATAATCACGGTCTTCTGGAAATTTCTACAAATTTGCAAAGAATTTCGAATTTCTAGAAGACCGTTTTACCATGGCAACACACTTGTACATGTAAAACTGCACTTTTCAGATGGAAAAACGTAAAAAATAAGGCAGTAAAACCCTCATAGCTCGGTAAAACGTCCACGAAGGTATACATTTAAAAACGTTATAATAAAATATTGCTTCTGATACAGGCTATAGTAGTTTTTCAAAAAATTCTATACGTGGGAAAGCAGCCAAATACGCTTTTAAAAATATCAGCATGACTTTTTCCGTATGGTCGCAATGTAAAAATGAGAAAGAAACTGTAACTTTGAAGCGATATATCTCGAAAATTAGTTCACGTTGACCACTTTTTCTCACCATATTATGATGCAGAACATACAAATCTATTTATTTGCGAAATATGAACGATTTCTATACATACGTGAAATTCGGAGATCCCTCCTTAATGTCATGTCCTTTTGTTTTCTTTGAGGATCAGTGCCATGTTTATTCGAGATAATTGAGCGGGATAATTGGTACGGACCTCTGGTTTGTATGTTTGTTTGTTTGTCTGTCCCCGGTACACACATTAGACCGTGTCCCCGATCGAGCTGACATTTTGCACACATGTAATGATCTTTATCCGTTAATTAGTTTAAATTTTAAGAAACTATGTAGCTTTTGATTGGTCGATCCGAATAGTTTGAATTTTTGCAAGGTCATAAAATTAAGATCATAATATTTTCAAATTGCCTTGATATGAAATACATCAACTTGATTACTTTTTATTTGCATATTAGGATGCAGAACACAAAAATGTATTTATGTCAAATTTGAACAATTTCTTATACAGAGTGAAATTCGGAAATCCCTTCTTAAGTTTCCTCCCGATCATCATGTTTCAGTGCTGGTACCGAAGTACTTGGCGAACAACGACGTATCGGAGGGGAAGAGTAATTGGACGTCAACTCGCATCGTCATGCCTCAAGACATCAGTCCTTGGATCTGTCTGACCGCCTGTCAGAACCTCAGCCCAAACTACACTTACTTCGGCTTAGAGAACAAGTTCGTAAAGTGTATTCGATTCATACAAGGAATTAGGTGCAGCCTAATTGAGCGAGCGTAGCGAGCGTCACCACGGTACTCTTATGGCACTTTCTCTGTGTGTGTGTGTTTTTTTTTGTGGTCACACCCCAGGTCAAACCGCTCAAGCAATCAATCTGAAATTTTGTACACATACTAACGTACTCTATGCGGTCCCTGGGATCGTTTTTGAACGAGATCCCGTGATTGGTTCAAATTTAAAAAAAATTATCTTTCGATTGGTTTGTTTTATCAATTTGAAATTTTGACAAGTCACTACCACTAACATTTTACCCAATCATACAAAGTTTCAGCCAAATCCTCCCATTGGTTAAAATTTAAAAAAATCTTTCATATGATTTTTGAAATTTAAACTAGAACCGTGTGACCGATCAACTTAAAACTTTGCATGGTCATTGGGACCTACATTATCTGTATTTTTGAAAATTTTCAGACTTATCTGTGTTTAAATCCAAAAGTTATTGACATTTTACTGACATTTTGCGTGTTATCTGTCAAATTTCTCGAAAATGTTGATCACGGCTACTTCGACTCTTTATAGTTCCAAGGTAGTTAGAGCAGAAACTTTCAAACGTATGAAACTGATATGACCGTTCAACAGATCGTCTAATATTGTGTAAGTACACACATTTTTATCATATGAGTGGTCCCAGGTATATTTTTTTAAATATATCCTATGATTTTTGAATGTTAACAAGGAACATTCAAAACAAGGATGCAAGATAGGAACAAGGATGTTCCTATCAAAACCTAGTTCATGCCCACTGATTTTGCCATGAGGCAAGCTCGCGTCGCGAGTCAGTATTACCAGCAAATCCTACTTCCACGTCCACGACGTGACCCCTGGGTACATGGCGGCCAATGGATGGTCGTCATGTAGCAGACGGAAGAGGGTGAATGGCGAATCTCCGGCGCCATCTAACTGGAACAACTTTGGCTAAGGGAAGGAAAACCCCGACAGAAAACCCTGGCCCTCCGAGTCTGGAGGTTGGGCTTTGGGCTAACAACCCAATCCTATAAAAACCCTACCGTTACAAATCCTTGCAAGAATAGTAAGCCGGACGGATCAAACAAACGACGACTTAGGCTACGGAAACGGACTTTGAGTATGGGCACATGGAATGTACAAGGTCTCAGTACTAAAACAGACGAAGTGCTAGAAGAACTAAAGGCACACAATATGGATATATGTGTTCTCACAGAAACAAAGAAGAACGGCTCGGGAAGTGAGAAACTAGGAGAATTCTGGCATTTCTATAGTGGGGTACCAACAGATAAAAGAGCTAAATGTGGAGTCTCTGTTATGATTCATAAACGACTTGGGAAATACATAATGAATTGGGAAGTGTTCAACGAGAGATTGATGAAAGTGTATTTAAAATTGTGTGGTCTAAATGTAGCTATTGTGGCGGTATACTCTCCAACAGATGATGCAAACATGATCACTAAAGACCGTTTCGAAAATGACATTATATCGTTCCTCGACACAGTAAGTAATAGAAACGAATTATTTTTGATGGGTGATCTGAACGCAAGAGTAGGTTCAAGAATAGGCCACCCTGTAGTCGGAAGATACGGAGAACAAGTAATCAATGACAATGGTGAAAGACTGATAGAACTGTGCGAAAGATATTCCCTTAAAATTGGTAACGGCTTCTATAATCATAAGGAAATTCATAAGTATCTTGTGGAGCGGTCGCTCCACGCCAGCCAAGTCGTACAGCGCGCGCACACTCTCATTTAAAAAGGCTGGAGTAACCCACTTTTACTGTAAGCATCAAAGTGGCATTTTCGGCCTACTATATCTCAAAATTGGAAAATCTCACATTGTTGCGAAATATCTTAATTTTGAGCTATGGCCCACCCCACCACATATACCAAATTTGGGAACAATACGTTATGCCGTTTGCGAGCTGGAGGACCGTGAAAACCGTGAAATTGTACGGCTTTCTTCAGATAATGATTATTCATCTTCCAATAAATTCCGCGGTCTCCGCCACAGCCTAAACGGCTGGTTTGATTGACCCGAAATTTTCACCACATATACAGCTAGTCTGCCTGATGATACCTTGCCCTTATGAATTTTTTGTGCCGCCATTTTGAAACCGGAAGTGACGTCATATCTCAAAAACGGTTTAACCGATCGGAACGAAATTTGCGCCAATCGATTCAGACGGTCCTCTATATGAAATAACAATAGTGAAATTAAAGTTTTCTAATTACTGCAACCGGAAATGACGTCATAGTTTAGCGAAATCTGCCTAAATTCACTTCCCCTTTATATAAAAACCAACTACATATTCAGAAGGCTTATAATGAAATATAAGTATTTATATACATATTAATACAATGTGTAAGAGCTTACAGCCGCCATTTTGAAAACCGGAAGTGATGCCATATCTCGAAAACGGCTGGACCTATTGGAACGATGCTTTCGCAATTCTTCATGGCATATTACTTTAAGTTTATATTATGCTCCAAACAATATTTTTCTTAGTAACTAATTCGGAAATGGCGTATTTTTTTAAAGGAATTAGTCATTGTTGCCCCAATAAGTTTTACAAGTTGTGTGAATAAACTAAAAAAATAAGTGATATCCCCATAAAAAACACTCCGTGTAAAAAAAACAGCCAAGTCTCTTCAACTAAAAAAAAATTATGAAATCTAAAAATTCTGCACTGAAACGTAGTGATATCAAAAAATGAGCCAAGTCAAAACTTTATTTGAAAATTAAAAAATACTTGGCGCATCGTTTTTTTAGGGCATTGTAGGTATACTATAAGTATATGTATTTATATCTAGCCTATACTTCTAAGCTATTTATATACACGATGCGCCAAGTATTTTTTAATTTTCAAATAAAGTTTTGACTTGGCTCATTTTTTGATATCACTACGTTTCAGTGCAGAATTTTTAGATTTCATAATTTTTTTTTAGTTGACGAGACTTGGTTTTTTTTTTTACACTGAGTGCTTTTTATGGGGATTCTTGGGAACAGCCAACAAGAGGTCTCAGATCTATAATAGATTATATTATAGTAAGGCAGAAAATGTGCACCAAGATTCAGGATATCAGATCATACAGAGGAGCAAATTGTGGATCGGATCATTACTTAGTAAAAGCAAAGATTGCTTTTAAGTATATACAAAGCAATTCAAGCGTGTCAAGGGACAACACGACGTCAAAGATTTCAGATGAATCATACAACTTATCTGGATTTCATGACGATTCAACCACGTTCTTGTATAAACTAAGGCTAGCACAAAAATTAAGTAGTGATTGCCAGGGTAGTGCAGTTGAACAATATACTTCGCTAAGATCAAGTATGAAAGCTGCTGCAAAAGAAGCCCTAGGGGAAATACCTTATCAGGTACGACAGTCTAAGCAGAGTTACTAGTGGGACGACGAATGTAAGGAATTAGTGGATAGGAAGAAAGAAATGTATTTAAAATGGTTGACTACAAGGTCAGCAGAAGATAGGCAGAACTATGTCCAGGTTAATAGAACAGTAAGAAGAAAAATAAAATCAAAAAAAATGTGACGTGGCAAAGGAAATGTGCCGAAATAGGTAGTTTTATGGGAGGGACAAGGACAGCTGCAGCTTGGAAGACGATCAATGGTTTGAGGAGAAACTCGAAGTAAGCTTTTAGAAACCAGACTATTAGCGTGCAAGATTGGAAGAATTATTATGAGAATCTTATAACTGAAAATCGACATCAATTCCTAAGGGAAACGACCCCTGCTCCTGAGAGAGAAGAAGAGGATCCAGTTTCACGTATTACAGTGGAGGAGATAGCGCAGGCTTTGAGGAGAATTAAGAATGGGAAGTCGGCTGGTCCTGGAGGTATTCCAATTGAACTAGTGAAGTATGCACCGGTAAGAGCCCTGGAGATATTAGCAGACATCTTCAATAAATGTCTCTTGGAAGGTGAAGATGTCCCGGAAGATTGGAAAACGGGATATATCTACTCAATCTACAAGAAAGGAAAGAAGAGTGATTGCTCTAACTATAGAGGTATTACAGTAACAAGTTCAATTGGACGACTGTACGGGCGTATTTTAGCTTCACGACTTGAGCAAGTAATTGAATGGCCCGAAGAACAAAGTGGCTTTCGAGCAGGAAGATCTTGTATGGACAATGTTTTTTCTATAAAGCCCACAATAGTTTTAGTTTTAGTTTTAGTTTTATTTATTGTCATATTTGATCAAATACATGATATAATGACAGTCAAAGATACATAGACAAAGATAAGTAGTACACAAATACAAGTTAACAATGAAGGTAATCATTCCCTAACCTGAATACAATTCATTGAATGAATAAAAACAAGAGCTAATTAAAAACAACTTTAAGGACATTTTAAAATCAACTCCATTTTTATCTTTTAAATGTTGAGGTAGAGCATTATAAAATTTAGACCCTTGATAGGTTGGACTTTTCTCGTACAGTGCAAGTTTATGTTTTAAAAGTTTGAAGTCCTCTTTGTGTCTTGTTGCATATTGATGGTCAAATGCATTTACAGGAGATCTCTTGTCATTGCCTACAACAAACATAATACAATTAAAAATATAAAGGCTAGGAAGAGTCAGGATGTAAAAACGCTTAAAAAGGGGTTTGCATGAGTCTTTAAAATAAATGTCAGCGCAAGGATTGAAGCTGGCTCTTGCCATGTACCGCAGGGTCCTTTTTTGTAAAGTAAAAAGTCTCTTAGCTCCAGAAGAATGGCCCCATAATATAATACCGTAATTTAAGTGAGATTGGATAAATGAGAAATATACCATCTTTACGGTGCTGATATTTGTTATGTCCATTAGTTTTCTTATCAAGAAGCAACCTGAGGCGACACGTGCACTGATCATTTGAATATGGTTGCTCCAGTCTAGTGTTTCGTTGAGCTGGACTCCCAAGAACTTCGTTGTCTCTGCCTCCGCGATGCTGGTACCTTCTAGCCGAATGAGTAGACTTTCTTCTTTCTTCTTCCATTTTGTATTGAATTGCATAAATACTGTTTTCTTTTTATTTAAGATCATGTAGTTATCATTACTCCACGCCTCGATCTGCTGTGCTGCCTCATTTGATAAGTCGCCGAGATACTTTGTGTCCGTCGAGATCAGCTGATTCGTGTCGTCGGCGAACAGTGTCAAAGTTCCTGCTGTTATAATTCCGGGAAGGTCATTGGTGAAGAGGATGAATAAATACGGAGAAATTATTGACCCTTGCGGCATTCCGACATTTGTTGTAAGTCCGTCCGAGAGGTGTGAAGTGGTCTTGCCCGATATGAACACTCTTTGCTCTCTGTCCGACAGGTAAGATCTGATCCAATCGTTGGCGACTCCGCGAATTCCCAGTAGGTTGAGTTTGTGGAGTAAGAGTGTGTGATTGACACTGTCGAAAGCTTTGCTGAAGTCGTAGAATATGCCAACGGTGCCTTTGTTATTATCAAGAGATTGAAGAATGTCGTCTATGAAGCTGGCGAGAGCGGTTATAGTTGACCTTCCTTTCATGAAACCGTGTTGATTTGTATTAAGAAGCAAAAATTTATTGAGGAAAGACAAAAGTCTTAGACAGAAGGCCGATTCGAGGAGTTTAGAGAAGACTGATAAAAGAGCGATAGGCCTGTAATTTTCAATTTTCATTCGCTCCCCGGATTTGAAGACAGGAATTATCTTGGCAGTTTTGAGACATGTAGGGAAGGATCCTTGTTCGAACGAGTGATTTATTATGTGAATAAGTGGTTCCATGATGAAGGGTGCCGCATATTTGACGAGGAAACAAGGAATTTCATCAATACCTGCTGAAGTCTTAGACCCTATTTTTTCAATGATTGAGTAGTATTCCTTAGGTGTCAAAGGATATAAAAATATGATATTCTGGCTAGTGGAGACTGGGTATTGGGGTGGGGATGGTCGAGTAATGGCTTCCCGCGACTCAAGCATTTTCACTGCTGCGTTTTTGAAGTGATTATTAAGACGAGATGCTATTTCCTGTTTCAAGGTTATTAATTCTTCACCTTCTTCAAGTCGAATATCTACGTTAGAACGATGGCTTTTACCGTAGTGATTAGAATTTACAATACTCCAGGCAGTCTTTGCTTTGTTTGATGATGATTGTAAAGTTAAACCGTTGGTAGCTTTTTTCGCCTCCGTTATCATCTTCATGTAAGTTCGTTTAAGGGAAATATAGTTGATCTTGTCCTCAGCTGAATGACCTGGTCTTCTCGTAGCACGGTAGGACTTCTTTACAGACAGGGACATGTCGCGAAGCTCTTGGGTGAACCATGGATTATTTGGTTTATTATGATTTCTATTAAGTTTCATCTTCTTTTTTGGAAATACGTCGTTGAACACTCTAAGGAACGTGCGTAGGAACTCATCGTATTTGTCGTCCAGCGACGCTTTCGAGTAGACGGCGTCCCACGTGACTTCGCTGATCCCGAGTATGAAGGACTCAATCTGACACTTTTTGAAGCTTCTTGATTCGTTTTCTAAAGTCTCTGTAGCGGGGGGTAATAATTCTATTGTTAATGCTTGAAACAGGTGGTCAGAGAGTTCCGGGTCGAACACATAACAGCGAGCATTGCTACCACCCCTGATATTCGTGAATATGTTGTCAATTCTAGTACAAGACGTTGCTGTGACACGCGTTGGATCCTTCACCATTTCACGGAGGTTGTGTGATAGTAGCAAGTCCTCCAGCTTGTCTTTGATTCGACTATCTTCCATGAAATTTACATTGAAATCCCCACATAGGAAAATACTGGATGGCTTTTTAGAAGAAATTATTTCTAGCAGGCAGTGCGTATTCTTAAGAAATATGTCAATATCACCACCCGGGGGCCTGTAGACGCAAGCAATTGCATTTCTTCCGTCATGGGTGTCAAGTAGGATAGTTGCCGATTCGAAATGTTTCTCGACATTAAGTGTATGGGCGGCGGTGACGTCAGTAGAAGCAAGGTTGGATTTAGTGTAGATGATCACACCTCCGTGAATGAAGACTGATCTGCAGAAAGAGCTGGCGATTTGGTAACCTGCTAAGTAAGCGCTGCCCAGTTCTTCTTCAGCCAGCCAATGCTCGGACAGACAGATGGCATCTGGTGCGAGATCTTGAAGGGCCAATTGAAGGGTGGGGAGTTTGTGTCTCAAACATTGGATGTTTCCGTGCACTACACGATGATGCGGTCGTGATGGAGTCTTGGTGTTGAGTTCCGTATGCTGGAGTAACTTGTTGGGACCAACTACACCATCTAATGAGATTAGTTGCTATGCTGCACCAACTTCATATTCAATTCTCTTCATCTTTGAGATCTGCCGACCCTTTAGTACGGGGCAGTTCCAATAACTGGCGGAATGATTTCTCTGCTCAGGTGTCGAAGTGGGGTGTAGGCTCAGGCAGTTGATACATTCATATGTAGCAGCCTTGCATTCCTTCGCTAGATGTTCTCCCGCGCAGAATAAACACACCTGTTTGTATTTGCATTCCTTCGCCAGGTGGTTAAACCCCCAACAACAAAAACACTGCGTCACGTGGACGTGGTCGTACACTTTCGATCTCTGCCAGCCGATATTTACCCACCCCTCCTTCAACAGGGATAAACGAGTTTGTTGATCAGTCTCTATTATGACAGTAGACCCGGTTTTGTTTTGTATCTCTTTGATGATGCGAAAATGGAAGATAGGACTTCCTGTTTGTAGGTCGTTTTGTTTAGTAATGACATCGATCAGCTGATCATTCGTCTCGTGCACGTAGGTGACGCCAATGATCTTTAACCTGGGTTTTAGTCTATCTGGAATTTTTACTTCATATTTCTCACCTAGAGCTAATTCCACTGAATTTTTCATAACGGCAACAGATTTAGCATTTGAACAGCCAATCACAAGGCCTCCATTTGAAATGTTTTTGACGTTGACAACACCGATTGGTTGGGCCAATCGAAAAGTTAACATCAAATAGAAAAGCCAATAGAAAAGTAACATCAAGAGGGAGAGAAACCCATCTGCTTTTTATAGACTTTAAGAAGGCATTCGACAGCGTACCGCTTATACCGCTATTTAACACTCTCAGAGCAAAGGTTCATTCGTCATATTATAATGCAATTAAAACATTGTATAGAAATAGCGAGAGTGTAGTAAAAGTAGGGCAAGTGGTATCAGATTCATTTCCACTGTCAAAAGGGGTCAAACAGGGATGCAGTCTATCTCCGCTTTTGTTTAAGCTGTATATTTCTGAAGCACTTGACTTATGGTGCAGGAAATGTGGGCAGATGGGGATAGAGATGGGTGGTGGTAGAACTTTGTCTACTTTGCTGTTTACGGATGACCAAGTCTAAGTTGCACGGGATGAAGACGACATACATTATATGGCCCGCAAACTTCAGGTTAAGAATATATGAAATGGGGTCTGGAAATTAACACCGAGAAAACAAAATACCTTGTCACGAATGGTGCTGGTCAGAATCTTGATCTTGGGGCAGATATTATAGAAAGCTGTGAAGGATATGTCTACTTAGGAGTGACTATTAGTAAGGAAGGAAATAGTAATCTGGACATAAAAAGTAGGATTGGGAAAGGAATATCTGCTATACAAAAACTGAATTCCATTTGGTGGAGTGATGAGATCACGAGAAATACAAAGAAAACTATTTACAGAACTATTGTGGAGCCTATAGCTACTTACGGAGCGGAGAGTTGGGACTTGAGCAACCGTAAAAAGGGCAGGTTGCAAGCTCTGGAGATGGATTTTCTAAGGCATAGTTGTAGAGTGTCTCGTATTGAACACGTTCCCAATGTAGAAATTAGGAGAAGAATGGACGTACAGGACTCAATAGTGGACAGAGTGGAGGAGAGACAGCTATCGTGGTACGGCCATATGCGAAGAATGGGTGAAGAGAGGTGGCCAAGGAGAGTTTTTGAATGGACCCCAGCAGAAAGGAGAAGAAGGGGAAGGCCAGCGACGTCATGGTTGAAGGGGATTGAAGAGGCCATGCATGGCAGACAAATGCAGGACGTCGACTGGCAGGACCGAGATGCTTGGCGGCAAGGAAGCGGGAGACGAAGACAGTCGTAAAAAAACTCGCTATTATTATTAACAAGGAACATTTTTATCTTAAAGGTTCAATCGATCATCTTAAAACTTTGCATGGCTATTGGGACTAATACTTTAGGAATATTTTGAGATTTTTATACCTACATGTCTGACGAATTTCAAGAATTATTGGCTTTTAATGATATTTTCGATAGACATATTTTCGGTTCGAGGTGTTGCGCGTGTCCGTGCTCGCTCATCAACGCGTTATACAGAGCGTTTTCCTAGTATAAATAATATCTCTTAAAAATTATTTCTTGGATAATTTATCACAATTTTTAGACACTCTTCGTGAGAAATCGTTCAAATCCAAAATATGAATAGATTTTTATGTTCTTACATGAAAATGGTAAGAAAAAGTGGCATACGTGAACTGTCAAGAAATATCAGTTCAAACGTACCAGTTAAACTTTCAGTTTTGCGCCTTTCAGGAAGAGACATGCTGATATTTTCAAAAGTGAAATGCTTTAGCAAAAATAGATTTATTTGAAAAGCTACTAAATCGCGTATCAGTTGCAATATTTTATTATAATATTTTTGAGCGAGCGTAGCGAGCGTCACCACGGTACTCTTATGGCACTTTCTCTGTGTGTTTTTTTGTTTTTTTTGTGTGGTCACAGCCCAGGTCAAACCGCTCAAGCAATCGATCTGAAATTTTGTACACATACTAACGTAATCTATGAGGTCCCTGGGATCGTTTTTGAACGGGCTCCTGTGATTGGTTCAAATTAAAAAAAAAATATCTTTCGATTGGTTGTTCCGATCAATTTGAAATTTAGCCAAGTCATTTCAACCAACAATTTACCCAATCATAATAAATTTCAGCCAAATCATCCCATTGGTTCAAATTTTGGTACCAACATTTTAGATATTTTTGCCAATTTTCAGTCTAATCTGTCGTTATTTTCAAAAGTTTTGTCATTTTTAGGTCATTTTTGAGCGAGCGTAGCGAGCGTCACCACGGTACTCTTACGGCACTTTCTCTGTGTGTTTTTTTTTGTTTTTGTTTTTGTTTTTGTTTTTTTGTGTTCACAGCCCAGGTCAAACGGCACAATCAATCGATCTCAAATTTTGCACATATGCTAACGTAATCAATGCGGTCCCTGGGATCGTATTTGAATGGGCTCATGTGATTGGTTCAAATTTAAAAAAAATTATCTTTCGATTGGTTGTTGCGATCAATTTGACATTTTGACAAGTCATTACGACCAACATTGTACCCAATCATACAAAGTTTCAGCCAAATCCTCCCATGGGTAAAAATTAAAAAAAATCTTTCATATGGTTTTTGAAATTTAAACTAGAACCGTATGACCGATCAACTTAAAACTTTGCATGGTCATTGGGACCAACAACATCTGTATTTTTGACAATTTTCAGACTTATCTGTGTTTAAATCCAAAAGTTATTGTGTTAAGGCCAGATAGTGGAGTCTGGTCCAAGAGAGTAAGATCGGGTGCAGCAGCGTTAAGAGAGCTGATGCAACCGTAAACGAGCACGGGATAGTTACGGCAATCAAGGGACCAATGGCTAGAGGCCATACACCACAGTTCATTCAATGTTACCTAATGGCAGGTACTTACCGGTGTAGAAGTAGAAATGGGCCAGACGACCTCTCAGACACAGCGTGGCGCGGGTAGGCGTGGCGAGGAAAGAATTGCATTCAGAGTCCACAGGGAAGAGAATGGAAATACTTGGGGGAGTCGCACTTCACGCAGATCGTAGAGTATTGTCTAAAACGGTATTGCTGGAGGTAATATTAAACGCACTGTATACTGTAAAAGCGTGGGCGCAGTTGAATTGTAGGTTCACTGTGCTGAGCTAAGTAATGCTGATCGGCAAGGCGATGTTGCTGATAGCAATGTACGTGAGTAACTCGAATGACCGCTCGGACGATGTGAACGGTCAGACGTTGGGTAGTAAACTGTGCACCTACCACCGGTAAATCAAATACACTGTGGTATAGGCAAAGTATTATTGCGCGGGGATAGGTAAACAGTTAGCGCAATAACAGGGGTGGAAGGAGGGAGGAAAAATAGTTCCAAGAACAACTGAGAGGTGAGTCAAGGACAGGGAATGGGCAGGAAACTAATAACTAAACACAAGCGCCTACTCGGCGCGGACATAACCGCCCACCGCGGAAGACAAGACTTCCGCAGCTCGAAAAATCCCAAAACAAAAGAGACAACAAACTAACAAAAACTCACCAAGAGTACTGGTAGAATGCCAGTACTCGAAAAAAGAGAAAGAAAGAAACCATGTCGCACACCCTAAGGCTGAGGGAGAGCGACCAACTTGTTCACGGGACGAGTGTATACGCCGGAAGAAGTGCGGACTTGCACTACACGTATAACACCATCCGGACCGGGGAGGACTCGGCAAACTCTGCCGATGGGCCAGTTGAGTGGAAGAGAGTGGGACTCGTAAAAGAAAACCACGTCTCCCACCTGGAGATTGGGGGGATGGCGAATCCACTTATCACGCTGCATAAGGGAATGCAAATACTCAGCAGACCAACGCTGCCAAAAAGCAGAGGTAAGCTGCTTGACGAAGTGACAACGGGCAAGGGGTCGGATGTCAAGAGGGGGTGTCGAATCAGGAGTTGACAACAGAGGGGACCCGATGAGGAAGTGACCAGGGCTCAGGTAATCTACACAATCAACGGGCTCCGCTGAAGAGGAGCATAAGGGCCGACTGTTAAGTACGGCTTCGATGCGTGCGAAGAGTGTAGAGTACTCTTCAAACGTGAGTTTAGACTCACCGACAAGCCTGAGCAAAAGGGACTTGGCTGATTTGACACAAGCCTCTCAAAGACCACCGAAGTTAGGGGCGTAGGGGGGATTAAAATGCCACTTGATCTCGCGCCGGGCGAGAGTGTCACTAAGTTCGGGCTGTGAATGAGCCAGGAAGGCGGCAACTTCTGAAAGTTGTCGCGCCGCACCGACGTAATTACGACCGCAGTCGGAGTACACGTCGGAAGGCAAACCTCTCCGTGCGATGAACCGATCAAAGCAGGCCAGGAAGGCTTCCGTGGACAATTCATAAACGAACTCCAAGTGCACTGCCTTAGTACACATACACACGAAGACGCAGAGGTAGCCCTTTAACACTGGAGCGCGTCGCAGATGGCTGGACTTAACCAAAAACGGTCCAGCAAAGTCGGTCCCGACGTTAGAAAACGGACGAGACGGCCTGACACGAACATCAGGAAGGTCAGACATGAATGGTTGGACTGGTTTAGAGCGAAACTTGTGGCAAGTGAGGCATCTATGAATACGTTGCCGGAGCAAGCCACGAAGAGAGGTAATCCAAAAACGTTGTTGGATCAGAGCCTGTACCGTCCGAGGACCAGAATGCAATGATTGCAAGTGATAAAAATCACAGATGAGGTGAGACAGATGCGCTTCTTTAGGCAAAAGAAGGGGTTGTCTAGCGGATGCTGGGAGAGAAGAGCGGCTAAGACGTCCGCCCACCCTGAGCAAACCAACCGCGTCAACCAGGGGGTGAAGAGAAGCAAGCTTGGACTGGACATGTCCATGCTTGGCGAGCTGAGCGAGCTCTTCGCGATAGTAGAGGGCTTGGGTGCTCTTGACGCATAAGTTTACAGCGTCAACAAGATCCGCAGGTTGAAGCGTAGAGGGGGGAGGGGGGAGTTTGGCTCTCCTGGCCAGCAGAATACGCGCAAAACGTACAACGTGACCATATACGCGTTGCATCCGCAGGAAGGTTGAGAATCTCGCAAGGGGATCGATGGAGGACACAGGTGCGACAGTAGCTGCGACTAAAGCAGCAGCAGGCTTTAATTCAGGGATGCTGGCGTCAGCAAAAGTCAGAGAGGTTGAACGTGGCCATTCTTCATATGATGAATGAAGGAATGAAGGACCATTGTGCCAGAGAGTGTGATCGAGGAATTCAGCAGGCAAAAGGCCACGTGACGCACAGTCAGCAGGATTGGCAACAGAGATCACATGGGACCATTCAGAGGGAGCAGAAGAGTCGAGAATCTCTACCACTCTGTTGGCAACAAAAGTTTTCAGATGATGAGGGGGCGTAGATAGCCCGGATAATACAATGGTAGAATCCGTGTTCATATCCACAGAGGCAATAGGAGGCGAATTCCAGTCCTGGAGGATGTCTCGACGAAGGCGGGACAACAGCAACGCAGCTGACAGCTCCAGTTTAGGAATAGTGAGAGGCTTCACGGGCGCAACCTTACTACGAGCACGTAGTAGAGTGACATGGGATGACGTAGGAGTTGCCGAATGCAGATAAACAACGGCCGCATAAGCGCGTTCAGACGCATCACAGAAACCGACAAGACGATTGATGGTCTCGTTGACAGGAAAAGCGCGAGGAATGCGATAATCCACAATGAGATGACTGAAGCGACAGCGCAACGCCAGTCCAGAGACAGAGGGGAGTGTCCCATTGCAGCGGAGTAATCCACAAGCGTTGCCTGAAGATTTTCAGTAAACAAACAAACGGGGTTAATAACCCGAGCGGGTCAAAGATGCGCGCGATGTACGAAAGAACAGTTCGTTTCGTCACAATGCCGCTGAAAGGTTCAGAATGATAGCTGAAAGTATCACTTTGAGGTTCCCAACGCATTCCCAAAATCTTGATGCCTTGTTCGGTATCGGAGAAAATGAGAGGAGTCTCAAGATGCTCTTGCGGAATGGAAGAGAGCACGGAGGGAACGCTGCTGGTCCATTTGCGCAATTCAAAACCGCCTTTTGCCAGCAAAGCTTGAAGCTCTGAGACCAGAGATCGAGCATGGGCAACATCAGGAGAGCATATAACGACGTCATCAATATACGTGTTAGATGTCAGCGCTTGAGAAGCGAGCGGGAATGCAGCACCTTCATCCTTGACGAGTTGTTGAAGAACGCGTTGTGCTAGAAACGCTGACGGCGTGAGGCCGTAGGTGACAGTTGACAGCTCGTATTCTTCCACAGGGCCTGAGGGAGATGATCTCCAGAAAATGTGCTGATATTTACGATCTTCAGGGTGAATCAAGATTTGCCTGTACATTTGCCGAACGTCGGCACACACGGCAATAGGCTGAGACCTGAAAGCGGTCAGAATAGCGGGAAGGTCACGTTGCAACTTGGGACCACACATGAGATTTTGATTGAGAGAGAGACCAGCTTGGTCCGGTGCTGACGCATTGAAAACAACACGCAACTTGGTGCTAGAGCTTGACGTTTTGTGCACGCAATGATGAGGGATGACATAATCTGACGGCGATTAAGCGAGTTGCATATGACGGGACTCGACGTAATCCTTCATGAAAGCTTGATAAGCTGACTCATGCTCGGAGTTACGCTTGAGACGACGCTCAAAACTCAAATAGCTTTGAAAAGCCACATCGCGATTCGACCCGAGTGCAGAAATGTCAGGTTTAAACGGCAGCTTGACAGAATAGCGTCCTGTGGAATCACGAGAGTGCGTGGCAACGAACTGGGATACACACAGCTGAACAGCCGGGTCTGTCGGGGGAGGGCGTCGAACCTCCTCAGATTCCCAAAACAAACGCAAAGTACTTTCCAGAGGTGAAGCGTGACAAGTCAGCAACGAGAGGGGATCTTGGGCATCGGTTTGAGAACCGACTGTACCGATGATAACCCACCCAAAGATAGTGCTAAGGGCAGAGGGTTTGCCGTGGAGCATGTCTCCAGACTTCTGTAGCACATCCGGGTAAACATCGGCACCCAACAAAACGTCAACTTCATCGGGCACGAAAAACCTATCGTCAGCTAGAGATAGGCCACGATAGCGTTCACAAATGTCAGAAGAGACGGCGCTGGAGGGGAGAGAACTCGAAATGGCTGGAAGCACGAGAGCTTGTACATCAAGAGCTTTCTCGTGAGGAAAGCGTGAGACGATATGACAATTGACCAGGCCGTGAACTTTGGCCGATGAATTGCCAATACCAGACAACTGAGTGGGCATGCCTTAAACTTTAAGTCCGAGCTTTTGGACCAATGAGTGAGTGATGGCTGTGACTTGTGAACCCGAGTCTAAAACCATTCTCACTGGCTGAAGATTGCCATGTTGGTCATGAATGAAACCGCGAATAGTTCCGAGCAGGACTTGATTGAAGACAGGCCGCGATAAACTTGTTTTACAAAAGTAGGAGCCAGCAATAGGCCGCGCGAGAGCGGCATCAACAACAGGGGTAGACGTAGAAGGGTCGACCTCGGGGGTGACGCCAGGGGGAGTGGTGTCACTTGAGCGCGAGGAGGGCTCTACGTGTAAAGTTGAATGATGCTGACGCGAAGAACAAGTTCTACACGAACGTGTTGAAGTACACGCAGATCTGGGATGTGGGCCGAGACAATTGAAGCAGAGCTTGAACCGCTTCAATGTTTCATACCGTTGAGGAATCGTTTGCGCAATGTAAACAGAACAATGAGACAGTCGATGGGTTTGTTTACATTGTGGGCAAGTCGAATCAGACCGATTGAGTGGTCGTTTGTCCTTGACCGAGACCGCAGAGGTCGCTATGAACGAATTGAGGCGTTTGACAGGCGAGGTTATTGACCTCGGCGTCGCGACGGCGGACTTGTCTAAACCACACAATTCCAACGTGCGGCTGGCGCTCTCTAGAAAATGCGTCAGATTTTCCAAAGTAGGGAGTTCATCGTCAGCAAACTTGGTTTCAAACGCCTTTCTGGTTTGAGAATCCAAATTTCTAAGAGACAACGAAAGCAGAATGAAATCGTCGAGATGTTCGATGCCTAATTGTCTAAGTGCAGAAATAGAATTCTTGTGAATTTGAACAAAGTTCTGCAACGATTCGAGAGAAGACGATTTGAGTGGAGTAAACTCAAAGATTTTCTGTAGATAATGGTTGGCGAGCAAACGTTTGCTTTCGTAACGTGAGACTAAAGCATTGAAAGCAGGAATGTAGTTGCTTGCTTCGAGCGTGTAATCAGAGATAACAGCGCGAGCGGAATCAAACAAACAACTATTTAAATGAAAGAATTTCTGTAAATCATCAAGTTCAGTACGATTGTGGATGAGTGAACGAAATACTGAAATAAATGCAGGCCAATCAGAGTGAAGTCCAGAGAACTTCGGCAAGTTTATAGTCGGCAAACGAACTGATTTTTTTGACAAGTGAAATGTCAGGTGATGCAACAGGGGGAATGACTGCTTTTGCCTCAGCTGCTGCAACAGCCTCTAGATAGCGAGATTGAGCACTGAAGAAAAGATCATTGAAACTTGCCCATTTTTTGCTCACTTCCATTGCAGTTAATGGAGCGACCAACTTTACATTGAGGGAAGTGATACTCTCTTGAATTTCATCAAACTTAGTTTGCAAACTGAGTAAACGATCGTACCGACCTTTGAATGACACGACATTGTCGGGAGACAGTTTTTTGAAAGCATCAAAGATTTGCTGTGTTTGAGCGAAAGCCTCCTCACGTCTGTATTGAAGCAAATCTTGATCTTGCTTCTGAGACATCGTAAGGACTGCCCCACGCTGAGCGATGAATCACTGCGAGAAAACCGCGTAATCGCGCAACTGACCTTAAGAAGGTCACGAGGGTCACGAGTGACGAAACACAAACTGAACGAGAGGCAGAAAGTAACTAACTGGCAAGCAGCTAGTAAACGAGCACGGGCGTCTGCACGGAAGACGGAAAACGTGCAATTGCACTGTAGAGAGTGCAGATTACGGAACGAGATTGTAGCGAGCACGGGCGTCTGCGAGGGAAACGGAAGCGTGCACGCGTGAATGGTTCCTGGTTGGTTCTGACAAACGAACATGTAACCAACACACGAGGAATGGCTGTAAACCACGGACAAATACTAGTTGGAACTCCGGCTCAAGGGACCATGTGTTAAGGCCAGATAGTGGAGTCTGGTCCTGGAGAGTAAGATCGGGTGCAGCAGCGTTAAGAGAGCTGATGCAACCGTAAACGAGCACGGGATAGTTACAGCAATCAAGGGACCAATGGCTAGAGGCCATACACCACAGTTCATTCAATGTTACCTAATGGCAGGATCTTACCGGTGTAGAAGTAGAAATGGGCCAGACGACCTCTCAGACACAGCGTGGCGCGGGTAGGCGTGGCGAGGAAAGAATTGCATTCAGAGTCCACAGGGAAGAGAATGGAAATACTTGGGGGAGTCGCACTTCACGCAGATCGTAGAGTATTGTCTAAAACGGTATTGCTGGAGGTAATATTAAACGCACTGTATACTGTAAAAGCGTGGGCGCAGTTGAATTGTAGGTTCACTGTGCTGAGCTAAGTAATGCTGATCGGCAAGGCGATGTTGCTGATAGCAATGTACGTGAGTAACTCGAATGACCGCTCGGACGATGTGAACGGTCAGACGTTGGGTAGTAAACTGTGCACCTGCCACCGGTAAATCAAATACACTGTGGTATAGGCAAAGTATTATTGCGCGGGGATAGGTAAACAGTTAGCGCAATAACAGGGGTGGAAGGAGGGAGGAAAAATAGTTCCAAGAACAACTGAGAGGTGAGTCAAGGACAGGGAATGGGCAGGAAACTAATAACTAAACACAAGCGCCTACTCGGCGCGGACATATTGACATTTTACGGACATTTTGCGTGTTTGCTGTGAAATTACTCGAAAATGTTGATCACGGCTACTTCGACTCTTTATTGTTCCAAGGTAGTTAGAGCAACTTTCAATCGTATGAAACTGATATGACCGTTCAACAGATCGTCTAATATTGTGTAAGTACACACACTTTTATCAGTAATTTTCCCGGGGTCCTATTCTATAACATTAGCATTCCCGATTCTGGGCGATATGAGTGGTCCCAGGTATATTTTTTTTAAATAGATCCTATGATTTTTGAATATTAACAAGAAACATTTTAATCATAAAGGTTCAAATTATTACAACCAACTATTGGAAACCTGGTATTCAATTTAAAAGCCACACATATCGTCTAATTACTAGCCAGAGTAATTTTATGTTTGATGAGTCATGGAGTTCTTTGTTGACTCCTGACATCAATAAACTGCTTCGTAATTAATTAATCTGTGATATAATGTGTAACTGACTCATTTACCTTTAGTTATTAGGACGTAATGTACTTTTAGTTTTTGACCGAGGTGAGTCATGGTGTAGCGGTTTTTTGATGAAAGGGGGGAAAGCTGGCGAATGTCGTCAGTTGACTGATGAAGATGATAGAATAATCATCGAATTATTGTTTTAATGTGTGGCTTTTAAATTGAATACCAGGTTTCCAATAGTTGTATGTAATAATTAGTATACTAACTGGTATATAATCTCTTCTTGTTTCTAATAACATAAAGGTTCAATTTGCATGGTTATTGGGACTAATACTACAATAATATTTGGAGATTTTCATACCAGTCTGTGACGAAATTAAAGAATTATTGGCTTTTAATGACATTTTCAATAGACAGAATTTCGGTTCGATGTGTTGCGCATATCCGTGCTCGCTCATCAACGCGTTACACAGAGCGTTTTCCTAGTATTCCATAATCTTGAAAAATGTATACTCAATTGTCATCCCTGCCTTCTTTAAGCTTCTGTTCCAAGGCAAGGCCTGTAGAGCAGCCAAGCTATCCACAATGTACAGTAAAATGAAAGCATTTTTGAGCTAGCGCATAAAATCGGATGCAGTACGAAGGCCAAATCCTCTAATTGGTTTAAGTTTAAATAATGTCTTCTGATTGGTCGACAATAAAAATGTTCACATTAAGTTCAAATTTTGCATGGTGATCAAGACCAACTTATTATTAAATTTTACATATTGTAAGCCCAATCAGTCAAGTATTAATTGTAATTTTACGAGTTTAGAATGGGATGTTACAAGAGATTTCTGGAGAAGGTATGTAGATAAGACTTCACGACACAATGGATCTGTTATTCATCCAGAGTATTATGGAGATTGAAAAATTGCAGAGAAAATCGTCTTGTACCGTGTCGTGCATCGTTACTATGGGGATGTTGCATGTACTGTGCTCGCTCATCAACGCGTTACACTGAGCGTTTTCCTAGTTAAATGTATTATATGTTCGTTGATGTTTCACAGAGGTATGAGGAGTTTACTACTTTATTTCGACGCTTTCTCTTACGAAATGTAAAATTGTTTTGCCATGGTGAAACGGTCTTTAGAGTATTTCTTTGCAAATTTGTTGACATTTCAAGACGACCGTAATTGTGTCGCTATCTCCTTTATATCGAATTGGCTAGAATGAAATCACTGGAACACTTTAATGGAGATATACTTTCCCGTCCCCAAATATCATGGCTCCATGTTACAGCACGTACTGCAACTGTGGCTCGACACCCGAAGCAACATTATCAACCAGCGACAACAGCGTGTGCTCCGGCGCACCAGGGTACACTTGTGGCGCCCTTGGTGTTCAGGCTACCTACCAGATGGTACCGACTACGCAGGTCGCTGCAGGTTAGATCATAGAGTGCTCTGTTTTACTTTCCTTCGCCTAAGATCGCGGTATCACACTGTATTGCAACCCGTGATTCGAAACTTTGATTGCAAAGGAGGCAAAAGTCTATCACACGCAAAGGTTTCAGCTGATGTTGGTTGGTTCACAACTGACCCTCTGAGTTGCGCAGAAAGCAGCGCTTCCGTTTCCGGTGACTCACCATTGCTCAGTTACGTCACGTGGTATACTCAACAAATTGATGGAACCGCTAGAATGGAGAAATCTCTATTTTTCAAATCAACCAGTGATGTGACCAATTTTGTATCCAACAAAATATTTCACAGTTATCCCTCTCTCAAGGTTCACTTGGTCAAAGTAAAAAGTAAAAACGGTAGTTGAACGAAATTGATTTGGCTGCTGTTCAGGTTTCTTGAGAACCAATCCTTGTTAATATCAATGATAACAGAGCTCACCTACTAGCAGGCGCGTAGGAAGGGGGGGGGGGGGAGTGGGGGTCAATGACCCCCCCACTTTTCATCTTGACACCCCCAGATATAACCCCCACATATACAAAAATTTTGATAAAGTTATCCAAAAATGCACAGATTTGCTCCATTGTGAGGTTGAATTCTCAAAATTTTCCCAAGTTTTGCAAAACTAATTGAACAGAGGTATTATCCAATGAGACAATAAATCATTTACAAATGAGTTCTTGTCCAACATGATCATCCTCATGATATGAAGATCATCCTATCATCCTATGATACCAAAACATATACAGATTTTTCGTATTGCTTATTGGTTATTGCAACTGTTTTCAAAGGAATTCCAAAATCGATTCATATAGCGATTCTCTTTTACTAGAAATTCAAAAAATTCCCTGCGGGGCCATTAGGGATTTTATCGAATAACAAAATGTATACAGATTATAATGCATTTTGTCTAAAGTTTCCCAAGAATATTGCATATCACACATTTTAAATTTCTTTGAAAAGGATGCCAAAATAGCTTCAAATTCGATTCTTTTGTATCAAAAACTGAAAAAATTCCCTGCGGGACCAATGTGGATTCTATAAAAACAAATAGTTGCTTACAAATTATATTTCATTTGTCTTAAATTTCCACAGAATATTGCATTTCATACATTTTAAATTGAAAAGTATGCCAAAATAGCTTTAAGCTCGATTATATTGTATCAAAAACCCAAAAAATTCCCTGCGGGACCAATGGGTATTCTCTACAAACAAATAACTACAAATTATATTACATTTGTCTAAAGTTTCCACAGAATATTGCATTTCACACATTGTACATTTCTTTGAAAAGTACGTGAAAATAGCTTCAAATTCGATTCTTTTGTATCAAACATTCAAAAAAAGCCCTGCGGGGCAATTTGGGGTGCGGGCCCCCCAGACCCTCTTGTAACGGCGACAACTTTTCCTCACATTCATTGATCCCCATAATTTTGACCCCCCCCCCCCCCCCCCCCCACTCAAAATGAAGTTCCTACGCGCCTGCCTACTAGCAGTATGATAACGCGTTAGCACATACTTCCTTGATTGTTGCCATCAGATACTGATCAGCCAATCCGTTTCTTTCGAATACGGTTAAATTTTGGCCAAGTTTACGTTAGTATTAATTAATTAGGATTTGTTAATGATAATAGCATGGTTCCTGAAACCAAACAATTTATTGATGATAATTTTGTTTTGCAAATATTATATGCCAATCAATAGAAAGTTGGGGAGAAGTATTCCAATTCACATTGACAGGTGTCACCACACCAATATAAATCAGACAGCACTTTCCAGTTTGCGAACTCTGTCATGGATTGAAATACACTCTCCTTCTGATTGTACAGATCCGACGCTGGGCCAATACGCTGGTTGCTTTCCAATCAGTCAACTGGACATCACTTGGAAGAACTGGTTGGGAGTGAGAATACAAATGCCGATACCTGCTCTGACGCCAGCCCTCTGCCAAACTCTGTGTCCCTTCAACATGTTCTTCGGCTTGCAAGGAGGGTAAGTCAACATTCAACAAGTTCACTGAGCGTTTGCTATGCAATCCATAGCTGTCACACTTGTGTATCCAAATGATAAATAATTATATGTTTATGATTTATTGCTACTAGGAAAACGTTCGGTGTAACGCGTTGATGAGCGAGCACCCGAAAGCACAACATCTCGAACCAAAATTTTGGAACGCACAAAAACATATAACATCCCTATTGAATCAAATATGATACACTCAATCAACATAAAAGTACATGCTTTTTATTGAAACTGAGAGTATCCATCTATACACTCTGGTTACATAAAGAAAGTCAGATCCAAGATTCATTGGATTAATTCCCACTCATTTCGATACTATCACAATTCTGTTACATTTCAAACATGTAAAAATGTCAATAAGTGTATACTTTCTTGACCGATTGGGCTGAACATTTGTAAAATAAGAGAAAATGGTTGTTTTAATAGTTATGCAATATTTTAAGTTGATCTGACCATTATGATTTTCGACCAATCAGAAAATATTTTTTAAAATTATAACCAATCCCTCGAAGGGCTCAAAAACAATCCCAGACTAAATTAGAATGATGTTAGCATGTATACAAAATTTCAGCTCGATCGGAAATACAATGTAGCCTGCAGCGTCGGGAAAAACAAAAAAAACAACAAACAGAGAAAGTGTCCAAAAGCGCCGGATGGAGACGCTCGCAACGCTCGCTCAATTAAAAAAAGCACTGTTGCCATCTCCACTCACACGCCATCTTCTCTACTTCCAGTAACACGTGTTCTTGCGGAGGATCCATGCCATCTGGCAACGTCGCACACAGCACCTGCAACGCGTGGTGCGCAGGCGCTCATGATCGTACTTGCGGTAGTCGCGATGGCCAGTACGCCACTGTCTACTACAGCATGATCACTCCAGGGTGCCTATTCTCGAGTTGAAACCGCATGTAGAAATGTTCACATCCGCATGCAATGGCGGCAAATCATGCGAAATCGCATTCTCGAGTTAGAAACCGCCGCCCAAATGCGAAAATGACATGCGGAAATGTTCGTTCGGTGTAGGGCCCTTGAAATCACTTCCGCATGCAGTTTTTAAGGTTATGTCAAACGAAACAGTCAAACTTTGTCTTTATTATGGACGCATTTATCATAATGCTGGTTTGGAAAATGTAGAAACAAGAGTAAATATTATAAATACCTTGGAGTATAATATAAATACAATAATTTTAATAAACTTTTCCTTTCCCCCGTTATTTGCTTCATATTTCGACAACAATGAATATTATTCTTATTCTAAATTCTAAAGATGAATGACAAAAGATTTCTACCTCACAGCCAGTTTTAATCAGACACGGCCTTCGTGAAATTCTTAAATTCAAATTGAAAATCTTCGTTCCCATTGGTCAATTCGTATAATTCCGAACTTTGCCTAAAGTCGACACGCCTGTGTTTTGTTGTTTGTGCGGTTGCTAAGGAGGATGTAGATGTCAGTTTCGCCACGCGAAAGTAAATCTCGAGAATAGGTAAGTTCGCATCATGACTTTCGTTGACGAACTTGGCGTGCGAACATTTCCAATTCCGCATGGTTGATGCGAACTTGCGAGAATAGCCACCCAGGAGTAGCGCCTCCAGTGCCGGCCGTTGTACTTGGCAAATAGCACCATGCTTAGCCGGCAAGAGACAAGAATAATAGCCAACTCTTTCTAGTTGCAGAATGGAATCGTGAAATATTGAAAGTATACATGTCTAGGATGTAGACTAACAAAACATTATTATTGCGGGATGAATAGTTTTTAAGGTATTGATACAGAATGATTGATAGCAATCTCCAAATTTTAAAATTATTTTACAAGCTTTAAAAATCAGTAATATCGGCATTGATTCATGGGGTTCAACATTGCCATGGCAACAAAGTATTCATCATGGTAACACATTGTTGTGGACATAGAAATGACATCACCGGGCACACATACGTCAAGCACAGTTTTTCCCGCCAAAATGGCACATGAAATTTCTATTTGTTATTTATGAATAAAAATTTAAAAAAATCGTGTGAAAATTGTATTGGTAATTTTTTTTATTGATATTTACAAATTTACAAGTAATGTTTATAATGAGCCTTCCCTACTAACAATTTTAGCTGAGACATTTGAAGTAAAATTTCAATTTTAATGCAACCAAGTGACCAGGCTATGCATGACGTGGCATGGATTGGGGCAACTATATGTACGGCAATCTCATCTGACGTGACAGCTAACAATAACTAACATGGGGACAGATGATCTCAGTAAATAACTAGGAAAACGCTCTGTGTAACGCGTTGATGAGCGAACACGGACACGCGCAACACCTCGAACCGAAATTATGTCTATCGAAAATATCATTAAATATCATTCTTGAAATTCGTCAGACTTGTAGGTATAAATCCAAATATTCCTAAAGTATTAAGCCCCATTTACACTGTGCAATTTCTTAAACAACTTCTGTCACATTCCCATTTTTCATACATCTAGTGGAGCGGTCGCTCCACTCAGCCAAGTCGTACCGTACACTCACAGTCACTCAACATACCGTAAATGCCTTTATAAACTGAGGAGCAGACCAACTACTTTTACTGTAAGCAACAACATAGCATTTTCGCCTACTGGATCTCAATAATGGAAAATCTCACATTGTTGTGAAATGTCTTAATTTTGAGCTATGGCCCACCTGACAACATATAAATCACGCGACAACAACCAGTCATGCCGTTTACGACCTAGAGGACAGTGAAAATCGTGAAATTACACCGCTTTCTTCTTCTTCTTCTTCTTCTTCTTCTGATGATATCAGAAAAGGTCGCCGTCACCGCCACAGCCTAAACGGCTGAACCAATCAACCTGAAATTTTTACCACATATGCACTTTTGGCGTCTGATGAAACCTTGCCTCTTGTGATTTTTTGTGCCGCCATTTTTAAACCGGAAGTGACGTCATATCTCAAAACCGTCTGGACCGATTAGAACGAAATTAGCGCCATTCGATTAAGATGGTCATCGATATGAAGTGACGTCATAAATACGCAATATTTAACTTATTTCAACAAATTATACTTAAAATACATACATAATTAACTTACATTGTAACATAGACAATACAAACTATAAATTCAAGATTGTAGTGTACTCGGCCGCCATTCCTAAAACCGGAAGTGACGTCATATATCTAAAACGCCTGTACCGATTGCAACTGAACTAGCTCCTGCGTATTCATTCTGCAATTTATTTGAAAAATCAATTGTGAAAAATAAATAAACTAATTAACGGTACCGGAAATGGCGGCAGGAACCACTAAATGAAACCGGAAGTGACGTCATATATTACAAACGGATTGACCGATTTTACGGAAATATAGGGATTATGAATTTAGATGGTCGTTCATAAAGTATCAACTAGATTGTTTTCCTATTACCTATACCGGAAATGACGTCATAAATATGCTAAATTACGTCATAAATATGGTAATTGACACTAAATTCACCACTTTATACTTTTAAATAGATATTAGGTAAACTTACTTTGTAAATAATTATAAATTCAAGGTTGCAGTGTTCTCGGCCGCCATTTTTAAAACCGGAAGTGACGTCATATATTAAAAACAGCTGTACCGATTGCAACCAAATTTCGGAAATGTGTAGGAATAATCAATTTGAATTGAAGACGACATTATTTTCGGCCGCTATTGTTAAAACCGGAAGTGACGTCACATATCGAAAACGGCTGTACCGATTGCAACCAAATTTTGGAAATATGTAGGACTTATAATTATGGATTAAAGACGACATTATTTTCAGTCGCCATTGTTAAAACCGGAAGTAACGTCATACATCAAAAACGGCTGTACCGATAGCAACAAAATTTTGGAAATGTGTAGGACTTATAATTATGAATTAAAGGCGACATTATTTTCGGCCGCCATTGCTAAAACCGGAAGTGACGTCATATATCGAAATCGTCTTTACCGATTGCAACCAAATTGTGAAATTATGTGGGACTAATAATTTTAAATTAAAGACGACATTATTTTCGGCAGCCATTGTTAAAACCGAAAGTGACGTCATACAACGAAAACGGCTGTACTGATAGCAACCAAATTTTGGAAATACGGAGGACTAATAATTATGAATTAAAGACGACATTATTTTCGGCCGCCATTGTTAAAACCGGAAGGTACGTCATATATCGAAATCGTCTGTACCGATTGCAACCAAATTGTGCAATTATGTAGGACTTATAATTATGAATTCAAGACGACATTATTTTCGGCCGCTATTTCAAAACCGGAAGTGACGTCATATATCGAAAACGGCTGGATCGATTATAACGAAACTTAAGCTATTTTGCTTGGATAATCATTTTCAACTTATACCAAACGCAACTTTTCTTAGTAACCAAATCGGTTGAGGCGTATTTTTTTAAAGAAATTAGTCCCTGCTCGGACATGTGCTACAAGCTGTATGAATAAACTAACAAAAGAAGTGATATCCCAGAAAAAAACACTCCGTGTAAAAAAGGCAGACAATTCTCTTTACTTTAAAACAATTCAACACCGAAAAGAAGTGATATCAAAAAAGGAGCCAAGTCAATGACATATCCAAATATTTAATAGTATTTTTAAAATAAAATAATAAACACCGAGAAATACTTTACAAAAGGACTTGGCGCATCGTTTTTTTAAATACATTTTTCGATTCAAAAGCATATCCATTTATATACAACCGTCATTTAGAATTTTTAGAATAATAGAGAAACATCTTTCAATTACATATTATACATACCTACTGTAAAATATTTTCTATTAGAATATGTACATACGCGATAAAACTTGTTGCCTTAGTATGTTTTCTATAAATACACAATAGTTAGTTATCTTCGTAATATTGTTTCGTGGTCAACATAATTAAGTCTCATGCGTTATACCTTCTCATCATGAAATACATTTCTATTAATCCACATTTGATAACAAAACATTTCACAAAGTACGTCAGAGTCTCATTGAATTTCTATTAAAAATTTTAACTTAATACACTTGACACTTCAAAAGTATATAATAGTGTTCCAAAGATAGTTCGTAATTATTTGACAACGTTTCATGAATTCCTTCAGTCAAGATCAAATTATGAAAAGATACCCTTCTAATATCACCATATTATCAGTGCTAAAAGAATATGTATGAGCCCACTTCCAATTGTTATTTAATTCTTCCATCCTTATAAAACTTATCTATTACAGCATGAAATCTTTCTACTATCGCCATTGACAAAACTATAAAATAGCTATTACTAAAAGTAGCTTGATTCATAGATTCTGGCTCTAATAGAAAGAGGAAAATGTACCTACTATAAATTTCTTTCCACTTTTAGTATTGAATGAGGACTTTAAAAAAACGATGCGCCAAATCCTTTTGTAAAGTATTTTTCGGTGTTTATTCTTTTATTTCAAAAATCCTATTAAATATTTGGATATGTCATTGACTTGGCTCCTTTTTTGATATCACTTCTTTTCGGTGTTGAATTTTTTTAAAGTAAATAGACTTGGCTGTTTTTTTACACGGATTGTTTTTTCTGGGATTATGTTTACACGACGCAACTTTCTGTCACAGAACTTAAAACATGTTCTAATTTCCATTCAAGAAGTGTGACACAGAAGTGTGGTACAGAAGTTGTACAAGAAATTGCACCGTGTAAATGGGGCTTTAGTCCCAATGAACATGCAAAGTTTTAAGTTGATCGATTGAACCTTTGATTAAAATGTTCCTAGTCAATATTCAAAAATCATAGTTAAAAAAATATACCTGGGACCACTTATATGATATAGGTGTGTTAGCCGATATTATATTAATACGATACAATATTAGACGATCTGTTGAACGGTCATATCAGTTTCATACGTTTGAAAGATTTTGCTCTAACTACCTTGGAACTATAAAGAGTCGAAGTAGCCGTGACATAAAAAACACTCCGTGTAAAAATACCAGCCAAGTCTCTTCAACTTAAAAAAAAAATTAAATCTAAAAATTCTGCATTGAAAAGTAGTGATATCAAAAAATTTGCCAAGTCAAAACTTTATTTGAAAATCAAAAAATACTTGGTGCATCGTGTACATAAATAGCTTGGAAGTATAGGCCAATTATAAATTATACATACAATATACATATACATAGTATACCTATAATGCCCTAAAAAAACGATGCGCCAAGTATTTTTTGATTTTCAAATAAAGTTTTGACTTGGCTAATTTTTTGATATCACTACTTTTCAGTGCAGAATTTTTAGATTTAATTTTTTTTTAAGTTGAAGAGACTTGGCTGGTATTTTTACACGGAATGTTTTTTATGGGGATATCACTACTTTTTTTAGTTTATTCTTACAACTTACATGTGACAGATATCAAATGGACAATTACTAAACCCTTTAAAAAAAATCACCCTTTACAATTTGGTTATTCTCATGAAAAAAACAAAGGTTTTATTCCAATCGGTCAACCCAGTTCCGAGATAGTGCAACACTTCGGTTTTCAAAATGGCCGCTGAACTTTCTGCACTGCCACATAGAATTTATAACTATAAATGACGTGTATCATTTTTAGCTTTCTGAATATGTATTTATTGTATAGGAGGGGATTATAATGATTTATACATTTGTATGACGTCATTTCCGGCCTCATAAATAGGAAAATTCTAGTTTGACTGTTCCTATTCCATAGAGATGGCCTTCCGAATCGTTTGGCACTAGTTTCATACCGATCTGTCAACCAGTTTTCGAGATATTACGTTTCTTCCGGTTCCAAAATGGCTGCTGAAATCACTGACCCCTTGAATTATAATTTAAACATGATAAAATTTTATTATAAGCCGTCTCAAATAGTATATTTATTGTATCAAAATGTAAAATTGTAAGATTTTTAAAATGTGTGACGTCATTTCCGGTTTCGGTATGGGAAACTGCAAATATTATTAATGATAATTACATAAAGTTGACAGTCTTAATTGTTTAGCGCTGGTTTCGTTCAAATCTGTTTAGCCGTTATTGAGATATGATGTCACTTCCGATTTCAAAATGGCGGCTTCCGGTTGGTTTTATATCAAGTCAAATGAGATATCAAAAGTACATACTTTACAAAAATATCAAAATAATCGGATCAATATTTGTTGCCGAAATGCCAATCGATGTATTTTAAATTTCATGACGTCATTTCCGGTTTCAATAACTTAATGTTTATCTTTTGCTTCTGATAATCCATATAGTTGTCCCTCTGAATTGTTTGGCGCTAATTTCGTTTCAATCGGTCCAGCCGTTGGCGAGATATGACTTCACTTCCGGTTTTAAAATGGCGGCACAAAAAATTCATGGGGTGAAGGTTAAATCAGACGCCAAAAGTGCACACGTGGTAAAAATGTGAGATCAATCGGTTCAGCCGTTTAGGCTGTGGCCATGTTACCGGATTTGAATTCCAGGAGACTATGATTATTACTGATTAAAACCGCCCTAAAACACGGTTTTCACGACCCTCTAGCTCGCAAAGGGCGTAACCTCTTGTTCCCAAATTTGGTATATGTTGTAGGGTGGGCCATAGCTCGAAATTAAGATATTTCGCAACAATGTGAGATTTCCCAATTTTAAGATCCAGTAGACCGAAAATGCTACTTTGATGCTTACAGTTAAAGTGGGTTTGCTCCAGCCTTTATATGAGAGTGTGCACGCCGTACGACTTGGCTGGCGTGGAGCGACCGATCCGCTAGATCAACAATTTCGAGAAATTTGACAGCCAACACGCAAAATGTCCGTAAAATGTCAATAACTGTTGGATTTAAACACAGATTTATATGAAAATCGTCAAAAACAAAGATAATGTTGGTCCCAATGACCATGCAAAGTTTTAAGTTGATCGGTCACACGGTTCTAGTTTAAATTTTAAAAATCATATGAATGATTTTTTTAAATTTTAACCAATGGAAGGATTTGGCTGAAACTTTGTAAGATTATGTATAATGTTAGTCGTAATACATCACATTTTAAATTATCTAGTTGGCTCTGCTTTTGAAAAAATTTCATATGCAGTACCGTGATCCTCATATCTATTAGTGTTTTTCAACAATGGATCATAACATGAATAGATATTAGGATCACGGTACTGCATATGAAATTTTTTGAAAAGCAGAGCCAACTAGATAATTTAAAATGTGGTCTATTACTTGTCAAAATTTCAAATTGATCCGAAAAACCAATCGAAAGATAATTTTTTTTAAATTTGAATCAATCACATGATCCCGTTCAAAAACGATCCCAGGGACCGCATAGATTACGTTAGTATATGTGCAAAATTTCAGATCGATTGGTTGTGCCGTTTAACCTGGGCTGTGAACACACACAAAAAAACACACAGAGTAAGTGCCATAAGAGTACCGTGGTGACGCTCGCTACGATCGCTCAATAAATAGCAATAGGCTTCCTTGCAAAATAAGAGAAAGGAGAATCTGTCAGATATGCAAGTATAAATAAAACTGAAAGCATGACTTACGATGCGCCAGCTAGTAGCAATCCCAGAAAAAAACACTCCGTGTAAAAAAGGCAGCCAAATCACTTTACTTTTAAAAAAATTCAACACCGAAAAGGAGTGATATCAAAAAAGGAGCCAAGTCAATGACATTTCCAAATATTTAATCGTATTTTTGAAATAAAAGAATAAACACCGAGAAATACTTTACAAAAGGACTTGGCGCATCGTTTTTTTAAAGACATCATTCTATCCTAAAAGTGTACAGAAATTTACAAGAAGGTACATTTTCCTCTTTCTATAAGAGCCAGAATCTATGAATATCAATATCAATTTTATTAGTAATGGCTATTTTATAGTTTTGTCAATAGCGATAGAAGAAAGATTTCATGCTTTAATAGATAAGTAATATAAGGGTGGAAGAATTAAATAACAATTGGAAGTGGGCTCATACATGTTCTTGCAGTACTGTTAATATGGTGATATTAGAAGGGTATCTTTTCATAATTTGATCTTGACTGAAAGAAATCATGAAACATTGTCAAATAATTACTAACTATCTATGGAACACTATTATATATTTTTGAAGCGTCAAGTGTATTAAGATAATTTTTTTAATATAAATTCAATGTGACGTAACTGTGTACTTTGTGAAATGTATTGATATAAAATGTGGATTAATTGAAATATATTTCATGATGCGAAGGTATAACGCATGAGACTTAATTATGTTGACCACGAAACAATATTACGAAGATAACTTTTGTGTATTTATAGAAAACATAGGCAACAAGTTTAATCGCGTATATATTCAAATAGAAAATATTTTACAGAAGGTATGTATAATATGTAATTGAAAGATGTTTCCCTAAGATGTTTCCCTACGATTGTATATAAATGGCATATGCTTATAAATAGCAAAATGTCTTTAAAAAAACTATGCGTTAAGTCCTTTTGTAAAGTATTTCTCGGTGTTTATTCTTTTATTTCAAAAATACGATTAAATATTTGGAAATGTCATTGACTTGGCTCCTTTTTTGATATCACTCCTTTTCGGTGTTGATTTCTTTTTAAAGTAAAGTGACTTGGCTGCCTATTTTACACGGAGTGTTTTTTCTGGGATATCACTTCTTTTGTTAGTTTATTCATACTGCTTGTAGCACATGTCAGAGCAAGGACTAATTTCTTTAAAAAAATACGCCTCAAACGATTTGGATAGGTACTAAGAAAAGTTGCGTTTGGTAAAGGATTAAAATGATTATCCAAGAAGAAAAGCTAAGGTTTGTACCAATCGGTCCAGCCGATTTCGATATATAACGCCACTTCCGGTTTTGAAATAGCGGCCGAAAATAATGTCGTCTTGAATTCATAATTATAAGTCCTACAAAATTACATAATTTGATTGCAATCGGTACAGCCGTTTTCGATATATAACGTCACTTCCGGTTTTGAAATGGCGGCCGATAATAATGTCTTCTTGAATTCATAATTATTAGTTCTACATTTTTCCAAAACTTGGTTGCAATTGGTACATCCGTTTTCGATACATGACGTCACTTCCGGTTTTAAAAATGGCGGCCGAAAATAATATCGTCTTGAATTCATAATCAATAATCATATGTCCTACATATTTACATAATTTAGTTGCAATCGGTACAGCCGTTTTCGATATATGACGTCACTTCCGGTTTTAACAATGGCAGCCGAAAATAATGTCGTCTTTAATTCATAATTATTAGACCTACACATTTCCTAAATTTGGTTGCCGTCAGTACAACCGTTTTCGATATATGACGTCACTTCCGGTTTTAAAAATGGCGGCCGAGAACACTGCAACCTTGAATTTATAATTATTTACAATGTACGTTTACTAATATCTATTTAAAAGTATAAAGTGGTGAATTTAGTGTCATTTAGCATATTTATGACGTTATTTCCGGTAGGGTAATAAGAAAACAATCTAGTTTTATCTAGTTGATACTTCATGAACGACCATCTGAATTCATAATCCCTATATTTCCGTAAAATCGGTCATGCCGTTTGTAATATATGACGTCACTTCCGGTTTCATTTAGTGGTTCCTGCCGCCATTTCCGGGACCGTTAATTTGTTTATTCATTTTTCACAATTGATTTTTAAAAGAAATAGCAGAATGAATACGCAGGAGCTAGTTCAGTTGGAATCGGTACAGGCGATTTAGATATATGACGCCACTTCCGGTTTCAGGAATGGCGGCCGAGAACACTGGAACCTTGAATTTAAAAATTATATTGTCTATGTTACAATGTAATTTAATTATGTATGTATTTTAAGTATAATTTGTTGAAATAAGTTGAATATTGCGTATTTATTACGTCACTTCCGGTTTAGAAAATAAGAAAATAATATTTATTTTTTGATACTTCATAAATATGACCATCTAAATCGAATGGCGCTAATTTTGTTCTAATCGGTCCAGACGTTTTTGAGATATGACGTCACTTCCGGTTTAAAAATGGCGGCACAAAAAATCACAAGAGGCAAGGTATCATCAGACGCCAAAAGTGCACATGTGGTAAAAGTTTCAGGTCGATCGGTTTAGCCGTTTAGGCTGTGGCGGTGACAGCAACTTTTCCTGATATCATCATCATCATCATCATCAGAATCAGAATCAGAAAGTGGTGTAATTTTATGTATTTCACGGCCCTCTAGCTCGCTAATGGCATAACCTATTGTTCCCAAATTTGTTATTATGTAGTGGGGTGGGCCATAGCTCGAAATTAAGATATTTCGCAACAATGTGAGATTTTCCAATTTTAAGATCCAGTAGGCCGAAAATGCCATGTTGTTGCTTACAGTAAAAGTGTTTGGTCTGCTCCTCAGTTAATTAGGCATTTATGGTATGTTGAGTGATTGTGAGAGTACAGTATGACTTGGCTGGGTGGAGCGACCGCTCCACTAGATTAGCAATGTTTTATCGACGAGGTTCTTAACTAGGAAAACGCTCTGTGTAACGCGTTGATGAGCGAGCACGGACACGCGCAACACCTCGAACCGAAATTATGTCTATCGAAAATATCATTTAAAGCCAATAATTCTTGAAATTCGTCAGACTTGTAGGTATAAAAATCTCAAAATATTCCGAAAGTATTAAGCCCCATTTACACTTGGCAATTTCTTGAACAACTTCTGTCACATTCCTATTTTTCATACAATTTTGTATTTACACGACGCAACTTTCTGTCACAGAACTTAAAACATGTTTTAATTTCCATTCAAGAAGTGTGACACAGAAGTGTGGTACAGAAGTTGTACAAGAAATTGCACCGTGTAAATAGGGCTTTTGTCCCAATCCCCATGCAAAGTTTAAAGTTGATCGATTGAACCTTTATGATTAAAATGTTCCTAGTCAATATTCAAAAATCATAGTTAAAAAATATACCTGGTACCACTCATATGATAAAAGTGTGTGTACTTACACAATATTAGACGATCTATTGAACGGTCATAGCAGTTTCATACGTTGGAACTTTTTGCTCTAACTACCTTGGAACTATAAAGAGTCGAAGTAGCCGTGATTAACATTTTCGAGAAATTAGACAGCCAACACGCAAAATGTCCGTAAAATTTCAATTACTTTTGGATTTAAACACATATAAGTCTGAAAATTGTCAAAAATACAGATAATGTAGGTCCCAATGACCATGCAAAGTTTTAAGTTGATCGGTCACACGGTTCTAGTTTAAATTTCAAAAATCATATGAAAGATTTTTTTAAATTTTAACCAATGGGAGGATTTGGCTGAAAATTTGTTAGATTGGGTATAATGTTGGTCGTAATGACTTCTCAAAATTTCAAATTGATCGGAACTACCAATCGAAAGATAATTTTTTAAAATTTGAACCCATCACATGATCCCGTTAAAAAAACGATCTCAGGGACCGCATAGATTACGTTAGTATATGTGCAAAATTTCAGGTCGATTGGTTGTGCCGTTTAGCCTAGGCTGTGAACACAAAAAAACAAAAAAACAAAAAAACAAAAAAACACACAGAGAAAGTGCCATAAGAGTACCGTGGTGACGCTCGCTACGCTCGCTCAATTAATCTATAGTGGAGCAGTCGCTCCACCCAGCCAAGTCGTACAGTGCGCACACTCTCACTCAACATACCGTTCAAATGTCGAACTTGAATGTAAAAAGACTGAGGAGCTGATTGCACTTCCTCCAGCCATTTACGATAATTAATCAAAATATTAAAAATAATCCCGTCAACGAGCCCATTTAGAGTTGTATTGCTTACCTTGCTTCAAACATCTCCAATATTTCTGACACTAATGATAGATACAGGGGAAGAAAGATGCAAGTGTAATTCAAGAAAAACGCGTAAAGAGTTAAAAACAGAGATTATCATCTGGGGCCGTATTCTAACATTTTAATTCCCAATTCTAATGGAATCTGATTCGGTGCATTGTTAATCCTTATGGCCGTGACCGGATTCCATCAGGAATGGAATTGGGTAAACGTTCTAGAATACGCCTCCAGGATGCCAGACACTTCGCTGGAATTCTCCGACAACTGCAAACAATGAGCTTATGAGGAAAGTTCACTGAATGATAATACAGTTTGACCGTTACAAAGTCAATTTGAAGAAACTGGTTATGAGATTAATCGATGGAATTGCATGATTGTTCATGTTGAGACACATGGAGAATGAAACGCGGTGGCGCTCGACCACTGTTATAATGCACGGAACCCAGGCTTGGAGAAAGCTTCATGATGTATGATGCTTAAAATACGATCTAGATACGTTCATTGTAGGCATTTGAATCCTCACTGCAATCTCTGCTGTAAGTTTGGAAATGCATGGACACTCTACGAATCATACAATTATATTTTTGGTTGAAACGGATTGGCTGTTTGTCAGGTTCCTAATCAATCAATCAATCAATCCAGGTTAATCAATCCTTGTTTTTATCCATGAAATCAGAGCTCACCTCCTAGAGTGGGATGATGTGTTAGCGTATACTTTATTGTATGATGCAATCAAATCTTTTTCAGCCAATCCGTTTCTTTCGAATACCGTTTTATCTTTTGTAGAGTGTACTACATTCAACTATTCAGAGTGGATTTGTACATACATTAATATTTTTGCTGTCGTGGCCAACTGCACTCTAAGAAATCGCCTACAAAATGTGTTGATTTAAGACGACACAAAAGATGTGTTAATTTCAACACAAAAAATTTTAGTTTCAAAACAAAAATGTCTTGATTTCTGACGACACAAATAGTGTATTGATTTTGCGAAAATAAACACTAAATTTGTGAAGTAATCAACACACTTTCTGTGTCATAAATCAACACATTTTTGTGGACGATTTCTTAGAGTGTGGGAACTATTATAGCGAGTTGAGCAATGAAGCCACTCAGTCGTAAACGAAGAGCTCCAGAACCGAACCCTGCCTTTCTGAGTGTAATTGAAAAGCGCGATAGCACCTGAGCAAAGTGCCAACATACTTCAAAATACAGCAGACTCAACAGCAGAGTCTGTTGTTCAGCAGAATGAACAACACAATATTGAAATGATTGGCCCAGTGGGCAGTGGGGAGATGTTACTTTATAAATACAAAATATGGAAGTTTATGCTATACGTATTTTAAGAACCACAGCCGAAATTCCACCAGATTTTTCCGGCTCACCGGCATCAATGACACGTTGACATTGACACGTTGACATTGACGTTGACACGTTTTTCGAAGTACCTATAGGTACCATTGCTTACTTCAAACCCAGTTTCAAATTCAGGATTTTCTCAAACTTCCTTTCATCTTCTATTATTATTTTCCTATGTTTTTATTTTCACATGATTTTTCTAATTCTTATTTTTATTTTATTTTCTTATTTTATTTTAATTATTTTACTTAATTTACTTTTTTAATTTTGTATTTTTTAAATTTATTAACTGTACAAGTGCCAAGGCTAAAAAGTGTATAGTGCCAGCCCTATTTAGCAGAAATGTGGACATAATTGGGAAAATTAATTTGAAGATGAAATAATTGATCAACAATATTGGGATTTATGTGGATCCGGTGCGGTTCTTGCTCTGTTGGTTGCTTGTGCTGGCCCTGAAAAGGGCCGTTCGCAGCGACGTTTCGAGGCACTTGCTGTCCTCATCCTCAGGCAGGCTGGGGTGGAATGGCTGGATGGCGCTTCTTCCAGTTCAAGTTGCCTCTGAGGACAACGGAAATCAAATGCCGGGCCTGCGCCCACTAATTTGCCATCTAGGGTAGTCTTACGTCTGTTTTAGGTTTTCATCTTGAGTCTGCTTCGTCAGACAGACGGAGCCTTAGATGGCAAGTGACGCGATCGGGCGTGGATAGCGGTCAAACGGATTGACGGCTATCTGCCCGAGGCCCTGGATCAGCGGGTTCTCGTTGGCATTGAGGCCCTCGTAGAATGCTATGTTTAGGCCCAGCATGTGTTTGGCCAGGAGCTCGATGTTCAGCTCCTGGTGGATGTCCGTTGTCCTCGTGTAGACGGGCACACCAAGCGCGAGTCGCAGCGCCTTGTTCTGGACTCTCTGCAGGCTCTGTAGGAGGCTTGGCATGCACCCGCTCCACACTGGCGAGGCGTATGTCATAGTTGGTCGAATTATTGCCGTATAAACGCGAGCTTTGGTCTTGGCGCTCATGGCTTTTGCTTTTAGCAGTGGATACAGTGCAGCCATCTTTCTTGTTGCCTTTTGCTGGATTCTCTCGACGTGAGCCCGCCAGATCAGCTTGCTGTCGAGCGTCACGCCAAGGTATAGGCTGTGGGGCTCCCATGGGATCGTCTCACCACACAAGGAAATCACTGGTCTGTGCTTGACCTGCCGGCGGGAAAAGAGGGTTGCTGTTGTTTTCGAGGCATTGAGAAGAATTCTCCACTCGGTGTACCAGTTTGACAGGATGTTTAAAGCTGACTTAAGATTTCTTTCAATTTCTTTCCCGCTGAAAGACTGGGCAATGATGGCTCCATCGTCTGCATAGAACGCAAGCTCGACTCCAGGCAGTTCAAGTGGGACGTCGTTTGTGAATAGGTTGAATAAAATTGGACCTATGATTGAACCTTGTGGTACGCCTGCTGAAATGGGCTTTGAGGAAGACTTTTCTTCACGGAGCGAGACGTAGAATGATCTCCCCCCTAAGTAACTGGACACAAAGTTTACCAAGTAGTCCGGAAATTCAAGTGAAATTAGCTTGCTGATCAATCCCGTGTGCCAAACTCGGTCAAAGGCCTTTGCTACGTCCAAGAAGACCACACCAGTAGTTTTATTGATATTGAAACCATGTGTTATGCGATCAACCACACGCAGCAGCTGATGATTTGTTGAGTGATTCTTCCTGAATCCAAACTGCTGGTGTATCATAATGTTATTATTGTCGACATGGTCTTGAATGCGTCGGAGAATGACCTTCTCCAATAGCTTTGACAAACCGGAGAGTAAACTAATAGGACGGTAATTGGCGGGGTCACGGAGTGGCTTTCCTGGTTTAGGAAAAACCACTACCCTCGCTTCTTTCCAGATAGTCGGAAAGTATTGCAGGCGTAGGCATGCGTTGAATATCTCAACAAGTCTCAGGGCAGCTGCGGCTGGTAATGACTTGATGGTAAGGTTTGTGATGCCATCGTGTCCAGGAGCTTTGCCGTTTTTTAGCTTAGATGCATAACCTGCCACCTCATCCAGAGTGCACAGGTCAACACAATCTACCTCATTTGAACGAGGATGTTCTGTAAGGTGAGTTTGGCTGGATGGGAAAAGCCGGCTCTTAATCTTGCCTACTGTCGCAAGTAGGCGAGCCAATGGGAAAAGAGGAGGAATTGGCTGCGTGACCAATGGGAGCGCGGGAAATGAGTAGGAGTAGGGATGGAGGAGCGGTGGAGGGGGTTGTCTGGTCAGCTGATCACTCAGTTGACTGTTGGAGCTGGGCCTTGGCACGACTGCGTGTCAGGGGTCCCTGGGCCGCTGCTGGTGTCGGCTCCCTCAGTGCGGCGGGGACTCCTGCGGTGACACGACTGCATACATACAGTCATACAGTACATACATACATACAGTCATACATCTATCAAGGGCTCTGATCCACTACATCATATCAATATTGGGATTGGTTTTAAAATTTTCAGAAGACTCCAAAGAATCATATGAGTGCATGACATTTTAGTTTTTTTCGAAATATCAATTGATTAAAAATATAATTAATCGTATAAAATTTAATTACAAATAAAAAGGTATTTTGCCAAATTATTTGCACAAAATAATCACTAATGACCATGATCGTTTTTATCAAACTAAATGTAATTTACAATGCTGAGAAATACCAAAAAAATAATCAAACAATTATATGCAATAGAATAAAAGATACGTCGATTTTAGTAGTTGCGCATGCGCAATTGCACACATGGTAACAATAGGCGAGAATTCACCACCATCTTTATGAATCATGTTTCACGGCCTTCTAAAGTAATTTTACCGACTGATCCAGCTCAACAATTGATCCACTATTGATCAAATAAACAAATCCACCAATAAAATACACTGTGCGCCCTTAATAAAATTTAGGGCCCCAATTTTACGAAGTGTCGAAAAAATCGACGTTGGCACTAGAAATACAGTTTCAAGTGTCGAAAATATCGACGTTGGCACTTGGAGGGTTTATCATTTAATTTAATAAATTTGCATTCAAATTGCATGAATGTCATATTTTCGTATTACAAAAATATTGAATCACAATGTGATATTCATAATATCATATCACAATTCAATTTTCGGCAAAATGTCCGAAAACAAAAAATGCTGTCGGCAAGATGTTTTCGGACCAACTTATATTATTATTTTCCAATATAGTTTTATTTTCCCATGATTTTTCTAATACTTATTTTTATTTTATTTAATTATTTTATTTTAATTATTTTACTTCATTTACTTTTTCAATTTTGTATTTTTGTTTATTTATTAATCATTTAATTTAATAAATTTGCATTAAAATTACATAAATGTCATATTTTCGTATAACAAAAATATTGAATCACAATGTAATATTCATATCATATCACAATTAAATTTTCTGAAAAATTTCCGGAAACGAGAAATGCTGTCGGCAAGATGATCAAGAACGCATGCACTGCATGCAAAACTTGCAAAACATGCACTGTGTCAGGTTTATGATGGTAAACGGACGTTTCGCCGACGGAATTTTCGTCGACGAAACTTTCGTCGATTTTCCAAAAAGCACGGAACTTTCGCCGACGGTGAAATTTACCATGGAGGATCTTTCACCGCCAAAAAAATATCTGAAAAACCAATCATCTCTCAAAAATTAACTCAAAAATTAAAAAATTGTATCAAAATTGTGAAAATGTTAGATAAATATTTACAAGAAAATTTAATAGAGTTTCAAGATTTTTTGATTTCAAATTAATCTGTTTGAAAACTTTATGAAAAATAGAAATATAGTTTCCCAATGTCTATTAGATACGAAAATATGATTTTCTTAGGCCGGGTAGGACCAACTCTGGATTAAGTTAACTCTCGAGGGTCAACCAATGAAACAAGTTGGCGCGAAGTCCATAGCCAATAAGATTCACTAATTTCCACTAATCATCGAGAGTTAACTTAATCCAGAGTTGGTCCTACCCGGCCTAAGAAAAAGTATTTGTGTTTTCACAATAGGTATATAAGAAAATTGTAAAAATGTGGGATAAATATTTACAAGAAAATTTTATAGTTTCATGATTTTTTTGCTATCAAAATATAATCTGTATCAAGGGCCTAAATAGTGTCCTTCCTCACAGCGACACACATCAAAAAATAAAATGTAAAATACACTTTAATTTGGATTGAAGTTGAGAGATGAGATACCTACACATATTATTTCCTAAAATATTTATTAGATTCTTGATTAGTAGGGTTTAATGGCGCGTCAACGACGAGGTTATATTGCGCACATTAATTTGTTATTTTAACTTTGTTGATCATAATTGGAGGGCAAGGGGAGGGGATCGACCTAACGGGCCCGATCCGGAGGAGTCCAGCACCGGTGGGGAGGCCAGGCCGGAATGGGGACGGACCGGGGGGTGTTAGGATTCCGGCCGGTGGAACCCGATTTCAGGGGGATCACCATCTCGAGGGGGAAGGCCGGCCAGAGGGGACCGCAAATTCAAGGGAGGGCATGGTTAGGCCGACCCTGGCTGCTCTTGGTCTGGGTCTCACCACTGATCTGTCCGGCATGGGTAACCCTTACACATGAGCATATGCTCGCCGGCGTAGCTGCAATGGATCATTGGCCAACACAAACCCCACCACCGCGTTAAGGTGGCAGCCGTCGATGGGGAATATTTATTATTATTCCGGGAATGCTTAGGTATAAATTGTCACCATTTTATCTTAAATTTTCATTGTCGGCTAAAATTCCGCCTTGCATCGGTCAAACTTCCGTCATCGATAGTTCCGTCGGCGAAAGTTCCGAAATGTCGACTAAAGTTCCGTCGACGAAAGTTCCTACCACCGTTTATGATGCATGCTTTGGTTCTAGTATAGGTAAATTTTGCTGCTCTATGCGGCTCATTGGATTAATGAGTTTTGCGTCTTGATTTGAAAATATTTAAGCTCAAGCAAGTAAAATCATCAGAATAGTTTATCAGGCCGTTTCTTTCTGCATAGTCTACTTCGAACAGAAATGTAACATAACTTATCGGAGGCGGGAGAAAACCTTTCGGCTATTCTTAAACTATAGATGCTCGTAGACGACTTATTTCAACCTAACGATACCTACTTCTTTCGAGATACATTTCGGTTCCAGGGTCTTTATTCTATAACTCTTTTCGATCTCGTTCTGGCATTCAATGGTCTTATTCCATAGTAGGTATAAAGCATAGACAAATAATAAGAATTAACTGATTTTGATCTCGTTTGGTACGAATTAATTTAACTGCTATCAGAATGGAAGTGAAATTAATTCATGCCGATGCCGGAACAAAAAAAAAACTATCTCACTCATTATTCATTCTTTAAACTATGGAATAAGGCCCCAGGGCAGGGGTCGGCAACCTTTTTTGGTGAAGGAGCCAATTTCCCAAAAATTAACAAATTAGATAAGAATGGGAGCCGCAGTAAAGGCAATCAAATAATATAATACACCGAAAATAATAAATTGAATTACTAGTTTATTTTGATATTTTGACGAAGTCCCTCAGTTGTTGCCCCGCAGGGCGGTTTTGGAAATTTCAACAATTTAAAAGTGATTCTGGGACTCTAAAATGAACAAATTGTATCAAATTACATCCCAATTTTTGCCCCGCAGGGCACTTTTTTAGAATTCTATAATTTAAAAATGATTCTGGGACTCCAAAATGAACAAATTTGATCAAATAACATTATAATTGTTGACCCGCAGGGCGTTTTTTTCAGAATTTTCAAATTTTTCAATTCAATATTTTGATCTAGTGGAGCAGTCGCTCCACGCCAGCCAAGTCGTACGGCGCGCGCACACTCTCATTTAAAAAGGCTGGAGCAACCCACTTTTACTGTAAGCATCAAAGTGGCATTTTCGGCCTACTGGATCTTAAAAATGGGAAATCTTACATTGTTGCGAAATATCTTGATTTCGAGCTATGGCCCACCCTACAACATATACCAAATTAGGGAACAATAGGTTACGCCATTTGCGAGCTAGAGGGCCGTGAAAACCGTGTTTTAGGGCGGTTTTCATAATAATCATAGTAGTAGTAGTAGTAGTCTCCTGGAATTCAAATCCGGTAACAAGGCCAAAGCATAAACGGCTGAACTGATTGATCTCACATTTTTACCACGTGTGCACTTTTGGCGTCTGATTTAACCTCTCCCCCATGAATTTTTTGTGCCGCCATTTTGAAACCGGAAGTGACGTCATATCTCGCCAACGGCTGGACCGATTGAAACAAAATTAGCGCCAAACGATTCAGAGTGACAACTATCTAGTGGAGCGGTCGCTCCACGCCAGCCCAGTCGTACGGCGCGCGCACACTCTCATATAAAGGCTGGAACAAACCCACTTTTACTGTAAGCATCAAAGTGGCATTTTCGGCCTACTGGATCTTAAAATTGAGAAATCTCACATTGTTGCGAAATATCTTAATTTCGAGCTATGGCCCACCCTACAACATATACCAAATTTGGGAACAATAGGTTACGCCCTTTGCGCGCTAGAGGGCCGTGAAAACAGTGTTTTAGGGCGGTTTTCATAATCAGTAATCATAGTAGTAGGCTGGAGCTAAAATCCGGTAAACAGGCCACAGCCTAAACGGCTGAACCGATTGATCTCACATTTTTACCACGTGTGCACTTTTGGCGTCTGATTTAACCTTGTCCCCATGAATTTTTTGTGCCGCCATTTTGAAACCGGAAGTGACGTCATATCTCGTCAACGGTTGGACCGATCGGAACGAAATTTGCGCCAATCGTTTCAGACGGTCATCTATATGGATTATCAATATCAAAAGACTGAACATTATTTTAAATAAACCGGAAATGACGTCATGAAATTTAATATACATCGATTTGCATTTCAGCAACAACTGTTGATCCGATTGTCTTGATATTTATGTAACGTTTGTACTTTTGATATTTCATTTGACTTGTTATAAAACCAACCGGAAGCCGCCATTTTGAAACCGGAAGTGACATCATGTCTCAAAAACGGCTAAACAGATTAGAACAAAACCAGCGCTAAACGATTTAGACGGTCAACTTTATGTAATCAGTAATATTTGATGATTCAAATATCGAAACCGGAAATGACGTCACACATTTTATGACCTATACCGGAAATGACGTCATAAATATGCTAAATGACGCTAAATTCACCACTTTATACTTTAAAATAGATATAAGTAAACGTACTTTGTAAATAATTATAAATTCAAGGTTGCAGTGTTCTCGGCGGCCATTTTTAAAACCGGAAGTGACGTCATATATCGTAAACGGTTGTACCGATTGCAACCTAAGTTTGGAAATGTGTTGGACTAATAATTATGAATTCAAGACGACATTATTTTCGGCCGCCATTGTTAACACCGGAAGTGACGTCAAATATCGAAAATGGCTGTACCGATTGCAATCAAATTTTGGAAATGTGTTGTACTAATAATTATGAATTCAAGACGACATTATTTTCGGCCGCCATTGTTAAAACCGGAAGTGACGTCATATATCGAAAATGGCTGTACCGATTGCAACCAAATTTTGGAAATGTGTTGTACTAATAATTATGAATTCAAGACGACATTTTTTTCGGCCGCCATTGTTAAAACCGGAAGTGACGTCATATATCAAAAACGGCTGTACCGATTGCAACCAAATTTTGGAAATGTGTAGGAGTAATAATTATGAATTCAAGACGACATTATTTTCGGCCGCCATTGCTAAAACCGGAAGTGACGTCATATATCGAAAACGGCTGGACCGATTGTAACGAAACTTAAAGCTATTCTTCTTGGATAATTATTTTAATCTTATATACCAAACGCAACTTTTCTAAGTATCCAAATCGGCATAGGCGTATTTTTTTAAAGAAATAAGTTCTTGCACGGACACAAGCTGTGCTACAAGCTGTATGAATAAACTAACAAAAGAAGTGATATCCCAGAAAAAAACACTCCGTGTAAAAAAGGCAGCCAAGTCTCTTTACTTTAAAAAAATTCAACACCGAAAAGGAGTGATATCAAAAAAGGAGCCAAGTCAATGACATTTCCAAATATTTAATCGTATCTTTGAAATAAAAGTATAAACACCGAGAAATACTTTACAAAAGGACTTGGCGCATCGTTTTTTTAAAGACATTTTTCTATTCATAAGCATGTGCCATTTATATACAACCGTCATTTTGAATGTTTAGAATAATAGGGAAACATCTTTCAATTAGGTACATATTATACATACCTTCTGTAAAATATTTTCTATATGATTATATACGCTATAAAACTTGTTGTCTATGCTTTCTATAAATATACACAATAGTTATCTTCGTAATATTGTTTCGTGGTGAATATAATTAAGTCTCATGCGTTATACCTTCTCATCATGTAACAATTTCTATTAATACACATTTTATAAAAATACATTTCACAAAGAAGACAGTCATATTGAATTTCTATTAAAAAATTTAACTTTATACACTTGACACTTCAAAAATATATAATTGTGTTCCATTAGTTAGTAATTATTTGACAACGTTTCATGATTTCCTTCAGTCAAGATCAAATTATGAAAAGATAATATCGCCATATTAACAGTACTGCAAGAATATGTATGAGCCCACTTCCAATTGATATGAAGGGATGTGTGTTGTGAAAAATATCCGACCGAACCGGGGCACGAACTTGGGACCTCTCACTTGCCGGGCGAGAGCTCTACCAACTGAGCTACCCGATCGGACGGGCGGACATTAGACACAACACACTGATGAGGATCCTGACTCCTGACTCCATGGAAGTTTTCCAAAGAAACCTACATTCTCACCACTTCCAATTGTTATGTAATTCTTTCACCCTTATATTACTTATATATTACAGCATAAAATCATGCTTCTATCGCCATTGACAAAACTATAAAATAGTCATTACTAAAAGTAGCTTGATTCATAGATTCTGGCTCTAATAGAAAGAGGAAAATGTACCTACTTGTAAATTTCTTTCCACTTTTAGGATAGAATGATGTCTTTAAAAAAACGATGCGCCAAGTCCTTTTGTAAAGTATTTCTCGGTGTTTATACTTTTATTTCAAAGATACGATTAAATATTTGGAAATGTCATTGACTTGGCTCCTTTTTTGATATCACTCCTTTTCGGTGTTGAATTTTTTTAAAGTAAAGAGACTTGGCTGCCTTTTTTACACGGAGTGTTTTTTTCTGGGATATAGATTATCAGTAGCAAAAGACTAAAAATTACGTTAAAGAAACCGGAAATGACGTAATGAAATTTGAAATACATCAATTGGCATTTCGGCGACAGGTTGATCCGATTATTTTGATATTTATGTAACGTATGTACTTTTAACATCTCGTGTGACTTGATACAAAACCAACCGGAAGCCGCCATTTTGAAACTGGAAGTGACATCATATTTTACTAACGGCTAAATAGATTTGAACGAAACCAGCGCTAAACAATTTGGACGGTCAACTTTATGAATAACAATCAATAATATTTGCAGTTTCCCATACCGAAACCGGAAATGACGTCACACATTTTAAAAATCTCACAAATTTCCATTTGATGTAATAAATATACTATTTGAAACGGCTTATAACAAAATAATCATGTTTAAATTATAATTCAAGATCAGCATAGATCAGATCAGTATCAGTATGAAACTAGCGCCAAGCGTTTCGGAAGGCCATCTCTATGGAATATGAACAGTCAAACTAGAATTTTCCTATTTATGAGACCGGAAATGACGTCATTCAAATTTATAAATTATTATAACCCCCTCCTATACAATAAAAACATATTCAGAAAGCTTAAAATGATACACATCATTTATAGATATAAATTCTATGTGGCAAATGCAGTAAGTTCAGCAGCCATTTAGAAAACCGAAGTGTTGCCATATCTCGGAACTGGGTTGACTGATTGGGTTGAAACCTTTACTATTCTTCATAAAAGATCATTTAAAGCAAATATTTAGGACCATACGGAATTTTTCATTAGTAGTATCCAAATTGTAAAGGGTGATTTTCTTTAAAGGATTTAGTAAGTTCATTCGATGTGTCGCAAGTTGTAAGAATAAACTAAAAAGAGGAGTGATATCCCCATAAAAAACACTTCGTGTAAAAAAACAGCCAAGTCTCTTCAACTAAAAAAAAAAATTGAAATCTAAAAATTCTGCACTGAAAAGTAGTGATATCAAAAAATAACCCAAGTCAAAACTTTATTTGAAAATCAAAAAATACTTGGCGCATCGTTTTTTAGGGCATTCTTGGTATACTATATGTATATGTATATTTGATAAATATTTTATCTGTGGCCTATACTTTTTAACTATTTATAAAGTACACGATGCGCTAAGTATTTTTTGATTTTCAAATAAAGTTTTGACTTGGGTTATTTTTTGATATCACTACTTTTCAGTGCAGAATTTTTAGATTTCAATTTTTTTTTTTAGTTGAAGAGACTTGGCTGTTTTTTTTACACGAAGTGTTTTTTTATGGTGATTTAAATTATCAAGCGAGCGGAGCGAGTGTCTCCACTTGAAACTTATGGCACAAATCTCTCTTTTTTTTTGTTTTCTTGTGTATTTGTGCTTTTCGCATTAAGTTGTAAACGAAGTAAAGGATCTGGTCAATTTTTTTCACAAAATATTCATTACTATCCACTGCAGAAAGCTATTAATTTCCAGCAAGATCCATCTTTTACTTTTATCAGAATCTTGATTAAAGTTGTACCTATACTAAGCTTGGCAATGTGAAAGAAACTCAACTCTGTGTGCAATAAAGCTGGAATCGGTTAACCGATCATCACCATATTTTGCATGGCCATTGGTATCAGCATTATAAGTGTTATTTTACAAATCTGTAATCTGTAATGAACTTTAAAAGAAAAATACATTTTACTGACACTTGTAAGCTTAATTTATAATGGCCTGTAGCCACACCACCATTTCACCCACAGCCTTCTCGACAGTCACTTCGTTCTCTGGGTAGCTGCCTGCCGACCGCCGATGCAAACTATGACGTCATCGGGTTCTTGCACGCTCGGGAGCGCTACTCCCGGCGGGGTGGCAATAAAATGTACTATTGGTTAGTTCATTTTATTGCCACCCAGCCTGGAGTAGCGCTCCCGAGCGTGCAAGAACCCGATGACGTCATAGTTTGCATCGGCGGTCGGCAGGCAGCTACCCAGAGAACGAAGTGACTGTCGAGAAGGCTGTGATTTCACCTATCAAATGGTCTTCGATTAATCGGATCAATCAAAATCATATTTTGCATGGTCTTTCAGACCAACATTGTTTCTTATTTTACACATTTTCAGCCCTACCAGTCAAGAACATAGATGCACTTATTGACAGTTTTAATAACTGTCAGAAATGACATTTCAAAGCAGAAAATCCACTGCATTCTGGGTTGCTCTCCCATATAGAAACGATTCATGACCCTTTCATGACCAAATACTGACCCATTGGTGTCATGCAGCAATATGAGGTGACCAACTAATGACCAACAGATAACTCATGGTGACCCGCAGCTATGGAGGTGACCCAAGAAGGTGACTAGAACATGACCCATTAACGACATCTTAGTCACAAACTGATTGCCCATTGGGTCACCTGTAGTCACGATTTGGTCATCATGACCCCTGCATGACAATTGACTACTACATGATGACCCAATGATAGCAAAATGGGCCATGTCTATGCCACCTTTGGGTCAGATTAAATATGTGCTTATTTGAAGTGACCCCTACATGACAATTGACTACTACATGATGACCCAATGGTAGCGAATGGGTCATGTCTATGCCACCTTTGGGTCAGGTTGAAAAGGTGCTTATTTGAAATGACCCCTACATGACAATTGACTACTACATGATGACCTAATGATAGCAAATGGGTCATGTCTATGCCACCTTGGGGTCAGGTTGAATAGGTGCTTACTTGAAGTGACCCTTGCATGACCATTGGTTACTACATGATGACCCATTGATAGCAAAATGGGCCATGTCTATGCCACCTTTGGGTCAGATGACCCTTGCATGACCATAGGTTACTACATGATGACCCATTGATAGCAAAATGGGTCACGACTATGCAACCTATGGGTCAGATTGAAGAGGTACCTAGTTGAAATGACCCATGAGTGACAATTTGATCAATACATGTGGGTTGCGATGATGATTCGTTTTGGTAATTGATTATGCATGGTTAGCCATCGACTTGGAGTACTTGCAATTTATTATGGAGTTGGAGTTAGTTAGCTTTTGTTTCATACCCCTATATAATAAAAGTGTTAATATTCCTAGTACCTAATTCGAGAAAATAATTAACAAGACAAATTAATTGTTACCCGAAATTAAAATCAAACAATTAGATTCGAGCTATCTTTGAGCTATGTTCAAACAAGCTAATCTTCGCAAAATCTACAAATTTTCATATTGATCGGAACATCATCACTTTTTAACCAATTTGAGGGTATATTTTCACATTTAACAAATCAGATTATCTTATTTGAAGTTATTGCAACCGGTGCCACTGGCAGGTATTTTGACTTGCATAATCTTGAAGCATGAATGTACAAGGGAGGGGTTAAATTTATTGTATACAACCGGTCTTAACTGAAATTACAAACTATTTATTGTGTCAATTTGACACTAGCAACTTGAAATATTCAACGTAAGTTTTCTATGATAATATTAACTTATATTTAATATTTTATTCTATATTTTGTATTTTAAAATAGCATGGAAATACGGACTAATACATATCACACTCCAGATCAAAGAACATCAGCATAACATTTCCTACTTGAAGTATTATTTTAACGCGCTGAAACCTCAGTCGTCAGCCTGGTCCATGGGATAGCGCGCCTGCCTTCTAATCGTGTCTACCGTCGCCGTCGTGGGTTCGATCCTCGTTCTAATCAAATTGCGTTTAATTTCAGATTCTGATCACAATTGTAATTATCTCTGTAATTATGTTCACAAATTGTAATTACAATTAAAACCTATCGAGTTACAATTATTTACATGTTCATTTTTTAAATATTTTAGTAGTAACGGTTTTATGGGTCACGCTGTAGTCAGCAGTTTGCTACTACTTGGTCAGGTGTAGTCCGCCATCAAATGGTCAGCTCGGGTCAGCAATGGGTCATTAGGTTGTCACGTTAGGAACTAACTTTGGGTCGTCTTAGAGCTACCAGTTGGTCATGAGGTTGTAACGTAAGGTACTCACTTTGGGTCAGTTAAACTCCACCGTGTGGTCATGAGATAGTCACTAGGAGGTACTTACTCGATGATGACCCACATGCTGACCAACTACTGGCCCTATGACACATTTCCCACTACTTGGTCACCATGGAAAGCAACCTTGGGGTCATTAAATGGTCAGGTTGAAAAGTCATCAATTGGTCATTAAGATGTCACGTAAAATTTCTATATGGGCTATGCAGCAAAGCAAAGTTTATAGATGGCTATTCTCAATATCAATGTAAGGCAGATTCTTTTTTTAGTGGATCATATTGTAATACATAATGTAGTCAAAATGAATGTAGGTATTTCATATACATAGGTATAGGTTTAACTTATCTAAAATAATTTATTTTACGATGTGGATTGTGTTTCACAGTTATGAAAACAACGTTTTGACTAGATAGCATCATATTTGACACATTTCCAGCCCAATCGGTCAAGAATTTACAGACTTATTGCTGTTTTAAGTGTTTGAATATCTGTCCAAAGAGATTGATGGAAAAATATCAGAACAATAATATGTTATTTAAATTATCCAGAGTGTTTATGGAAAGTTGCAAGGAAAATTGGTAATAAATAATGTAAAGTTAGTTATCTTTGATTGAATGGATCGTGCTTGATGTCGTGCGTGTCGGTGCTCGCTCATCAACGCGTTACACCGAGCGTTTTCATAGTAAAGAGCCATTCAAGAACCACCAAGGGGCCGCATGCGGCTCCGGAGCCGCAGGTTGCTGACCCCTGCCCCAGGGCAATGACATCATTTTAAATATTATCTCGGTGGCTCTGCTTTCTAAGAAAAATCATATGCAGTATTATTTCCAGACACCTTAGTCCCTGTTTTACCTATTGTTGAAACAGGGACTAAGGTGTCTGGAAGTCAAACTGCATATGATTTTTCTTAGAAAGCAGAGCCACCGAGATAATATTTAAAATGGTCTATAGGGGTTCAGAAATTTTCTTTGTAAACTGCACAACTTTTATTTTCGTCGATCTTTCTACCTACCTTGATTTCTTGATTTAGAATGCGGTGTCGGAAATTGAAAGTGTCTACATACCTTGATCTGATTGTCAACTCTTTATTTTCGTCTTAAGCTATATCTTCAACGAGATAAAATTTAAATTGCATTATTTTGCGGTTCATTTAGTGTTTAATTGGAGCCTGATTGTTATAAAACATGAGTGACAAGTCTGGAAGTAGTTTAAAGGACAGAATTATGGCTGCATTTACCTGGCCTTGGTCCGCCAGCCAGCACTTAGCTGACTCAGTTCAGAGAGCTACGAAAGAAGATATGATCGCCCCGGAAGTGAAAGATTTAGAGTGTGAGTAGTAATCAAATAGTCACTTTGTACCTTGTACATATCGTCTTAAAATTAAAGTGGTAGTTTTTTAAGTTCTTCCACCGAAAGTCTATGTACAAACACAGTTTGCACGTGACATCGCCTCATTGTTGCTCGATCTCCTTGGTAACATGTCAGCGGTATTTGGTTGATGTTAATTGTCTGTGCAATTCACAGCAGTCTGTATACTCGTCGTTCGTTCCTCCTCCGACTATACAGACGGCTGTGGTGCAATTGTAGATCTGATGGACGGAATCCAGTAGACTCCGGCCACTTGCGTCGATGTCTGTAGGTACACTCGGCCAAACAAAAATTGAACGTTGACCAAATTTGAATGACTGCTGGGCTTGTCCCATAACCAATCAATGTTATTATCATTGAAATGTGAGGTCACCTACTATAGAGTGATGGCGTTTTCCTCTGGCATGCACTGAATGATAGCAAATAATTGCTCTGTGACGTCATGCTCTGCACTAGTGCGGCAAAAAAGGCAACCCCAGTGGAAAACAAGGATATTTCCAGTGCTAACATAACCTAAAAATAGCAATGAATTTCATAGAATTCGTTTTAGATCATCCATTGTTGGTCAATTAATCTATCACTGTTGTTTAAATATTCAATAAGGTTATAAACAGCAACTAATTTTTAAGCGTCCATCTTGGAATATTCGAGTGCAATGGCTTGCACTGAGAATTTTCTCCGTGCTAAAAATGTGCCCTCAGAGCGTGCAACTTTGCCAGTGGAAAACGAAAAATCCACTCCAGTGCACACTGGATTTCCCAGTGGAAAACGATACCCGCTCTCAGTGCAACCCAGTGCAGCACCAGTGCATCCAGTGGAAAACGATTTGAGACAATTAGATTGCTTTGACTGACTTCTGATGGTGCGATCTTACATTTATCAGCCTTTCAGATTTATTGAACGTTCAATTTTTGTTTGTGAAGTGTACATTCTCCTGAGCATGAGTCTGAATTGAATTGTTGAATTACAAGTTGAATTGTTCTGGTTCAGATCTAAAGCGCTGCAAGATCGTCTCGCAGTTGGCGAGCCTGCTCATCGGGCGCTCTCAGAACAGCAACGGGGTCGTGGCGTACAAATCACTCATCACTGTGCACCACCTGCTGCGCCATGGCAGCGAGGTTAGCTTCAAGCTATCATCGCATAGAGCGTTACTCAGCTACTCTTAGGCCTCGATGTGTGTTTGATTTCTGTCTGTATTTGTGACTGCACTGTCCAGGTGATATCGTTTACCCAATCGAAAATATTTTTTTAGCACACACACTAATGCTATCTCATCGAATGAAGCAGATACCATTATTAGGATTTATTATGAACAAAATTTAACAAATATTTCCAAACGCGTATACGTTATCATTAAAATGCCCAGAACTCTTGTAAAGCCCGATTTACACGGTGCAATTTCTTGAACAACTTCTGTGCCACAGTTGATCTGCTCGTGCGTAATGTCACTTTTAAGATAATAAAGTGACTCTGCACATGTGCAGCTGGTGAACATTTACGGCTGGTGTGTTGAATACCTCGGTTCTCGTTAGATCACCGAGGTTAAGCAACATTGAGCGCGGTCAGCGATTGGATGGGTGACCATTCAACTCTGCCTTGCCAGGTTGCTGCCGTTGGGTCAGAGAGACTGGGGTGTTTGGGGGTCAGTGTGACGACCTCCCTCCACCTGTTATCAGTCTCTCGACGGCGCGGGTTGTGGAGGCTCGTGCTGTGAATGTTACACCGTCCTTCGGAAGGGACGTTAAGCCGTTGGTCCCCTTGGTATCTTTCGTCAGGAGTAGGCTACATGCCGGTACCGGGTTCCCTCTCCTCCCTTCTCTATATTACATTCTCACTAGTGGAGCCTGGCTCTGTTGAGAATATAGACTTAATATTAATAATAATAATAACTTTTGTGGAATAGAAATTGTTCAAGAAATTGCACCGTGTAAATGGGGCTTAAGTTACAGTTTTGTCTGAAAATCGTTAAAACACCATATGTAATTTCGTCTTTATGACCATGCAAAATTTGAAGCTGATGTGTCAAACGGCTCTATTATTATTATTATTATGATTATTATTAGGGGTGTTCAACGATTATTTTATTTAAATCGATTATTAATTCGATTTTCATAATTTAAATCGATTAATAATCGAATTAAATCGTATTGATATAATCATGTTCAGGGTCATATCTAGTGGAGCGGTCGCTCCACGCCAGCCAAGTCGTACGGCGCGCGCACACTCTCATATAAAGGCTGGAGCAAACCCACTTTTACTGTAAGCATCAAAGTGGCATTTTCGGCCTACTGGATCTTAAAATTGAGAAATCTCACATTGTTGCGAAATATCTTAATTTCGAGCTATGGCCCACCCTACAACATATACCAAATTTGGGAACAATAGGTTACGCCCTTTGCGCGCTAGAGGGCCGTGAAAACAGTGTTTTAGGGCGGTTTTCATAATCAGTAATCATAGTAGTAGGCTGGAGCTAAAATCCGGTAAACAGGCCACAGCCTAAACGGCTGAACCGATTGATCTCACATTTTTACCACGTGTGCACTTTTGGCGTCTGATTTAACCTTGTCCCCATGAATTTTTTGTGCCGCCATTTTGAAACCGGAAGTGACGTCATATCTCGTCAACGGTTGGACCGATCGGAACGAAATTTGCGCCAATCGTTTCAGACGGTCATCTATATGGATTATCAATATCAAAAGACTGAACATTATTTTAAATAAACCGGAAATGACGTCATGAAATTTAATATACATCGATTTGCATTTCAGCAACAACTGTTGATCCGATTGTCTTGATATTTATGTAACGTTTGTACTTTTGATATTTCATTTGACTTGTTATAAAACCAACCGGAAGCCGCCATTTTGAAACCGGAAGTGACATCATGTCTCAAAAACGGCTAAACAGATTAGAACAAAACCAGCGCTAAACGATTTAGACGGTCAACTTTATGTAATCAGTAATATTTGATGATTCAAATATCGAAACCGGAAATGACGTCACACATTTTATGACCTATACCGGAAATGACGTCATAAATATGCTAAATGACGCTAAATTCACCACTTTATACTTTAAAATAGATATAAGTAAACGTACTTTGTAAATAATTATAAATTCAAGGTTGCAGTGTTCTCGGCGGCCATTTTTAAAACCGGAAGTGACGTCATATATCGTAAACGGTTGTACCGATTGCAACCTAAGTTTGGAAATGTGTTGGACTAATAATTATGAATTCAAGACGACATTATTTTCGGCCGCCATTGTTAAAACCGGAAGGGACGTCAAATATCGAAAATGGCTGTACCGATTGCAATCAAATTTTGGAAATGTGTTGTACTAATAATTATGAATTCAAGACGACATTATTTTCGGCCGCCATTGTTAAAACCGGAAGTGACGTCATATATCGAAAATGGCTGTACCGATTGCAACCAAATTTTGGAAATGTGTTGTACTAATAATTATGAATTCAAGACGACATTTTTTTCGGCCGCCATTGTTAAAACCGGAAGTGACGTCATATATCAAAAACGGCTGTACCGATTGCAACCAAATTTTGGAAATGTGTAGGAGTAATAATTATGAATTCAAGACGACATTATTTTCGGCCGCCATTGCTAAAACCGGAAGTGACGTCATATATCGAAAACGGCTGGACCGATTGTAACGAAACTTAAAGCTATTCTTCTTGGATAATTATTTTAATCTTATATACCAAACGCAACTTTTCTAAGTATCCAAATCGGCATAGGCGTATTTTTTTAAAGAAATAAGTTCTTGCACGGACACAAGCTGTGCTACAAGCTGTATGAATAAACTAACAAAAGAAGTGATATCCCAGAAAAAAACACTCCGTGTAAAAAAGGCAGCCAAGTCTCTTTACTTTAAAAAAATTCAACACCGAAAAGGAGTGATATCAAAAAAGGAGCCAAGTCAATGACATTTCCAAATATTTAATCGTATCTTTGAAATAAAAGTATAAACACCGAGAAATACTTTACAAAAGGACTTGGCGCATCGTTTTTTTAAAGACATTTTTCTATTCATAAGCATGTGCCATTTATATACAACCGTCATTTTGAATGTTTAGAATAATAGGGAAACATCTTTCAATTAGGTACATATTATACATACCTTCTGTAAAATATTTTCTATATGAATATATACGCTATGAAACTTGTTGTCTATGCTTTCTATAAATATACACAATAGTTATCTTCGTAATATTGTTTCGTGGTGAATATAATTAAGTCTCATCATGCGTTATACCTTCTCATCATGTAACAATTTCTATTAATACACATTTTATAAAAATACATTTCACAAAGAAGACAGTCATATTGAATTTCTATTAAAAAATTTAACTTTATACACTTGACACTTCAAAAATATATAATTGTGTTCCATTAGTTAGTAATTATTTGACAACGTTTCATGATTTCCTTCAGTCAAGATCAAATTATGAAAAGATAATATCGCCATATTAACAGTACTGCAAGAATATGTATGAGCCCACTTCCAATTGATATGAAGGGATGTGTGTTGTGAAAAATATCCGACCGAACCGGGGCACGAACTTGGGACCTCTCACTTGCCGGGCGAGAGCTCTACCAACTGAGCTACCCGATCGGACGGGCGGACATTAGACACAACACACTGATGAGGATCCTGACTCCTGACTCCATGGAAGTTTTCCAAAGAAACCTACATTCTCACCACTTCCAATTGTTATGTAATTCTTTCACCCTTATATTACTTATATATTACAGCATAAAATCATGCTTCTATCGCCATTGACAAAACTATAAAATAGTCATTACTAAAAGTAGCTTGATTCATAGATTCTGGCTCTAATAGAAAGAGGAAAATGTACCTACTTGTAAATTTCTTTCCACTTTTAGGATAGAATGATGTCTATCTCTTGCATTAGCCATCTGATATCCATCACTTTTACCGTTTAACATACTTGAGAGTGGGAAAAGGCTCATACAAAATAACAACGGAGAAAGAGAGTCTCCTTGAAATATTCCTCTCTTGATGTTCACATTCCCCGTTGTTATTTGGCCATCCTGGGTAGTTAGCACTAAATGTGTGCTCCACATTTGCATTACGCCCTGGCAAAATGCAACCAATTTTCTGTTTATGTGGTAAAGATCCATGACTTGGATGATCCAGCTGTGTGGCACACTGTCAAACGCCTTTTTATAATCAATCCATCCCATGTATAAGTTTCTGTTCCTCTTCTTACAATCTTCCATGACTGATTTGCTAACCATCAGATGATCTTTACATCCATATGATCCACTGCTGCATCCCTTTTGTTCTAGAGGCAAACAATTATTTTCACCTAGAAATGTATTCATTCTTATTGTAATGATTGACCCAGAAAAAACACTCCGTGTAAAAATACCAGCCAAGTCTCTTTAACTATAAAAAAAAATAGAAGAAATCTAAAAATTCAGCACTGAAAAGGAGTGATATCAAAAAAGGAGCCAAGTCAACGAATTTTCCAAATTTTAATCGTACCATTGAAATAAAAATATCAACCCCCGAGAAATACTTAAAAAAAGGACTTGGCGCATCGTTTTTTTAAAGACACTTTTCTATCCTAAAAGTATAGGAAGAACTCTACAAGTATATTTTCCTGAGTATATCACATTCATTATCGACGAATCATACTACGTTTTAATATAACTAGTACTCTTACCTACTGGCAGTTTTGGTATTTTGTCAATATTCAGAGGAAATAAACGGATAAACGAATAACGAATAAACGGAAGCGGCCTAGTCTATTCGTTATTGCCACTATTTCTAGGGTCATATTAATCAATCATACTTCTCAATATCGTGACTGAGGGAAATAGCGAAAGCGCTCATTACAAGAAGGCCGTCAATGAGATTTGTATAAGTGACTAGTGCACTGAGCCATGCTGCTCAAATAATTACTGACTAGATTTTTATCTAAAGTAATACGTTATGTAATTTATGAATTTTTTTGGTATAAAATGTTAATTAATAGCAATTAATTACACGGCGAGAAGGTTCCAAGTATAATGCTGTAGTAGGTATGTTGATGTACCCACAAAACTATAGGTACCTACCAATCACAAACACAACTGTTCTGTATTTATTGCTTGTAAGACAATGCTATGTTTCTTTGCGTACTTATATTTAAATTTAAAATATTTTACAGAATGTTCAATATTTAATTTGAAAGTTTTGTCCCAATTTTTCTAGGCATTTCTGAACTACGTAGTATGTGAGTGGCTTAAGCTTAAGAATAGAAAAATGTCTTTAAAAAAACGATGCGCCAAGTCCTTTTTTTAAGTATTTCTCGGGGGTTGATATTTTTATTTCAATGGTACGATTAAAATTTGGAAAATTCGTTGACTTGGCTCCTTTTTTGATATCACTCCTTTTCAGTGCTGAATTTTTAGATTTCTTCTATTTTTTTTTTATAGTTAAAGAGACTTGGCTGGTATTTTTACACGGAGTGTTTTTTCTGGGATATCACTTCTTTTGTTAGTTTATACATACAGCTTGTAGCACATGTCCGAGCAGGGACTAATTTCTTTAAAAAAATACGCCTCAACCGATTTGGTTACTATGAAAAGTTGCGTTTGGTATAAGATGACAATGATTATCCAAGAAGAATAGCTTAAGTTTCGTTATAATCGATCCAGCCGTTTTCGATACATGACGTCACTTCCGGTTTTGAAATAGCGGCCGAATTCCGGTATAGGTAATAAGAAAACAATCTAGTTTTATCTAGTTGATACCTTCATGAACGACCATCTGAATTCCTAATCCCTATATTTCCGTAAAATCGGTCATGCCGTTTGTAATATATGACGTCACTTCCGGTTTCATTTAGTGGTTCCTGCCGCCATTTCCGGTACCATTAATTTATTTATTCATTTTTCACAATTGATTTTTCAAATAAATAGCAGAATGAATACGCAGGAGCTAGTTCAGTTGCAATCGGTACAGGCGTTTTAGATATATGACGTCACTTCCGGTTTCAGGAATGGCGGCCGAGAACACTGCTACCTTAAATATATAAATTGTATTGTCTATGTTACAATGTAAGTTAATTATGTACGTATTTTAAGTATAATTTGTTGAAATAAGTTAAATATTGCGTATTTATGACGTCACTTCCGGTTTAGAAAATAAGAAAATAATATTTTTTTTATTGATACTTCATAAAGATGACCATCTAAATCGAATGGCGCTAATTTCGTTCTAATCGGTCCAGACGTTTTTGAGTTATGACGTCACTTCCGGTTTAAAAATGGCGGCACAAAAAATCACAAGAGGCAAGGTATCATCAGACGCCATAAGTGCATATTTGGTAAAAGTTTCAGTTCGATCGGTTTAGCCGTTTTGGCTGTGGCGGTGATAGCAACGTTTCCTGATATCATCTTCAGAATCAGAAAGTGGTGTAATTTCACTGTTTTCTCGGCCCTCTAGCTCGCAAACGGCATAACATATTGTTCCCTAATTTGGTATATGTAGTGGGGTGGGCCATAGCTCGAAATTAAGATATATCGCAACAATGTGAGATTTTCCAATTTTAAGATCCAGTAGGCCGAAAATGCCATGTTGTTGCTTACAGTAAAAGTGGTTGGTCTGCTCCTCAGTTTATTAGTCATTTACGGTATGTTGAGTGAGTGTGAGTGTACGGTACGACTTGGCTGGGTGGAGCGACCGCTCCACTAGATGTGAGATTTTTGTACATAGTTGGCATAGTTGGTGTTATTTGAGGTTGCTTAATTAACTCATTATAAGCATTAGCTAAATACTTATGCAATGAAGTTAATTTCTTCAACCAAAAGGAATGAATTCCATCCAGTCCTGGTGATTTCCAATTAGCAACTTTCCTCAAACTTGATGTCACTTCTTTTGCAGTAATATGTTGCCATTCCATTGCTGGTAAATTATCATTTGCCTCTCTCTGCTTACTTATCCATTCCGCTTCTCTATTATATCCTCTCTCATCTTCCCAAATCCCTTTCCAAAATGCCTCTATAGATTCTAATGATGGTGGTTCTTTGACTTCAATCTTCTTCGCACCCAGATCTCTGTAGAACTTCTTCGCATCTGTGTTGAACATCCTGTTTTGCTGATATTGTTGGACTCGTTTGTGAAAACGCCGCACTCTACAGGCTTTAGCTTGTATTTTCTGTTTCAGCAACTCCTCTACTCGGACAATATCACTAGAATTTTTTATATTATATATCTCAGTCAGTTTGCGTTTTATAGCTTGCAGTTTTCTAGTTATTATTATTATTATTATTATTATTATTATTATTATTATTATTATTATTATTATTATTATTATTATTATTATTATTATTATTATTATTATTATTATTTTCATTTATTTCATTCTCATTGTGCAATTACATACATGGAAACATTTATCATACTACGGGTAAAGAAATTACATACGTAGCACTCTTAGTTAATCATTGTGATACACTTAACACTTTACGAATTATCCTAGATGTCTCTAATAATACTGATCTTTGAATTTTGTGAATTATACTGAAAGGAACATTCATTTTCTTCATACAATTTGCTTGTTCTTGATGAATCAGACCATTGACTGTCACTACGACGGGGAAGATGAGAACTTGATTCAACTTCCACATTGCTGCAATTTCAGTAGACAGATCTTGATATTTCGTCATCTTTGTTGTGAATGCTTGATTGATGTTGTGATCATTGGGGTGGGTCATATCTATAAGATGGGCAATTCTTGTGTCTTTGTAAACAATTATAATATCTGGACGGTTATGAGGAATGGTTAAATCAGTTATCACAGAAACATCGTATAAAAGTTTAATTTTATCGTTTTCAAGAACAGGCGCTGGTTGGTAATCGTAATATCTGGTCTCAGATGTAATGAGTCCATGAGCTTGAGCAAGATGCTGGTGTAATATCTTGCAAGATAGATTGTGCCGGTGAAGATAATGTGTATTGACAATACTCGAACAGCCCGAAGTGAGATGTTGAATGGTCTCCGGCATCATATGGCATAATCTGCATGAGTCATTGTCAATGTTTAATTTCTGAATGTATTTTTGGTTATTTTTAGTTGATATAACTTCGTCTTGTATTGCAATAATAAAACCTTCAGTTTCACTAAACAAGCTTCCATCTTGCAACCACTTCATAGAAGATAATTTGTCAGCCTTATCCAAATTTTTCGTAAATCTTCCATGTAGTGATTTCTCCCTCCATGTTGTAATCAGATCCTTCACCTCTACTTGTGTAATTACACGTTCTGTGTTATGCAAATCTAAAGGTGAAAGATTAATGTCTAACTGGACGATGGCATCATGAAGTGGAGATTCTTCTTGTTTCTTATAGAAATATGTTCTTAATGATAAAATCTGTTTTCCATGCAACTGCTTAAGATTTATCAACCCTCTTCCACCTTCGCCTCTTGGAATATACAGCCTTTCCATTGCCGACTTCGGATGGTGACATCTATACTGAGTCAGTTTTACTCTGATCTGTCGATCAAGATTTTCGATATCTGTTTTAGTCCAATGCAGAACACCAAACGTGTATAATAAAATGTGAATACACCATCCATTTATTGCCATAATCTTGTTTTTTCCATTGAGACCTGAATTTAACACTTTCTTTAGCCTGGTATTAAACTTTGTTAACAATTCTTTCTTAACCACAGATGTTTCATTTCGAAATGATTGCTTGATACCAAGATATTTATATGTTGAATCCTCTTCTAAGCCAGGAATAGCACTCTCAACAGGGTCAAGATGGAGCTGCATGTTCTCATTGTCTTGAATTTTTCCTCTTTTTACATGTAGGACCGCACATTTACTCAAGCCAAACTTCATTCCTATATCATTACTGAAAATTGCAGTTGTTTCTATCAATGAAGTCATCTCACTCTCATTCTTAGCATACAACTTAATGTCATCCATGTATAATAAGTGTGAGAGACTGATATTCTTATTGATCTTATACCCACAACCATTTTGATTGAGTAATGTGCTAAGTGGATTAATAGCAAGACAAAACCATAACGGACTCAGAGTATCTCCCTGAAATATTCCCCTTTTGATATCAATATTATCCGATGATATACTAACATCTAGCATAGTTAAATGTAAAGTAGTCGTCCACTTACTCATGCAAAATTGAAGCAATTCTATCAATGTGTCATCTATCTTGTAAATCTTCAACACCTCCAACAACCAAGAATGAGGCACGGAGTCGTAAGCCTTTTCATAGTCTATCCATGCCAATGAAATATTACGATGCCTCTTCTTCGCATGCTCAGTAATGGTAGTGTCAATTATAAGCTGTTCCTTACTTCCTTGCGAAGATCTTCTGCAACCTTTCTGCTCCTCTGCCCATATATTATTTGTCATTAAATGGGATGAGATTTTCTCCGTGATGATGGATGTAATTATTTTATACATGGTACAGAGGCAAGTAATCGGACGATAGCTCTTCGGGTCTTCTGTTTTATCAGACTTAGGTTTCAGATATGTCACACCTTTAAGAAGGAACTGAGGAAGAGTGGACGGATTATCAATCGCCTTTGACATCAGTGCAGCGATAAATGGATGCAAAGAACTGAGATATTTCCACCAGTATGTGTGAATATTGTCAATACCCGGTGACTTCCAATTGTTCATCCTTCGTACTGCGTTCTGCACATCAATTGTTGTGACAGTGACTTTATCCATTGTCTGTTTAACAGAATTTCGTAGCCTTTCCACATTTATCCACTCACTATCTAATTTATGATCTATCGGTACTGACCATATGCTCTTCCAATAATCAACCAACACTTCCTCAGATGGCGGTTTTCCTGATGATTCCGTCATTTGACGTTCCAGTGATTCGTAAAACTTCTTTTGATTTGATTGGAACTTGTTGTTATCCTCTTTGCGCTTTAAACTTTTATTATACCGTGATAATCGTTTTCATTCGCAGTTACTTTCTGTTTCAAATGATCAATAATGAAAACTAGATTTCTATCATCTTTATGTACATTTTTAGGCAGGCCATATTTCTGCAACAACTTGTTAATTTTGCTCTTATTGTTAACAATAACATTATTTTTCCAATTTGACAACCTTGTTAAGTCACTTCGCCATTGGGCTATTTTCTTCTCTAATCTCCACTTCCATGCTGGTTTATCTTTATGATTCTTGCTACGTGTTGGATTTTCATTCGGGAATCTTACCTTCAAACGACGCAATACTGTTGTCGCTGCACAGTAGGCAATGAGATTTACATAATCAAATGTACTATCAATAGAATCAAACTTCTGGCCAATACATGTATTAATTTTTTCTACTATACACTTCGTGCGATTATTGAATGGTAGCTTCGGTAGTCGAGGTCTAGAAAAAAACATCAATACTTTCAAACTCTGTGATGATTTGATCTAATTCTTCTCGAAGTTCTCTATCTTCATCCTCATTTTCTTCATCCCTCATACCATCTTGCTCTCGTCTAAGTCCGTTAACTTGAGGTTCCTCTCTTGTTTCACATTCTGCTTGTGTTCTTTCTTGGTCATACTCATTCGCTTGGACCTCATCATTTTCTTCAACGCTATCTACCATGTTTTGTTGCAACTCTTCATGTAGATTCATCTCAGTACGTTTTACTTGAAGTACAAATTGTAACTCGGTAGATGTTAGGAATTTACCCTTCTTTATTTGCCTTGTTTGGTCACCTATTCTTTGAACAGTAATATCAGTATCAGGATATATTTTCTTCCATTCATCTAGGATCGATGCTCTGTACCCTGTTAATTGTGTATCACACTGTGTCGCTCTGTAATACGCTTTCATTAAATTTATGTTATTTTGCTTAGTCCAGCGCATTCTTGTGTTTATTCTTCTGGGAGGAGAGCCAACACCTAAGTGTGACAATCCTAAACCATCAGATACATGTGATGTTTGAGCGATTCTTGGCTGAGTACCTCTTGTTGGCATGATGCTGATAATATTTGGTCTTGGATCTCTTAAATATTCAACCTTGACTTGGACGTCTTGGTGGCTTTGGTGTTCCAAGTGGCAGTTTCTAACAAAAATATTGTTTTCGATTTCCTACTAGGATTTTCTTCTTTCAAGTGAGAAACCCAACTTCTTAAAGTGATTATTTCTGTCTTTCAGAATAGTATCAGATCAAAACTAATATTTTAATTGATGTATACAATGTTTCCACTCACCACAAATCCACTTTCAGGTAAAAATATTTAAAAAATACTATAACAACCAATTAAAATTAAAGAGCACTTGATTCAGCTGCCATCTCCAGCAAGGGTTGCCATGGTATTATTATTATTATTATTATTATTATTATTATTATTATTATTATTATTATTATTATTATTATTATTATTATTATTATTATTATTATTATTATTATTATTATTATTATTATTATTATTATTATTATTATTATTATTTCTTTATTTCAATCACATTTTCATCTTACATAAAATGGTACATAGGCATCCTGTGGGCATTTAACTGCAAACACAGTATACAAACAAGACATTTAACAAGCATTATTACACAATATTTTCCTAACTATTCTGCACGTTTCTAACACTACTGATCTCTGAATTTTATACACTAAGTTGAATGGAATTGACATCTTCTTCATTTGTGCAGCTTGTTCTCGATGCACCAATCCATTAGCTGACACGACTACCGGGAATATTTCAGCACTGTTCAATTTCCACATTTTTTGTATTTCTTGAGTGAGTTTTTGATACTTCTCTATCTTATTCGAAAAAGCTTGGTTGAGGTTATGATCATTTGGATGTGTTACGTCTATAAGATGCGCAGTACGAGTCTCTTTGTACACTATGATGATATCTGGGCGATTATGTGCAATTGTGATATCAGTTATGACAGGAATATCATAGTATAGTTTAACCTTATCATTTTCAAGTATTGGTTCTGCTTTGTACTGATAATATCTTGTCTCTTGCTGAAGCAGTCCATTCTTTATAGCCAAGTATTGATGTAGCATATTACACGATAAGTTATGTCTATTGAGATATTCTGTGTTGGCAATCTTTGAACAAGCAGAAGTTAAGTGTTGTATTGTTTCTGACTGCAAATGACATAATCTGCATAAATCATTTGCAATTGGCGTCTTATGAATGAACTTTTGGTGGTTTCTCGTGGCAATCACTTCATCTTGTATTGCTATCATAAAGCCTTCTGTTTCAGCATAAAGCGTTCCATCTCTTAACCATTTGGTTGACGCTTCTTTATCAGAAGATTTAAGATTATTTGCAAATCTACCATGCAAAGACTTGTTCTCCCATCTTGCCATCATTTCCTGTGAATCGATTTGCTTAACGGAAAATCTTTCATCTGCCAAATTCAATACTGACAAGTTATTATCTACTTGCACTATAGATTTGTGCAGTGGTGACTCTTCTTGCTTCTTGTGGAAGTAATCTTGCAATGACGATATTTGCGTACCATGTATATGCTTTAGATTAATCAATCCTCTGCCTCCATTTCCTCTAGAGATATATAACCGTTCCATCGCTGCTTTGGGGTGATGACATCGATATCTGGTTAGTTTCACTCTTATTTGTCTATCTAGATCCTCAATCTCGGTATCACTCCAATGTATTATGCCGAATGTGTATAATAGAATTGGTATACACCATCCATTAACCGCAGCGATCTTATTCCTCCCATTCAAGCCAGAGTTTAGGACTTTCTTAAGCCTGTTATTAAACTTCTTTTTCACATCTTCCTTTATTTCCTTTACTTCGTTTAAAAATGATTGTTTAATTCCAAGATACTTATAAGGCAAATCATCAACTAAACTCGGAATGACACTCTGGCCTGGATCAAGATCAAGTTTCATGTTTGTTGACTCTTGTATTTTTCCTCTTTTCACATGTAAAATTGCACACTTGCTCAATCCAAACTTCATCCTTACATTATCGCTAAAGATTGCTGTAGTTTCCAGCAAAGAAGTCATCTCAGCCTCATTCTTTGCATACAATTTAATGTCATCCATGTACAGTAAATGAGAAAGACTGTAATTTTTGTTGATTTTATATCCCAGACCATTACAATTGAGCAAATTGCTTAATAGATTGAGGGCCAAACAAAACCATAGTGGACTAAGCGAATCACCCTGAAATATGCCTCTGTTAATTTTTATAAATTCAGATGAGATGATTGTACCTGACAGTGACAAATGCAGCGTCGTCTTCCAATTATCCATACAACATTTTAAAAATGAAATTAATGTCTGGTCAATCTTGTAAATCTCAAGTACTTCCAGCAGCCATGAGTGTGGTATAGAATCATACGCTTTTTCATAATCTACCCATGCCACCGAAATATTTCTCTTCTTCTTCTTAGCCTGCTTTGTAATCGTCGAGTCAATAATAAGCTGTTCTTTACAACCCTTCGATCCCTTCCTACATCCCTTTTGTTCTTCTGCCCACAAACTATTATTCAGTAGATGAGTGTTGATCTTGTCGGCTATAATTGAAGTCGTTAGCTTGTATAACGTACAAAGGCATGTAATAGGACGGTAATTTTTCGGTTCTTCTGTGTTATTTGTCTTGGGTTTTAGATACGTCAAACCATATTGTAAAAACTCCGGGTACGTTGATGGATTACTGATTGTCTTTGACATCAATGCTGCCATATCCATATGTAATGCAGTAAGATACTTCCACCAATAATTATGTATTTTGTCAACTCCAGGTGCCTTCCAATTATGCATTTTACGTACTGCTCTTCGTACATCAACGATTGTGACTATTACTTCATCCATTGGTTGCACATTATTATTACGCTCCCTTTCATCTTTTATCCATTCACTATCTTTCTTATGCTCAACAGAGTTTGACCAGATATTTTGCCAGAATTCAACCAAATCATTCTCAGCTGGTGGTTTGCCCATTATTTGATGTTCTTGATCACCTAATGACTCATAAAACTTCTTTTGACTTGCGTTAAACTTTTCATTTTCCACTTTGCGCTTCAAACATTTGTTATACCTAGATAATCTCTTTCCGTAAGCCGACACCTTTTGTTTTAAATTGTCAATTAAAATAATTAAGGTGCTATCATGTTTATGCTGTATTAACGGTAAATTATATTTCTGCAATAAACGAAAAAATTGCTTCTTATTATTTTGTGGAATCGCATAATTATTCGTCTTCCAATTCATTAATTTAGATAAATCACTCCTCCATCTTGCTATTTTCATTTCTAATCTTTGTTTCCAGTTAGGCTTCTCTGAGTGCTCTTTCCTTTTGCTCTGACATGGTGATGGAAATTTGGCATTAAGTCTTCTAGCTACTATTGTTGCTGCACTATATGCAATAAGATGTAGTTGCTCAAAGGTAGATATAGCTGGAAACTTCTTCGAGATACAATTATTTACTTTATGAACCATCAATTTAGTTTGATAATTATACCTTAATATGGGCAACCCTGGTCTCGAGCATGCAGGAACATTCGCAAATTCATCCATGACCAAAACTAATTCTTCTTCGAGCTCTGCATCGTCGCTATCTTCCTCCTCTTCCTCACTGCTTCTACCTGTTTCGACGTTATTCGGTGCTACCTCTTCTTCATCTTCTTCTTCTGCTACAATCTGGACTTGACATGTAACCACATTGTCCTCACCTTCTTGCTGAGCATTAACCATTCCTTCTCCCGGTATTTCTTCTCTACATTCATTGATACTCAACTCGGTACGTACAGTACTTAATACAAACTGTAATTCCAAGTTTGTTAGGAATTTCCCATTCTTAATCAGTCGTGCCTGATCACACAATCTTTGTGTAGATACGTCAGATTCGGGATATATCTTCTTCCACTCAACTAGAATGTATTCCCTATATCCTGTAATGTGAGTGCCACATGCTGTTGCCCTGTAGTATGCTTTTATTACATTTACATTGTGTTCTTTTGTCCATCGCATACGTTTATTCACTCTTCTGGGAGGAAAGTCTACAATTACTTGCGACAACCCTAAACCATTAGATATATTCATTGATGTTTGGGCTTGTCTTGTTTCTTCTTGGTCATTAGATCGTAGACCACTCATGGTTTTATTTGCTGTTGTAAAATTGAAAAAATTGATTAAAAATATTGAGCTTTGGAATTGTAACGTTCATAGTATAAAGGATGCCTTGTCTGATTTCTTCTTCAATAACAAATGATATGCATGGCATTTGATATTATAATATGTCTTTAGTATTTATCTACATTTCATAAAAGAATGGTTATAAATGCACTATAAACTCTTGTTACTTGCATTGATACGTCATATCTTCCAACTTGAAGTCACCTTGCTGATGAATCAGATCAGTTTCATTTTGACTGACTTCTTCAAAACACATGAGCTGTTCGACATATGATATTAAAACGTATTTAACTACATTTCATAATAAAATGATTATCAATGCACTATAAACTCTTGTTACTTGCATTAATACGTCGACTTGATCAATAATCACATAAATATTACTCAAATCGTCCAATTTGATGTCACCTTGCTGAGATCAGATCAGTTTCATACCGTGTAAATCCTCTCCACAGTGCCAACTTCAAACTTGAGGAGGCGAATCTCTAGCACATGAGTACTATTTATACAAAATTATTGATCTCGTATCTGCTGTTCAAACTGTAGATCACTTTCAAATCAAGCAGTTACAAATTATGCACGTAAATCACTTTAAATTATATAAAAAACTGGGAGCTCAAAATTTCCAACCAACCTCATTCAACCGTTACCATGGTTATTATTACTACAATAATTATTATTATTATTATTATTATTATTATTATTATTATTATTATTATTATTATTATTTTTATTATTTTTTTTTTTTTACTTCTCCTGCATTTTAGGGATTTTTGAGACAAGCCGGAATCCATTGATTCAAGGCATGCCCTGCCTACACATCTTTCGGAGAGTCATATTGGTACCTTAGCACTGATGTTTTTGATGTCGGTCGTGCTAGCCGTTCAAGAACATTCTGACAATTCTCGATGTTCCTAACAACGCCGCTTTTTGCATGATCCGTACGTGATATTCTTCCAACCAGAGTTTCTCTCGGTTTTCTACTAATTCCTTTGACACAAGACCGTTTACTGAGATGACCACTGGCACGACAACGATTTCCCTCAGTCCCCACATGTTCTTGAGGTCTATGGCTAGCTCCTGATACTTTCTCTTCTTCTCAGCAATAGTGGGTGTTATGTTGCTGTCTGAGGGAATTGCAATATCTACAATAATTGCGTGCTTCAGCTTTTTATCGAGAAAAATAATATCAGGTCTGTTGCAAAGCACTGTTCGGTCCGTGTTAATCGGGAGATCCCAGAAAACCTTTGCCTTGTTATTTTCCAGTACTGGCTCTGGATTATACTTATAATGAGGCATCTCGTCCTGAACGAGACCAAACTCTTTCGCTATTGCTTGGTGAACCACCTTAGCAACTGTGTTATGGCGTGATAAATAATCCGTGGGAGCCAGTACCGAACAACCAGCCGTGACATGCTGGATGGTCTCCTTCGCTTTCTTGCAGAGTCTACAGCGATCAGACACGTTTTCCTTGAGTATATGCCTAGCATACGCGTTGGTTCTGATGACTTGGTCCTGAATGGAGAATATGAACCCCTCAGTTTCTGAGAAGAGCCCACCCCCTCGTAACCATTCGGTAGAGAATCTTTTATCCACAGCATCAGCATCCAACGCAGCCGCAAATCTCCCGTGCAGCTCTTTTGCTTTCCATTGATCAAGTTTATCCTGCAATGGAATTGGTGTCAATTGGAAGTGCTCATCAGCCAAATGTAAAGGCGTATATCCAGAATCCGCAATACATACCGCCTTGTGCAAACTCGATGTATGTTCACAAAAATACTTGTGTAAGCTGAGAACTTGCCGAATACAGATCTCCTCAAAGTCTTGAATACCTCTTCCGCCATGTTTGCGCGCAAGGTGGAATCTTTCAACTGCACTCCTTGGGTAATGCATGCGATGCTTAGTAAACGTCGTTCGCACTTTTCTATTCAGTGCGTCAAGTGCAGTTTTCGTCCACTCGACGACTCCAAACGTATACATAACCACCGGAACTGCCCACATGTTGACAGCCACAACTTTGTTCTTTCCGTTCAGTTGAGATTTGCACACCTTCGTTATCCTCTCGAGGAACTTCTTCTCCACACGATCGCGCGCTAGTACGTCAGAAACACCCAGTAGCTGCAGCATGCCTAAGTACTTATAACTGTCACCACTACCAAGTCCTTGAATAACAGTTCCACACATAAGGTTGACATCTTCTGGATCTTGCAACTTTCCTTTGCGTACATGAACCGATGCACATTTGTCTAGCCCGAACTCCATATGAATCGCGTCACTGAAACTCTTCACCACTTCCAGCAGGCTTTGCAGTTTGTCGCGACTCGCCGCATACAGCTTCAGGTCGTCCATATAGAACTGATGCGTGATTGACACTCCTAACTCTCTGTTCAGCACATAACCGCACCCTGATTCTCTTAGCATCCTACTCAATGGATTAAGGGCCAAACAAAACCACAGGGGGCTTAGGCTATCACCCTGAAATATACCCCTTGCGATTTTAACTTGGTCAGTGCTGTAGTCTGTTTCGCCAATAGACACACACAGTCTCGTTGTCCAGTTCTTCATCATAAACACGAGAAGATTCACAAGCGCGTTATCGATTTTATATAGACGCAGAACACGAATCAGCCAGGAATGTGGTACGGAATCGAAGGCTTTTCGATAATCGATCCATCCAACAGATATGTTCCTGCCTTTCTTGCACGCTTGTCTCATCACAACCGTATCTATGACCAACAGCTCTTTGCAACCCTGCGCACCTCTACGACAACCGTTCTGCTCCTCTGCTAGGAGTTCATTCGCTGACAAATGTCTGGAGATTTTCGACGAGATTATGGATGTTAATATCTTGTACACAGTAGGGAGACACGTGATTGGCCTGTAGTTCATGGGATCCTCCATGTCACCAGCCTTTGGCTTCATGTATGTGACCCCTTGCGTGAAGAAATGAGGTATGACCTTCGGATTGACAATGGACTCTTGAAAGAGGTTCGCTAGCACGCCGTGCACGCTCGCAAAATGCTTCCACCAAAAGTTTTGTATCCCGTCACAACCCGGCGCTTTCCAGTTTTGGGTCCTCCTCACTGCAAGTTGTACATCCTGTTTTGTTACAGACACGTCCTCCATCAATGCCAAATCGTCACACAAAGCCACCTCTTCATTTAGCCAGTATGCATTGTCATCGTGTACGGTGGTGTCTGACCATACTCCTGACCAGTAATCAACCATGCTAACGTCAGTAGGTGGCCTCTGATCACTGTTCTTCGCGTTAGTTGCTTCGTCCAACTTACGATAGAAAACTTTCTGATCTCTAAAGAACAAAGCATTCTGCTGCCTTCTCTTCTCGGCTTCGTTGTAACGCCTGATCCTGCATCCAAGGGCAGCGACTCTTTGCTTCAGATGCTCTGCTCTCACTCTCAGCTTTCTATCGTAATCGCGATCTGATGTTGTTATAATCAATGCTTTTGCGATCTTCTGGACTTCACGGCTCACCCTCTTGCTAGGGTTCAATGGTGATGCAAAGTAAGCGGTTAAGATACCAATTTCACGGCGAGCAATATTGATCTTTGTCTCGATCCTTCTCCTCCATGGTGGTTCCGTTACCCGCTTGTTTCGCACACTACTAGTGGCGAGCGTCTGCTTATCCTTGACCACCTTACCAACACTTAAACATACAGCAAGGGCAGCACAATGCACGAGTCCACACAGCTCTTCCAGTGCAATATCTGAATCGACGTCCTTTTCCAATAACCAATCAATAAAGGACACAATTCCAAAAAGCTTAGTACCGTACTCCACTCTTGGAATACGAGGACGATTTAGAATACTCATACCTTCATATTTCATTTTACATTCTTCAAATACGTCTGAAATTAGATGTTGCTCTTCTGTAAAAGGCATTTGAAATTCGTGGACATCCAGATCACCCGTGCCCTCCTCCGTCGAGCTCCCGGATTCGACAGATACATTGCTGGACGATGACTCTGTCCCACTCTCTTCACTGTCTGAATCATCTGGCCGTGCCAACTCCCTCTGAACTCGCACTCTGATGTTGTACTTCTCCGCTTCTGACAGGAAATTTCTCTGATCAATAACACGCAACTGATCGCACAAGCGTTGCTCTGTCACATTCACCTGCGGACACAGCTCTCTCCATTCAGAAAGCAATCTCTTACGGTACCCTGACTTCTCCTTCTCCAAATTGGTAGCTCTATAATACGCGTGCATGACATTGATATTCATCTCTTTTGTCCACTTAACACGCGTACCAGCACCCGATGTAGAAGAGGGCGCACCGCTAGAGTGCTCCAAGCTTCTACACCCAACCGTTGCAGCTGTTGCAGCATTTGTAGTGGTCCTTCGTGCAACGGCGCTACGAATCCCAGGATGTTCAGGGGATCCTCCACCGCTACATACTTGGTCGTCAACGTTATCGAGCAGGTCATTCCCGCGCCGTCCTCGATAATTACGGCGCTCGTCCGAGGCTTCCTTTGTAGTTTCAGGAACCGGTGTTCACCCATTAGGGGGTTTGGCCCAGCATGGGGTTGGCTAGGGTACGCGTGCTCGCCACGCACGTAAGGTAGACCACCTTCCCTTGCGTATTTATTATTTATTATTATTATTATTTTCGATAATTGTTTCTCGCTCTTTGCGGTTTTTTACTTTCATCGGCCTATTAGGCAAAATGAAAGCAAACTATTCCCTTTATCTATTGTATGTTTAAAAATTTACGTACAATGCGACAAGTGTTTAAAATTACGGACTTCTGTATGTCACAAACTAAAAGAGGAGAGAGTTCTATAGTGGATAAGTTCTTTGCAAGAGAGACGGGTACAATACCAGTGGATGAAATTATAATTGGGATGATGACAACACTATTCTGCTTCCATTGCTGTTTGATCTCATGAGCCAGGTCAGCATACTTAGCTAGTTTTCTCTGGCCGGTCTCATGAACATTGTTGGAGTTGGGAACAGCAATGTCGATTAGAAATGTCCTTTTCATTGCTTTATTGACCAAGATGATATCAGGCCTATTCGATGGTATTGTTCTATCGGTAAGCACAGTTCTATCCCAGTATAACCGGTATTCCTCATTCTCAAGGACATTTTCAGGCGTGTAGTGATAATACGGCCCAGTGAAAGCTGTGAGATGGTGAAGCTGGGCAAGTTTTAAATGTACAATCTTGCCTACACAATTGTGGCGATGCAAGTACTCAGTGGATGCAAGCGTCGTACAACCTGACGTGATGTGTTGGATAGTCTCGGAGGCGCCTAAACACCTCCTACATCTGTCATCAGCAACACTTGCATCCTTAACAATGTACTTGAGGTAGTTTCTCGTGGCAACTACCTGATCTTGTATGGCCATCATAAAACCTTCAGTCTCCAGGAATAAGTCGCCCCGAGTCAGCCAATAGTTGGACAATTCACCATCAACTACTTCAGCACTGAGTTCGTTAGGATGTCTTCCATGTAGGGATTATTATTATTATTATTATTATTATTATTATTATTATTATTATTATTATTATTATTATTATTATTATTATTATTATTATTATTATTATTATTATTATTATTATTATTATTATTATTATTATTTTCTTTATTCACAGTTATCTAATACAAAGTACTATAATTGATACTGGCGACATTCAAAGTATGGAAAGCCAGGAGTAAACCATACTCCTAAGGCTTTCATGTCATGTTATGGAGACTACGTGATAACTTTTCTTATGATTCGACAAGTTCCAAGTAGTGCAGTTTTCTGTATTTCTTCACTAAAGTGTGTGCCAGGAATTGCACTCAAGTAGCCCTGCAACTTCTTGCTTATTGTACCTAAAGCTCCCACAACAATGGGCACCACTTTAGTTTTCAATTTCCACATTCTTCGAATTTCAATTTCCAGGTCTCTATACTTAATTCTTTTTTCTGCTTCTTTCTGCACCACGTTCCTGTCCATAGGTATTGCCACGTCAATTATTATGCATGTCTTCGTTGCTGTGTTCTTTATGACAATATCAGGTTTGTTAGCCATGATGGTTCTATCTGTATGTATTTGTTCATTCCATAAAATTGTCCCTTCTTTGAATAAAGTTACCTGGTTTGGATGATGTTCGTACCAATTTGAATTGACAGGTAAACCAAATTGTTTACAGATTGCCCAGTGTAATGATGACGCTACTTTATCATGTCTCTCTATATACTCCTTTTTAGCTAAAAAAGGACATCCTGCTACTATATGATCGATTGTCTCTTCGAAATGTTGACAAATTCGACATATACCATTTGAACCAGTCTTTAAAATTCTCTTCTCATAGCTCCTGGTTCTTAAGGCTTGATCTTGAGCTGCTACAACCAATGCTTCAGTCTCCCCTTTAATATTACCTTTAAAGAGCCAGTTAAAAGAACTTGGTCTATCAACATGCACCTGCTTCATATTTCTTGGATATTGACCGTGCATAGGCTTTGCTTCCCAATCATCACAAATCTTGCGCTGGACCACAGATTTTACTTCCTGACGATATTGTTTCACATTCTCAACAGGTGCTCTGGTCAACGTAACAGTTGGCAAGGGCAATTTCAAATCCATCCTCAGCTTGTCTGCTATTCGAAGAAGTGACAATGTTTTCGGTCTTCTTTCTTCAAAGCGTCGTACAATTTGCAACAACTCATCATTTTCCTTCAGCCTTAAATATTCAGCAATTCCCAAGACTGCTATCTTATACGCACTTTCAAGTTGGCACAATCCTCTTCCACCTTCTTTTCTCGGAGCATATAGTCTTTCTACGTCGGCTCTTGGGTGATGGAGCTTATGCAAAGTTAGCAATTTCCTTGTTTTTCTATCAATTTGTCTCATTTCTTCAAGCTTCCAATCTATTATACCAAAACTGTATTGAATAATTGGAATTGCAAGCGCACCAATGGCGATAATTTTGTTCTTCCCGCTTAATTCCGTTTCAAGTACTAGTCTAAGACGTCGCCGATATTCACTTATAATCTTACTTTTCATTTCATTCTGCTCCACACCATTCCTCTCATGAACACCAAGATATTTGTAGGTTTGTCCCTCTTCCAATTGTCTAATAGTAATATTATCATTGAAGGTGATATTCGTTGTTTGTTCAATTTTTCCCCTTACAAAACAAGCTGTTGAACATTTATCCAAACCAAATTTCATTGATATATCGTCACTGAAACTTTTTGTAATTTGGAATAATGTGTCCATCTCTTCCCTGCTTGCAGCAAAAAGCTTTAAATCATCCATGTACAGGAGATGATTCACTGGCCTGTCAGTCTTTGTCATTTTATAACCACATCCTGAATCATTCAATAACTTCGTCAAGGGGAAGAGACTCATACAAAACATTAGCGGAGACAGAGAATCGCCTTGAAATATGCCCTTTTTAATGGAAATTTTTCCCGTCAAGATTGTGTCAGTCTGTGTGGATATCATGAGGTTTGTACTCCATGATTTCATTGTTTCTTGACAAAAGTATATTAACATTGGATTCAAACGATACATTTTCATTACTTGTATTATCCAACTGTGGGGTACGCTGTCAAATGCTTTCATGTAATCAATCCATCCCATATGAAGACTTCGTTTCTTTCTCTTGCAATCGTCCATTATTGTTTTACTTAACAATAAATGATCCTTACATCCATATGAACCCTTACTGCATCCTTTCTGTTCCGATGGTATGATATTATTTACTTCAAAAAACATATGAATACGGTTTGTTAAAATCGAGGTTAAATTTTTGTACATAGTGGGTAAGCAAGTAATAGGTCTGTAGTTACTTGGCAAATGAGTTGCATTAGATTTTGGCAAAAGATAAGTTACACCTCTCGTCAGCCACCCAGGTACAAATAAGGGATTATGGACAATGTAATTGTAAGCTTTCGCAAAGCTCTTGTGCAATGAAGTAAAGGATTTAAGCCAAAAGTTGTGAATTCCATCCATACCAGGAGCCTTCCAATTTGACGATTTTTTCAAGCTTAGGGTTATCTCCTTTTCAGTTATATCTTCCCATTTCATCTCTGGATATAGTGAATTGACTTGGATTTGATCTTGGATCCATTCTGCCTCAACATTATGCTCTTCTTCATTTTCCCAGATACCTTTCCAAAAGCATTCAACTTCGTCAACTGATGGTGGATTAATTACTTCAATTCTTTTGGTGCCAATATCTCGATAAAATTTCTTTGCTCCAGTAGAGAATTGTCTGTTCTGTTGAAATTGCAGCACTCGCTTGTTGTATCTTCTTACTCTCTGTGATTTTGCCAAAATCTTTTGCTTGAGTATTTCTTCTACTCGAATTATATCAGCTACCTCGGATATGTTGTATTTTAGGTTCAACTTTAACTTGATGTTTTGTAACTTCGCTGATTTATTTCCAAGACGAATTTCTTTTAAATGTGATAACTCTCTTCTCCACCCTTCGATTTGATTTGCTATCCTTGTTTTCCATTTTGGTACACAATTCTTACTTGTTTTCTTTATCGTTTTCTCTGGCAATCCAAGTTTGTTTACAATTACTTGAGCTGTGGAGTACACCAAATGATTTAACTCGGTGATAGTAAGTAATCTTCTCATATCTTCGACAATTTCACGTAATGCATGACATGCCAATCCTATCAAATCTTTTACATGCCTAGTTACTCTCAATTTGGGCAACCTCTCTCTGGTAGTAATGTTTTTTTCCCGTTGCTGATACCACATTTCTTCGATATCGGCTTTTAATCCAGAATAATCAACATTTGCTCGTTCACGATCTTCATAAGCCTGATTTTGATTACCCCTTGGCCACTCTTCATTGTCATTCACCTGGTCTTGATTCCCTTCCTCTTGATCTTCTACTTGATTATCACTTGGAACTTGAAATTGATCTTGATCATTATTTTGAGCTTGATCTCCATCTGCCCTATCTGGATCCTCTCTACCAGCACGTACTATCTCTTTGACATTTCTTTCTATCAATTCTATCTGTTCTACTGTTAACTTCTTACTCTTGATTAAAAACCTTCTCTGGTTTGCTAACTTATTCGAATCCATGTTTGGTCTTTGAGATGGATTTCGCTGCCGCCATAATTCGAAAGTCTTTTCTATATTACCTGACAACGTTGTGTGCGTAACATACAAATGGCACCACATAATCTCCATATTCTCTTCCACTGTCCATTTCTGCCTCTTCGCTTGTGTATTTACATGAGTTTGCGAGGCAGTCAGGCTTGGAGTAGCGCTGGTTTGAGTTGCCTCGTCCCAGGGATCTACATCCACCTCACATGAACTTTGAGAAGATCCAGGTGGTGACTTCTCTCCCTCATCCTGGACTGAGGGTACCCTTACTTGTTGTGCCGCTGTGTGGGCGATGCGGCTTTGACTCCTGGTCCTACAAGAAACCAGAAGCTGGCTGGCTTCGCTCTCATCCTGATAATCATTGGGTTTTTTTCGTATCATTTCTCAACTCGCATCACATTCCACACCCTCTACATTGATATATCTTGAGGTCTTGACTTCTCAGGAATAAAGAAGGCCGTGCTTGAAAATATTTGTACGGAGACCTTATTTGTTTTCTTATTTGTTTTATTTTTTTTTATTTGTTTTGTTTTCTTTTCCCGTGAGAAATATTTTTAGGGTTAAAAAGATTTCAAACCAATTCAATCATACCTTCCGTAATTCTTCATGCAGGACAAAAATTATTATCTCAAAATGATCAGCACACAGTTTGGAATAGATATTAAGAAGAATTGTGACATTTAAAGCACTAATACTGATAAAATTCAATAAAAAAGTCAGAGCAAAGAGCAAGCACTTCTAACGAGAAATCTCAAAACAAGTGAAGTCCCTCAAAACAAGTGAAGTCATTATTATTATTATTATTATTATTATTATTATTATTATTATTATTATTATTATTATTATTATTATTATTATTATTATTATTATTATTATTATTATTATTATTATTATTATTATTATTATTATTATTATTATTATTATTATTATTATTATTATTATTTTTATTATTATTATTATTATTATTAAATTATTATTGTCAATAAAAGAATCTCGTTCAAAAACTATAGCCTGACCCATCATCACAAATGTCATCAGAGCGTTTCGCTTAATGTGTGTGTACATTTCAGACCGATGGGGCGATGCCAAGCTAGGACGACGGGATCGGCCACTTCGGCGCTAGCGTCGAGGCTGTGCTTTTCAAATCAACGCATTTCTTACTCCACAGTCCGTATTTTCATGTTATATTATAATAATTAATGTTGATATTTGGTTATTTAACGAAATAGTGGATAATTATTAGAAATGGTAGTGTAATAATGATATTTTGATCATATATGGACAGCTCACAGAATTATTTTTGTTTCCAGTGCTCTCTTGAACTGACTCACTGCTTAATGGAATTTTGTAACTTCCAATTAAAACAATTGAGAGGGTGTCGCTTCAGATTGAAATAGAATTTGCTTTATATATTGCACTATCTTCTTATTTTTACACATTTAATTATACTAGAGTAAAAAATCTATGTATCTAAACAGTGAGTACATCTTCTTACGCATGTCAAAATAAAGTTTCGCGAGTTTTAATTTTGAGTGGCACGAACAGCTTACTTCACACTTGTCACAAAACCGATGGCAGCACCCTAGCGGGAGATAGTTTGGCTAGTGCCCTATCGTTGAACCAAGCATTGCAACACAAACACAGGATGACAAACGTAAATGCACTGAGAAAGAGCCAAAAGAGTCCCAGGAGTAATACTTACTCTCTATCACATGTAATGATGATAAAGATTGTTCCTGTCACAGAGGTTCTTCGAGCATTTGGCTTCCAGCAACTGCAGCTTCCAGCTGAGTCAAGGACTGGACAACAACAGCGAGCAAGGTACAAGTCTCTACTGCACATCTCTTCTCCCTCGATAGTCTTCCTCACATACGATAAGTCACGGAGTCATTATAAGCCGTCTGAATATGTATTTTTATTGCATAAAGAGAGGAATTAGTATGTTTTTCATTTTTATGACGTCATTTCCGGTTTCGGTAATAGTACCTTTCTATATTGATATTCCATAATATAGATGACCGTCTCAATAATTTGCGCTAGTTTCATTCCGATCGGTCTTGCCGTTTTCTAGATATGACGTCACTTCCGGTTTCAAAAAGACGGCTTCCGGTTGGTTTTATAAAAAGGCACCTTAGACGCCAAAAGTGCACATGTGGTAAAAATTTGAGATTGCGGTGAAAGCGACGTTTAGTGATATTATCATCTGAGGAAGATATACCCTTCACAAGGGGTTTAATTTGAGTGTTTTCACGGCCCTGTAGCTCGCAAATGGAACAATCTATTGTTCCCAAATTTGGTTTATGTCGTCAGGTGGGCCATATAGCTCAAAATTAAGATATTTCGCAACAATGGGAGATTTCCCAACAGAAAAAGTGGTTGGTCAGTTTCTCGGTTTATTAGGCATTAACATACGGTATGTTGAGTGAGTGTGAGTGTACAGTACGACTTGGCTGGGTGGAGCGACCTCTTCACTATATTTCACTATTCTTCTTTCATAAGTAGGTAAAAACACTAAATAGGGTTGGGATAGGATGAACGTAGAAGGCAGCTGTTAGAAATGTCGATCCCTATACCTGTGTATAGGTTTCCATGGCAACAATATCTCATGTCTCTCTCTGTGACAGGTTCTGACATGTCTGCGTTCATCCACCAACACGCCAACTACATAAACTCCAAGACGCTCTCGTACAGAACACTGGGCTTCGATCTGTGCAAAGAAAACAGAGGGCGAGTATCATACTGACTACCCTTAACCAATTTTGCAATACCTTTTATCTAATTTTTTTATTCAAAAATGGTTTGATTAGATAAAAAAAATTTCAAATAAATCAATTTTCCTGCGTGCAAACCCTCGTATCTGTTCAGCCAATTAAATGCGGTCATTTCACTGGCTTCTAAAGCCACGTATAAGCAGATACGAGGTTTACATGGTTGCTTTGAAAAGCAAAACAGCAAAACCTCGTACCTTAACCTTAACACATACTTACTAAATCCCTGTGCATTTAAGCCTTATAATTTTTAGTAATTTTGAGCCCAACGGCGGGAGGTAGAACCGGGAATAACACACTTCTAGTACAATCGTAAGCAACATTGAGCGCGGTCAGTGGTTGGATGGGTGACCATTCGACCAAATACATTCAACTCTGCCTTACCTGTTGCTGCCGTTGGGCCAGAGAGACTGGGGTGTTTGGTGGTTAGTGTGACGACCTCCCTCCACCTGTTATCAGTCTCTCGACGACGCGGGTTGTGAAGGCCCGTGCTGTGAACGTTACACCGTCCTTCGGATGGGACTCTAAGCCGTTGGCCCCCTTGGTATCATTCGTCAGGAGTAGCCTACGTGCCGGTGCTGGGTTTCCTCTCAACCCTTCTCTATTTATTCTCACCAGTGGAGCCTGGCTCTGTTGTGAATATACCTAGACTTCTGACTTAATCCATACGGTATTAGATACTGTTTTTTTCTTCTTTGATTAGGCAAACCGAGATATCATGAGCACACGGAAGCGAGCGGGAATCGCACGGTTCGTCAGAGCGTTTTTTTGAAATTTTGTCTTCCCACTAATAGTTTTAAAAAATCAGATAGTAACGACCCATTACAGCCTAATAGACTAAATATTGCCGCACACTGGTGTTCATTATGACCTCTGGTACGACCTCAAAGTGTTAAATACGATATTTTTAGTAAAATAATAAAAAAATAATCGTATTTAACACTTTGAGGTCGCACCAGAGGTCATAAAGTACTCCAGTGTGCGGCAATATTTAGTCTATTAGGCTGTAATGGGTCGTTATTATTTTTATTATTATTATTATTATTATTATTATTATTATTATTATTATTATTATTATTATTATTATTATTATTATTATTATTATTATTATTATTATTATTATTATTATTATTATTATTATTATTATTATTATTATTATTATTATTATTATTATTATTATTATTATTATTATTATTATTATTATTATTATTATTATTATTATTCACTTTATTGTCTCAGTGTACAGTACAGGATTAACATTTGAATGAGTAACACAAGAATATTTTCAAACATGAATATAAACTAATCTAAATTCGCCTGTCACTGGTCTTGAAAAATCAGCCGAGGATCAACCATCTCCTTGAGGCTGATTCTTTTGATGTTGCTTTTTTTTCTGCTGTGGTGTTACAGCACTTTTCTCAATATATGAGCAGTTCCCAAGAGTACTGTCTTTTGGAGGTCATGCATGCAATGACATCCAGGAATGTGAAGCAGATGTTCTTGGAGACTTAATGCCACTGTACCAAGAGCTCCTATTACAACTGGCACTATTTTCGTCTTTAGTTTCCACATTCTGTTGATGTCAATTGCCAGGTCTTTGTACTTTAATATATTATTATTATTATATAATTATTATTATTATTATTATTATTATTATTAAAGCAGATTGTTTACAGGTCTGGCCGTATTCTGCATCCTAAATGCCATTTATCTTTATCCAAGAAGTATCCATTGCGTAGACCTCTTCTTCTCATGGCAGTGTCGATCCCTTCTGCCCACCTTCTTCTTGGTCTTCCTCTCTTCCTCCTTCTTGATGGTACCCATGACCATGCTCTCATTGGCAATCTTTCATCTGGCATCCTTCTCAGATGGCCATACCACAAGAGTTGCTTCATCTCTATGTAGTCAGTCAGTGATGTCTCCACTCCCAACATTTCCCCTATGCGGTCGTTCCTCACATGGTCGAGTATCGTAACCTTGCAGCATCTTCTCCAGTACCCCATCTCCATTGCTCGGACTCTTTGTGCCATTCGGGAAGATAAGGTCCAGATTTCCGATCCATAAGAAGCGCAGCTTTCGACGAATGAGTTGTAAATGCGTGATTTTGTCTTGGTTGAGATGACATCGTTCCAAAGCACTGGGTGTTATTGTCTGATGATCGCTCTTCCCCTGCCCAGCTTGTTCAGCACATCCCTCTCATCCGTTCCGTCAGCCGTCAATGTCACACCTAGATATTCAGATAGTAATCAGATAGTAATGGGTAGTTACTATCTGATTTTTTAAAATGTTTTAGTGGGAAGACAAAATTTCAAAAACGCTCTGACGAACCGTGCGATTCCCGCTCGCTTCCGTTTGCCTCTTAAATTTTGCTACAAAGGCTAAAATATACTTTTACACGTAATTTAAAAAAAATACAGAATGCAAATAAGACGTGACACTAGATGGAAAAGTATCAACAAATGTTGGTGCTGGCCATGTCATGTTGGTTGTGTATTTGAGCCTGTATCTTGACATTACGCTGCAGAGAGGAGAGCCCACTGCGCACCATGGACCTGGCTCGTCTGCTGCACACGCTGCCCGTGCTGCGCGCGCAGCTGGCCATGTCATGTTGGTTGTGTATTTGAGCGTGTATCTGGACATTACTCTGCAGAGAGGAGAGCCCACTGCGCACCATGGACCTGGCTCGTCTGCTGCACACGTTGCCCGTGCTGCGCGCGCAGCTGACCATGTCATGTTGGTTGTATTGAGCGTGTATCTTGACATGACACTGCAGAGAGGAGAGCCCACTGCGCACCATGGACCTGGCACGTCTGCTGCACACGCTGCCCGGGCTGCGCGCGCAGCTGACCATGTCATGTTGGTTGTGTTGAGCGTGTATCTTGACGTGACACTGCAGAGAGGAGAGCCCACTGCGCACCATGGACCTGGCTCGTCTGCTGCACACGCTGCCCGTGCTGCGCGCGCAGCTGGCCATGTCATGTTGGTTGTGTTGAGCGTGTATCTTGACGTGACACTGCAGAGAGGAGAGCCCACTGCGCACTATGGACCTGGCACGTCTGCTGCGCACACTGCCCGTGCTGCGCGCGCAGCTGCCCATGTCATGTTGGTTGTGTTGAGCGTGTATCTTGACGTGACACTGCAGAGAGGAGAGCCCACTGCGCACCATGGACATAGCTCGTCTGCTGCGCACACTGCCCGTGCTGCGCGCGCAGCTGGCCATGTCATGTTGGTTGTGTTGAGCGTGTATCTTGACGTGACACTGCAGAGAGGAGAGCCCACTGCGCACCATGGACCTGGCACGTCTGCTGCACACACTGCCCGTGCTGCGCGCGCAGCTGGACGCGCTGCTCGCCTGCGTGTTCACCGCCAGTGACGTCAGCAATGCTGTCATGCGCAAGGCCTACCTCCTGCTGCAGGACGATCTCACGCAGCTCATGTTCTGCTACACGGCGGTGTTCGAGCGAGTTCACAATCTTGTCGGTCAGTGGGCGCTTTACACAGACAACTTTGACAGAATTTCTCTCAATTTCAGTTTGTCTTCATTTTTCTGAAAGAAATCTAGTTTTATCACGCATACTTAAACTTCAGGCACTGTAAATATTTTAGAACGGAATATATAAAAAAAAAATCAAAGTAATTCAGTTTGAACATATTTTACATGTAAAACACACTTGTTTGAATTTGTAACATTTTTAAATGTTTTTAGTGTAAACATTTTAAAACTGAATTATCAATAATATTCTTTCATTATCAGTGTATTTATATAATAATTTTTTACCATTCTACATTGAAACATAATATTGTTGATAGAACTAGATTACATGTTTTCAAATGAATTTCACAATAACCATGCGTCGGAATTGAAGTAGGTAATGAAACCCTGTAGAGTAAAAAAATTTCATTATTTAATCGAAACTGGAGGATGTTTACTGTGTGTCCTTTATTTTACTGATACATCGACAACAAATACATTTATTGAGCGAGCGAAGCGAGCGTCTCCTTTTGACTCTTTTGACACGGACCTATGTTTGTTTTTTTGTTTTGTTTTTTGTCTGCTAAATAGAGCAATAGAAATCGCACAGTTTCATCGATCGACCTGAAATTTTGCACACATGTAGACACAACCTTCTCTGTTTGCTGACCCCAATATTTTTTGAAATTCATTGATTGGTTAAAATTTAAATAAACATCTCCTGATAGGCTGAAAAATGAAAATGGTCTTCGACAAATGTGATCAACCTTATATTTTGCATGGTCATTAAGACCAACATTGTCTCTTATTTTACAAATTTTCAGCCAAATCGTCCTATTGGTTAAAATTTAAAAAAATATTTCATGTGCTTTTTGAAATTTAAACCAGAACCGTTTGACCGATCAACTTAGAAATTTGCATGGTCATCGGGTCCATGACATTATCTGTATTTTTTACAATTTTCAGGCTAAACTGTGTTTAAATTCAACAGTTATCGACAGTTTACGGATATTTTGCGTGTTGGCTATCATATAAAGTTCATTCACGATTAGAATTGCAAGCCGTAATGGCGGCGTGTACTACCGTAGTCAAGTGAACGTATACCTAAACATGTACATATCAATATAATAATCAAAAAATGTGTATAATACGGCTGTAGATAAAAATAAATCTTTTTTATTGAATTTTTATAATATTTACTACTGTTAAAAATTGTGTATTTGACATAATTTATACAATTTCAATAATACAAAGAAGAAAGTCTTGCCATTGACAGAGCAGTGTTCAAGTGACTGACCAATGAACGACGTGATCGACTAAAACGTCAGTGATATTCTTATCGTGAACGAACTTTATCTCGAATTTCACATTTCACGGCATCTTCGGATCTTCACTTCAAGGTTGTTAGATCAGAAACTTTCAAACGTATATTAATATGAAACTGATATGACCGTTTAAATATTTTTTGAACGAGATCCTGTGATTTTTGTAAATTAACAAGGAATCGTTCAATCATAAAGGTTCAATCGATCAACTTAAAATTTTGCGTGGTTATTGGGACCAATATTTAAGGAATTGTTGGAGATTTTCATACAAGTCTGTGATGAAGTTCAAGAATTATTGGCTTTTAAGGACATTTTCGATAAACATAATTTCGGTTCGAGGTATTGCGCGTATCAGTGCTCGCTCATCAACGCGTTACTCAGAGCGTTTTCCTTGTTAGTTTTTACAACACAACATGTATCGTACTTGAAATAAACGAAGAGGTATTTTGATAAAATAAAACCTCTCTATAGGATCTACACCCGTACTATGTCAATTAAATAAAACCTCAGCACAATATATTTAATATATCATTTATGTTTGTGTGTGATTAGGTAGATGGATTTGTTTTTAATTGCTGACGTACCCACTGATGGTGTTTGTTGTTGTCATTGATCGGAACTGAAGTGCCTCAGGGAAGATTAGATTTCGTCAGTGTGCACCTGAATACGGGGTCGAATCATCCCCGAAATATTGTGCCGAGGTTTTATTTAATTGACATGTACTGGTGTTGATCCTAGAGAGAGAGGTTTTATTAAATGTATCATACAGTTCGTCTAATTTACCGTCATTTTTCTCCCATTTACAAACTGATTGCCCGAGAATTCTCGTCTCCTAACCGGGCCGTCGCCGGTGTCGAAGGGTGTTCAGAGGCCCTATTCTATATCTCGTTTTGATCTCGTCGCGGCCGCCTTCGTCTCGGCATAATGCTATTGTAACGAAGGCGGCCGCCACGAGATCAAAAAAAGTTATAGAATAGGCCCCCAGGTTGGGTACAAGTATATTGTTTGAAGAAGGTGTTGGTGTCTATTTTGACTGTTTGTTTACGACCTGCAGACGACTACAACCAGACCAACAAGAAGGATTGCCTCGAGGGCATTGACCTGCTCAAGAAGTCTCTGCCCGGCATGGACCGAGTGGTGGAGTTCCTCAAGGTCAGCATTTTCCCAGACATCCAAGCGGTCTTCATGAGTCTGGTGCAGGCCTTCAGGTAGGGGTACACACTTTCAGAAACAAACATTTTGAGGAAAGAAAAATGGTTTTTTCATTGTTTCCTGAAATAACATTTTTTTTTTAATACGCTTGATTTTTGTTTATATTACCATGTGACTATAATTACATTTTTCGTCAGTGCGTCGGTACGAAAAAGTAAGGAAAGGCTTTCACCAAATGTGTAAATGTTCAACGCTCATGTTCAAAGCTCAGTTATTTTTGAATAGCGTTACAGGACTTGCAGTCCTACTGCCGCCTCAACAACTCTACTCCTTTGACGATACGCCATTAAAGGAGGTGAAGTTGTTTGAAGATTATTAAGTCGGGATTTCAAGCGAGTGAGTCGTTCCCCCCCCCCCCCCCCCCCCCCTGCGCCCAATTATACAGTTAGCTTAAATCTAAATATGTGTATTAAAATTTATAAAGAAACAGTAAATAAACAATTTTCAATTTCCGCCTCGCCCTCGCCTCCAAAGAAATCAATACACGGGGATATATTGGGAAAAGAAAACATTTTCTCGTACTCAAAATCCCTACTTTTAGGACTCAACTGGAGCGGTGGGAGCAGCTCATCAGCGCTATCGAGCGGCTCAACAACGTGAGGCGGCTGCTGAGCGATGAGTTGGAGCGGCTCAACAACACGCGGGAGCAGCTCCATAGCTTGAGGAGGAGGCGGGGGGAGGAGGGGGACCGCGTCAAGGAGGTGATACAGAGACTTGTGGCCGACAGACCTGTTGGTCAGGAACATCGGGGATCTGCTGCGGCATGATTGTGGGGTGAGTCACGACATTCTGGAATATTATATTCACTCCAGAGCATGAGGAGGCGGGGGAGGAGGGGGACCTGGTCAAGGAGGTGATACAGAGACTTGTGGCCGACAGACCTGTTGGTCAGGAACATCGGGGATCTGCTGCGGCATGATTGTGGGGTGAGTCACGGCATACTGGAATATTATATTCACTCCAGAGCATGAGGACGCGGGAGGAGGAGGGGGACCTGGTCAAGGAGGTGATACAGAGACTTGTGGCCGACAGACCTGTTGGTCAGGAACATCGGGGATCTGCTGCGGCATGATTGTGGGGTGAGTCACGACATTCTGGAATATAAAATTCACTCCAGAGCATGAGGAGGCGGGAGGAGGGGGACCTGGTCAAGGAGGTGATACAGAGACTTGTGGCCGACAGACCTGTTGGTCAGGAACATCGGGGATCTGCTGCGGCATGATTGTGGGGTGAGTCACGACATTCTGGAATATTATATTCACTCCAGAGCATGAGGAGGCGGGAGGAGGGGGACCGCGTCAAGGAGGTGATACAGAGACTTGTGGCCGACAGACCTGTTGGTCAGGAACATCGGGGATCTGCTGCGGCATGATTATGGGGTGAGTCACGGCATACTGGAATATTATATTCACTCCAGAGCATGAGGAGGCGGGAGGAAGAGGAGGACCTGGTCAAGGAGGTGATACAGAGACTTGTGGCCGACAGACCTGTTGGTCAGGAACATCGGGGATCTGCTGCGGCATGATTGTGGGGTGAGTCACGGCATACTGGAATATTATATTCACTCCAGAGCATGAGAAGCCGGGAGGAGGAGGGGGACCTGGTCAAGGAGGTGATACAGAGACTTGTGGCCGACAGACCTGTTGGTCAGGAACATCAGGGATCTGCTGCGGCATGATTGTGGGGTGAGTCACGACATTCTGGAATATTATATTCACTCCAGAGCATGAGGAGGCGGGAGGAGGAGGGGGACCTGGTCAAGGAGGTGATACAGAGACTTGTGGCCGACAGACCTGTTGGTCAGGAACATCGGGGATCTGCTGCGGCATGATTGTGGGGTGAGTCACGACATTCTGGAATATTATATTCACTCCAGAGCATGAGGAGGCGGGAGGAGGGGGACCTGGTCAAGGAGGTGATACAGAGACTTGTGGCCGACAGACCTGTTGGTCAGGAACATCGGGGATCTGCTGCGGCATGATTGTGGGGTGAGTCACGACATTCTGGAATATTATATTCACTCCAGAGCATGAGGAGGCGGGAGGAGGGGGACCGCGTCAAGGAGGTGATACAGAGACTTGTGGCCGACAGACCTGTTGGTCAGGAACATCGGGGATCTGCTGCGGCATGATTATGGGGTGAGTCACGGCATACTGGAATATTATATTCACTCCAGAGCATGAGGAGGCGGGAGGAAGAGGAGGACCTGGTCAAGGAGGTGATACAGAGACTTGTGGCCGACAGACCTGTTGGTCAGGAACATCGGGGATCTGCTGCGGCATGATTGTGGGATGAGTCACGGCATACTGGAATATTATATTCACTCCAGAGCATGAGAAGCCGGGAGGAGGAGGGGGACCTGGTCAAGGAGGTGATACAGAGACTTGTGGCCGACAGACCTGTTGGTCAGGAACATCAGGGATCTGCTGCGGCATGATTGTGGGAGTCACGGCATACTGGAATATTATATTCACTCCAGAGCATGAGGAGGAGGCGGGGGAGGAGGGGGACTTGGTCAAGGAGGTGATACAGAGACTTGTGGCCGACAGACCTGTTGGTCAGGAACATCGGGGATCTGCTGCGGCATGATTGTGGGGTGAGTCACGACATTCTGGAATATTATATTCACTCCAGAGCATGAGGAGGCGGGAGGAGGAGGGGGACCTGGTCAAGGATGTGATACAGAGACTTGTGGCCGACAGACCTGTTGGTCAGGAACATCAGGGATCTGCTGCGGCATGATTGTGGGGTGAGTCACGGCATACTGGAATATTATATTCACTCCAGAGCATGAGGAGGAGGCGGGGGAGGAGGGGGACCGCGTCAAGGAGGTGATACAGAGACTTGTGGCCGACAGACCTGTTGGTCAGGAACATCGGGGATCTGCTGCGGCATGATTGTGGGGTGAGTCACGACATTCTGGAATATTATATTCACTCCAGAGCATGAGAAGCCGGGAGGAGGAGGGGGACCTGGTCAAGGAGGTGATACAGAGACTTGTGGCCGACAGACCTGTTGGTCAGGAACATCAGGGATCTGCTGCGGCATGATTGTGGGGTTAGTCACGGCATACTGGAATATTATAATCACTCCAGAGCATGAGGAGGAGGCGGGGGAGGAGGGGGACAGCGTCAGGGAGGTGATACAGAGACTGGAGGCCGACAGACCTGTTGGTCAGGAACATCGGGGATCTGCTGCGGCATGATTGTGGGGTGAGTCACGACATTCTGGAATATTTTATTCACTCCAGAGCATGAGGAGGCGGGAGGAGGAGGGGGACCTGGTCAAGGAGGTGATACAGAGACTTGTGGCCGACATACCTGTTGGTCAGGAACATCGGGGATCTGCTGCGGCATGATTGTGGGGTGAGTCACGACATTCTGGAATATTATATTCACTCCAGAGCATGAGGACGCGGGAGGAGGAGGGGGACCTGGTCAAGGAGGTGATACAGAGACTTGTGGCCGACAGACCTGTTGGTCAGGAACATCGGGGATCTGCTGCGGCATGATTATCGGGTGAGTCACGACATTCTGGAATATTATATTCACTCCAGAGCATGAGGAGGCGGGAGGAGGGGGACCGCGTCAAGGAGGTGATACAGAGACTTGTGGCCGACAGACCTGTTGGTCAGGAACATCGGGGATCTGCTGCGGCATGATTGTGGGGTGAGTCACGACATTCTGGAATATTATATTCACTCCATAGCATGAGGAGGAGGCGGGGGAGGAGGGGGACCGCGTCAAGGAGGTGATACAGAGACTTGTGGCCGACATACCTGTTGGTCAGGAACATCGGGGATCTGCTGCGGCATGATTGTGGGGTGAGTCACGACATTCTGGAATATTATATTCACTCCAGAGCATGATGAGGCGGGAGGAGGAGGGGGACCTGGTCAAGGAGGTGATACAGAGACTTGTGGCCGACAGACCTGTTGGTCAGGAACATCGGGGATCTGCTGCGGCATGATTATGGGGTGAGTCACGACATTCTGGAATATTATATTCACTCCAGAGCATGAGGAGGCGGGAGGAGGGGGACCGCGTCAAGGAGGTGATACAGAGACTTGTGGCCGACAGACCTGTTGGTCAGGAACATCGAGGGTCTGCTGCGGCATGATTATGTGTTGAGTCACGACATTCTGGAATATTATATTCACTCCAGAGCATGAGGAGGCGGGAGGAGGGGGACCGCGTCAAGGAGGTGATACAGAGACTTGTGGCCGACAGACCTGTTGGTCAGGAACATCGAGGGTCTGCTGCGGCATGATTATGGGGTGAGTCACGACATTCTGGAATATTATATTCACTCCAGAGCATGAGGAGGCGGGAGGAGGGGGACCGCGTCAAGGAGGTGATACAGAGACTTGTGGCCGACAGACCTGTTGGTCAGGAACATCGGGGATCTGCTGCGGCATGATTATGGGGTGAGTCACGACATTCTGGAATATTATATTCACTCCAGAGCATGAGGAGGCGGGAGGAGGAGGAGGACCTGGTCAAGGAGGTGATACAGAGACTTGTGGCCGACAGACCTGTTGGTCAGGAACATCGGGGATCTGCTGCGGCATGATTGTGGGGTGAGTCACGGCATACTGGATTCTTATATTCACTCCAGAGCATGAGGAGGCGGGAGGAGGAGGGGGACCTGGTCAAGGAGGTGATACAGAGACTTGTGGCCGACATACCTGTTGGTCAGGAACATCGGGGATCTGCTGCGGCATGATTGTGGGGTGAGTCACGACATTCTGGAATATTATATTCACTCCAGAGCATGATGAGGCGGGAGGAGGAGGGGGATAAGAAGGTGATACAGAGACTTGTGGCCGACAGACCTGTTGGTCAGGAACATCGGGGATCTGCTGCGGCATGATTGTGGGGTGAGTCACGGCATTCTGGATTATTATATTCACTCCAGAGCATGAGGAGGCGGGAGGAGGAGGGGGACCGCGTCAAGGAGGTGATACAGAGACTTGTGGCCGACAGACCTGTTGGTCAGGAACATCGAGGGTCTGCTGCGGCATGATTATGTGGTGAGTCACGACATTCTGGAATATTATATTCACTCCAGAGCATGAGGAGGAGGCGGGAGAGGAGGGGGACCGCGTCAAGGAGGTGATACAGAGTCTTTTGGCCGACATACCTGTTGGTCAGGAACATCGGGGATCTGCTGCGGCATGATTGTGGGGTGAGTCACGACATTCTGGAATATTATATTCACTCCAGAGCATGAGGAGGCGGGAGGAGGAGGGGGATCTGGTCAAGGAGGTGATACAGAGACTTGTGGCCGACAGACTTGTTGGTCAGGAACATCGGGGATCTGCTGCGGCATGATTGTGGGGTGAGTCACGACATTCTGGAATATTATATTCACTCCAGGAGGGCTATTCTAAATTCCCGTGTCGTCTCGTTTCACGTGATACGGGCTCACTGCACACTGGAGTGCTATCTATTTAACTTGTTAGTGACGCCGTATCAATTGATACGAGACGACACGGGAATTTAGAATAGCCCCCCAGAGCATGAGGAGGCGGGGGAGGAGGGGGACCTGGTCAAGGAGGTGATACAGAGACTTGTGGCCGACAGACCTGTTGGTCAGGAACATCGGGGATCTGCTGCGGCACGATTATGGGGTGAGTCACGGCATACTGGAATATTATATTCACTCCAGAGCATGAGGAGGCGGGAGGAGGAGGGGGACCTGGTCAAGGAGGTGATACAGAGACTTGTGGCCGACAGACCTGTTGGTCAGGAACATCGGGGATCTGCTGCGGCATGATTATGGGGTGAGTCACGACATTCTGGAATATTATATTCACTCCAGAGCATGAGGAGGCGGGAGGAGGGGGACCGCGTCAAGGAGGTGATACAGAGACTTGTGGCCGACAGACCTGTTGGTCAGGAACATCGGGGATCTGCTGCGGCATGATTGTGGGGTGAGTCACGGCATACTGGAATATTCTATTCACTCCAGAGCATGAGGAGGCGGGAGGAGGAGGGGGACCGCGTCAAGGAGGTGATACAGAGACTTGTGGCCGACAGACTTGTTGGTCAGGAACATCGGGGATCTGCTGCGGCATGATTGTGGGGTGAGTCACGGCATACTGGAATATTATATTCACTCCAGAGCATGAGGAGGCGGGGGAGGAGGGGGACCTGGTCAAGGAGGTGATACAGAGACTTGTGGCCGACATACCTGTTGGTCAGGAACATCGGGGATCTGCTGCGGCATGATTGTGGGGTGAGTCACGACATTCTGGAATATTATATTCACTCCAGAGCATGATGAGGCGGGAGGAGGAGGGGGATAAGGAGGTGATACAGAGACTTGTGGCCGACAGACCTGTTGGTCAGGAACATCGAGGGTCTGCTGCGGCATGATTATGGGGTGAGTCACGACATTCTGGAATATTATATTCACTCCAGAGCATGAGGAGGCGGGAGGAGGAGGGGGATCTGGTCAAGGAGGTGATACAGAGACTTGTGGCCGACAGACTTGTTGGTCAGGAACATCGGGGATCTGCTGCGGCATGATTGTGGGGTGAGTCACGACATTCTGGAATATTATATTCACTCCAGAGCATGAGGAGGCGGGAGGAGGAGTGGGACCTGGTCAAGGAGGTGATACAGAGACTTGTGGCCGACAGACCTGTTGATCAGGAACATCGGGGATCTGCTGCGGCATGATTGTGGGGTGAGTCACAACATTCTGGAATATTATATTTACTCCAGAGCATGAGGAGGCGGGGGGAGGAGGGGGACCGCGTCAAGGAGGTGATACAGAGACTTTTGGCCGACAGACCTGTTGGTCAGGAACATCGGGGATCTGCTGCGGCATGATTGTGGGGTGAGTCACGACATACTGGAATATTATATTTACTCCATAGCATGAGGAGGCGGGGGAGGAGGGGGACCGCGTCAAGGAGGTGATACAAAGACTTGTGGCCGACAGACCTGTTGATCAGGAACATCGAGGGTCTGCTGCGGCATGATTATGGGGTGAGTCACGGCATTCTGGAATAACATTTTAGATACAAAAAAATGATATTGAGTTTCGCTGTATCAGATGGTTCCACATTAGGGAAGTCTCCCTCATTTCTTTTAACACAAATCAAAATATGAAGAAACACAGTTTTAAAAAACAAATTCTAACAAATATATTTTCTCTTTCAGTAATTTGTGTAGTGAGCCCTGATGTCATTTCTAAGTCCACAACAATGTGTTACCATGGTGAATACTTTGTTGCCATGGCAATGCTATGACGTCAATACCGATTACTGTCTTTAAACAAGGTTAAATAATTTTCTTTTAAAAGTCGGAGATTTCTATCAATATTTCTTTAACAATTACTTGGAAACAATTTATCCCACAATATTAATGTTTTATTGGTCTACATCCTAGACATGTATTCTTTCAATATTTCATGTTATTAATACATTCTGTAACCGGGGAGAGTTCCATATCACAGTTAATTTGCATTTTAACGGTGTGTTTCGCGAGTGAGACTTGGCTGGGTGAAGCAACTGTCTCTTTAGATTCTGACGTCCATCTGACGTCTCAACAACTTTACCTTATTGTTGACTTCATACTTCCGAATAAAGCTGTTGAAGATTCAAGTATTTCCATCCGAAAGACTCTGTGACATTTACAGCACGGGCCTCCACAACCCGCGCCGTCGAGAGACTGATAACAGGTGGAGGGATGTCGTCACACTAACCCTAAACACCCCAGTCTAGGACAATACAGACAGTATCACCGGGAAAGTAACCATCAACCGTAACATTGAAACTCTATACTAACGTATTATTTGTTTACAGATGTCGAGCACTTGCGGCCAAGAATTCTGAAGACATCGATCCTATAACAATGGTGTCCAGTGTTTAATATTTATGATTTGCCAAGTCCATATTTAAGATATAAGTTATTAAATACAAATCGATGTATGAAATAAATTAAGCGTGTGTACTACCTTTTATCGTCTGTCTTACCTTTCGAGGTTTTGATGTAATTTCACACAACTTGGACTAACCAACGTTTTCTTTTTCACCAGTGAAACAACATTAAATAACTTAAGTGTATCTAATATCTTGTAAAACTATGTAGGAAAACGCTCTGTGTAACGCGTTGATGAGCGAGCACAGACAGGCGCAACACCTCGAACCGAAATTATGTATATCGAAAATATCATTAAAAGCCAATAATTCTTGAATTTCGTCAGACTCAAGTATAAAAATCTCAAAATTGTCCTAAAACATTAGTCCCAATAACCATGCAAAGCTTGAACCTTTTGAACCTTTCTGATTGAACTGTTCCTCGTTAATATTCAAAAATCACAGGATCTCTTAAAAAAAAATACCTGGGACCACTCATATGATAAAAGTGTGTGTACTTACACAATATTATATCGATCTGTTGAATGGTCATTATCAGTTTCATACGTTTGAAAGTTTCTACTCTAACTACCTTGGAACTATAAAGAGTCGAAGTAGCCGTGATCAACATTTTCGAGAAATTTGACAGCCAACACGCAAAATGTCCGTAAAACGTCAATAACTTTTGGATTTAAACATAGATTAGTCTGAAAATTGTCAAAAATGCAGATAATGTTAGTCCCAATGACCATGCACAGTTTTAAGTTGATCAGTCATACGGTTCAAGTTTAAATTTAAATAATTACATAAAAGATTTTTTTAAATTTTAACCAATAGGAGGATTTGGCTGAAACTTTGTAAGATTGGGTACAATGTTGGTCGCCATGACTTGTCAAAATTTCAAATTGATCGGAACTACCAATCGAAAGATATTTTTTTTTAATGTGAACCAATCACATGAGCCCGTTCAAAAACGATCCCAGGGACCGCATAGATTACGTTAGTATATGTGCAAAATTTCAGATCGATTGGTTGTGCCGTTTGATTTGGGCAGTGAACACAAAAAAAAACAAAAAAACAAAAAAAACAAAAAAACAAAAAAAAACCAAACACACAGAGAAAGTGCCGTAAGAGTACCGTGGTGACGCTCGCTACGCTCGCTCAAAAATATCGTCAAAAAAGCAGAGAATCACAGCTATTTTGCGTGCCATTAAGATGGCGACGGCAACAATGAGATGACATCACATGCAACCTATGAATTGACGATTCCATAAAATATGATGATAATATCAGTGTGGCTCTGATTTACGAAATTATTCATATTATGCAGTGTGATTTCCAGATATCTATTGACGGTTGTAACTCATTGTTGACACACGTCAAATGGTACACTCAAACCAATTAAAAACTGTACTTTGCTCAAAACGGATTGACTGCTGTTCAGATTCCTTGACAGTCAATCCTTGTTATTATCAATGAAATCAAAACTAACCTACTAGAGTTAAAAAATGCATTAGCACAGATTTCTGGGAAGATGCCATCAAACCTTTATCAGACAATTCGTTGCTCTCGAGGTACCGATCCATACTTTATGGAATCGTCTATTAATCATGCCTTGTCGGATGATTTATATGACTGACAGGCAGTATCACTAGACGTTGAATTGCATGTCTCATATCACTCCAGGGTTATAATTAATTAATTATTATCAACATAACTAGTCTACCACACAGAGTGTGCCTACCTTCTAGCAGTGTTAAGGTACGTTTACAGCTCGGCGTTCGACGTTCGACGTTCGACGCTCTGCGCTAGCGCTGAGAGATGAACATGGTTTATCTTTGACCTTGAACGCCAGCGCTCGGCGTTGGCCAATCAGGAGGCTCAACGTCGAGCGCTGAGCGCCGAACGTCGAACGAACGCCGAGCTGTAAACGTACCTTTACTCAGAAGCAAAGCTCACTGCCATGGATCTCTACCGCTGGTTAATTCGTTCATTTCAACACTACTACGTAATCTGGCTTCAATGGGTAATCGAATTCATACTTATTTTCATTAATAGACTAGGTACAGAATATACCAATATATTTATCGAAAAAATAATCGTATTTAACTTTGAGGTCGTATCTGAGATCAAGTACTCCAGTTTGCGGCATTATTTTGTCAGTTAGGCTGTAATGAGTCGCTACTATCTGATACAAAACTTCATTTTAAAAACCAAAATATACTTGGCGCATCGATTATTAGGGCAGGGTAGGTAGATTTTATGCACACTTCTCATCTGGCCTATATTTCTAAACTATCTAGTATATGCGATGCGCCAAGTATATTTTGGTTTTGAAAATGAAGTTTTGACTTGGCACATTTTTTGATATTATTACTTTTCAGTGCTGTTTTTTTATGGGGATTTCAATTACTGCAGATGATTTAAGTTACATTTTCACATCCGTCCATGTTACATTATGGAAAAAAAATCAGGATTATTTTTCAAGATATCTCTTAAAATAATCCCGTAGGTAATACATGTTTTTGTTTTCGTATTTGCATTTGATATTGTTTGATGTATATTTCAAGAAAATTTGAAGAGTTTCTATTTAACAAGGACTTTTGGTGGAAATACTTTAAGAACAGTGCGATTCCCGTTCGCTTATCCAGGCCTTTCAATGTGTACCTCATATCTTTGCAGAGATCCAAAGTCAAGATCATCCGAGCCACCGAGAAGGACCGACCTCAGATAGCCAGGTTCCTCATCCGTCACTTCTTCACCAGCGAACCTCTATCCGTTGCCAACCGCAACGGCGACCACCCTCTCGACGAAGACGTCAACAACACCCTCCAGTACCTCGTCCAAGGACACTCCCTCCTCGCCCACATGGACGACATCCTCGTCGGCGTCAGCATCAACCGCGTGATGTTTGACGATGAAGTCGACATCAGAAGGAAACTCTACGAGAAATGTGTTCACGAAAGACTGAGGGAGGAGTACAAGTTCTTGTGGTTTGTTGAGAAGAAGGCGGACTTCTTCAGGAGATTTGGTATTAAGGAATGTTGCTGTATTGAGGCTGTAGCAGTGGATCCTCGGGCTACTAAGAAAGGAATTGCCATTATCCTCGGCGACGCCAGTAATCGCCTGGGAAGAGAGTTGGGATTTGAATACGGGAGAATTGATACGTCCAGTTTCTACTCTGCCAGACTATGTCGGCAATTCGGGATGAGAAGAGTGTTCTCGGTGGGTTACGACGACTACAAGGATGATGATGGGAGAGCGATATTCCAGATTCCAGAGCCGCACAAGGAGTACAGCGTCTGGTGCGACAAGATGTGAACTATTTCATTTGTATTTATATTTTTATTTTCATCAAATTATACATATTAAATTACAATGTGCTCTCACCTTTATGTGAACATGTGTCGGGAAGTGTGCTCCTGACTTCTTGATCTGTTGACGTGCTGCCAATAGCATACGAGTTGTGTTGTGTTGGTTCTATATCCTACTCAGACCCAGACATAACTTAATTTGCAAGGATTTTGGTGAAATTCATGTTTCTATTATAATAAATATTAAATATCATTTACAAAATATTTTTTTAAATATTTTCACCTTAGAAATACATAATTATAAAATTATAATAATCATTTAAAATTTAAAAACATCAATCCTATTGCCTTTGTAACAGACAAACAGATACGTATACTCAGTTCAAGTTGAAGCAAACATTTTAGATGGGTTTATTATCAGTATTTATCAACATAAATAACTGAGCGAAATACCTAGAAGACTTATATTTATATTGACTAGTATTTCTGGATAATAGACATCATTTGATTAGTGTTTAATTAAAAGTATAGGTAACACCAACGAGATATTGCAATAATCAATTTGTATGCAATATCTTTTGTATGCGCAATCTATATGTCACGTGACACTTCACTCACGACTTTTAGCGTGATTGTGCGTGAGCGTGCTCACATCTGCTATAAAAGCCGTGAGTGTGCAATTTTTACTGGTCACGCGTGAATCAGAACACGCATGCCATGCGTGACTGATATTCACAAAATATGAATATTACAAAGAATTAAAACGTACGAAATGATTTTGGTTGAGATTTAGGTACATTATCTGGTTTACTTTTCAGTTATCGTAAGCATTTTTTTTCTTTACATAGGATATTCTTAACGTACTAGGTATATAGGTGGAACATTTTTATATTCTTGTGTCATACTCGTACTTATCATTGTCAATTGTCTAAAAGTAACTCATTCACTGAAATATAGTTTTTACTGATAACCCGGTAGCTCAGTTGGTAGAGTATCTCGGAAGTTCGTGGATTCGAGTTCTACTCGAGGAAAATCTTTTTATATTGTAGTTGGTATTTATTAACTCATTTACTGTTGTTCACTATTCTTGACAATTCATTTGATATTCTTGCCGCTTTTTTATCCATAATGTCTGATAAGAATAGCCATTTCAACATCACATATTGCATTCTATTGCGTTATAAATAAAATACGCCCTGCCGGGCATGCCGTAAACATAATTTTCAAATTACCAACAGAACAGATGTATTTGTGTTTTGGCCAGATTGTCATTTCAGTTCAGATTAGTTACCATACTGTATTTTCACATGATTAGCTAATTTGAAGACCATTGATTTAGGCATCTTACAAAATATATGCTATGAATTTATAAGTACATATATATGTAAAGTTGGTCAATCCAAAGTTACATTTCTTCTCAGCTACATACCACACAATAATTCTTAGTAATAAAAGTTGGATTGTGTATCACATGACCTTATAGTCCAGTAATTTTGTGATTATACCCACCACTAATTGCAACAGAAGGTTTCAATACATGAATCGATTCAGAAAAATGCCTTCTACAACATATACAAAATCCTCCCGAATCCGAGTGCCGGAAGTACTTTTTAATCAAATTTTAAGTTAATTTCCCATGTTAATTCCATCTTCCAAAAAAAATAAAAAAAAAAAATCATGTAACTCCGATTTTGACGAAACTTGGCAGAATTTTTCACCATTCTAAATGAACACAAATAGCTCTCTTAGCGTTTTCCTCTAAATCTCATCGTTTGGAAAATATGGCCCATTGAAAAGTAATATTTCAGTCAGTTTTCGACGATTTAGGCCACTTTGAGTGTAATTTGACGTTTTGCGAGGTCCATATTTCCCAAACGATGAGATTTAGAGGAAAACGCTAAGAGAGCTATTTGTGTTCATTTAGGATGGTGAACAATTTTGCCAAATTACGTCAAAATCGGAGTTAAAAGAGAAAAAATTTGGAAGTTGGAATTAACATGGGAAATTAACTTTAAAAGTGATTAAAAAGTACTTCCGGCATTCGAATTCGGGAGGATTTTGGATATGTTGTAGAGGGCATTTTTCTGAATCGATTCATATATTGAAACCTTCTGTTGCAATTAGTGGTGGGTTCAGCTCCTTTTTTGCTTTAAATTACTGGGCTATTAGGAACCTAACCAAAACAAAGTATGGTTTTGTAAGAATCAACGTAAGTGACTGTGTGCAAGTGGTAATTCGTGAGTGTGCGTGAGCATGCATGAGTCATAACAAATCCTGCGTGAGTGTGCGTAAAACACATGTGCGCGTGCGTGAGTGCCCGTGAGTAAAACACGTGTGCGCGTGCGAGAGTGCGCGTGAATGAATCATCGTGTCCGCGTGCGTGACCGTGCGTGGTTCTAATAAAGCCTGTCTTCCATGGACGCAATGTTTCCACCGCGATGTTTTGCCGCCGCGTCAAGGTATTTCCGACGATCTCATTGGCTGAAGCTAGACAGGGCATGCGCACAGCACCACTTCACAATACTACTTCCGCCGCAACCGCAATGCGATGTGAATATATTGAGATTGGTTCTACTTTCAGCGGCGATTCGCGAGACGTCACGTGTTGCTGCGATTCGAGTTCTGATTGGCTGAGACCCGCTCGGGGGGCAAAACATCGCGTTGCGGCAAACACCGTCACCATGGAAGTTGGCTTAAGACTGATGGTCAGTAGTTGCGCATGAGTCTCAGCACCTCGTCATAGACCAGCTCTCTGCCGCGTGAAGCTAGCACCAGGTCCATGTGGTTGCAGAGCTCCGGAGCCAGTCTCACGACAGCGATCACGTGGGGCAGGTCGTTGCGCAGTCGCATTACAGCCTGCAAGAGATCATATGAGGAACAATTAGGTTTAACATTCTCTCTTTCTTTTAAAAAATATAATTTTAAGTAAAATAATACCTCTTTTCAAATCTTTCATTAAACATTCACCTCGGATCAAAACTAAACGAAACGCACTTCTTTCCACTCGACCCAATGGGCTCATATTTGCCCGATTTCCCGCCGAGACAAGCAGCCCGTTTGGCTTGTCAGTGATGCGCGAGGACGCGACTGCTCACCTCTGGATTCAGCAGGGCGTCGTTCTCGGCGTAATGCAGCGACACGGGCGCCGTGACCTTGGACAGATCGTACGCGGGCATCGGGCGTCGCTTCCGCGTGGCGTCGTACATCTGGAACCGGTCTGAAACCAGCCACTCTTACGTCTCGCGAAGGAACGTTGTGGAGCAAACATGCAACGGGGCAGTCCAGTAAATAAGTGCCAGGGCGCCGGAAACGAACATAAGTCGTATAGCACTTACGATCCGGGGGGTGGGGAATAGGGGGGTAAGATCCCCCAATTTTGATCCCGGCGGGATTTTTTTTGGAAAAATTTACTATTTTAGTGATTTTACGCAATTGGGACCAAAATTTAAATAGATTTTAAAAAATGAACTAGTGTAACAACAGTTATAGATGCAATTTATTTGCATAATTGCATAATTGCATAAATTTGCATAAATTGCCGCTCTGGGCCGCCCTGGCCCCACTACATCCCTGCAAACATGGACCATTGTGACACGCATCGTGACGTAAAGGCGACGTAACAACTTAACATTATTTTCGTTGCGTCACCGTTGCGTCAACTGTAGTTAGGTTAGACGGTTTATCTGAGAGCTTTCTGTGATAAATTGCGGTTTAAATATACTTGTTCGTTTGCTTGCTTCATTGTGCAAAACATGCGTAACCTTTTTCTTACAGGGAAAGATCAGAATTGGAGATCAAAACTATTTCGAAAGTTTTCTTGTGCATTGGTTTAGGAGTTAATGGAATGCGCATTGTGAGAATGAAATAAACCGACATTGTGAAGACTGCAAGACGAGAGAACAGTTGCAATAGAAATCTGTGAAGACCGTGGAATGGTGGAAAGGGGATAATAATGATTGACAAGAAGTTTAGATAGGAGGAAGGAGAACAGAGAAGAGCGATAGAAAAATGATTAGTAGTTTTCTAACAGTTCTAATATATCCCCATAAAAAACACTCCGTGTAAAAATACCCGCCAAGTCTCTTCAACTATAAAAAAATAGAAGAAATCTAAAAATTCAACACTGAAAAGAAGTGATATCAAAAAATGAGCCAAGTCAAAACTTAATTTTAAAAACCAAAATATACTTGGCGCATCGTGTATATAAATAGTATAGAAGCATATGCCAAAAATTAAATGTACCTAAATATATATAATATACCTATAATGCCCTTAAAAACGATGCGCCAAGTATATTTTGGTTTTTAAAATTAAGTTTTGACTTGGCTCATTTTTTGATATCACTTCTTTTCAAGGTGAATTTTTAGATTTCTTCTATTTTTTTATAGTTGAAGAGACTTGGCGGGTATTTTTACACGGAGTGTTTTTTATGGGGATATCACTTATTTTTTTAGTTTATTTACACAACTTGTAACACACATCGGAGCAACAATGACCAATTACTTTTAAAAAATACGCCATTTCCGAATTGGTTAATACGAAAAATTGTGTTTGGTGCTCAATATACCTAAGCTTAAAGTGATATTCCATGAAGAATTGCGCAAGCTTCGTTACAATCAGTCCAGCCGTTTTCGAGATATGGTATCACTTCCGGTTTTCAAAATGGCGACTAAAATTACTGCCACATAGAATTTATTTCTATAAATGTTATGTATCATTAAAGTTCGTTCACGATAAGAATATCACTGACGTTTTAGTCGATCACGTCGTTCATTGGTCAGTCACTTGAACACTGCTCTGTCAATGGCAAGACTTTCTTCTTTGTATTATTGAAATTGTATAAATTATGTCAAATACACAATTTTTAATAGTATTAAATATTATAAAATTCAATAAAATTGATTTATTTTTATCTACAGCCGTATTATACACATTTTTTGATTATTATATTGATATGTACATGTTTAGGTATACATTCACTTGACTACGGTAGTACACGCCGCCATTACGGCTTGCAATTCTAATCGTGAATGAACTTTATAAGCCTTCTGAATATGTAGTTATTGTAGTAAGAGGTCATTTAAATCTAGTTCTTCATTTTCATGACGTCATTTCCGGTTTCGGTAATAGTACATCTCTACTTTAACTATTGATATTCCATAAAGATGACCGTCTGAATCATTTGGCGCTGGTTTAATTCCTAACGGTCTAGCTGTTTTCGAGATAATACGTCACTTCCGGTTTCAAAATGGCGGCTTCCTGTTGGTTTTATAAAAAGGCACCTCAGACGCCAAAAGTGCACATGTGGTGAAAATTTCAGATCGATCGGCTCAGCCGTTTAGGCTGTGGCGGTGATTGCGGTGTTTCCAGATATCATCATCATCATCATCATCATCAGATCAAGATAGGTTTTAAAAGGGGTGTAATTTCACGTTTTTCACGGCCCTCTAGCTCGCAAACGGCATAACATATTGTTCCCTAATTTGGTATATGTAGTGGGGTGGGCCATAGCTCGAAATTAAGATATATCGCAACAATGTGAGTTTTTCTAATTTTAAGATCCAGTAGGCCGAAAATGCCGTGTTGTTGCTTACAGTAAAAGTGGTTGGTCTGCTCCTCAGTTTATTATGCATATACGGTATGTTGAGTGAGTGTGAGTGTACGGTACGACTTGGCTGGGTGGAGCGACCGCTCCACTAGATAGAGGCAAATTCAGACTTGCAACGTTTGGTTCTCGTCCCAGTCACTTTGGTATGAACCAAGTCGCTCTACCAAAAGGTGCAGTGCGTATTGAGCTTGCAGAAGATGTTTGTGTAACTGTCAATGAAACACAACCGCATGTTTACAACTCTGTGTGGACTCACCGGCGGCCATGTTCTCAGCGAAGTGAGCCACTGTGTGTGTCGACGCCCCGGCGATATGCGACCAGAACTCCGGCTGTCTTGTCTGTGGACAACAAGAACTCTGCAACCAACTTGAACACACATCCAGGTGTAACATGGAGCTGACATACTGTATAGGTTCAACGCAGAGCATTATGGTAACTGTTTAGTTCTAGGGGGCTTGTTCCCTTGCCTTCATGTTTCAAACTACGTCAACCCTCGAAATCCGTAGTGCCAAAATCAAAAAAAAAAATATATCCTCTGGAGTATAATGATCCTCCAAGTAAGCGCCATTCATGTCTCTTATGTGTGTAGGTTACACAGCTATCAATTTTCATAAAAAAAAAACGTGAATGGTTCTTGATGATGTAGAATGTATGCATTTATTCGCGCATTGAGATCATGCTTAGCGCCGCTACAACGGCAGTATTGAATGCTTTCGCCGATTTTGGAGGTCGCACTTCTTTACCATATTCTGGCTTTATGTGCGATCAAATTTGTGTGCGATCAAATTGCGTCTACAAATTAAAATACGATAACTAAGAAGAATGATGTTGAACCGTGTCAGATTTTTCTGCAGTTTGATCAAATGTAAGACGATTTCAGAAAAGGTTACTAATAGTCCATTACGATAAAACGCGACGAATCCTGTGTCTGTATACATCGACTACATACTTGCAAATCCCAGACCAAGAAGCATGTGTCAATGATTCAAGACTTGCACTGAGCAACGCAAAGCTTGACGAGGAATCAACTGACCGTGTTGAACTGCCTGCTGGTTCCGAAGATCATCATGTAGGCCTGCAGACAGAGCGCTCTACCAACAACGCGATTACCACAGATGACGTCAGCCAGGTGGACCACTGTGCGCGTGCGCGGTACCAACTCCAGCAGACCGCCTTCGATGAAGCCCTCCTGGACAAAGAAACACATACTTTTATACATATTTTAGATATCTACGATTTATACTGTAATGAGATAAAACTCTTATGAAGAAATATATGAAACCCACCAGGAAAGAACATAACGTAATGTTCCTTCCCCTCTACAGCCAACACATTGACCCTTCATAATACCCTAAGTAACGATACTTCGTTACATTCCGTGTCCTGAGCACCCTATGCTACTAAATCTAATTCTTACAAAAATCCGACACTCTTATGGCTTTGTCATTTCCTAAAATTAAATCGACTATTTGTCATGGTTCTTCCAGTTTCGAACAGACTAGAATATGTTGATGATTCTGCATTTCTCATCTCAATCTTAATAGCCCTCTGTCCAAAACTTGTCTTGCATCAAGGCATCCCAGTACGTAAATTACTCAGCGAGTTACAGATAAGGTAAGACAGTTTGAAACCAGCTGAAGGAACCTTCTTCAGCTCAATCACAGGATTTGGTGTTCACTATCTTCATATCTCCAATTTACTACACTTAGGAATTGTAGGTGATGATAAGGACAGAATAAAAGATCACCCACCACCATGATGTCCATGAAATATCGGCTGAGCGTTTGCACAGTGCTGCGTGGTCGTCCATGTGTCGCCACTGGTGCCAACCCCACCATCAGCCTGATCTTGTCGTTGTACTGCGGCTGCGTGGAGAGCAGGGTGAACAAGATGGTGGTCCCCATGGAGTGTCCGATGTAGAAGAGACTGGGTTGTGACGTGGTGGACAGGATGTAGTCGATCATAGCGGGCAAGTCGCTGACGCCCATCTCATGGAAACTGAAAGCAAAGACCAAACGGTAATCCCAACGGCTGGTGTATTGGATACCTCGGTTCTCGTCAGATCGCCACATTGAGCGGGGTCAGTAGTTGGATGGGTGACCATTCAACTCTGCCTTGCCTGTTGCTGCCGTTGGGCCAGAGAGGCTGAGGTGGTTGGGGGTTAGTGTGACGACCTCCCTCCACCTGTTATCAGTCTCTAGACGGCGCGGGTTGTGGAGCCCCGAGCTCTAAATGTCACACCGTCCTTCGGATGGGACGTTAAGCCGTTGGCCCCTTGGTATATTTCATAGGAGTAGGCTACATGCCTGGCTCTGTTGAGAATATTAGCTTAATCGACGATCAACTCTTCCTCGGGGATAACTTCCACTTCATGTCATCGACGTTGTAGCTTTCCTACTGTTGCTTAAATGGTTAGCCATTATTTCTAAATGTTAAATCATCATTTTCGTTAAATTTTAATGAAAATCGCTGTACTGACCAGCGCTGCATTTAACGTCTTCACAGGTGGGTGATAGGGCGCGTCAAAGCGAGGAAGATATTTCTTCCGCTGTGAGCGCCATGAGCGGTTTGTGGGAAAGAGTGTTGTCATTTTGTTTGGTTCGTTCTCTTTCAAATGTATTAAACAAAACCTTTTATTTATAGGTATTATTTCCCCCATAGTCTACAGATATTATTTGTAAAATATATTTAAACTCATCTTATATTGCACATTTTAAATGCCAATTATTGTTGATATAAAATAATTTTTCATAAAATATATTGAAATATTTGTGCAGATATTCCGTAACATTTTAACATCAAATTCACCGCCTTCCCAAGTGACACACTGACTGATTATTTATCAAGCTTCTGTCCTCTACCCAGATGTCGGATCCGTCGGATTTGCACATGTTCATTCTTTATGTCACATTTTCACACTCTTCCTGTTCTAAGATCTTGGCAATCGTTCTTCCAAACGTAACGTAATTAAATCATACATGCATGACCCATTAGATTGATTGTTTTGTATTGAGCTATTGATCGTTGTTTTAAATATTTTGTGATCAATTTTAATCATTTTGTATACAATCAATTAACCCTGATATCATAATATTTGCTGATCAGTGCCTCCTGGACTACACTTAACTTGTTTTATGTCAAATTTAACTAGTCTTCTACTTTGAAAATGTGTGAACCAACGCTCTTCGATGTCGGGCAGGAAGATGCTACAGTAGAAGATAAAAACGAGCTGCATCTTGAAGACATGTCGCGACATCTATCGGAGAACTCACTGCAACTGATAATAGAAGTTGTCAAACTAAAAGGAGACGCTTTAAATATTGCTTCTTCACTTGCACATCAAACTGAACAGCTCGCTCAGCAACAAGCGTTCATCACGGCGTTGAAGATGGAGTTAAGTGAAGAACAAGTGCTGAGGGAGAGATCGAGGAATGAAAGTAAACATCTGGAAGAGAAGATGGCAGTGATGGAGAGAAAGTTTTTTGCGAAGGAAGCTGAGTATGAAGCTGAATGCAGGCGTCTGGGAGTTCAGTTGGTGAATGAGTTAAAAGTTAGCAAGGATATGAAGCAAGGATATCAACAGGTACAGACAACGCATTAAGTCGTGATAATTCTTCACCCTTACAGAATATCATGATACCACCACTCGTACAGCGAAGCTCGATAAGTTGCCTACAGTTGCAACTACTTAATTTTTCTGTAATCTGAGTAGACCGTCATTAAACAAATGCTAATTCGACAATTCAAGTATAAAGATTTTCGTTTATTCGACAGATCTCTGGATTTTGATATCAATCGTTAGGAAGATTAGCGTATTTTTAAAATGCTTTTTCTTATAGATTTTTTAGAGGAATAAGAAGAGAAGAAGAGAGTGTTTTAGAGTTGATGAGATCATACTATGATGCGTTTAACATCTGGAGCCCAAGTCTTGAAAAAAGCGTTTTGAAACCGTCTGGCGTTTTCATTGATCAAAACGTAAAAAAGTTGACGACTATACCTTAGCTTTCAACTTTTTTATGTTTTGATCAATGAAAACGCCAGACGGTTTCAAAACGCTTTTTTCAAGACTTGGGCTCCAGAACGACACAGCGATAAAAATAATAGTGATGAAACCTGTTTAACCAGGGGTTACACAGTTGTAGTTTTATTTGAAGAATTACCAAAAAATTCAGTTTTAGCAATAAAATCTTAATTTCCCTTCAGGCGCGTAGGAACTTCATTTTGAGTGGGGGGGTCAAAATTATGGGGATCAATGAATGTGAGGAAAAGTAGTCGTCGTTACAATGGGGTCTGGGAAGCCCGCAACCCAAATTGCCCCGCAGGGCCTTTTTTGAATTTTTGATACAAAAGAATCGAATTTGAAGCTATTTTTGTATATTTTTCAAAGAAATTTACAATGTGTGAAATGCAATATTCTGTGGAAACTTTAAGAAATGTAATATAATTTGTAGCTATTTTTGTTTTTAATACCCATTATTGGCCCCGCAGGGAATTTTTTGGGTTATTGATACAAAATAATCGAGCTTAATGCTATTTTAGCATACTTTTCAAAGAAATTTAAAATGTATGAAATGCAATATTCTGTGGAAACTTTATACAAATGTAATATAACTGTAACTATTTGTTTTTATAGAATCCCCATTGGCCCCGCAGGGAATTTTTTGAGTTTTTGATGCAAAAGAATCGAATTTGAAGCTATTTTGGCATCGTTTTCAAAGAAATTTAAAATTTGTGATATGCAATATTCTTGGGAAACTTTGACAAAATGCATTATAATCTGTAAATTTTGTTATTCTATAAAATCCCTAAAGATAATCGATTATGAATAGATTTTGGAATTGCTTTGAAAACGGTGCTTATTCGGTATCATAGTTTAACGTGTAATTATTAAATTGTATTCATGAGGATGATCATGTTGGACAAATGAGTTATTGTCTAATTGGATAATACCTCTGTTCAATTAGCTTTGCAAAACTTGTGAAAATTTTGAGAATTCAACCTCATAATGGAGCAAATTTGTGCATTTTTGGATCTCTTTATCAAAATTTGTGTGTATCTGGGGGTTATATCTGGGGGTGTCAAGATGAAAAGTGGGGGGGTCATTGACCCCCACTCCCCCCCCCCCCTTCCTACGCGCCTGTTTCCCTTCCCTATAACAAAATTAATATGAATTCACGTATTTGCTGGTTCGAAGTGAATAAAAAGTGTTATTCTATTTGTGCACCAACTTAAAAAGTAACAGCTATTAGGTAATATTATACAATCAGTTCGATATTATATTGATTTGTATCTAATTTTACATACATTTTTATGTATAATATTTATGTTTTATGTTTAAATTTTTTTATTTTTCATAATGCAATTTTTGTGGAGTCCCAGTTACTTTCCGCTTTTTACAAATGAATGTATCCAAGGTTTGATGGTTATAGGAGCTGTTTAAGTGTTTACAATAACAATCAAATATTTTCTGATCAATGATTCACATACTGATTGATATTATAGATCAAATTATGTTGTCAGCCTTGACACCAGGTTTCATTTAATTAACCGATTTATTTTATTGGGAAGATATATTAAATACAAATTACATTCAAATCGACGATCTTAACTTCATTTTAATATAAATGAATTTTTAGATAAAATAATTAAAAATAATGATTAAATAATTTTTGTGTATTAAAATTAAATAGTTTAAATACTCCAAAATGTATTATAACAATCTTGATATTATCAATACCAATGAAATCCTAATGCACCAACCAACTATATTTGTTTTAACTGAAAGTAAATTATTAGTTCCGATAAAAGAAATGTGGTTGTTGTTAAGTTATGTTTGTTCGATCGACATAACATTGACTTCCTTATCTGTGTGATCTATCTGGGCCTGAGGAACACAACCCAGTAATTCAGTCATCCCTCTGTTGACAAATAACTATGGGGTTTGCTGTAGGCAACTTATCGAGCTTCGCTGTATGAGTGGTGGTATCATGATATTCTGTAAGGGTGAAGAATTATCACGACTTAATGCGTTGTCTGTACAGTTGAAGCTAGACGAATTGCTGCTGGAGAATGAACAGTTGAGAAGTGAAGAGATGGTGAAAGATGAGGAGATTGGCAAGCTTCGTGAGACAATTATTCGTGAATATAAAATGGAAAGACGCAAATGTCAAAGCCGTGTAGATGTCAATACTGAAACCATCTTGTATGAGAGACAGAAAGCTGACGCCGCAGTACAATGTGAGGATTCAGCTTTAGATCCAATGTTTCAGCAGCAGTTAAATCAATCACAAGCGGATGTTCAACGCAAGAATATTCAACTGCAAACGCTTGTCCGACTGATCGAACACAAATATCTCGAGGGGAACGCAAAAGACTCGACTATACAGAATCTTCAATCGAAAATTAAGTTGCGTGGCCGTGATGTTGACTTGTCAGAATAAGAAATTGGAGACGGAAATGTCGCAGAATTGTGTGCTGACTATTGATAAGTAATATGGCGGGAATGATTTACGAGATGGCTGAAGAATATATAAGTTTAAAGATGGCAAGATAAATTGCTGTTCAGATAAGAGCGAGGGATTTGGAGACCTGGGAGATGCGTCAAAAAGTTTGTAAGCTTTATGCCGAGCTAACATATGTGTAACCGATCAACGGTGTGACATATCTCATGGTACCTAGTATATTGTGTGTGGTGTAGTATGTGGATTTACTTGTAGGAGTGTTTGCCCGTATTTTGTCGTATTATATGATACATGGACATTTAAGAGTGATTTGGTAGTTAATAATATATTATGGGAGTTTAATGGGAGTTTGAATTATTGTGATAATTGTACCCCATAAAAAACACTCCGTGTAAAAATACCAGCCAAGTGTCTTCAACTAAAAAAAATCCCAGAAAAAAACACTCCGTGTAAAAAAGGCAGCCAAGTCTCTTTACTTGAAAAAAATTCAACACCGAAAAGGAGTGATATCAAAAAAGGAGCCAAGTCAATGACATTTCCAAATATTTAATCGTATCTTTGAAATAAAAGTATAAACACCGAGAAATACTTTACAAAAGGACTTGGCGCATCGTTTTTTTAAAGACATCATTCTATCCTAAAAGTGGAAAGAAATTTACAAGTAGGTACATTTTCCTCTTTCTATTAGAGCCAGAATCTATGAATCAAGCTACTTTTAGTAATGACTATTTTATAGTTTTGTCAATGGCGATAGAAGCATGATTTTATGCTGTAATATATAAGTAATATAAGGGTGAAAGAATTACATAACAATTGGAAGTGGTGAGAATGTAGGTTTCTTTGGAAAACTTCCATGGAGTCAGGAGTCAGGATCCTCATCAGTGTGTTGTGTCTAATGTCCGCCCGTCCGATCGGGTAGCTCAGTTGGTAGAGCTCTCGCCCGGCAAGTGAGAGGTCCCAAGTTCGTGCCCCGGTTCGGTCGGATATTTTTCACAACACACATCCCTTCATATCAATTGGAAGTGGGCTCATACATATTCTTGCAGTACTGTTAATATGGCGATATTAGACTGGTATCTTTTCATAATTTGATCTTGACTGAAGGAAATCATGAAACGTTGTCAAATAATTACTAACTAATGGAACACAATTATATATTTTTGAAGTGTCAAGTGTATAAAGTTAAATTTTTTAATAGAAATTCAATATGACTGTCTTCTTTGTGAAATGTATTTTTATAAAATGTGTATTAATAGAAATTGTTACATGATGAGAAGGTATAACGCATGAGACTTAATTATATTCACCACGAAACAATATTACGAAGATAACTATTGTGTATATTTATAGAAAGCATAGACAACAAGTTTCATAGCGTATATAATCATATAGAAAATATTTTACAGAAGGTATGTATAATATGTACCTAATTGAAAGATGTTTCCCTATTATTCTAAACATTCAAAATGACGGTTGTATATAAATGGCACATGCTTATGAATAGAAAAATGTCTTTAAAAAAACGATGCGCCAAGTCCTTTTGTAAAGTATTTCTCGGTGTTTATACTTTTATTTCAAAGATACGATTAAATATTTGGAAATGTCATTGACTTGGCTCCTTTTTTGATATCACTCCTTTTCGGTGTTGAATTTTTTTCAAGTAAAGAGACTTGGCTGCCTTTTTTACACGGAGTGTTTTTTTCTGGGATATCACTTCTTTTGTTAGTTTATTCATACAGCTTGTAGCACAGCTTGTGTCCGTGCAAGAACTTATTTCTTTAAAAAAATACGCCTATGCCGATTTGGATACTTAGAAAAGTTGCGTTTGGTATATAAGATTAAAATAATTATCCAAGAAGAATAGCTTTAAGTTTCGTTACAATCGGTCCAGCCGTTTTCGATATATGACGTCACTTCCGGTTTTAGCAATGGCGGCCGAAAATAATGTCGTCTTGAATTCATAATTATTACTCCTACACATTTCCAAAATTTGGTTGCAATCGGTACAGCCGTTTTTGATATATGACGTCACTTCCGGTTTTAACAATGGCGGCCGAAAATAATGTCGTCTTGAATTCATAATTATTAGTACAACACATTTCCAAAATTTGTTTGCAATCGGTACAGCCATTTTCGATATATGACGTCACTTCCGGTTTTAACAATGGCGGCCGAAAATAATGTCGTCTTGAATTCATAATTATTAGTACAACACATTTCCAAAATTTGATTGCAATCGGTACAGCCATTTTCGATATTTGACGTCACTTCCGGTTTTAACAATGGCGGCCGAAAATAATGTCGTCTTGAATTCACAATTATTAGTCCAACACATTTCCAAACTTAGGTTGCAATCGGTACAACCGTTTACGATATATGACGTCACTTCCGGTTTTAAAAATGGCCGCCGAGAACACTGCAACCTTGAATTTATAATTATTTACAAAGTACGTTTACTTATATCTATTTTAAAGTATAAAGTGGTGAATTTAGCGTCATTTAGCATATTTATGACGTCATTTCCGGTATAGGTCATAAAATGTGTGACGTCATTTCCGGTTTCGATATTTGAATCATCAAATATTACTGATTACATAAAGTTGACCGTCTAAATCGTTTAGCGCTGGTTTTGTTCTAATCTGTTTAGCCGTTTTTGAGACATGATGTCACTTCCGGTTTCAAAATGGCGGCTTCCGGTTGGTTTTATAACAAGTCAAATGAAATATCAAAAGTACAAACGTTACATAAATATCAAGACAATCGGATCAACAGTTGTTGCTGAAATGCAAATCGATGTATATTAAATTTCATGACGTCATTTCCGGTTTATTTAAAATAATGTTCAGTCTTTTGATATTGATAATCCATATAGATGACCGTCTGAAACGATTGGCGCAAATTTCGTTCCGATCGGTCCAACCGTTGACGAGATATGACGTCACTTCCGGTTTCAAAATGGCGGCACAAAAAATTCATGGGGACAAGGTTAAATCAGACGCCAAAAGTGCACACGTGGTAAAAATGTGAGATCAATCGGTTCAGCCGTTTAGGCTGTGGCCTGTTTACCGGATTTTAGCTCCAGCCTACTACTACTACTACTACTAAGATTATTATTATGAAAACCGCCCTAAAACACAGTTTTCACGGCCCTCTAGCGCGCAAAGGGCGTAACCTATTGTTCCCAAATTTAGTATATGTTGTAGGGTGGGCCATAGCTCGAAATTAAGATATTTCGCAACAATGTGAGATTTCTCAATTTTAAGATCCAGTAGGCCGAAAATGCCACTTTGATGCTTACAGTAAAAGTGGGTTTGCTCCAGCCTTTATATGAGAGTGTGCGCGCGCCGTCCGACTTGGCTGGCGTGGAGCGACCGCTCCACTAGATAGAAGAAATCTAAAAATTCAGCACTGAAAAGTAGTGATATCAAAAAATTGGCCAAGTCAAAACTTTTCAAAAAATACTTGGCGCATCATGCATATAAATAGTATAGAAGTAAATGAAATGTTCTCATCTATACATGTCCTAAAAAAACGATGCGCCAAGTATTTTTTGAAAAGTTTTGACTTGGCCAATTTTTTGATATCACTACTTTTCAGTGCTGAATTTTTAGATTTCTTCTATTTTTTTTAGTTGAAGAGACTTGGCTGGTATTTTTACACGGAGTGTTTTTTATGGGGATATCACTCCTTTTTTCAGTTTATTCTTACAGCTTGTAACATTATATTGTGGCACCAAAGACTATTATTCCTTTAAAAAATACGCCTTTGTGATTTGGTTGCTAAGAAAAGTTTTGCTTGTTGCTATGTAAATGCTATAAATAATATGCTATGAAGTATAGCGAAAGTTTGGTTCCAATCGGTCCAGCCGTTCTCGAGTTATGGCATCACTTCCGGTTTTCAAAATGGCGGCTGGCGTCAGTGCCACCTAAAATATGTATTTATAAATGTTATATAACATAAAAAATCTTCTGAATATATTGTTATAAAATATGATTTTAGTCTGATTTTTAATTTTTATGACATCATTTCCGGTTTCGGTAATAGTACATTTCTATTTAGACTATTGATATTTTATATAGATGACAGTCCGAATCGTTTGGCGCTAGTTTCGTCCCGATCGGTCCATCCGTTTTTGAGATATGACGTCACTTCCGGTTTCAAAATGGCGGCACAAAAAATTTGTAAGGGCAAGGTATCATCAGACGCCAAAAGTGCACATGTGGTAAAAATTTCAGATCGATCGGTTTAGCCGTTTAGGCTGTGGCCCTGTCAACAGTGTTTTCTGATATCTGAATCTGAATCATAATCAGATGCCTTTTAATAGGGGTGTAATTTCACTGTTTTCACGGCCTTCTAACTCGCAAATGGCATAATCTGTTGTTACCTAATTTAGTATATGGGGTGGGGTGGGCCATAGCTCGAAATTAAGATATTTTGCAACAATGTGATATTTTCGGATTTTAAGATCCAGTAGGCCGAAAATGCTATGTTGTTGCTTACAGTAAAAGTGTTTGGTCTGCTCCTTAGTTTATTAGGCAGTAACGGTATTTTGAGTGAGTGTGAGTGTACTGTACGACTTGGCTGGGTGGAGCGACCGCTCCACTAGATTAAATTATTTCCTAAGAACGAACCGCATTTTGTTACATTTCAGTGCATTAATAGGCCAAGCAACGAAGCATTTAACCCGGGACAAATTGCAAGATTTGACTTTTTCATCAGACCTTATTCAGAAAAATTCGCTGATTACAACAAAAAAAAGTTTTACGCAGAGATGTGAAGGGAAATTGACCAAAATTACGTGTAAAGTTCAAATTTTGAGAACATAAAATAATTTTTTTAAGAATCACAGAACACAATTTGATATTTGTTTTCAATAAAAAGTATGTATTATATTAGGATACAATACTCGAAAAAAAATTGGGTGATAATATTAATTATTTTTGGATTTATTCAATTATTTAATAAAATGACGTAATTTAAATAATTAGTCGTTGTGACGTAACTAAAGGAGCTAGAATAAATGTTTTTACGGGAAAATGTTGGTAAAAAAGCCTAATATTTTTGGTATGAATATGATCAAAAGTTCACCACGCATTTACTAATTGTTGTCAAACAAAATTTTAATCGAATTATATGAAACATTAAACATCAATATAACGCAATTATTGGCATAACGGCGGAACTGTTTGATCAGAAAATGTTGTCACTTATAGAATTTTGGCGCCTGATAAAACCTAGCCCAAAGAGAGATTTGGGACGCCATTTTGAAGCCGGAAGTGGCATCATCTTGAAAACGGCTGAACCGATAATAACGGAACTGGTGGCAATCGACTCCAACGGTCATATGACAGAACAGATCAATAGTAAAACCAGAAATTACCAATAACAAATACCGGAAATGACGTCACAAATATTCAAAATTCTTCTAAAACCCCCTATTTAAGGTGATACTAACGCTCCACAGTTTTAGAAAATTGAGAGAGAAAAATTGTTTCATAAGTGAGTGAAACTTTTACAGGATGTTCACATGATCAGTCTGATAGTATATTAGTAGCACTTTTTCATTTTTGCTTATTGCATCGTTAATTAGGCGCCGGTTATTCAACAAAACTGCGCAAAACTCTGAAATTTGCGATACGATTGGAGACCAAACCCTTCACCCAATTGATCTCAAATTTGTATCATGATTTGATGAAAGACAAACTTAGGGTTATCACTTGGCACATTTTTGAAATTTAATTTTATACGGCGCCCAGGGAGACAAGAAAATAGCTAATTTTTCACCAAAAATCCACTAATTATTACTAATAAACGAAACAAAAAATTAAAAATGTACCAAGGGATAACCCTAAGTTTGTCTTTTATCTAATCACGATTAAAATTTCAAATAATTTGGTCTACCCATTTCTTCTCCAATCGTATCGCAAAAAGTGTCTACAAAAGCAGCAAAATCGCTCGCGCTTGCAGCACCTTAACAATAAGAACATTAAATAAATACATAAATGCATATCTGTATGAATTTAATTGTAAAAGTCGCTATTTATAATGATAAAATAATAAGTTTTAAAAGGTTATATCATGGTAATAAAAATATTGGTACCTAGTTATAATGCTGTACCGACATAAAATTATGCCGGCATAAGGCTTAAAACCTTTTCTGAATCCAGACACAGAGTGGTATCCACTTAATTAATTGGTATTTGATTTCATTCCAATACGTTTCCGAGCTATGGAATCACTTCCGGTTCTCAAAATGACGACTGAAAACAATGCCTCATAGATTTTTTAAAATAAATTCATATATTACATTATAACAAGCCAGAATAATGTATTTATTGTTGAACAGGGGGTTTAGAAAAATTTAGAATATTTGTGACGTCATTTCCGGTATTTGTTATTGGTAATTTCTGGTTTTACTATTGATCAGTTCTGTCATATGACCGTTGGAGTCGATTGCCACCAGTTCCGTTATTATCGGTTCAGCCGTTTTCAAGATGATGCCACTTCCGGTTTCAAAATGGCGTCCCAAATCTCTCTTTGGGCTAGGTTTTATCAGGCGCCAAAATTCTATAAGTGACAACATTTTCTGATCAAACAGTTCCGCCTTTATGCCAATAATTGCGTTATATTGATGTTTAATTTTTCATATCATTTGATTAAAATTTTGTTTGACAACAATTAGTAGATGCGTGGTGAACTTTTCATGCCAAAAAATTTAGGCTTTATTACCAACATTTTCCCGTAAAAACTTTTATTCTAGCTCCTTTAGTTACGTCACTACGACTAATTATTTAAATGACGTCATTTTATTAAATAATTGAATAAATCCAAAAATAATTAATATTATCACCCAATTTTTTTTCAAGTATTGTATCCTTATATAATACATACTTTTTATTGAAAACAAATATCAAATTGTGTTGTGTGATTCTTAAAAAAATTATTTTATGTTCTCAAAATTTGAACTTTACACGTAATTTTGGGCAATTTCCCTTCACATCTCTGCGTAAAACTTTTTTTTGTTGTAATCAGCGAATTTTTCTGAATAAGGTCTGATGAAAAAGTCAAATCTTGCAATTTGTCCCGGGTTCGGCCTGTTTTTAGCCTTCGTTGCTTGGCCTATAAAGTCTATGATTGAGCAAGCGAAGCGAGCGACTGCTTTTGGCTTTTTTTCTGACCTGTTTATTTTCTGTTACTAACCGATACACCAGGTCGGTCCGTTTCAGCGATCGATCTGAATTTTTGCACACACGTAAAGACAACCTTCTCTGTTTGCAGACCCTAATTTTTTTGAAATCCATATACATTGGTTAATGGTTAAAATTTAATAGTCTAGAGTCTAAAGCCAAATATAGGCCTAAACCCAAAACAAATTGCAACACAAGCGTTTTTGATATCGTTGGATCATGGTTGAATTCATAAAAAAAACTACATAACATAGTAAAAGTCCTCCGTAATCAAATTAATGGGCGTGGGTCTAATTAATCTATTAGTGAAAAATCAATCAATCTAATTATCGGTAAACTATAATAGTAAACCACGTCGAGTTTGTGGTCAAACGAAAGCTTGATGTGTCTTCTATTTATTAAAAATTATTTCAAACATAAAAAAATAAATATTAATCCTAATTACGGCTATTAATGAGTCAAAACAACCAAAAATATGAATGTTATTAAAAATTGGGGCTGTAGCCACCCCTAATGAGCTAGAAAACCTCTGTTGATGGCAAATCATTCATAAATGTGTACTTTATATCATTTTAAAAGTCTTTTGAAATTATCCAACCGGAAGTGGCTTTAATTGACTAATCAATTTAAAAAATCGGCGTGATTTTTGTTCTTGTCAAAGGTGGCTTTATAGGTATCAATTAAAATGTCTTTTCAATTACATTGTAAATACATTACTATAAATGTAACTCAGGTTAATACAAAGGTCATGTGAGGTCACGAACGTCAACTTTAATTTTCAACCCTAATGTATGAAAAGTCGATTTATCAATCTAGTGGAGCGGTCGCGCCACGCCAGCCAAGTCGTACGGCGCGCGCACACTCTCATTTAAAAAGGCTGGAGCAAACCCACTTTTACTGTAAGCATCAAAGTGGCATTTTCGGCCTACTGGATCTTAAAATTAGAAAATCTCACATTGTTGCGAAATATCCTAATTTCGAGCTATGGCCCACCCCACAACATGTACAAAATTTTAGAACAATAGGTTACGCCCTTTGAGATCTAGAGGGCCTTGAAAAAAGTGTTTTAGGGCGGTTTTAATAAGTAATAATCATAGTAGTAGTCTCCTGGAATTAAAATCCGGTTAACAGGCCACAGCCTAAACGGCTGAACCGATTGATCTCACATTTTTACCACGTGTGCACTTTCGGCGTCTGATTTAACCTTCACCCCATGAATTTTTTGTGCCGCCATTTTGGAACCGGAAGTGATGTTATATCTCGTCAACGGCTGGACCGATCGGAACGAAATTTACGCCAAACTATTCAGACGGTCAATTATATATGTTATCATTAGCAAAAAAACTAAAAATTATGTTAACGAAACCGGAAATGACGTAATAAAATTTGAAGTACATCGATTGGCATTTCGGCAACAAAGGTTGATCCAATTATTATCATATTTATGTAACGTATGTACTTTTGATATCTCATTTGACTTATTATAAAACCAACCGGAAGCCGCCATTTTGAAACCGGAAGTGACATCATATCTCAATAACGGCTAAATAGATTTGAACAAAACCAGCGCTAAGCAATTTAGGCGGTCAACTTTATGTATTATCACAATCATATTTGCAGTATCCCATACCGAAACCGGAAATGACGTCACACATTTTAAAAATCTTACAAATTTACATTTTGATGCAATAAATATATTATTTGAGACAGCTTATAATAAAATGTAATCATGTTTAAATTATAATTCAAGGGGTCAGTGATTTCAGCAGCCATTTTGAAACCGGAATTAACGTCATATCTTAAAATTTGGTTGGCTGATCGGTATGAAACTACCGCTAAACGATTCGGAAGGCCATCTCTATGGAATAGGAACAGTCAAACTAGAATTTTCCTATTTATGAGACCGGAAATGACGTCATTCAAATTTAAAAATTATTATAATCCCCTCCTATATAATAAATACACATTCAGAAAGCTTAAAATGATACACATCATTACATTCTATGTGGCAGTGCAGTAAGTTCAGCAGCCATTTTGAAAACCGAAGTGTTGCCATATCTTGGAACTCGGTTGACTGATAGGAATGAAACCTTTGCTATTCTTCATGAAAGATCATTTAAAGCAAATATAGTACCATACGCAGATTTTCATTTAAATGGAGACTTTTTTTAAATGATTTAGTAATTGTTCAATCGATATGACGTCACAAGTTCTAAGAATAAACTAAAAAAGGAGTGATATCCCCATTAAAACTAGGAAAACGCTCTGAGTAACGCGTTGATGAGCGAGCACGGATACGGCGCAATACCTCGAACCGAAATTCTGTTTATCGAAAATGTCCTTAAAAGCCAATAATTCTTGAATTTCGTCACAGACTTGTATGAAAATCTCCAACAATTCCTAAAATATTGGTCCCAAAACCACGCAAAGTTTTAAGGTTGATCGATTGAACCTTTATGATTGAACGATTCCTTGTTAATTAACAAAAATCACAGGATCTCGTTCATAAAATATTTAAACGGTCATATCAGTTTCATAATAATATACGTTTGAAAGTTTCTGCTCTAACAACCTTGAAGTGAAGATTCGAAGATGCCGTGAAATGTGAAATTCGAGAAATATGACAGCCAACACGCAAAATATCCGTAAACTGTCAATAACTGTTGAATTTAAACACAGTTTAGTCTGAAAATTGTCAAAAATACAGATAATGTTGGATCCGATTACCATGCAAATTTTTAAGTTGATTGGTCAAACGGTTCTGGTTTAAATTTTAAAAAGCACATGAAATATTTTTTTAAATTTTAACCAATGAGACGATTTGGCTGAAAATTTGTAAAATAAGAGACAATGTTGGTCTTAATGACCATGCAAAATATAAGGTTGATCACATTTGTCGAAGACCATTTTAATTTTTCAGCCTATCAGGAGATGTTTATTTAAATTTTAACCAATTGATAGATTTCAAAAAAAAATTGGGTCAGCAAACAGAGAAGGTTGTCTCTACATGTGTGCAAAATTTCAGGTCGATCGGTGAAACAGTGCGATTTCAGTTGCTCCATTTAGCATCCAAAAACAAAAACAAAAAAAAAACAGAGGTCCGTGTCAAACGAGTCAAAAGGAGACGCTCGCTTCGCTCGTTTAAATACTCCGTGTAAAAAAACAGCCAAGTCTCTTCAACTAAAAAAATTATGAAATCTAAAAAATGCTGCACTGAAAAGTAGTGATATCTAAAAATGAGCCAAGTCAAAACTTTATTTGAAAATCAAAAAATACTAGGCGCATCGTTTTTTTGGGCATTATAGGTATACCTACTATATGTATATATGTATATTTCCTGTATATTTTATATCTGGCCTATACTTCTAAGCTATTTATATACACGATGCGCCAAGTATTTTTTGATTTTCAAATAAAGTTTTGACTTGGCTCATTTTTTGATATCACTACTTTTTAGTGCAGAATTTTTTAAAAATACATAATTTTTTTGGTTGAAGAGACTTGGCTGTTTTTTTTACACCGAGTGTTTTTTATGGGGATCGATATTACATCGATTTATAAAAATGAATAGTTAATTACACTGAATTCATCGACACTTGTTCTTGTATGGTGGTCCTTTATAGCATCCATTGTTTATGCCTAATGCATAAACATCCTGGTAGAATTCCGAGATCGTCACTTAGCGCCACTTCTGCGCTGCGTTGAAAGCTTAGGACTTCCTTGTACCTTAGACTAAATGACTTATTTAGTCTAAGCTTGTACACACAACACAATCCAATGTTTTAAGATTTTTTTAAGAAGTGATTGTATAAGAATTTAATTGTCTAAATTTATTTGTAATAAACATCCATTTAAAACACATCTATATAAAAGTTAACTTATATATTGGTATAGTTTAAAAACAATAATCATATAACTATTAATATAATGTATCTAAAAAGTATCGGTCAAATAATTTGTTAATTTGTTTTCTAATTTGAGAGGAAGGAGAGTTCGCTGAGAAAAATATCCGTCAAAACCGGGGCTCGAACCCAGGATATGTCGGGTGATAGCGCCCTTCTTGCCCCACCCCCTTGTGTACGATCATCCTGACAAATACTTCCAACGATTCACATTTTTTGGATTTATAATAAATTTTTAATAAGCTGATTTTTTTTAGACTTATACCGATCTTCCATTCAAATCTGGCATGTTTCCTACATTATTTTTATGCTGGTTGTAAAACCTTCTAGTTTACATGCCAATTATTAGAAATCAATATGAAGTATCTGAGGCAAGAAAATAATTCGAGTTATGTTGTTAGACCAAAGAATACAGAGTAATTTGGTTTCAAACATACAACTTCATTTATATCAGTTTGATTCGAATGTGACTTCAACCTTCATTCCATTCTCCTAGGAGATCTCTAACCCGCATCAGTGCGTTGTGTCTAAATTGTTCGTCCGTTCGACCGGGTAGCTCAGTTGGTAGAGCTCTCGCCAGTAAGTGAGACGTCCCGGGTTCGAGCCCCGGTTTGGTGGGAAATTTTTCACAACGCACATCCCTTCCTATTATCCTGACTCCATGGAAGTTTTCCACAGAAACCTCAATTCTCAAGGTATTTATCAATTTCTGTAATTTCGCGATGTACTTAGTAATAACTTTTAACGAACTCGTTATACGAATACATGACAAAGACTTGCCCGCATGCGTACTGAAGGCTAACTCGGTGGGGATAAGTAGGTGGCTCACAGGCTCACTAGGTAATATGAGCGTTTTGCAACTTTTAGTGCCGAATTGTAAAAGCCCAATCACACAATGGAACCCGCGATTGCAAACCAAGGTTTGCCGCGCATGTGCAGATACTGAATTTTGTCAACCCACGGGTTGGTTTGAAAGATAAAAAATTCTCTATTCTGACTGTTCCAAATTTTTTTGCGTTATCACGTGACGTGAACTTACCAATGGTGAGTAACCTGAACCGGAAACAGTGCTTTCTGCGCAACTCTCAGTGTCAATGTGAACCAACAAACATCAACCCAAACAGTAGCGTGTGATACCTAGGCTTTGCCTCTCTTGCAACAAAAGTTTTCAAACGAGAGTTCTAATCACGGGTTGCAACTCAATACCCACTTAAAAAATAATGTATCGATTCTCTTTATACTCTGAAATCAAAATATTTGCTGATCAGAGCCTCTTGGACAATACTTACCTATCTTGTTTTATGTAAACTTTAAACCTACTTTTACTTTGAAAATGTGTGAACCAACGCTCCCAGATGTTGGGCAGGGAGATGCTCTTACAGAAGATAACAACGATCTGCATCTTGAAGACATGTCGCGACATCTATCGGAGAACTCAATGCAGCTGATCTTAGAAGTCGTCAAACGCTTTAATTATTGCTTCTTCACTTGTACATCAAACTGAACAGCTCGCTCAGCAAGAAGCGTTCAATACGGCGTTGAAGATGGAGTTAAGTGAGGAACGATTGCTGAAAGAGAGGTCGTGGAATGAAAGTAAATATCTGGAAGAGAAGATGGCAGTGATAAAGAGAAAGTTTCTTGCGAAAGAAGCTGAGTATGAAGCTGAATGCAGGCGTCTGGGAGATCAGTTGGTGAACGAGTTAAAAGTAAGCGAGGATATGAAGCAAGGATATCAACAGGTACAGTTGAAGTTAGACAAATTGTTGCTGGAGAATGAACAGTTGAGAAGTGAAGAGTTGGTGAGAGATGAGGAGATTGGCAAGCTACGTGAGCAGTGGCGGCTATTTGGCTTTACAACAGGTGTTCAATTACATAGAAGGACGTAGAAGAAAGTACTCTAAGAGGAGAGCCCCCAGCAGATGCGGGGCCGGGGCGCATAACCCCGGATTTTTTTGTATCTTTAGTTTGAAATTGATGCATTTTTACGTCTTTTGGAGAGCAAAATGATTAGACAAAATATTTAACTTCCTACTTCCTGGATTAGGGAGCACTTTTAAATAATTTTCTTGGATAGTCAGGTGTGCAATTGTCACACCTTGCACACTGTAATAGCCGCCACTGTACGTGAGACAATTCGGGAACAAGAATTGGAAAGACGCAAAGGTCCCAGCCGTGTAGATGTCGGTACAGAAACCATCTTGTATGAGAGGCAGAATGCAGACGCCGCAGTACAATGTTGGGATTTGGCTTTAGATCTAACGCTACAGCAGTTGAACGATTACATTGAGGAAGTTCATTTTATTGTTCAATGCAAGAACCGTCAACTACAAACCTTTGTCCATCTTATATATAGCAAAGATTGCGAGTTAAAGGCAAAAAACTCAATTATAGACGGTCTTCAAAAGAGAGTCCAAGCGTGTGACCTGCAGCTGTCTTCCATGTCCAAGATCTTGCATCAAAGAAATGATGAGGTTGGCAAGATATTTCGTGAGTTTGAGTTTGAAAGAAGCAAGAGACCCTGCCTTGTGAATATTAGTACTGAAACCGTATTCAGTCAGGTAGACGTTGGAGTTCAATGTGGGGAATTCGTCGTAGATCCAACGTTGCAGAAACAGATAGACGAATACGCTGAAGAAGTTAAACTCAAGAACTGCAAACTACAAACCCTTGTCAAACTGATCGAACACAAAGATCTCGTTTTGAAAACCAAAGACTCGAAGACTTGGATGAGACAAAGAACTTGGAGGCGAAGATAACGGATAATGTCGAGCTGACCCTGAAGATCAAAAACATGGCGGATGAGAATAGAGATAAGGAGAAACTGATGAATTAAATGAAGCAACGAACAAGCAAGATGTCAAAAATCCTCAGTTGTTTTTATAAGTGATTGTATGGGAATTTAATAACCTAAATTTATTTCTAATAAACATCCATTTAATACACATCTATATAAAAGTTTACTTATATATTGGTATGGTTAAAAAACAATAAACATATAAAACTTATTATAGTGTATCTAAAAAGTATCGGTCAAATAATTTGTTTATTTGTTTTCTAATTTGAGAGGAAGGGGAGTTCGTTGAGAAAAATATCCTTCAGAACCGGGGCTCGAACCCAGGATATGTCGGGCGATAGCGCCCTTCTTGCCCCACCCCCTTGTGTTGGATCATCCTGACAAATACTTCCAACGATTCACATTTCTTGGATTTATAATAATTACATTTCTAATAAGCTGATTTTTTTAGACTTATACCGATCTTCCATTCAAATTTGGCATGTTTCCTACTTTATTTTTATGCTGGTTGTAAAACCTTCAACTTTACATGACAATTATAAGAAATCAAAATGAAGTATATAAGAGAAGAAAATTGTTCAAATGGTGTTGTAAGACCAAAGAATATAGAGTTATTTGGTTTCAAACATACAACTTCATTTATATCGTCCCCCCAGTTCAAGACTGCGTTATTGCAAAAAATCGTTTTTTTTTAAACTAAAATGTCTTTGTCAGGACCTCACCTATTATGTCCAATGATGCAAATTCTTATATTTCATAATTTGGTCATCCTAGACCATATAACGCTGTATTACCCGTAGGTCATTTTCAACTTTTAATTCGTTCAATACTACGTTATCTGCAAATTTCCTATGCTATTTACAGATAGTGTAGTCTTGCACCAGAATTATATGTAAACCTGGCGTCAAAACTAAATTCAAGACAACGTGTTTTGCAGATAGTGCATCAAACTGAACAGCTCGCTCAGCAACAAGCGTTCATCACGGCGTTGAAGATGGAGTTAAGTGAGGAACGATTGCTGAAAGAGAGGTCGTGGAATGAAAGTAAATATCTGGAAGAGAAGATGGCAGTGATGGAGAGAAAGTTTCTTGCGAAGGAAGCTGAGTATGAAGCTGAATGCAGGCGTCTGGGAAATCAGTTGGTGAACGAGTTGAAAGTTAGCGAGAGGATATGAAGCTAGGATATCAACAGGTACAGTTGAAGCTAGACGAATTGTTGCTGGAGAACGAACAGCTGAGAAGTGAGGAGTTGGTGAGAGATGAGGAGATTGGCAAGCTTCGTGAGACAATTATTCGTGAATATAAAATGGAAAGTAGCAAATGTTCTAGCCATGTACATGTCGATACTGAAACAATCTCGTATGAGAGACAGAAAGCAGACTTCACTGTAGAAGATTTTGTCAAGCTGATTGATAGCAAAGATCTCGAGTGAAAGACAATGGACTCAGTTATACTCGAACTTGAAGAGAGAGTCAATGTTTGTGACCGGATTCTGTTGTCTTAGACCAAAGACTACGATAACTCGGTGAGAAGAAATGAGCAGATGAGCAAGTTGTGAAAGACAATTCAAGAGTTTGACTTAGAAAGAAGCAAGAGACCATGCCTTGTTAATATCAGTACCGAAACCGTATTGAGTTAGGTAGATGTTGAAGTTCAATGTGGGGATTCTGTATTAGATCCAATGTTGCAGAAACTTCTAGACGAATACGCTGAGGAAGTTAAACGCAAGGACTGCAAACTACAAGCCCTTGTCCGACTGATCGAATGCAAAGATATCGATTTAAAGGCGAAAGACTCGACCATACAACTTCTTCTAGAGAAATTCGGACGCTTTTGAATGAAACAAATACTTGGAGACGAAGATATCGGATAATGGGGAGCTGACTTCTGATGAATGAAATAAAGTAACGAAAGAGCCTGAGCAAGAAGTCAATTGTAAGTGTCTTCAGTTGATTCAAGAAGTGACTTTATTTGACTTTTTTGTCAGAATTTATAATTACTCTTATTTTGAAGTGTATTGAATTTACAGTTTATTAACTTCCTATATTACAATAATTTATCTACAATTAATACGTGTTTGTTTATTTGATATGAAAGGTTGTTCGTTTTGAAAAATATTCGGCACAACCGTGGCTCGAGCCCTCTACCTCCATTTGCCGGGCTATAGAACCATGAATGAACTCTGAGTATGTAGGTATTGAGTGCCGTTTTGATAAAACGTACTTCTTTTAACAAATGGCATATTCCAATTTGGTGGAATGTATTAGTATACCTACCTTTATACATTATACATTATGGAATCCAGTTACTCACGATAGCGAAACATAGGAATATGCAGTTGACATTAGCTTGAAATAAATATCTGTTGTGATTGTTTCAAGTTTGACCGTCATAATTTTCAGATATGATTGAATATATCATTTATTTGCATACTTTCGTTGTTTCTTCATTAAATTATGATTCCGATACCTGAGTCACATAAACCAGCGCCGGAGCAGACATGATCTCTGATCTATTCTTCTTGAGATCGCTGCCAGATATTGCCGATATTTCTCCTCGATCTCCCCTACACGCGATATTAATAATTGTGACATTGAACTCCAATAAATGAACACTTAATGTCGATTCTTCGGTCCTCGATCTCCCCTACACGCGATATTAATAATTGTGACATTGAACTCCAATAAATGAACACTTAATGTCGATTCTTCGGTCCTCGATCTCCCCTACACGCGATATTAATAATTGTGACATTGAACTCCAATAAATGAACACTTAATGTCGATTCTTCGGTCCTCGATCTCCCCTACACGCGATATTAATAATTGTGACATTGAACTCCAATAAATGAACACTTAATGTCGATTCTTCGGTCCTCGATCTCCCCTACACGCGATATTAATAATTGTGACATTGAACTCCAATAAATGAACACTTAATGTCGATTCTTCGGTCCTCGATCTCCCCTACACGCGATATTAATAATTGTGACATTGAACTCCAATAAATGAACACTTAATGTCGATTCTTCGGTCCTCGATCTCCCCTACACGCGATATTAATAATTGTGACATTGAACTCCAATAAATGGACACTTAATGTCGATTCTTTGGTAGAAACTCTTTTTTATTTTTTTTATTCCAAAAAAAAACTTTTTTCAAAAAAATAATTAGTAGTAAATGAAAGACCTTATGTCCCAATCGGCGGTGCAACAATTTTGCTAACACGTATTTAACAGAAATAAACATATCAGCTTTCTAAAATGAATCTATATTATCAAGGCTTACATTTCTCAGTACTTACCTATACTTTTCTGGTTGTTGTGCCGTTGCTTGCAGTGTCTTGTTTTGCTTCCCATGCACACGGAAATACATAAATAAATAAATGCAAATAAATATTCATCTTAAGCAACGCGGATGCTTATCACAGGCAGACAGAGAAGATAATCATTTTACCAGCTGAGCCAAGTGATATATACAAGCACAACGAGTGTACACAAAATGTTTTTTTTATTAGAATATATTTTTACGAATTTATAGATCTCAAAATGCAACTTTAGAGTAAGATAAACATGATTGAGCGAGCGTACAGTTTGTTCAAATCTTCTGTACAATGATTATGGTGGTGAAGATGGCAACGAAAATGATGTACTACGCTAGCACCAACACAACAAAATGAAAATCAGCTAGAACTAGGTGGCACATTCAAGTTAGCGGATTTTATTTGGAGAGTTTAGGTTGGCAAAGTGTGAATTCAGATGGAAGGTCTGGATGGTGCTGCTTAGTTACACCCTAACGGCGTTGTAAGCGTAAATTGAACAGCCTATAGCGAGCGTCACCACGGTACTCTTATGGCACTTTCTCTGTGTGTTTTTTTTTTTTTTTTTTTGTGGTCACAGCCCAGGTCAAACCGCTCAAGCAATCGATCTGAAATTTTGTACACATACTAACGTACTCTATGCGGTCCCTGGGATCGTTTTTGAACGGGCTCCCGTGATTGGTTCAAATTTTAAAAAAATTATCTTTTGATTGGTTGCATCAATCAATTTGAAATTTGGCAAAAACATTGCAACCAACATTGTACCCAATCATAAAAAGTTTCAGCCAAATTCTCTTATTGGCTCAAATTTAAAACCATTTTTCGTGTGATTTTTGACATTTAAACTAGAACCGATTGAACGATCAACTTAAAACTTCGCGTGGTCATTGGTACCAACATTTTAGGTATTTTTGCCAATTTTCAGTATAATCTGTCGTCATTTTCAAAAGTTTTGTAATTTTAAGGTCATTTTATTCCATAATCTTGAAAAATGTATACTAAATTGTCATCCCTGCCTTCTTTAAGCTTCTGTTCCAAGGCAAGGCCTGTAGAGCAGCCAACCCAGTAAACACCCAGAGTGCTGCCAGCATGCTGCCGGTACCGGCCAATTGCTCTGGCCGGTACTGGCCCAGTACCGGCCAAAAGCCGTGGCCGGTACCGGCCCAGTAAAAATGTGTCGCTTTGGCCAGAATGTTGCCTGTACCGGCTGGCCAGCACTCGGCCTTCACCTTGCCAGAGTCCTGGCCTTCACGCAGCCAGCAAGTAGCCAGCATTGTGCCGTATGGCCAGCACCTTGCCTGCATCGCGCCTTGACAACGCCAGACTCTGGCCAGAACCTAGCCTGAACCACGCCAGCATGGGGCCTGAACCCGACCTGAACCTGTTTCCACTATTATTCACCAGGGGCCTCCAGAAACCAAATAAACGGTTATTTTGAATTCAAATATTAAAAGTTAAACTAAAATGTGTGATAACTAAGCGAGTTTTTATCGTAATTCAATTCTGACGACATATTTCCAGTCATTATTACAATGTTGATTTGATTCTGAAATTAAACGCAAATCGATTAGTTATGACAGGACGTGGAATCGAACTCGAAACAGCGACAAGCAAACTGGGTAGAAGGCAGACGCTGTACCCACTCGACCACGGCGACAGCTGAGGGTTTAGAGCGCAGAGTGTCTAATAGTGACAGAGGGATGATTGGACTCAAATGTATCAGGAAACTGAAAATATTTGTACCACTACAGATACATTATTATACGTGTTCTTGTTCATTTGTAAATGCACACGGAAATATCAATTCATTACCTGCGACGTAATATCCAATCTATTCTTATTATTTGATTTGTAAAATCTGAATTCGAATGAAAAACTTTTTTTTTCTATTTTGAGATTAATAATTAAATAACGAATAAGATTTAGAAGGAAAAAAATTATTATAGCCGATACTGCTGTCGTTAAGAACATACGCGAGAATGCGGATTTAATTATATTATTTTGATTTTAAAAATAACTGTCGATAAAAAAAACAATCGGCTTGCTAGAGGCTATAGCTGTATAGTCTAGGTTCAAGCACAATGCAAGCTACTTGCTGCCGGCCGCGTGCTGGCCAGCCGGTACCGGCCCAGTGCTGGCTGGCCTGCATGTGGCGGCGTGCTGGCCAGCCGGTACCGGCCCAGTGCTGGCTGGCCTGCATGTGGCCACGTGCAGGCCAGCCAGCACTGGGCCGGTACCGGCTTCATTGAAGTTGGCCAGAATGATCTTTGAATGCACCATCTTGTTCGTGGCCAGCACCTTTCCAAAGTGGCCGGTACTGGCCCATCACCGTGCCTTCATCTAGCCCAGCGGTCGCCAACCTTTTGGACCTCGCGGACCACTTATAATACAATTTTATATCTCGGGGACCACTCAGGCGCGTAAAATACGTATGACGGGAAATACGATTGGTGAGGGAGACAATGGGGGGTCTGGGGGGAGGGCCCCCCAGCACCAAGCGGGTCCGGGGCGCTTAGCCCCGGAAATTTTTGGTTTTCAGGAAGTCATTTGGCGCGTTTCTACGCTATTTCAGCCAACTTTTTTTTTCCAGAAAAAGCGTTTAAAATAACTCTTATAGGTATTGGAAAAATACTCGGAAACTGATATTATTTTCATTATAGAGCTAGTGAATACGTATAGTTGGTAGGTAGATACTTTGTAAAGGCATTATTACGTATTGAAACATGTCCGAATTCAATACATTTGTGTTGTGCCATTTTTCTAAATTAAATAAATTGCATGGAAACTTAAAAGTAAACTTCCAATTTTCTCTGCGGACCACCAAAATTTTCTCGCGGACCACCAGTGGTCCGCGGACCACCGGTTGGCGACCGCTGATCTAGCCAGCATGATGTGTTTACTGGGAAGCTATCCACAAATGTACAGTAAAATGAAAACATTTTTGAGCTAGCGCATAAAATCGGATGCAGTACGAAGGCTAAATCCTCTAATTGGTTTAAGTTTAAATAATGTCTTCTGATTGGTCGACAATAAAAATGTTCACATTAAGTTCAAATTTTGCATGGTGATCAAGACCAACTTAATATTAAATTTTACATATTGTAAGCCCAATCAGTCAAGTATTAATTGTAATTTTACGAGTTTAGTATGGCATGTCACAAGAGATTTCTGGAGAAGGTATGTAGGTAAGACTTCACGACACAATGGATCTGTTATTCATCCAGAGTATTATGGAGATTGAAAAATTGCAGAGAAAATCATCTTGTGCCGTGTCGTGCATCGTTACTATGGGTATGTTGCATGTTCTGTGCTCGCTCATCAACGCATTACACTGAGCGTTTTCCTAGTTTATTTGACTGTATAGGTAATGGCTTAAATAAAATCCGTGCGTAACTTCTATGATGGTTTATATCAAATGTGTTTGCTTTTACAAAGCAATAATGAACTTCAGTAGAAGAATGCCTGAAGTCCATTTTTTTTTTTTTTTTTTTAAGTATTATGTATTCACTTTTTTGGAATCGTGTAATCAAGCTCATATTAATTACAACTTACTTCAAATAAAGTTTTATTGAAGTATTGTCTACATAATAAAATATGTCACAATTAAAAATAAGCATAGTTACTTACCAGAGAACCTTCTAGTTCCAGAAGATGTGTGAGTTACCTGAAGTTCCAGAAGGCTGGAGAGTCTGGAGACAGAGTCGCGTGTCGCCTGAAGTAGAAGTTGCCTCTGGAGTTTCCCAACCAGACGTCGTAGCCGCTGTCGGCCAGGATGAAGCCTGGAGAACAGAAAGCCCAGTGGTTTACACGGTGCATGGTGCATGGTGTGGTGGTACAGGGGAACAATGCCTTAAGTCACATTCGGTGCTTGGTGCATGGTGTGGTGGTACAGGGGAACAATGCCTTAAGTCACATTCGGATGAAACTGAGATAAACGAAGTTTTATGTAGAAACTTATTGGATCTGATGTTCCATACAGATCGCTATTTCAATTACTTTTTCAATACTTTGAATTTTTTTTTTTTTTATTTAATCGAATCCTGTTTACAATTATAAATCATGTCAGAAGATGTTCCACATCATAATCTAGGGTCCTCTGATTCGTAACCGACTGGCCAAGTCCATCACGTCATCTGCTTTTTCTTCCCCCAACTCTTCTTCCTTTCTTCCCCCTCCGGTCTTCCAGTAAACTCTCGCCATTTACGAGTATCATGAATGATCAGTCCACCACTTCTCTTCTACAATCGTCTCCCAATTCCCTCTCCTTTCAATCACATTTGCTTCTACTGCTCTTGTCCACGTTGTACGCGGTCTTCCTGGTTTTCTTTTCCCAACACCGTTTTATCTTTGAAATTCTATTCTTGGTATCCTATCCCTCCCCATGTTCTTCACTCGACCATACCATCTCAACCTTTCCCGTCCAACCTTGAATCCCAATATTTCCATCCCAAATTCTTTAATTATCTTGACACTTTTCACTGTGTCTAGTTTAGTCAAACCAGCTTTACTTCTTAGAAATTTCATTTGCGATGTTTAATTATTGTTCCTCTTTTCCTCCCATAGGCAAATTTTCTAAAAACCGAGGGTGCATTCTGAAAGTTCATAAAATTCACTGCAAGATTACACCTTAAAATCTCTAAAAAAAGATATCACACAGCGTTCTTCCCCTGTATACCCATCATTATGTTAAATTAAATTGTGTAAAATGTGACGTATTACCTAGCGAGTTGTTTGCGTCTGCCAGCACCCAGGTGTCCGAGGCCAGCACCATGCCGTGCATAAGCAACACCGGGGCTCGAACCTCGCTCTGCTGGTTGATCTTGCCACGCGGGATGCGATGCAGCTGCAGTGTGTATCCGTCCTGTGTAGTCACGTGGTGCGTCTCAACACTGTAGCCCTGCTGCAGGATCAACTCCTCCTGCAATACAAGCACCATGTCATGCATGAGCAACACCGGGGCTCGAACCTCGCTCTGCTGGTTGATCTTGCCACGCGGGATGCAATGCAGCTGCAGTGTGTATCCGTCCTGTGTAGTCACGTGGTGCGTCTCAACACTGTAGCCCTGCTGCAGGATCAACTCCTCCTGCAATACAAGCACCATGCCGTGCATGAGCAACACCGGGGCTCGAACCTCGCTCTGCTGGTTGATCTTGCCACGCGGGATGCGATGCAGCTGCAGTGTGTATCCGTCCTGTGTAGTCACGTGGTGCGTCTCAACTCTGTAGCCCTGCTGCAGGATCAACTCCTCCTGCAATACAAGCACCATGCCGTGCATAAGCAACACCGGGGCTCGAACCTCGCTCTGCTGGTTGATCTTGCCACGCGGGATGCGATGCAGCTGCAGTGTGTATCCGTCCTGTGTAGTCACGTGGTGCGTCTCAACACTGTAGCCCTGCTGCAGGATCAACTCCTCCTGCAATACAAGCACCATGTCATGCATGAGCAACACCGGGGCTCGAACCTCGCTCTGCTGGTTGATCTTGCCACGCGGGATGCAATGCAGCTGCAGTGTGTATCCGTCCTGTGTAGTCACGTGGTGCGTCTCAACACTGTAGCCCTGCTGCAGGATCAACTCCTCCTGCAATACAAGCACCATGCCGTGCATGAGCAACACTGGGGCTCGAACCTCGCTCTGCTGGTTGATCTTGCCACGCGGGATGCGATGCAGCTGCAGTGTGTATCCGTCCTGTGTAGTCACGTGGTGCGTCTCAACACTGTAGCCCTGCTGCAGGATCAGCTCCTCCTGCAATACAAGCATCATGTCATGCATGAGCAACACCGGGGCTCGAACCTCGCTCTGCTGGTTGATCTTGCCACGCGGGATGCGATGCAGCTGCAGTGTGTATCCGTCCTGTGTAGTCACGTGGTGCGTCTCAACACTGTAGCCCTGATGCAGGATCAACTCCTCCTGCAATACAAGCACCATGTCATGCATGAGCAACACCGGGGCTCGAACCTCGCTCTGCTGGTTGATCTTGCCACGCGGGATGCGATGCAGCTGCAGTGTGTATCCGTCCTGTGTAGTCACGTGGTGCGTCTCAACACTGTAGCCCTGCTGCAGGATCAACTCCTCCTGCAATACAAGCACCATGCCGTGCATAAGCAACACCGGGGCTCGAACCTCGCTCTGCTGGTTGATCTTGCCACGCGGGATGCGATGCAGCTGCAGTGTGTATCCGTCCTGTGTAGTCACGTGGTGCGTCTCAACACTGTAGCCCTGCTGCAGGATCAACTCCTCCTGCAATACAAGCACCATGTCATGCATGAGCAACACCGGGGCTCGAACCTCGCTCTGCTGGTTGATCTTGCCACGCGGGATGCGATGCAGCTGCAGTGTGTATCCGTCCTGTGTAGTCACGTGGTGCGTCTCAACACTGTAGCTCTGCTGCAGGATCAACTCCTCCTGCAATACAAGCACCATGTCATGCATGAGCAACACCGGGGCTCGAACCTCGCTCTGCTGGTTGATCTTGCCACGCGGGATGCGATGCAGCTGCAGTGTGTATCCGTCCTGTGTAGTCACGTGGTGCGTCTCAACACTGTAGCCCTGCCGCAGGATCAACTCCTCCTGCAATACAAGCACCATGTCATGCATGAGCAACACCGGGGCTCGAACCTCGCTCTGCTGGTTGATCTTGCCACGCGGGATGCGATGCAGCTGCAGTGTGTATCCGTCCTGTGTAGTCACGTGGTGCGTCTCAACACTGTAGCTCTGCTGCAGGATCAACTCCTCCTGCAATACAAGCACCATGTCATGCATGAGCAACACCGGGGCTCGAACCTCGCTCTGCTGGTTGATCTTGCCACGCGGGATGCGATGCAGCTGCAGTGTGTATCCGTCCTGTGTAGTCACGTGGTGCGTCTCAACACTGTAGCCCTGCTGCAGGATCAACTCCTCCTGCAATACAAGCACCATGCCGTGCATGAGCAACACTGGGGCTCGAACCTCGCTCTTCTGGTTGATCTTGCCACGCGGGATGCGATGCAGCTGCAGTGTGTATCCGTCCTGTGTAGTCACGTGGTGCGTCTCAACACTGTAGCCCTGCTGCAGGATCAACTCCTCCTGCAATACAAGCACCATGCCGTGCATGAGCAACACCGGGGCTCGAACCTCGCTCTTCTGGTTGATCTTGCCACGCGGGATGCGATGCAGCTGCAGTGTGTATCCGTCCTGTGTAGTCACGTGGTGCGTGTCAACACTGTAGCCCTGCTGCAGGATCAACTCCTCCTGCAATACAAGCACCATGTCATGCATGAGCAACACCGGGGCTCGAACCTCGCTCTGCTGGTTGATCTTGCCACGCGGGATGCGATGCAGCTGCAGTGTGTATCCGTCCTGTGTAGTCACGTGGTGCGTCTCAACACTGTAGCCCTGCTGCAGGATCAACTCCTCCTGCAATACAAGCACCATGCCGTGCATGAGCAACACCGGGGCTCGAACCTCGCTCTGCTGGTTGATCTTGCCACGCGGGATGCGATGCAGCTGCAGTGTGTATCCGTCCTGTGTAGTCACGTGGTGCGTCTCAACACTGTAGCCCTGCTGCAGGATCAACTCCTCCTGCAATACAAGCACCATGTCATGCATGAGCAACACCGGGGCTCGAACCTCGCTCTGCTGGTTGATCTTGCCACGCGGGATGCGATGCAGCTGCAGTGTGTATCCGTCCTGTGTAGTCACGTGGTGCGTCTCAACACTGTAGCCCTGCTGCAGGATCAACTCCTCCTGCAATACAAGCACCATGCCGTGCATGAGCAACACCGGGGCTCGAACCTCGCTCTGCTGGTTGATCTTGCCACGCGGGATGCGATGCAGCTGCAGTGTGTATCCGTCCTGTGTAGTCACGTGGTGCGTCTCAACACTGTAGCCCTGCTGCAGGATCAACTCCTCCTGCAATACAAGCACCATGCCGTGCATGAGCAACACCGGGGCTCGAACCTCGCTCTGCTGGTTGATCTTGCCACGCGGGATGCGATGCAGCTGCAGTGTGTATCCGTCCTGTGTAGTCACGTGGTGCGTCTCAACACTGTAGCCCTGCTGCAGGATCAACTCCTCCTGCAATACAAGCACCATGCCGTGCATGAGCAACACCGGGGCTCGAACCTCGCTCTGCTGGTTGATCTTGCCACGCGGGATGCGATGCAGCTGCAGTGTGTATCCGTCCTGTGTAGTCACGTGGTGCGTCTCAACACTGTAGCCCTGCTGCAGGATCAACTCCTCCTGCAATACAAGCACCATGTCATGCATGAGCAACACCGGGGCTCGAACCTCGCTCTGCTGGTTGATCTTGCCACGCGGGATGCGATGCAGCTGCAGTGTGTATCCGTCCTGTGTAGTCACGTGGTGCGTCTCAACACTGTAGCCCTGCTGCAGGATCAACTCCTCCTGCAATACAAGCACCATGTCATGCATGAGCAACACCGGGGCTCGAACCTCGCTCTGCTGGTTGATCTTGCCACGCGGGATGCAATGCAGCTGCAGTGTGTATCCGTCCTGTGTAGTCACGTGGTGCGTCTCAACACTGAAGCCCTGATGCAGGATCAACTTCTCCTGCAATACAAGCACCATGTCATGCATGAGCAACACCGGGGCTCGAACCTCGCTCTGCTGGTTGATCTTGCCACGCGGGATGCGATGCAGCTGCAGTGTGTATCCGTCCTGTGTAGTCACGTGGTGCGTCTCAACACTGTAGCCCTGCTGCAGGATCAACTCCTCCTGCAATACAAGCACCATGTCATGCATGAGCAACACCGGGGCTCGAACCTCGCTCTGCTGGTTGATCTTGCCACGCGGGATGCGATGCAGCTGCAGTGTGTATCCGTCCTGTGTAGTCACGTGGTGCGTCTCAACACTGTAGCCCTGCTGCAGGATCAACTCCTCCTGCAATACAAGCACCATGTCATGCATGAGCAACACCGGGGCTCGAACCTCGCTCTGCTGGTTGATCTTGCCACGCGGGATGCGATGCAGCTGCAGTGTGTATCCGTCCTGTGTAGTCACGTGGTGCGTCTCAACACTGTAGCCCTGCTGCAGGATCAACTCCTCCTGCAATACAAGCACCATGCCGTGCATGAGCAACACCGGGGCTCGAACCTCGCTCTGCTGGTTGATCTTGCCACGCGGGATGCGATGCAGCTGCAGTGTGTATCCGTCCTGTGTAGTCACGTGGTGCGTCTCAACACTGTAGCCCTGCTGCAGGATCAACTCCTCCTGCAATACAAGCACCTTGTCATGCATGAGCAACACCGGGGCTCGAACCTCGCTCTGCTGGTTGATCTTGCCACGCGGGATGCGATGCAGCTGCAGTGTGTATCCGTCCTGTGTAGTCACGTGGTGCGTGTCAACACTGTAGCCCTGCTGCAGGATCAACTCCTCCTGCAATACAAGCACCATGCCGTGCATGAGCAACACCGGGGCTCGAACCTCGCTCTGCTGGTTGATCTTGCCACGCGGGATGCGATGCAGCTGCAGTGTGTATCCGTCCTGTGTAGTCACGTGGTGCGTCTCAACACTGTAGCCCTGCTGCAGGATCAACTCCTCCTGCAATACAAGCACCATGTCATGCATGAGCAACACCGGGGCTCGAACCTCGCTCTGCTGGTTGATCTTGCCACGCGGGATGCGATGCAGCTGCAGTGTGTATCCGTCCTGTGTAGTCACGTGGTGCGTCTCAACTCTGTAGCCCTGATGCAGGATCAACTCCTCCTGCAATACAAGCACCATGTCATGCATGAGCAACACCGGGGCTCGAACCTCGCTCTGCTGGTTGATCTTGCCACGCGGGATGCGATGCAGCTGCAGTGTGTATCCGTCCTGTGTAGTCACGTGGTGCGTCTCAACACTGTAGCCCTGCTGCAGGATCAACTCCTCCTGCAATACAAGCACCATGCCGTGCATGAGCAACACCGGGGCTCGAACCTCGCTCTGCTGGTTGATCTTGCCACGCGGGATGCGATGCAGCTGCAGTGTGTATCCGTCCTGTGTAGTCACGTGGTGCGTCTCAACACTGTAGCCCTGCTGCAGGATCAACTCCTCCTGCAATACAAGCACCATGCCGTGCATGAGCAACACCGGGGCTCGAACCTCGCTCTGCTGGTTGATCTTGCCACGCGGGATGCGATGCAGCTGCAGTGTGTATCCGTCCTGTGTAGTCACGTGGTGCGTCTCAACACTGTAGCCCTGCTGCAGGATCAACTCCTCCTGCAATACAAGCACCATGTCATGCATGAGCAACACCGGGGCTCGAACCTCGCTCTGCTGGTTGATCTTGCCACACGGGATGCGATGCAGCTGCAGTGTGTATCCGTCCTGTGTAGTCACGTGGTGCGTCACAACACTGTAGCCCTGCTGCAGGATCAATTCCTCCTGCAATACAAGCACCATGTCATGCATGAGCAACACCGGGGCTCGAACCTCGCTCTGCTGGTTGATCTTGCCACGCGGGATGCGATGCAGCTGCAGTGTGTATCCGTCCTGTGTAGTCACGTGGTGCGTCTCAACACTGTAGCCCTGCTGCAGGATCAACTCCTCCTGCAATACAAGCACCATGTCATGCATGAGCAACACCGGGGCTCGAACCTCGCTCTGCTGGTTGATCTTGCCACGCGGGATGCGATGCAGCTGCAGTGTGTATCCGTCCTGTGTAGTCACGTGGTGCGTCTCAACTCTGTAGCCCTGCTGCAGGATCAACTCCTCCTGCAATACAAGCACCATGCCGTGCATGAGCAACACCGGGGCTCGAACCTCGCTCTGCTGGTTGATCTTGCCACGCGGGATGCGATGCAGCTGCAGTGTGTATCCGTCCTGTGTAGTCACGTGGTGCGTCTCAACACTGTAGCCCTGCTGCAGGATCAACTCCTCCTGCAATACAAGCACCATGTCATGCATGAGCAACACCGGGGCTCGAACCTCGCTCTGCTGGTTGATCTTGCCACGCGGGATGCGATGCAGCTGCAGTGTGTATCCGTCCTGTGTAGTCACGTGGTGCGTGTCAACACTGTAGCCCTGCTGCAGGATCAACTCCTCCTGCAATACAAGCACCATGTCATGCATGAGCAACACCGGGGCTCGAACCTCGCTCTGCTGGTTGATCTTGCCACGCGGGATGCGATGCAGCTGCAGTGTGTATCCGTCCTGTGTAGTCACGTGGTGCGTCTCAACACTGTAGCCCTGCTGCAGGATCAACTCCTCCTGCAATACAAGCACCATGTCATGCATGAGCAACACCGGGGCTCGAACCTCGCTCTGCTGGTTGATCTTGCCACGCGGGATGCGATGCAGCTGCAGTGTGTATCCGTCCTGTGTAGTCACGTGGTGCGTCTCAACACTGTAACCCTGCTGCAGGATCAACTCCTCCTGCAATACAAGCACCATGTCATGCATGAGCAACACCGGGGCTCGAACCTCGCTCTGCTGGTTGATCTTGCCACGCGGGATGCGATGCAGCTGCAGTGTGTATCCGTCCTGTGTAGTCACGTGGTGCGTCTCAACACTGTAGCCCTGCTGCAGGATCAACTCCTCCTGCAATACAAGCACCATGCCGTGCATGAGCAACACCGGGGCTCGAACCTCGCTCTGCTGGTTGATCTTGCCACGCGGGATGCGATGCAGCTGCAGTGTGTATCCGTCCTGTGTAGTCACGTGGTGCGTCTCAACTCTGTAGCCCTGCTGCAGGATCAACTCCTCCTGCAATACAAGCACCATGCCGTGCATGAGCAACACCGGGGCTCGAACCTCGCTCTGCTGGTTGATCTTGCCACGCGGGATGCGATGCAGCTGCAGTGTGTATCCGTCCTGTGTAGTCACGTGGTGCGTCTCAACACTGTAGCCCTGCTGCAGGATCAACTCCTCCTGCAATACAAGCACCATGTCATGCATGAGCAACACCGGGGCTCGAACCTCGCTCTGCTGGTTGATCTTGCCACGCGGGATGCGATGCAGCTGCAGTGTGTATCCGTCCTGTGTAGTCACGTGGTGCGTCTCAACTCTGTAGCCCTGCTGCAGGATCAACTCCTCCTGCAATACAAGCACCATGTCATGCATGAGCAACACCGGGGCTCGAACCTCGCTCTGCTGGTTGATCTTGCCACGCGGGATGCGATGCAGCTGCAGTGTGTATCCGTCCTGTGTTGTCACGTGGTGCGTCTCAACACTGTAGCCCTGCTGCAGGATCAACTCCTCCTGCAATACAAGCACCATGCCGTGCATGAGCAACACCGGGGCTCGAACCTCGCTCTGCTGGTTGATCTTGCCACGCGGGATGCGATGCAGCTGCAGTGTGTATCCGTCCTGTGTAGTCACGTGGTGCGTCTCAACTCTGTAGCCCTGCTGCAGGATCAACTCCTCCTGCAATACAAGCACCATGCCGTGCATGAGCAACACCGGGGCTCGAACCTCGCTCTGCTGGTTGATCTTGCCACGCGGGATGCGATGCAGCTGCAGTGTGTATCCGTCCTGTGTAGTCACGTGGTGCGTCTCAACACTGTAGCCCTGCTGCAGGATCAACTCCTCCTGCAATACAAGCACCATGCCGTGCATGAGCAACACCGGGGCTCGAACCTCGCTCTGCTGGTTGATCTTGCCACGCGGGATGCGATGCAGCTGCAGTGTGTATCCGTCCTGTGTAGTCACGTGGTGCGTCTCAACACTGTAGCCCTGCTGCAGGATCAACTCCTCCTGCAATACAAGCACCATGTCATGCATGAGCAACACCGGGGCTCGAACCTCGCTCTGCTGGTTGATCTTGCCACGCGGGATGCGATGCAGCTGCAGTGTGTATCCGTCCTGTGTAGTCACGTGGTGCGTCTCAACACTGTAGCCCTGCTGCAGGATCAACTCCTCCTGCAATACAAGCACCATGTCATGCATGAGCAACACCGGGGCTCGAACCTCGCTCTGCTGGTTGATCTTGCCACGCGGGATGCGATGCAGCTGCAGTGTGTATCCGTCCTGTGTAGTCACGTGGTGCGTCTCAACACTGTAACCCTGCTGCAGGATTAACTCCTCCTGCAATACAAGCACCATGCCGTGCATGAGCAACACCGGGGCTCGAACCTCGCTCTGCTGGTTGATCTTGCCACGCGGGATGCGATGCAGCTGCAGTGTGTATCCGTCCTGTGTAGTCACGTGGTGCGTCTCAACACTGTAGCCCTGCTGCAGGATCAACTCCTCCTGCAATACAAGCACCATGTCATGCATGAGCAACACCGGGGCTCGAACCTCGCTCTGCTGGTTGATCTTGCCACGCGGGATGCGATGCAGCTGCAGTGTGTATCCGTCCTGTGTAGTCACGTGGTGCGTCTCAACACTGTAGCCCTGCTGCAGGATCAACTCCTCCTGCAATACAAGCACCATGCCGTGCATGAGCAACACCGGGGCTCGAACCTCGCTCTGCTGGTTGATCTTGCCACGCGGGATGCGATGCAGCTGCAGTGTGTATCCGTCCTGTGTAGTCACGTGGTGCGTCTCAACACTGTAGCCCTGCTGCAGGATCAACTCCTCCTGCAATACAAGCACCATGCCGTGCATGAGCAACACCGGGGCTCGAACCTCGCTCTGCTGGTTGATCTTGCCACGCGGGATGCGATGCAGCTGCAGTGTGTATCCGTCCTGTGTAGTCACGTGGTGCGTGTCAACACTGTAGCCCTGATGCAGGATCAACTCCTCCTGCAATACAAGCACCATGTCATGCATGAGCAACACCGGGGCTCGAACCTCGCTCTGCTGGTTGATCTTGCCACGCGGGATGCGATGCAGCTGCAGTGTGTATCCGTCCTGTGTAGTCACGTGGTGCGTCTCAACACTGTAGCCCTGCTGCAGGATCAACTCCTCCTGCAATACAAGCACCATGTCATGCATGAGCAACACCGGGGCTCGAACCTCGCTCTGCTGGTTGATCTTGCCACGCGGGATGCGATGCAGCTGCAGTGTGTATCCGTCCTGTGTAGTCACGTGGTGCGTCTCAACACTGTAGCCCTGCTGCAGGATCAACTCCTCCTGCAATACAAGCACCATGCCGTGCATGAGCAACACCGGGGCTCGAACCTCGCTCTGCTGGTTGATCTTGCCACGCGGGATGCGATGCAGCTGCAGTGTGTATCCGTCCTGTGTAGTCACGTGGTGCGTGTCAACACTGTAGCCCTGCTGCAGGATCAACTCCTCCTGCAATACAAGCACCATGCCGTGCATGAGCAACACCGGGGCTCGAACCTCGCTCTGCTGGTTGATCTTGCCACGCGGGATGCGATGCAGCTGCAGTGTGTATCCGTCCTGTGTAGTCACGTGGTGCGTCTCAACACTGTAGCCCTGCTGCAGGATCAACTCCTCCTGCAATACAAGCACCATGCCGTGCATGAGCAACACCGGGGCTCGAACCTCGCTCTGCTGGTTGATCTTGCCACGCGGGATGCGATGCAGCTGCAGTGTGTATCCGTCCTGTGTAGTCACGTGGTGCGTGTCAACACTGTAGCCCTGCTGCAGGATCAACTCCTCCTGCAATACAAGCACCATGTCATGCATGAGCAACACCGGGGCTCGAACCTCGCTCTGCTGGTTGATCTTGCCACGCGGGATGCGATGCAGCTGCAGTGTGTATCCGTCCTGTGTAGTCACGTGGTGCGTCTCAACACTGTAGCCCTGCCGCAGGATCAACTCCTCCTGCAATACAAGCACCATGTCATGCATGAGCAACACCGGGGCTCGAACCTCGCTCTGCTGGTTGATCTTGCCACGCGGGATGCGATGCAGCTGCAGTGTGTATCCGTCCTGTGTAGTCACGTGGTGCGTCTCAACACTGTAGCCCTGCTGCAGGATCAACTCCTCCTGCAATACAAGCACCATGCCGTGCATGAGCAACACCGGGGCTCGAACCTCGCTCTGCTGGTTGATCTTGCCACGCGGGATGCGATGCAGCTGCAGTGTGTATCCGTCCTGTGTAGTCACGTGGTGCGTGTCAACACTGTAGCCCTGCTGCAGGATCAACTCCTCCTGCAATACAAGCACCATGCCGTGCATGAGCAACACCGGGGCTCGAACCTCGCTCTGCTGGTTGATCTTGCCACGCGGGATGCGATGCAGCTGCAGTGTGTATCCGTCCTGTGTAGTCACGTGGTGCGTGTCAACACTGTAGCCCTGCTGCAGGATCAACTCCTCCTGCAATACAAGCACCATGCCGTGCATGAGCAACACCGGGGCTCGAACCTCGCTCTGCTGGTTGATCTTGCCACGCGGGATGCGATGCAGCTGCAGTGTGTATCCGTCCTGTGTAGTCACGTGGTGCGTGTCAACACTGTAGCCCTGATGCAGGATCAACTCCTTCTGCAATCACAAAACTTATAAGAGGCCTGGAAAAGCGAACTGAAATCGCACGGTTGGTCAGAGGTTTTTTTTCGAAATTTTTCTTTACACTAACATAATGTTAAAAAATAATATAGTAGCGACCCATAACAGCCTAATCGACTAAATAATTCCACAAGATGGAGTACGTTATGACCTCTGGTACGACCTCTTCTTCTTCTTCTTCTTCTCTTTCTTACTTCTTAATAGGCACATATGCCTGTTCTCCACCAGATCTATAAACTGTCCTACAAACTGGTCTCCCAACATTCCTTGCGCCTCGAGGCCTCTTGTCTCGTGTAACTCTATCAATCCTGTCTTCATCCATTCTTGATATGTGGGCGTTCCATTCCTCTCGCCTGTGATCGATCCAGTCCGTTATTGGCTTTACTTCATAGTGCTGTCTTATTGTTGCACTAGGTATATGGTCCCTTTTAGTCTTCCCGGCTATTTTCCGCAATACTCTCATTTCCGCAGTCTCTAATAGCTGTTTAGTCTTCGTTGTATCAGGTCTAGTTTCAGCAGTGTATGTCATAATCAAAGTGTTTAATACGATATTTATCGAAAAATAATCGTATTTAACACTTTGAGGTCATAACGTACTCCAGTTGTCGGGATTATTTGTATATTAGGCTGTAATGGGTCGCTTCTATCTGATATTTTAAAATTCTGTACTCAGAAGACAAAATTAAAAAAAAATCTTTGAGGAACAGTGCGTTTCGCGTTCGCTTACCCAGGACTCTTCAGACGGTGTAAGCGCGATCGATTTTGCCGCTTGTTGCAGGCAGTTTTTTTGGATACGATTGGAGACAAAATGGGTTGATGAACAGAATTAAAATTTTAATCATGATTAGATAAAAGCCAAACTTAGAGTTATCACTTGGTAATTTTTTAATTTTTTGCTTTGCTAATTAGTAATAAGTTTTTGAATTTTATTGAAATTGTATATTTTTTTATAGACCAGCGCCTAACTAACAAGGCACAAAACAAAAATGAAAAAGTGCTACTATAATACAATCGAACTGGTTAGGGTGAACATCCTATCAAGTAAAACCCATTAATTAAACCGTGTTTCTCTCTCAATTTGCTAAAACGGCCGAGCGTTTGCACCACCTTAGAGAACAATTTTAGCTGGAGCAAATCCAGAGAGAAAAATTGAGACGTCAATTACAAAAACAACCATAATCCAAAATTTCCAAAATGGGAAATTACTCGGTTTCATTGGCTCATTCTTGTGTATTATGCGTCTTCAACAAAATATACCTTAGTCATATTACGTTTTTTACAGGGGGAATTGCCATAGTCCAGTGTGAATAAGTCTGGTATTGTGAGAAAGTTGTAATTACTTTACTGAAAAATAAACAGAGTGATACAAGATAATCTTTTCTATTTTTTTACATGATTTGTTATATAAAGTACTATTATGTTTAAACTTTCCTGTTTCTTTTCCACAAAATCTACCATAGTCCAGTACATTTTTTTTTTAATTTGTGGAAAATATTATTTGAAAAAAATTTAAATCTGTCGACTCCCTAACATTACATATTAATTATATCCCAATTTATTTTCTTCACAATATACAATTATATATTGAAAGTTTTTGTTGATTTTCTCGAAACCTTTTAGAATGGAGAAGGCTGATTTTGTAATTATTGTAATGATTGTAATTATATTTGTAATTAATTTTTTTTGTAGTTATTGAATTCTCAATTGTTTCATAAGTGGGAGTAACGTTGACAGTCTGATTGTATATTAGTAGCTCTTTTATTATTTTTGCATCGTGCGGTTATTCAACAAAACCACGCAAAACTATGAAATTTCGGATACGATTGGAGATCAAACCCGTGAACCAATTGATCTCGAATTTTACATGTCTGTTGTTCAAGGATTCACTTGTGGTTGTTACTTGACACATTTTTTAAATTAATTTATTTCTGTACGGCACGCAGCGAGACAAGACAATAGTTATAGTTTTTCAACAAAAATCAACTAATAAAATTACAAATATACAAAATGTCCCTAAGTTTGCTTTTATTAAGTCACGATAAAAATTTCAAATCCTTTCCACTAATTTCGTTTTCAATCGTATCCAAAAAAGTGTCTACAGCCCGCAGCAAAATCGCTCGCGCTTGTAACACCAACTCTTGCAATCACCTTAACTTGCAGGATCAACTACTCCTTCAAAACCAATGATTTGAAGGCAGACTTCGTTGTGACTTGTGCTGCGGTGATCCCGGGTTCAATTCCCGTGTCCGTCCTTCCTGAATGGCGTATGTCCCGCAGTCGAGAGGCAAGTTGCCAAGGTCCCTGCTATTAGGTCACAACCGCCCACTTCCAACCGGCTATCTTAAGTAGTAACTTTCTTCATGAACTACTAGGAAAACGCTGGCTTGTAACGCGTTGATAAGGCAGCACTGATAGGGTATGTCAAGGTTTGTACTTAATGTTCTATTAATGAAATTATTAGTCTACATATTATTATTCATAAAATATATTTAAATTCAATATAATTTGCTAATATTAGCTGATAGTTTCATTTGTTAAATACACTCACTTTTCACACTTAAGCCGCTTTCACATAACACGCGTTTCGCGTTTTGCGTTTCGCGTCTTTTTCAAAATAAAAATCGCCGCTTTGCCAGAACCATCTAGTGGAGCGGTCGCTCCACCCAGCCAAGTCTTACTGTACACTCACACTCACTCAACATACCGTAAATGCCTAATAAAATGAGGAGCAGACCAACTACTTTTACTGTAAGCAACAACATGGCATTTTCGGCCTACTGGATCATAAAATTGGAAAATCTCACATTGTTGTGAAATATCTTAATTTTGAGCTATGGCCGCCCACCCCACCACATATACCAAATTTGGGAACAATAGGCTATACCATTTGCGAGCTAGAGGGCCGTGAAAACAGTGAAATTACATCACTTTCATCTTCTTTAGATGATGATGATGATGATTCAGAGGGTCAGGAAATAACGCAATCACCGCCACAACCTAAACGGCTTAGCCGATCGATCTGAAATTTTTACCACATGTGCACTTTTGGCGTCTGAGGTGCCTTTTTATAAAACCAACCGGTAGTCGCCATTTTGTAACCGAAAGTGACGTCATATCTCGAAAACGGCTAAACCGATCGAAATGAAACTAGCGCCAAATGATTCAGACGGTCGTCTATATGGAATATCAGTAGTTAAAGTAGAGATGTACTATTACCGAAACCGGAAATGACGTCATGAAAATGAAGATCTAGATTTTAATGACCTCTTACTACAATAACTACATATTCAGAAGGCTTATAATGATACATAACATTTATAGAAATAAATTCTAGGTGGCAGTTATTTCAGTCGCCATTTTGAAAACCGGAAGTGATACCATATCTCGAAAACGGCTGGACTGATTGGAACGAAGCTTTCGCAATTCTTCATGGAATATCACTTTAAGCTTAGGTATAATGAACACCAAACACAATTTTTCGTATTACCCAATTCGGAAATGGCGTATTTTTTAAAAGTATTTAGTCATTGTTGCTCCGATGTGTGTTACAAGTTGTGTAAATAAACTAAAAAAATAAGTGATATCCCCATAAAAAAACACTCCGTGTAAAAATACCAGCCAAGTCTCTTCAACTATAAAAAAATAGAATAAATCTAAAAATTCAGCACTGAAAAGTAGTGATATCAAAAAATGAGCCAAGTCAAAACTTAATTTTAAAAACCAAAATATACTTGGCGCATCGTTTTTAAGGGCATTATAGGTATATTATATATAATTAGGTAGGTACATTTGATTTTTTGCATATGCTTCTATACTATTTATATACACGATGCGCCAAGTATATTTTGGTTTTTAAAATTAAGTTTTGACTTGGCTCATTTTTTGATATCACTACTTTTCAGTGCTGAATTTTTAGATTTATTCTATTTTTTTATAGTTGAAGAGACTTGGCTGGTATTTTTACACGGAGTGTTTTTTTATGGTTCACATTACCTCGACGCGGACGCGGCGCGGATTATAAGCACCTTGGTTTCGCCTTGATTAGAGGAGGCCGTGGAAAACAGAATGTTGATATAAATTTATTATTTTTGTTAGTAATAATTTGTGTGTTATTAGATGGGATAATATTCACAGGTAGTCTTATTTTATACATGACGTAGTCGCACTTGATTGGCTGCTAAGTCGTGACGTCATTTTCGCCGCGCGCGTTACTTCAAAAAACCTCCCGACAATCGAGGTGAGGCGGCGAGAAAAAAAAACCGCCTGCGGCAAAATTTTCGGTGGTTTTGATTGGTCAAAAAAAAGACGCGAAACGCAAAAACGCGAAACGCGTGTTATGTGAAAGCGGCTTTACTGAATTATTTGGGCTGATATTCTGTAACATTTTAACTTTGAAAGCACAGCCTTAGGTATAGCATTGTTCTCGTATGACAGAGTCCAGGCGCGTAGGAACTACTTTCATCATAGGGGGGGAATTGTGACACCCGGAAGGGGGCCTCACAGGGCAATTTTTAGAATGTAAGCCAGTTAAAAGTGATTCTGGGGCTTTAAAATGCCCAAACTGAAGCAAAAAACCCTCCAATTGTTGACCCGTAGGGCATTTTTTTCCGAATATAAACATTTTAATATCGTTTCTGGGATGCTTAACTGTTTAAATTACAACAAATAACTCTCTTTGCTCCGCAGGGCGATTTTTTTAGAATTTAAACAATTCTTAAGGTGGCTGGATCGGTCGATATCATAGTCTCAGATCTTCATAATTTTGTGTGTACTTATTGATAATCATGCCATACACAATCCCTAAAAAAATTAAACACTTCTTGTGTCTAGTTTCTGAGATAATTTGAGTTTTCTCCCCCATATTATCTTATGGCAGCCAAGTAAAATCGTGTCATTTTTAAGCTAAAATGGAGTTCTAATCTTTTTCTACTGTTAGATTTTAACAAAAAACTTTTTTTTCTGGTAGACATATGGACATACTATCAGGAAATAATTGAAAACAATACCAACGTGTGCTATTTTGAAAAGTTATTAACTAAATTCGAAATGATTTCCTATACCTCCCATGCTAAGGTTTTGATCATTCTCAAAAGACATATCGAGTGATCGCGCCACTTAACATGGGAGGTATAGGGAAATCATTTCTAATTTGGCGTTGGTATTGTTTTAAATTCTGGCAGGATGTCTTTTTTGAAACTTTATAGATGCACTTTTTATTTTGACAGTAGGTACGTGTTTCCAAGTGCATAGACCGATTTAAAAATCATCTTGGTGGCTCAGCTTCTAACAAAAATCATATGCAGTTTGATTTCCAGGATCCCAAGTCCCAGTCCTATTTATTGTTGAAACAGGCACTTGGGTTCCTTGATATCAAACTGCATACGATAATTCATTAGAAAACAGAGGTATCATGATAATTTTTAATTGGTCTTGAAAAAGAAGAAACAATTTAAATTTAAATTTAGTAACAGTTTTTTTTAGACCAAGGTGTAACAACTAATATTTTTGGTGTACCTTGATTTCGGATTTCCAAGATTTCCAAGATTTTTGAAGATTTCTTAGATTTTATAAAATATTTAAGGATTTCCATAGATTTTACAAGATTTTTGAGATTTCCAAGATTTTTTCAGTTTTTCAATATTTTAATAGATTTTTAAGAAATATATTCAATGATTTCCTAAGATTTCTTAAGGTTCCTAGATCTCCAAGATTTCCAAGATTTCCAGATATTTTCAAAGATTTTTAAAGATTTTTTAAAATGTAGGAATTGTCAACCCTTCGTTTTAGACATAACAAACAACTTAGCAAATGTGGTTATAAATGTGCCCCTTGCATTTGCACCTTGAACAAGTACCACAGAATCCATAGAATCCAATCGTGCTCCTTATTTTCTCGAAGAGCGAATCAGATGTCTAGATGACAGGTTCTGCACTCCCCGTTGAAATGAAGCAAAGTCAACTCACCGTGGTCATGTTGACTTCCTTCTCCATTGAATATGTCTGCACAGCACAGCTCAACAACACTGCACACGTCAACACAAACACTCTCGACATCATGTCTTCACTCTCACTCGATAATAACTACAAGCCAGGAGGAAACTAAAACATTTTGACATTCATTATGTTCACGTTACGTCGACAAACTTTTTTAAAGTGGTGCAAGCACGAGGGATTTTACCGCTTGTTGCAGGCACTTTTTTTGATACGATTGTCTCGCTGGGTTCCGTATGAAATTTAATTTAAAAAATGTGCTATGGGATAACCCTAAGAATGTCTTTTATCTAATCATGATTCAAATTTGGAGATCAATCGGTTCGCCAGTTTAGTCTCCAATCGTATCGGAAATTTCATAGTTTTGCGCGGTTTTGTTGAATAACCGTTGCCAAATTAACAAGACACGAAACAAAAATGAAAAAGTGCTACTATTATACAATCAGAATGATCATGTGAATATCCTATCAAAGTTACACTCACTTATGAAACAATTTCTCTCTCAATTTACTAAAACGTCCGAGTACTTGTTCTCCGAAGCACTAAGGTGTCTTATTAATGGACTCAGCCACGTAACTGATGAACTGTATTGAGGTGTGGTTCATTTAATTGTGACATAACCATCTGTCCTTGCGTGTGCCGCTGCCTTGGTGTAAGTAGGTGATGGTTGCATGGCAGGTTGCACTGCTAGGGTGATAATTACAAGCGAGCGCGTATCGTACGCGCCGTGTCTTGACCTAGTCACTAATCAAGACAAGTTCAAGGTCACTGATGTAGCGGTCATTGGCTGCCGTGGGAGGGGGAAGGGGTGCCTTAGCGTGAAAGAATTAACGAAATAGTGACGTGATGAGCATACTTTCAAAACTCAATATGATGTCATTCGCTTGGTCAATCGAGTACATTTTCTGTTAGATAATTGAGCGAGCGTAGCGAGCGTCACCACGGTACTCTTATGGCACTTTTCCTGTGTGTTTGTTTTTTTTGTTTATTTTATTTATTTATTTTTTGTTTTTTTGTCTGCACTGCCGAGGTCAAACCGCACAACCAATCGATCTGAAATTTTGCACACATACTAACGTAATCTATGCGGTCTCTGGGATCGTTTTTGAACGGAATCCTGTGATTGGTTCAAATTTTAGAAAACTTATCTTTCGATTGGTTGGTCCAATCAATTTGAAATTTAGGAAAGTCATTGCAACCAACATTGTACCCAATCATAATAAATTTCAGCCAAATCCTCCAATTTGTTCAAAGTTAAAACCTATTTTCCGGTGATTTTTGTAATTTAAACAAGAACCGATTGACCGACCAACTTAAAACTTCGCATGGTCAATGGTATTAACATTTAAAGTATTTTTGCCAATTTTCAGTCTAATCTGTAGTTATTTTCAAAAGTTTTTGTCATTTTAGTGACATTTTATTCCATAATCTAGTAATATTTACTACATTTTCATCCCTGCCTTCTTTAAGCTTCTGCTCCAAGGCCTGTAGAGCAGCCAAGCTGTCCACAATTTACAGTAAAACTATAGCGCATATAAAATCGGATGCAGTACGAAGGCCGAATCCTCCAATTGTTTTAAGTATAAATAATATCTTCTGATTGGTCGACAATCAAAATGTTCTGATTAAGTTCAAATTTTGCATGGTGATCAAGACCATCATAATCTAAAATTTTACACGTCATGTTAAGCCAAATCAGTCAAGTATTAATTGTCATTTTACGAGTTTAGTATGGGTTGTCAAAAGCTGGAAAAAGTGTGTATGAAAGTCACGACACAATGGATCTGATATTCATCCAGAGTATTTATATGGAGATTGGAAAGTTGTAGAGAAAATCGTCTTTTGCCGTGTCGTTTATCGTGACTATGGGGATGTTGCATGTTCTGTGCTCGCTCATCAACGCGTTACACTGAGAGTTTTCCTAGTATCAACTTGATGTATCCAACTTAATCTCAATCTAGTAAAACTCAGTATAAACCACACCGTAATTTTTTTCTGGGGCTTAACGTCGCACTGTTCTGCAGCGAGGCTAATGGCGACGGATGAATGATTATGATGATGATTGGGAGATGATGGTGAAGAGTAGGCAAGGATGGAAGGTGGGAAGGAGGCGGTCGTTGCCTATTAGTAGGGTACCTATACCCAGCATTTACCTGTCGACTGAGGGAAAACCACGAAAAAACCCCAGTCAGGAAGGACGGCCGCGGTTAATCGAACCCGGGCCTCCGGAATACAAGTTCAGAGCGTTACCACTCAGCCATACCAAACGTATTCTTTTGATAATTGCGAGATAGAAAGGGAAAACATAAACTCTAAAAATCGCCGAGTCAGTGAACTCAAACCGTGTGACATAATTAGTTTAAAATAAATGTTATGTCATAAATTTGAATTATGCATTGTTAAAATAGTACGCGTGTATGATTAGCATTATATCACCCACCATGGGAGAATAATAAATATACTGTTTTACGACCACCCACTGAGATTTATTCTATATCATTTTTTAACTCTATTAATGCTAATTGGCAGATGATTTAAACGCGTTGTTAATATGCAACACTGAAAGATACAATTCAAATGCGAAGCGACATTATAATTCAAGATATCACTCTGTCACAATTTTAGTATCCTATCTTCTCAATCTTTAATGTGGATTCCTCTGAGAGACAGAGCATGGGAAAGATCCACGACCGCCTCCATCCCACCGTCCATCTTCATCCTCATCTCCCAATCATCGTCATAATCATTCATCAGTCGCCATTAGCCTGCATTGACTATAAATAGTCTTGACTTTGCCAAATAATTGAAAGTTAATTTGAAGGACCTAGTTTCGTTCGGGCCAGTGATAAGAAACATACGACAAGTCAGGAACCAATTAGAACGACAATGAACAGATAATGTTAATGTCAAGGTGACATCAGCTATATTTCGTGCTTACTTCTGATTGGGAATTCCTACGTATTTTGTTGTGTTACAACAAAATAAACAAAATCTAGATCTAGATAAATCTATATATCTATATAGATAAATTATCTAGATAATATTGTGTTATCTTTTATATTACCTATCTAGATACATTTTTCGGTGATTATCTATTATCATGAATTAATTGTTTACTTTATCTAAGATTTTAATTATCTAGATATCGAAAAACTGGAAAGCATCAATTTTTTCCGTGTTCTAAAGAAACTTGACGAGAATAAATTTCATATTTTTTTTGATTCTACCCACATTTATATGCATCGACCCTTTAAAAAAATGCGCGCAGGCGGCGCAAAAAAAATCACCCTGTTTGAGAGGTCACTATATCGAAACTATTATAGATAGGATTCTTACATTTGTACACATGTTAGAAATCATTCCAAAATGTAATATGTGAAATTTTCAAACATATTCATACATTAGGCAAAAAGTTAGAAATGATTGAAGTTACAGTTGAAAAACAGATTAAACCAGACGAAATTACAATGTATTAAAGATGGATTTTTCCCCTTAATTAGTTTGGATGTTTCAATTAAAAAATTATTAAGACTTTAAAGATGAAATAAAGTGAAACAAGATTTTAAAAATTTTATAGAAACTAAACCTATTTAAAACAAAAATTTCTAATATTTTTCTAATTTCTTTAGAATGATCTGTTATGTTTTCTGTGAGCCACATGGAATTTTCATTTGTATTTTTTTCTGATGTTTCCTTTCATATTTTGCTGTTTACTTGTAAAGCCCCATTTACACGGTAAAATTTCCTGTAAAATCTTTTATAAAATCTTTTCGTAAAATCTTTTCGTAAAATCTTTTACAGAAATAGAACATGTTTTAAATCATAAAAGGTTTTACACAACCCTTTTACAAACATTTTACGTAGATTTTACCATCAAATTGGCTTGTTTACACGGTAAAATTTCTTTTACGAAAGGATTTTATAAAAGATTTTACAGGAAATTTTACCGTGTAAATGGGGCTTTTGGCTGCGTTTCACCAATATTCCAAACCCGGGTTAGAGGCGGTAAACCTGGTTTAGAGGCTTAGAATCTTGGTGAAATGCAGCCTAAGTTGTTTAGTTTCATCTTGAGGAAGTCCACAGAAGCGTGGACGAAATGTTGATTGATAATAAAATAATAGTTTGTGAAAAGTCTAAATAGTTTTTAATTGAAATTATAACGTGTTAATTAATTGATTTAGAGTTACCACATTGAGTGCAGTCCATAAACCGCAATTTAGGGGTAGTGCAAATAGACATAGAAACATGAAAATTTGTGTACTTACTAATTCGATCATGATAAATCCAAAAATGTATGGCCCCAAGCTAAATTCCTGCAATTTTCGGAGTTATTAATTCATGAATTCACATTTTTTAGTACAATGTCAAATTAACACGCTGTTTTCAAGTCATTAAACAATCAATCAAACAAATCAAATCAAAGCCTTCTAGATTTTCATTCTTTATGAATGAATGCATAGGACTTCATTTGTTTCTTCATAAATGAAAGTTAGTTTTGTGAATTATCGCAGTATTTTCGCTTATATTTGTGGATTAATCGCTAGTTTTGCATGTTTGTTGTGTTGGATGGTGATATTAGATATTTTGGGAGCCATTCAAACCATTTTTCCGCGACAGAAACTGATTAAAGTATTAGAAAATAGTTTTATATACTAGGTCTACGAAACCTACCAAGAGACGCTTGTAGCTCATTTGGACTTGAAGTAATGTGAGCAATGAGTGGAATATATAAATTTGGAGTGATGAAGTAAACCGGCAAGACGCCCCTTCAGCTGTAGACAATGTCATAAACATTTCTAGTCAACCCATAGTAGCTTCTATAAATGATTTTTCGTCTAGTGATGAATCGGACACGGAGCTAATGCAAGTTGAGTCTGCAACCAATGACTAATGAGATGTCTTTGAACATTGTTCCCGATGGTTTCACGATGGTGACAGGAAATAAAAGGCGTCGTAATTGTAACGATCGTCCCAGCACACGATCATCTGGGTCAGATGCTTCAGGCCCATCATCCAAGAGAGTGACCAACCTTGTGAGTACGCAGAACTCATTTGAGCTGCTTACAAGTGCAAATGATATGGACACTACCTCGATGACGGCGGAGACATTGCCAGCTAAGAAGTATAAAATCCCACCAATAGTGATTCAAAATATGAAATCTCATAAGGCATTGGTCGAGTTGCTCTCCGCTGTGTGTCCAGAACAAGGGGCATTCATAATCAAACCTGGTATCAAAGTTTCTCGAGTAATCATTAGAGATATTACCTCGTACAAACTAATTACCTCCGCCCTAGACTCGACTGAGGGAATAGAGTACTACACGTTTCCAACTGAGCGCACTAGATCACAGCGCTTTATCTGAGAGGTCTGCCACAATCTGCTGAAACAGAAGACATCCAAGAGGAGCTGAAGCAGCAAGGCTTCAATGTCCGCTCTGTGCGGCAGATGAAGATGCCTGGAGACAATTCACGTCTTTTGCCCCTTTTTGAATGTTCGCTAGTATGTACGAGTGGTCAAGCTCCAGTGGAACTCAGCCAAATCAAGAGAATCCTCTACTGCGTGGTCTCCACCGAGGCCCCACGGAGCAAGAAGATCAATGTCATACAATGTTCAATTGCCAAAGAGTGGGTCATACGGCCAAATTTTGTCATCGTCAGCCACGATGTGTTCGATGTGGAGGTGTGCATAGGTTAAGGAGTGCAAGGAGTCACCAGAAACAGCAAAGTGCTGTAACTGCAATCAGCAGCATGCCGCTTGCTACCGAGGATGTGATGTCATCAAGGCAGCAACTCGTCATGCTACTCGAGCCCGACGTCCACAGCAGCAAGATGGCTCTTCTCCACAGCATGACAACCGAGGGAATACTCAGACGCAACCCACGCCCGTGCCACGAGTCTCATTGGCGCAACCAAGGACTTTTGCTTCTGTTTTGAACATTCAGATAAATACAGAGCAACCCTCGTCCTCAAACACCACTGACTTAGAAGAAGCAGAGAGACGACTCACTGCTCTTCCTTAAGAGGGCTTGGTAGTGAGTTTGACCTTGAAGAGTTTTTTAATCGATTTTTATCAATATCTTTTTCCAGTGTAATTGTTAACAAAATAGGGCTATGGACGTGAATTCAGAACAGTTCAATGAAAATAATTCCATAGCTTGTAATTGTTTATCTAGTGGAGCGGTCGCTCCACGCCAGCCAAGTCGTACGGCGCGCGCACACTCTCATATAAAGGCTGGAGCAAACCCACTTTTACTGTAAGCATCAAAGTGGCATTTTCGGCCTACTGGATCTTAAAATTGGGGAATCGCACATTGTTGGAAAATATCTCAATTTCGAGCTATGGCCCACCCTACAACATATACCAAATTAGGGAACAATAGGTTACGCCCTTTGCGAGCTAGAGGGCCGTGAAAACCGTGTTTAAGGGCGGTTTTCATAATAATAATAATAATAATAATAATAATCTTAGTAGTAGTATCCTGGAATTCAAATCCGGTAAACAGGCCACAGCCTAAACGGCTAAACCGATTGATTTGAAATTTTTACCACTTATGCACTTTTGGCGTCTGAGGTGCCTTTTGCTATAACTGGTTTTATGCCGCCATTTTGAAACCGGAAGTGACGTCATATCTCGAAAACAGCTGAACCGATCGGAACGAAATTAACGCCATTCGATTTAGATGGTCATCTTTATGAAGTATCAATAAAAATAATATTATTTTCTTATTTTCTAAACCGGAAGTGACGTCATAAATACGCAATATTTATCTAATTTCAACAAATTATACTTAAAATACATACAAAATGAACTTACATTGTAACATAGACAATAAAAATTAAAATTTCAAGGTTGCAGTGTTCTCGGCCGCCATTCCTGAAACCGGAAGTGACGTCATATATCGAAAACGCCTGTACCGATTACAACTGAAATAGATCCGGTCTATTCATTCTGCAATCTATTTGAAAAATCAATTGGGATGAATAAATATACAAATTAACGGTACCAGAAATGGCGGGAGGAACCACTAAATTAAACCGGAAGTGACGTCATATATTGGAAACGGCATGACCGATTTGACGGAAATTAGCGCTTATAAATTCAGAAGGTCATTCAAGAAGTTTCAACTAGATAAAACTAGATTGTTTTCTTATTACCTATACCGGAAATGACGTCATAAATATGCTAAATTACGTCATTTATATGCAAAATGACACTAAATTCACCACTTTATTTATTTTAAATAGATATTTAGTAATCGTACACTCTAAATATTTATAAATTCAAGGTTGCTGTGTTCTCGGTCGCCATTTTTAAAACCGGAGGTGACGTCATATATCGAAAACGGCTGTACCGATTGCAACCAAATTTTGGAAATGTGTAGGACTAATAATTATGAATTCAAGTTGACATTATTTTCGGCCACCATTGTTAAAACCGGAAGTGACGTAATATATCGAAAACGGCTGTACGGATTGCAACTAAAATATGTAATTATGTAGGACTTATAAGTATGAATTAAATACGACATCAATTTCGGTCGCCATTGTTAAAACCGGAAGTGATATCATATATCGAAAACGGCTGTACCGATTGCAACCAAATTTAAGAAATGTGTTAGACTAATAATTATGAATTCTGGACGACATTATTTTCGGCCGCCATTGTTAAAACCGGAAGTGACGTCATATATCGAAAACGGCTGTACCGATTGCAATCAAATTTTGGAAATACGTAGGACTAATAAGTAATAATTATGAATTAAATACAATATTATATTCGGCCGCCATTGTTAAAACCGGAAGTGACGTCATATATCGAAAACGACTGTACCAATTGCAATCAAATTTTGGAAATATGTTGGACTAATAATTATGAATTAAATACAATATTATTTTCGGCCGCCATTGTTAAAACCGGAAGTGACGTCATATATCGAAAACGGCTGTACCGATTGCAACCAAATTTTGGAAATATTTAGGACTAACAATTATGAATTCAAGACGACATTATTTTCGGTTGCCATTTCAAAACCGGAAGTGGCGTCATATATCGAAAACGGCTGTACCGATTGCAACCAAATTATGCAATTATGTAGGACTTATAATTATGAATTCAAGACGACATTATTTTCGGCCGCTATTTCAAAACCGGAAGTGACGTCATATATCGAAAACGGTTGGATCGATTGTAACGAAACTTAAGCTATTCTTCTTGGATAATCATTTTAATCTTATACCAAACGCAACTTTTCTTAGTAACCAAATCGGTTGAGGCGTGTTTTTTAAAAGAAATTAGTCCTTGCTCCGACATGTGCATCAAGCTGTATGAAAAAACTAACAAAAGAAGTGATATCCCAGAAAAAACACTCCGTGTAAAAAAGGCAGCCAAGTCTCTTTACTTTAAAAAAATTCAACACCGAAAAGGAGTGATATCAAAAAAGGAGCCAAGTCAATGACATTTTCCAAATATTTAATCGTATTTTTTAAATAAAAGTATAAACACCGAGAAATACTTTACAAAAGGACTTGGCGCATCGTTTTTTTAAAGATATTTTTCTACTCATAATCATATGTCATTTATAAACAACCGTCATTTAGAATTTTTTGAATAATAGGGAAACATCTTTCAATTACATATTGTACAAACCTATGTAAAATATCTTCTACTTGTATTTGTACACAATGAAACTTGTTGCCTATGTTTGTAATAAATACACAATCTAGTTATCTTTGTAATATTGTTTCGTGGTCAACATAATTAAGTCTCATGCAACATGAAATAAATTTCTATTTATCCACATTTTATAACAATACATTTCACAAAGTACACAGTAACGTCACATTGAATTTATATTAAAAAATTTAACTTTATACACTTGACACTTCAAAAATATATAATAGTGTTCCGTAGATAGTTAGTAATTATTTGACAACGTTTCATGATTTCCTTCAGTCAAGATCAAATTATGAAAAGATACCCTTCTAATATCACCATTTTAACAGTGCTATAAGAATATGTATGAGCCCCACTTCCAATTGTTATTTAATTCTTCCCACTTTATATTACCTATCTATTACAGCATGAAATCTTTCTTCTATCGCCATTGACAAAACTATAAAATAACCATTACTAAAAGTAGCTTGATTCATATATTCTGGCTCCAACAAAAAGAGGAAAATGTACCTACTTGTAAATTTCTTTCCACTTTTAGTATAGAATGATGTCTTTAAAAAAACGATGCGCCAAGTCCTTTTGTAAAGTATTTCTCGGTGTTTATACTTGTATTTAAAAAATACGATTAAATATTTGGAAAATGTCATTGACTTGGCTCCTTTTTTGATATCACTCCTTTTCGGTGTTGAATTTTTTTAAAGTAAAGAGACTTGGCTGCCTTTTTTACACGGAGTGTTTTTTCTGGGTTAGATATACTTTGTCCTACAGGTGTTTAGAACCCGAAAATTTAGTAATTTTCGGGTTCTAAACACCTGTTGGACACAATAAAACTAATAGCTTATTCCAAACTATGAAATTATTTTCATTGAACTGTTCTGAATTCACGTCCATAGCCCTATTTTGTTAACAATTACACTGGAAAAAGATATTGATAAAAATCGATTAAAAAACTCTTCAAGGTCAAACTCACTTCCCAGCCGTCTTAACTCGTACAACCGGTAGTAACTCAACAATCAACTATTGATTGGATAGCCCTTATAAACGTCATTGCAATTTTCATAGTTAATATGAACATTCACCCCATAATTACGTCTCTGGCAAGTTTTGTGCCAACTCTTCTTTTGTCTGTACAAAATCGCAATACCAGCGATTAATTCAATAAATCTTCTCATTTAGTACCGTTTTTTTTGGAGCGGGATAGGGACTCAGAAGATTGTTGCGAATTCGGGAAAGTTGACCCAAAGAATGTACCTTTCATATGACGCAAAGATTTTTTAGATCGGATGAACGGTTTCGTAGCTACGATGTCATAAAAAAAGCGGTAAAATTCACTCCGTTTAAGGCCCCCCGAAATCAATTAACATTGTTGAGCGAGCGAAGCGTGCGTCTCCTTTTGGTTCTTTTGGCACGGACCTCTGTTTTTTGTTTTTTTTGTCTGTCGTCTGCTCGTATACAGGTCACACCGTTTATTCGATCGAGCTGAAATTTTGCACACATGTCCAGACCAAATATGAGATTTGCAGACCCTAATTTTTTGAAATCCCCTGATTGGTTCAAATTTAAAAAAATTTATCTTTCGATTGGTTGCTCCAATCATTTTGAAATTTAGTAAAGTCATTGCAACCAACATTTTACCCAATCATAAAAAATGTCAGCCAAATCCTCCCATTGGTTCAAATTTGAAACCATTTTTCCGGTGATTTTTATAATTTAAACTAGAACCGATTGACCGACCAACTTAAAATTTCGTTGGAAGATTCGCCTGCATGGGTTCAGGTAATCAGAAGGGTACACGGAAGATTCGCCTTACAGGAAGAGTCAGGCGAATCTTCCAACACAACTTGGAAGATTCGCCTGACCCTCTAATATACCTGTCTAACGATAGGTTGGAAGATTCGCCTGCTAGGGGATGTGAATCGGAAATGAAAATTAGGGGTCAGTCAGGGTGCACAAAATGGTCTGAAACGTGTCAGTTACGCGCATTGTTGGCGGGATATTTCAAACATGATGAGATCGTTTGATTTTGGTACTTTATTATAGACAAATTTTAATGTAACACGTTTAATGCATCCTATAATTTAGAAAATATCTATATCGAATAAAAGTGGGTGAACTACTGTATTGAAGTATTCATTTGGTCGATAGGTAGTACCTAATAATACAGAAAACATTTATCAATTCTTTTTAATGAACTCATACCAAACTGCTCAATAAATTATAATTATAAATAATTATTAAATTAATGTCAATTCTTTGAACTTTTACGTTAACATCTTTATTATTCGATAGTAATGCAAATACAATACAATGCAATACCTGGGTTAGTCAATTTATAATTTGTTTTCTTTCATATAATTTTTAAAACAAACGCCCTGAAGAAGTCCTGTGAAACAGGACAAAATATTGTACCTACACATAATAAAAATATGTGTATAAGGGTCATTATCCCACTATATTAGTTTCGCTGTCCGAGTTGAATTGCTAAAAGCAATTGAAAGAAAATGAAGGGAAATATTTTTTTTAATTTGTATTACGTACCCCTCTACATGTTGCAATCACTATTTTTGTGTTTATGTACAATAATATGTTCAATTTTGCTACTTTTATAGGTGAAAAGTAACCTCCGTCCCGTGTCCTACTTTGAAAAGTCGATGTTTGAGAGCACGGCATTTAATGTTGAGGCAGTAAATATAGTAGGATGATTTTTTTTTTTAGTGAAAAGTCCACGCAAAGTTTACATTTACACAGATTAAACATCAGTTAGTCCACACAATTAATTGTAGCTATTTGTTTAATGGCTTTCCATCACTTTGGTTGTAACCTCCGTCCCGTTTGAAAACTGCCGCTCATTATATTCTTTAGTTGGTAGTACAGATCCAGATTTTTTTTTATTGGTTCGTCAACCTGTTTCCTTGAATTTGCTGCTTGCTTCATGGCGATATGGCGAAACGTCAAAAAATAAGAAATTATTATTCATCAAAAAAAGTGGGAGTACCCTTTCTCCCGTAACTCCTGTCCACCCATGTATAATTAAAACGTGTCGAGTTACATACTAGCATTAATTTTTATTAAATTGTACGATGTTGCCACGGAATATTTCTAGAGTTTTAAGTTTCTGGCACCTACCCCTAAATTACAGTCATCATTTTTCTTCCTAAAAGTAACTCCTGTCCCGCGTAACTCCTGTCCCAAAACAGCACTTTCAATGGGGCCGGGAACAACGAAAATTTTGAAATTTTCATTTGTGCATGATCTGATGCTTTAAAAGTTACCAATATATGTACAATAGTATGTTAGAATAGAAAAACTCTTGCATAAAGTGCTATAAATATGATTTTATTGGACTCAAGTAACTACCGACCTTCCGAAATAACCACTGTCCCACCCTTAAAACTGTCGACAAAATTAAAATACTGTTGATAGCATCTGTTTATATTTTTTTCCTCATAATATATACAACAGTTTATTCATTTTAATTTAGTTTGTATCATTTGCACTGTGATTTGCATGTGCAAAACTAAATTTAATGTGGAATTTTGATAAATTCCGTCAAAATAGTAAGTACTTATGGCACACATTTTAAGTTATTTGTATTTCTAAGTCACGATAATTTTTTTTATAATAAGTCATATCATCAGCTTACGAATAAATACCATAAGCAAGTAATCAGAGTTACATATTTTATATTGAAGGATTAAATATGTGTGGGACGGAGGTTACTAAAATGAACGTTTCATCATGCAAAATCGTAAATAATTTCGAAACACCCTAGGATCGATCGAAGCTACTTTCCAGATGGCTTCCCATATATATAAGTAATATTAAAAAAATTAATGCAACATGAAACAAGTAAAAAAAAATTGATAAAAAAAATGTCTGAAACTAATATAGTGGGATAATGGCCCATAAATAAAAAAGAAGTTAACGTAGAAGTTCAAAGAATTGTCATAAATTTAATAATTTATCGTGAACTAAGATCTGAATAAGTTGCAATATATTACCTATCAGCAAAATTTTTTTAAATATTGGAAATGGTGATGACAAAACTATAGTAGGTAATTTAATTTTGATAGATGTCTAGACTCCAGACCAGATAATAGATATCTGTCTAAAGGGCTGAGTAGTGAGCGTGGCCTTGAAGAGTTTTTTAATCGATTTTTATCAATATCTTTTACCCATATAATTGGTAACAAAATAAGGCAATGATAAGGCTTTGTACTCGTCTTCAGAACTGTTCAATTAAAATAATTTCATAGTTTGGAATAAGTTATTACTTATTAGTTTTATTTTGTCCAACAGATGTTTAGTATCATAATTTACTAATTTTCGGGTACTAAACATCAGCAGGACAAAGTAAATCTAATAAACCATTTCAAGCTATGAAATTATTTTCATTGAACAGTTCTGAAGACGAGTACAAAACCTTATTTTGTTTACAATTACATTATTAAAAGATATTAATAAAAAGCGATTAAAAAACTCTTCAAGGCCACGCTCACTACTCAGCCGTCTTAATCACTGTACATCAAATAATATCGAAGATTAAAATATTATGTACGGACTTCACTACCTACTATACCTACTTCAGTGGATCTATACATTTCTACATATTTCCTGTCAATCATTTATCAATCTATCAATTTGATTAAATTTAAATCAATTTATCATCAATTTAAATTGAATTTATCAATTTATCAGATAATTTTAGGTTTATTTCACAATTATCTTGAAAAGATCATGGTTTTCGAATTACATCAGAATTCTGGATACATCAGTTTTAAAATTATATAGATAGACTATATAAATATCAATATTTCCGATCATTGTAAAATATGTTTTGATAATTGTTCGCGCCGTTTTTCGTTCTCATGTTTTCGTTTATCATGTTGGCAAGCCGCCAAGCAACTACCTTTATCAGTTTGACCTTCCCCTCTTTCACTTTGTCTAGAACCACCCTCTAGGACGGTCAGTTGTTGTGCCAGTTTCTGCCATGCAGACAGTTCTAATTCAGTTAGTTTAATTCGTGTGCATTAGCTTAGTGACAGCCAAGTTGGCTAATGGCTTTCTATCTCTCTACTTGTATCATTTCAATATCATAATCCTACCCCTCTCCACGTACTGCAGTACCATCCTTCCTTACATCAAGACCACGTGTTCTACGCATGCCGCAACCAACATCGAGCTGCATTCGAGAACGAAGTAAGTGTTGCTGCTTTCTTACCCCCCTTCATACAGTCCGCTATTAACCCTTTTTTCTCTTTGCGTCTTGGCGCAATCATCTTTGGTCCCATAGAGCTACGGAGTCTTGAGCCTAGCTTTTCTCATCTCGTGTTCGTTTTTCGTTTTGTTCTCGTGACGCATGAATTTTAGTTCAAGGTCACTCTCTCGTGATATTTCGTACATTCCGTACGTGTATCTCTTCGCTGTTTCGTTTGAACCCCTATTGTTTAATTTTTGTACTTATTCGTTATGGAAGCCCAACGCAAGATGCAAGATTTGTTTGTTAAACAAAGACAACAAGTTTTCAGTTCTGTTCAGCGAACGTTCGATTCGTTTAAAGCCTTGCAACGCGATCAAGTTTTGACCGCTCAACCTAGGTATGACAGACTGATGCATCAGCAATCTGAGTTTGACGCTATTCAAGCGAAAATCCTCGAGTTGAATTCGGATCTCATTTCACCCAACAAAGCCATTGAAGTGGAGAAAGTTCAAGATAGCTTTGAAACCGTACTCTACGGCGCACAGGCGAAATATATCGCAGTACGTAATGAATATCAAGATAGCCGCAAGGAAACTCAGTCAGCGACTACGCCGTCAATGACCTTGACCACCAATACCTTGCCTGTCATTGACATTCCAAAGTTTGACGGAACCAACATGAACAAGTGGACAGAATATTATTCATTATTTACCTCGCTCATTCACGAGAATAATTCATTGAATGACATTCAAAAGTTCCATTACTTGCGTTCCACTTTGTCAGGCACTGCTTTATCCGTTATAGCAGGTTTCTCATTAGCCAAGGAGAACTATGTGCTAGCTTTGAATGCCCTAGTGAATCGCTATCATAACCCAAGGTTATTAGCATCTATCTACGCAGTGCTGGACTGGCTAGTCAGGGGTCTCGGCGGCTTGTTACTGATCTTTAAGTGGGAAAAGCAGCCCAGCAACCTGCCCCGCAGGGCGTTTTTGGATTTTTATAACTTTAAAAACGATATGGTGATTTTTAAAATTTATTTTTTCATACTAAAAATTAAGAGAAAAGGATCTCCATTCATGCCCAGCAGGGCGCTTTTTGATTTTCTGTCACTCTCAAAATGATTTTGGGATTTTAAAAAATTGTATTTTTTTCAGAATGAGGCTAACAGACAGTGAAATTAAAGGTACCCAAATTCTGCCCGCAGAGATTTTTTTAATTTCAGTAATTTTAAAACGATTTTGCGAGTATAAAACGGTGTATTATTTTGAGTGAAGAAGCTGACATACTGAATTGAAATAAAAAAAATGGGCCAGCCTGCCCCGCAGGGCGATTTTTGATCATTTGTCATTTTTTAAGGGTTTTTGGGATCGAAAAATGTGTATTTGGCTGCAAAATGTCAAACATAAAGTTAATCAAAAATGAAATGAATAGATCAGGCGACAAACCTGCCCAGCAGGGCGCATTTTGATTTTTATTACTTTTCAAATGCCCATTAAATAGAAGAGGCCCCCGCCAGCCCCTTTTTGAACTTCAATGATTTTTAATTCGTTTTTGGGATTGTAAAAATGTGTATTTTGTTGCATATGCCCAACACAATTGTACCTAATGGAAGAAAAAATTTAATAAAAGGGCCCCCAGTCTGCCCCGCACAGAAATTGTTGAATTTCGTTATTTTGAAATAATTATTCTATAAAGCAAAGCGTTTGTCAGATTTTTGTTAATTTTCAATCGATTTTGGGATTGCAAAATCGTGTATATGGATTCAAAATGCCCAACAGGCTGTTAGTGAAAGAAACATTAAAATAGAAGAGGCCCCCATGCCAGCACAAAAGGGAGCTTTTTGAACTTTTGTAACTTTTTAATCGTTTTTGGCATTGTATAAAATGTGTATTTGGCTGCAAAATGTTCAACATAAAGTTAATAGAAGATGGGTTTACATAGAAGAGGCCCCCAAACTGCTTCTGGTATCTTTATATTGATTGTTTGAAGATAAAAATTTAATATGTTAACACAATCTAGGGGCCTCAATAGCCAGGGGCCTCGGCGGCGATCGCCGCCTAGCCGCCAGGGGCCAGTCCGGCCCTGTATCTACGTGAAGCAAATACTTGATTTCACGCCTCTCAAGTCTAATCAGCACTCTGGACTTCAGAGTTTTCTACAAGTTCATAAAAACAACGTAGAAGCTCTTAAATCACTGCAAGACATCGGCGATTTGGCAGATTATCTTCTGTTCTCTCTCACCTTGCATAACCTTGACCTTGGTACTCGCAAGGCATTCGAGAATAAACATTCCTCGCGATCAACTCCCACGTATGCTTCGCTAATCACCTTTGTTGAAGAACAATCGCGAACCATGGAATTGTGCGGCTTGGATGTTTCCACGACTATTTCTAAAGCGAAACCTACCCCCTACCCCGCCAGGAAAATGAATTCCTTTCTCGCGACGAAACCAGTTCTCTCAGCGCGCGCCTTTGCCATGCCCAGCCATGCCTCGTACCCTCTTTGCAAGGAAGGTCACACTCTTTATTGTTGCCCTCTCTTTACAGCGCAATCTATTGCTGAGAGATACGTCACTATACGTCGTTTACAACGCTGTTTTAATTGTTTGGGGAAACATTTACGATCTGCATGCACTTCTAATAGTGTTTGCTCCACGTGTCGTAGCAATTCGCATCATTCAATGCTTCATCCTCCGACTCCCGCCAACACTTCGACAGCTCAAGGACAGCGTCCAGCCAGCTCCGCGCCAGAAGTTCAGCAAGAAGCTGTCAACACTTCAACCTCGGCAAACAATGAAACCGTTGCTAACAGCGACGCCTCTCCCACGCAATCTCTTGCTTGTCATTTCCAGACAAGTAAACCTACTCATCAGACGGTGTTGCTAGGCACCGTTACCGCCTTGATTAGCGATTGTCAAGGTCGGTACCACCCTCTTCGAGCCGTCATAGACTGTGGTTCACAGGTTTCCGCAGCTTCTCGCTCTTTAGTTCAAAAGTTAGGGCTGAAAATCACTCCCAGTCATTCTCAGCTAGTTGGAATTGGAAACGCTTCTGCTCAGGTTTACGGCGTTGTTCAGTGCAGTCTCGCCTCGCGTCATAATCCTGATACCCCCCTCAGTGTTCAGGCTCTCGTCCTGTCCACCATCTCGAATCCACTTCCATCTTCGCCAGTTTCTCTCGACGTTTACGAACGTTATCGTGGCCTCTCTCTGGCCGACTCTCGCTTCGATGTACCGGATCAGATTGACTTTCTGATCGGCGCACACCTGTACCCAGACATCTTAAAGACGTCGGGCGACATGGTCATTCGAGGAAACCCCTCTGCTCTGAATACCATATTTGGATGGGTTATATTGGGACCTGTACAGTCAGATCAAGCCTCGACCCAGTCCCCACTCTCGTTGTTGGCGTGTTCGACGACGCCGTTGGACCGCACCCTCCGTCTCTTCTGGGAATCAGAAGAGGTTCATCGCCCTCCACAACTGGATCCTGACGATCAATTGTGTGAGGAACACTTCGTGAAGACGCACCAGCGCGACTCGTCTGGTCGCTATTCAGTGGCTCTTCCGTTCAAGCTGTCGTCAGCTCCTCTCGGCGCCAACCATAACGCCGTCCTCCGGAATTACCTCAGCCTGGAACGACGCCTGAAGCGGGAACCCGACCATGATGCAGCTTACCAAGCCTTCATGCAAGATTACTCCGAGTCTCGTCACATGACGACTGCACCACGATCTTCGAGTTACATTATCCCTCATCACTGCGTCTACAAGTTGTCCAGTTCCAGCACGAAACTCCGAGTCGTGTTCAACGCCTCTTCTCCTGACGACAAAGGTGTTTCACTCAATTCTCTGCTTTTGAGTGGTCCGAAGCTTCAAGCCGAGCTTCCTGACATTCTCACATAATTTCGGACTCACGCTATCGCCATCTGTGCAGATATTAAGAAGATGTATCGGCAGATTTTGGTCCATCCTCAAGACCGCCGTTTTCAACACATCTTGTGGCGATCTTCTCCGACCTCCCCGGTAATCGAGTATGAATTAAATACCGTTACCTACGGACTCTCACCCTCTGCGTTTCTCGCTCAACGAGTTCTCCGCCAGCTTGTCCTTGACGTAGGTCCGCGTTTTCCTCTCGCCTCGCGTGCGTTGAGAGACCACACCTACATCGACGACGTCGTCACCGGTGCCCGTGACCTTCCTGAAGCTCAAGATCTTCAAGCGCAACTTCAAGGTCTTCTCGCTAGAGGAGGTTTTGAACTCCGGAAGTGGTCCTCCAATCTTCCAGACGCCTTGAATACTCTACCTGCTGACCATCTGGAATCGCCTCTTGTCTTCGCCAACGAAGACCAGGGAATCAAAATTCTCGGACTTCTATGGGATCCTCGTACTGACACCTTTTCATTTCACACTCGCCCATTCGAAGGTATTGTGACAAAGCGCACTGCGCTCTCCTACATTGCCCGGATATTTGATCCGCTTGGATTTGTCACTCCTTTCGTCAGCTGGATGAAAATCTTCTTGCAGCAGTTGTGGCTTGTTCCCACACAATGGGATGATCCTCTCTCCGATCAGCTGACGCAAAGCTGGTCTACAGCAGTATCCGAAGTGTCAGCACTCTCTAGTTTTCGCGTCCCGCGTGTCCTGCCGGACCGTCGCGGCGTCTGTCGACTAGTTGGTTTTTGCGACGCTTCTGAACGAGGTTATGCTGCCGTTCTCTACCTGCATACCTCGACTCCCGTCTCATCTTCTGTCTCTTTACTGCGCGCTCGCAGTAAAGTAGCTCCCGTCAAACCTCTGACTATTCCCAAACTTGAGTTGTCAGCAGCCGTGCTACTCGCTCGTCTACTCAAGGACATTTCTCCGTCGCTCAGCGCCCTCGCCGTGGACTCCGTTGTGCTCTACACGGATTCTACCATCGTCTTGGCTTGGCTCGCCACGTCTCCACATCGCCTCAAGACTTTTGTCGCCAACCGTGTTGTGGAGATCTTGGAGTCCTCCGCTCCGACCGACTGGAGGCATGTTGCTTCGACCGACAACCCGGCAGACTGCGCTTCTCGTGGCATCTTACCGTCCCAGCTGTTGGATCACCCTCTATGGTTGAGTGGACCTAGTTTCCTGCACTCGTCGCCAGTTACGTGGCCGCGATCGTCGCCTCCCCTCGAACCTCCAGAGGAGATGCCTGAGATGAAGACGACGACGACCATCTTGGTTACCAGCGTCCCCGTCGAGCCTCTTCACGTCAAACTGCAACAGTTTTCCTCGCTTCTCCGAGCTCAACGAGTATTCGGCCACGTCGTACGCTTTGCTCGCATCTTGCTGGCCAAGCGTTCTCAGTCTCCACGTCCTACTGGACCTCTGCTCCCCTCCGAGCTCCAAGATGCTCTCGATCTTCTCGTCAAGATCACGCAACATCATCATTTCGCTGTTGAAATTCATCAACTTGAACGACAGCAACCAGTCAATTCTCGTTTATCTTCGCTTCGGCCTTTCATTGACTCCTCGGGACTTCTCAAGGTGGGCGGTCGCCTCCGTCATTCCTCTCTTCCGAAGAATGCTCGTCACCCTCTACTGCTCCCTAAAGAAGCACACTTATCGACACTCATCTGTGATGAGTATCATAAGCGCTCTCTTCACGCCGGTCCTCGCACCGTACAAGCCCTAATCCAGCAAACCTTCTGGATTATGTCTCTCCGCGGCTTACTTCGTCAACGGATACATCGCTGCCTCACGTGCTTCAAGTTCCGCGCTCACACGCCCCAACCCGTTATGGCTGATCTGCCATCAGCTCGGGTGCAAGCCTCCAGAGCCTTTCTTCATGTGGGCACCGACTACGCCGGCCCGTTCAGCGTGAAGACTTCGTCCCGACGAAACGCCCCAGTCACCAAGGGTTATCTGTGCGTGTTCGTGTGCATGGCCACCAAGGCCATACATCTTGAATTTGCTTCCGATCTGTCTACCGACTCTTTCCTCGCTTGTCTTGACCGGCTGATTTCTAGAAGAGGCCTCCCGTCAGACATATATTCGGACAATGGACGGAACTTTGTTGGTGCTGCATGCCACTTACGCGAAGTTACCGAGTTCCTCGTTCAATCGACCCCGCAGTTCGCAGATTCGCTTTCTGCTCGCTCAATCCATTGGCATTTCTCCCCTCCCTACGCCCCTAACTTCGGCGGCTTGTGGGAAGCAGGGGTAAAATCTGCTAACGGACTTCTTCACCGCCTTATCGGTGATACTCCACACACTCATGAGGAGTATGCTACCTTGTTCTGCCGGATTGAGGCAGTGCTAAATAGTCGACCTCTTTGTGCCTTGACTCCCGATCCTGAAGAAAGTTGCTCCTACTTGACCCCCGGGCATCTTCTTATTGGTACAGCTCTTTTGTCGCCTCCTGAGCCTCTTGAGCTGGACATCACCCCTCGCTTATCGCGCTGGCAGCATGTACGACAGGTACAGTCGGCTGTAACAGTTGTTTCTGGCGCCTCAGGGCACATCCCCTTGCTTGCGCCTGCATGTTAGACAACTTTACATACATCGCAGTATGTATGTTGCCTATTAAAGTACGAATCAAGGAATCGTGATACCCAGGTATATTCGCAAATATCTGCGTCTCGACCCATCCCGACCCTTCCCGAGCACGGGCTTCTATTCAAGCGCTCGATTGCCAAGAATGAGCAGTTAACCCGTCCATTCATGCGCTTAATTAGACGATAAGGATTTTTAAAATGTTTAGGGAATTGCGATTTTGATACTTTTGACCTCGAAAATGAATGTCATATTGAACATAGATGAAAGTCATTTTTTAATTTTCAAAATCGGTTCATATTTGGCCAAAATAATTTGTATCTCATATTTTATGCGTGCAATCAGTTTCGGCCAAATATAAACCGATTTTGAAAATTAAAAAATGACTTTCATCTACGTTCAATATGACATTCATTTTCGAGGTCAAAAGTATCAAAATCGCAATTCCCTAAACATTTTAAAAATCCTTATCGTCTAATTAAGCGCATGAATGGACGGGTTAACTGCTCATTCTTGGCAATCGAGCGCTTGAATAGAAGCCCGTGCTCGGGAAGGGTCGGGATGGGTCGAGACGCAGATATTTGCGAATATACCTGGGTATCACGATTCCTTGATTCGTACTTTAGCTATATACTTTGGGAACCACAACCGATCGATAATGATGTAAACAAATCAATCCGAATAGCACGAGTCATTGGCTCAACGTAAATAATACTTTCCAAACAGTAATGTGATGTGGTCTGAGGAAAGGAACCTTATGGTGAAAAAGGTAGTAGTTATCGCTAATCAAAGTTATAATGCGTAATCACTATTTTAATTTTATAAATAATGCCATGAAGGGCCGACAAAATTATTTTATTAGACATCTCGAGTTTTCCTCTACTATTCAGTGATCTTCAGGAGTAAATTACCCCCCCCCCCCCCACCTGAACCCCCCCCCTGGTAACCTCTGATCGGATGGATTAATAGTGACACATCGAAATCTCACAAATTCCAACAAGACAAAATTTTACATTGGGCCTAAAAAATGCCAAAGATTATTTCACAAAAACATATGGGCGCCTGCAGGATTTCAGCCAGAGGGGGGAGGGGGGCCAAAGCAAGGAAAACGATTCTCCATGGATTAAGGGGGGTGTGGTGGTGCGGCCCCTCACACTGCTGGCGGTTTTTTTGTTTTTTGACACTTTGAAATCAATTTTGAAACGTTTTGAGGTGTATTTTGTTGAAACACATAAATGTGACACTTTGGTGTGGTTGGTGGTCCCACCTTGCCCAGCATGGATTTTTTGTTTTTGTGACACTTTGAAATGAAGATTTTAAGTTTTTTGTTTACAAAATTCAACTCTACGTAAAACAGCACAAAATTTTATGTTTTCCGGACATTCCGGCACCCATACACGAAGATATGAAGACGAAAATATTATCATACAAATTATACATAAACTCGTAAATTCCGTCAATGTGAAATTAAAGCTATTTTTCGCCTTCTTATCTTCTTATCTGATCTTGAATCGTTTCCATCCAAATCTTGTAGAGCTCATTACTAGTTTGATTAATGTTGACACCTTCTTTTATTCAGGATTGCCATCGTAAACTTACATCGTAACTTACAATCGGAAAACAAAATTAAAAACAATTATTTTTAATTTTATTCTATTTTTACTGTAAGCTTTGTTACTTATTCGTAGAAAAAGAAGCAGCAGTTTGAACTAGTAAAAAACGATTTGCATATAGACAAGTATTTTACACGATGTTATCTCAAAAAACACTGGTTTTCCATATTATATTAAAGTCCAGACACTCTCAATTCATCCGGATCGTTTTCAAAAATGTTGTAGATTTGATACTTTTTTTTTAATAAAAAAAATATTTATTTCAATTCAATCTCTCGGTATAGTTAGTAAGTTTGGAGTACTGCATATATGAAACAACATTCAGCAACGAACTTATAAAAATGTATTAATTAAAAAATTGAAACACTCAAATTGTTCTTATTGTAACGAAAACTAAAAAACATTAAAGCTGGGTTCCCATACTTCACATCGAATTCGCTTCCGGTTCGCTTCGCTTTCGCAAAATGCCTACCTTTTAACAAGGGAAATCGTCCATGTTTACATTCGCATGTTCCCGTGTTTCGGTTTCGTTAAAGTTGAGCCAATTTTAACTTTGACGAGACCGAAACGAAACCGAAACAAGTGAACATGCGAATGTAAACATGGACGATTTCCTTTGTTAAAAGGTAGCCATTTTGCGAAAGCGAAGCGAACCGGAAGCGAATTTGATGCGAAGTATGGGAACCCAGCTTAAGGGAATGAGTAAGTTTTAAAAATAATAAGTTACATTTCTAATTACTATGAACTTGATTTAACAAATTCTACTATGTTTATTTTCCGATATTCATTTTATTACCTAAAAAAATGCACAGCTTTCATTTTCGTTACAAAGTGTACATGTCTTACTAAATAAACATTTGTGTTAATAATAGGACTGTCCCAAAGTTAACAGATTATTATACTTGTACAAACACATCAAGACTTGACTGAACTGGAAAACCTGCATTCTGCATAATTATGTCATCGGCTTCTTTTGATGCATTTGCTTTATTATTTATCCAAATTAGTCCACTTTTTAAAAGTAGATCGTTAAAAAGTTGACTTGTTACAAAATTGACAAAAGGAACTTGCAAAATTCCAAGCAAAATAATAGAAACTAAAAATTTAATTTTGAATATTTCATTGCAAACATGAAAATGTGCAATTTTCTGAAATAATTCAATTAAATATTGCAGGATTGCAATTACTTTCATCCGTTACAAAGTGGACGGCGCTCGAGCACAGAATTTCTTCAAAACACCTTGTTGAAAGTGGAGATGCTCCGTGAAAAAATTTGGAAATAGTGTTATTGAGGCAACATAATGGCAATAAAACTCCACTATCAACACAAAATTAATAAAAATCGATGTCCCTATAATTAAATACAGGTTACAAGAAGACAGCTTTTGTGGGACACACTTGAAACTCATAATTTCTAGCTGAAATGTATTATTTTATATTTACATTGTCATGTAAAAAGAGAGATGAATTTCTATAGTGTTTTAATGACCAGTCATAACATTAATTCAAAAATAAGCTAAACATTGTTTTCTTAGGATACATACAGGGGCTGGGACACATAGGTAAATCTGTGCTTTCATCACATCATGTATTGAAAAATCATAAAATGCATAAAAAGTTGCAATTTTTAGGGACATTGATGCTCAAATATATACCGCGAAACATTTGAAAATAAGTCAGGGCATAGGTTAATTTGCTAAATTAAGCCAATACAAAAATACGAAAGTGGTGGGAGGCAAATCTACAACTCTTTTGAAAATTACGGATCAGCTTTTTCGATTATAACCAAATAGCAGAGGCAATTAAAAAGTTTCGCTAAAAAGACGTAACTCATTTCTCTACTCTATCATCATTTTACAATTACTCTAATTACTCACATAATCGAATAAATTTAACGCATTCGATTCGTATATAAAAGATTATAGCAAATGCATTGTTAGTTACCCATGAAATTAATAATTTTTTTTTATTGAAGACTAGGTATGCAGATTTTATAGATACCTGTTATAATTTTTTATGGTTTTGAAATTAAATTTGAATTAGGTCTTTTAAATTCACTACACATTGTTTGAAAAATCTATTTTAAATTTCCTGTCTGATGCATTGAGTGATTCCTCAGATGAAGACAATTACAGAACGATCGCGTTTTATTCTAGAAATGGATTTATTATTGTTCCGTGAATGTGATAACAACCTGCTATTTGTAAATAGTAAACAGACTCTCGAGTAAATATAGGTATGATCACTGCATGGAAGAAATAATATCTGTGGGATGGGAAGTAGTTATTGATTAGTTCATTGCCGCAATACCGGTTATCAACAAAGTCTCCCCACCCCATCCCAAATAACTACCCCTTGTTGTCCGTGACTTTAATACTCTTGCTGTATTGCTGAAAGCCTATGCTGCAAGGGTGGTAGCTTCTCCCAGAGCAGATTGTACATCAAGCCTTCTGGAACCGCTGGCACTCCGAGTATCTACACACGCAGATGCAACGTGGGAAGTGGCGGCGCGACTGTCAGAATCTACAAGTCGGCGACGTTGTCTTCTACCGCGAGACTTCCACCAACCCTCTGGCGTGGCCAGTCGGCCGTGTCATCGAAACCATGCCCGGTCGTGATGGAATTGTGCGCGTCGTTTCAATTCAAACTTCGCACGGCACATTCGTTCGCCCAGTTAGCAAACTGGTGTTACTGCCCCCTGCTTAAGTCAGTTCGGGGTTTTCGTATCGTTTTCGTATCGTTTTCGTTTTCTTTGGAAAAATCTTCATTTTTGGTGAGCGGTGTTGTTCGCGCCGTTTTTCGTTCTCATGTTTTCGTTTATCATGTTGGCAAGCCGCCAAGCAACTACCTTTATCAGTTTGACCTTCCCCTCTTTCACTTTGTCTAGAACCACCCTCTAGGACGGTCAGTTGTTGTGCCAGTTTCTGCCATGCAGACAGTTCTAATTCAGTTAGTTTAATTCGTGTGCATTAGCTTAGTGACAGCCAAGTTGGCTAATGGCTTTCTATCTCTCTACTTGTATCATTTCAATATCATAATCCGTCCCCTCTCCACGTACTGCAGTACCATCCTTCCTTACATCAAGACCACGTGTTCTACGCATGCCGCAACCAACATCGAGCTGCATTCGAGAACGAAGTAAGTGTTGCTGCTTTCTTACCCCCCTTCATACAGTCCGCTATTAACCCTTTTTTCTCTTTGCGTCTTGGCGCAATCAATAATATATAATTAATAATCCGTACCTCAGAGGTAGAAGGTCCGAAGTCCATTTCAATAATTATTCTTGATTGGATTTTTACAAAACCAGTAATTATGCCTTCATTCAATCATAACTTAGTAATGTGCCAGTGTCATTACTTCAATAACCTAACCATATTTGTTGACATCAGTCAGATAGACCTCGACAAAAGTAAGAGAAAATGGACTTAGGCCATTCTGCCTCGTATTTTTAGAATTAATTGTACAGTTGTGTAGTAATTATTAATGAACAACATTGGTAAAGGACTTTGAAAGGAATACTATGTTTATCGACCAAATTAATAATTTACTTTTATTCCATAAAAGTTATTTTCTAACTCCTAGAATGCATTAAATTTGTTCGACTAAAATTTTACTTTGGTTCAGTGATTAAGGACCAAAATCAAACGATCTGATCATGTTTGAAATATCCCGCCAACAATGCGCGTAACTGACACGTTTCAGACAATTTTGTGCACCCTGACTGACCCCTAAATTTCATTTCCGATTCACATCCCCTATCTTCACAACCCACATCCCCTATCTTCCAAGCTGTGTTGGAAGATTCGCCTGACTCTTCCTGTAAGGCGAATCTTCCGTGTACCCTTCTGATTACCTGAACCATAGACATTGTATAGCCTTCCCTGAACCCATACAGGCGAATCTTCCAACCTCTCATTCGACAGGTATAATCGAGGGTCAGGCGAATCTTCCGCCGACCATTGGTGCCAACATGTAAGGTATTTTTGCCAATTTTCAGTCTAATCTGTCGTTATTTTCAAAAGTTTTTGTAATTATAGGGACATTTTGCTTGTTGGCTGTCAAATTCACGGCGACTTCGAATCTTCAGTTGAAGGCAAGGTAGTTAGAGCAGAAAGTTTCAAACGATATGAAACTAATAATGATCGTTCAACAGATTGATCTGATTTTGTGTACACAGTAATATCATATCTAGTCAGGGGTCTAGTGACAAAAATAGTTCAAAATGTGATACTAATTTTTCCTTTGGCAGTCTTATAGTAAATAATGCGCTCTTTCGACTGAGCGATGGATCTCGGCGAGATCTCTTCTCGTTTGGCCTCCAGGGGTGTCCAAAGTAGTTTTTTTTGATATTTTTATTTATACTACAAAATCAGATTATATTATTCCCATAGTACACTAATAGTAACATTTTAGCTATTTTTTATTGATCGTTTAAGTTCTGCAGGTTTATTTCAAAGTAATCCATCAGGGGTGTCCAAAAGACAAAAAAAATATATTGAAATATCAGTATAAATGTCGTAAAATTACTTTTTCTTGCAATATTATTGTTATACACATGATGGGATAAGGATGGAAACACATATGTAGTGACACTGAAGTTTCAGGGGTATCCAAAATATTTATTTTTCATATTTTGTGTTAGGGGTGTTATTTTAAAACGGGTATCTCGAATAGAATTTGTATACATTATTGCAATATTATTGATTTGCACATGATGGTATAAGGATGCAAAATTATGTTGTGAAATTGAACCTTCAGGGGTATCCAAAATATTTATTTTCATATTTTTAAATCATATCCAACAAATCAACTGAAAAATTAGTTTACAATGTCTGTTAAACAAGTTTTAAATAAACAAAGACGTATGTTACGAGGTGATCACGATATGTTAACAGTTTGTACATTGGCCATCACAATTGCACAATTGTGTGCACACCAGGGATACCTTGACACATTTACAACGATTGTTGCACATGATTTTACATCCGCAATGAATGAGCTCGGCACAATGTTTTGAAGCTTCTCCCAAGGAAGTCCAAAATGGTGTGAATCCCTCTTCAAGACACTTCCATCCCCATTCAGATGGATCGGGCAAGTCTTGGTTCTTCCCTAGACATCGTTGCCAAATTCCAGCTTGAAAGCAAGCTCTCTTGGAGTGTTGAATAAGAGCTGCCCTTGATGGGGGGATGCAATCCATTTGTCGATTCTTCTTTGTGAATAAAGCTTTGCGGCATTCATTCACATCGTCGCACGAGCTTGTCCTGTCATACATGAGCACAGTAAAGCGTTCTACGTACTTCAAGAGTGTGTCAATCTGCGCTGGAAACTGGGAGAGTGAAATGAAGATCGGGGTTACTTCAGGGTAGGCAGACCATGTTTCCCATGCGGACTTTTTACCACGCCCAAAGAAAGACGAGACTGTATCACAGCCAGTAAATGCAAACCAATATATCAAAGCTGCAGCCTTTGCTTCCCCAAGAGAAGATGCATATGCATGAACTGGTAGGAAGCGTGTGTGTTTTCCTGTTCCGAAATGTACCCACAGTTGGTCGATGTTCAGTTTACGAAACATGGACGTGGCAATTATGACAACGTCAGTGTCCACTGTCTTCATTGTGATTGTCCTGTGGCCGTTTAAGGACGCATTTTGGACGTGCAGGAGTAAACGGCCGTCCGCCTCTTCGTGAGTGCAGGGAAACAGATCTGAACTGTGGAGAATGGGCCCACCTGCTATTAAGATGGCGTTCCCAAGAGTAGCTACGATTGATTTCGCGTTGACGTTGGCATCTTTAAATCCTTCGGCTAAAAGCTTGAACAATTCCTCCTTGTTGTCCTCATCGTGCAGGAAGAGTGCCCACTGTTTTGGGACTTTGGTAGCATTACTAATTTTAAGTTTTACACCACTTCCTCGCTTAATGCGAGTGTACCCTTTCAAACTTTTTTTGAAGTACCTATCAAATACGACGTCCACTCTTTGGGCAGTTTTAAGGAATGATACGACATAAGGTACGAAGATAGTGTCTCGATATTCTCCAAGGGTCTGGCAGGCACCCGGTTTAAGCATGTGAACAACAGCAGCACCATCAAGAATAATAGCCGATGAAGTAGGATTTTGATACTCAGTGTCTCCGAGTTTTTCTAAACATATCAGTGCCTCAGACTTCGTGCATGATCTTAGCTTCCCAAACTCTGATATGGATGGAGGATATGCATGGTTCTCGTGAGCAAAGAAATCGTCAAGATCTCCATCACGAGATTGACATGAAATGAAGAGTCGAGAAAATAAACTGCAGTCTTGCTGAATTGAGACCATTTTGTTCTTCATTTTAGTTTGAATTTGGAGATTCTTTCTGAAGAGTGAGAGCTTATTCCTGTGAATGACATCATGCACAGATGAAGAACCTTCGATAAGTCTCTTCTTAACAAACAATTTGTACTGCTTGTCTCCAAGTTCTTCTGCACTTCTTACTGAGGCTTTAGCATTTTCGGACGTGATTTGCTTCGTCATCAGAGATATCAGTTGATCTTCTTCCGATTTGAATGGGTTGCCACACTCTTCCAGGACACGGACTAATTCTTTGACATTTGTTTTGAATGTTGCTTCAAATGAAGCGCTATCTTCGTGATGTAATGTTGTATTGTCTTTGTCCAGCTCAAAGTTCGCCTCGAATTCACTGATCATTCTAGCTGATTCAGGTCCAGAAATTGCCCACTTGAGAAGAGTTCCAGAGGAATGAAACATTCCAACAGCGCCGCCACCATCTTTTACTATTTTGTTGTTCTGCTCGTGTACCTGATCATCCGCCAAAGAGGAAAACGAACGATTTGTTTTCTGAGACACAAATTTTCCTTTACGAAACTCTTCGTAGATTTCAGCGTGAAGAATTTTTAACTCCATGAGTGTTTTCACAAACACTGGTAGCCAGCGCGAGTAGTTCACGTGATCAAGAGAGAACATCCATGGAACTATTTGATTTAATGTATCAACATACATGTCGAAGTCTGCTTGTCGCTGACTTCTGACTAATGACAACATAAGAGCCTCCAAAGTCATTGTGGTGTGCCAATAATAAAATTGGACAGAGCCATTCATTCTTTCCTTGATCCAATCTTCTTTTGATCCACGATACATTTGTGGGACATCGTCTGCACTTTCCGTCCATGCTCGATGAAGAAGGATGTTTAAAGCAACTATCGTTACTTCATGCAAGTAACGAGCCCGCTTAACATGAACACATCTCAAAGCTGCGTCCCCTCGTCCCTGGGTTGTGACTCCTGCACTGACAAGAGCTTCGACCCATCCGCTGCCATCCAACCAGTTCCCCAGCATGCTCAGCGTGGCCATCTCAATATGTAATCCTCCCATCATAACAACAAGTTTGTCCTCGCCGTAAGCACCTGGCATCAACCACTGGATTTGTTTCGCTATGGCGTATACGGGCTGATCTCCAGTAACAACCGTAATTTGTCCAGGATTAATTTTCTTGACAGCTTTGATAACAATATCAAAAGTGTGGCGCACCATAGAAGGTGATGTGATTGGGTCGTGAAGAAGTGGCAGAAGAAATGATGGACATTTAGGCTTGGATTCAACTTGGGACTGTGAATGAAACGCTGACCAAGATATAGAATTAACAGTGTCGGTCATTGCAGAGTATGATGTAGCTAACCATTCACTTGAAGTGTCCAAATAATTGAATTTCTTCTCGTCGACATCAAAATTTACAGAGCTCAAGCTGATTTCAACAGTTTTGTTCGACATAGGTGGAACCATGTTGTAATATTGAGGCAAAGCAATTGGAGTTGACGTATTAGTTCCAAATTGCAGATCAATATTTGATGATAGTACAATTTCTTCATCAGGGTGAGTAATTAAGCGAGCGGAGCGAGCGTCTCCACTTGACTCTTGCGGCACTTTCTCTGTGTGTGTGTTTGTTTGTTTGTTTGTTTGTTTGTTTGTTTTTTTGCTGGTTCAACCCAGGCCGCACCGGTCAACGTATCGATCTGAAATTTTGCACACACCTTCATCTCATACTAACTTAGACCTGTATAGTTTTTGAGAAAGATCCGTTCACAAATAAAAAAAAAACGCGTTTTCCCATATTAATAGCATTGTAGGTTCGAGGAGTCCGTTGCGGCCGCCCGATGCGCTCCATTCAAAACAACTCGGAAGCAAGCAGCTGTCTATCTATTATTGTTTGAATACGTAACAATTATATCTTTGCGGTTAGATAATAGTTAAAGCAATACATGCGAGGTTATACTTAGTTTTTTTTTTATTATTTTTGAAGATGTAGTTAATAGGTATAGGTATTTATTGTTTATGAGAGTTTTAACATGCAGTCTTACTTCCAATCTTTTCAAAGGCTGAGCAAATTATTTGTAGACCGATGAAATGTCTGCTTGATTGTAGAAATAGATTGGTTGGTTGATAATTGAAATTATGTTTATGAAATATTTATTTCATTTGGATCAGATACAATGTGTTAGGTTTGTGTTAGGTAAGCAATGTGCTAGAAGAAATAAGCTCTTTTATACGGAACGGCAAGTAACTGTTTGGATAATGTTTCTTAAATTATGTTTGCTCATATTAGCACTTAGATGATGGCCTATTTTGTGGTTTGAATCTCTGTATTTTTTATTTATAATAATTCCATAATACCTACGTACCTAAATACTGAAATTAATACACATGAGTGTGTATCATGTTGCAATGACTTGCAATAACTGTTGCAATAACTTGCAATGAGAAGCAAATTCAGCTATTTTTTATATAATTTAGTGGATCGTGCTTCTAGATTTCAGTTGTTTTAGGTATATTATTGCCGGCTTTTAAGGAATTATGGTTCGAGGTTTTGCACGTATCCGTGCTCGCTTATCAACGCGTTACACAGAGCGTTTTCCTAGTGATAGATATTCCCACACCGTGATAACAATCCAAACTTGTGTTTGAAGATGGGTTCACATCTAAGTTATCAATAGCAGTGGTAACAAATGTACCGAATGGTATAGACAGAGGGTAAACACACTCTTCGTCACAATACGTTTTACAAACTGCTTTTGTTACCGAGTTTAAAATCTCTTGAACTCGTTTGTAGCTTACAGATAATCCTAGAGCATGCAGTTTATTAACTATCCCTTTCTTTCTCGTTTTCGCATGAATCATAAGCCCGATGTACAAGGGTAAAGGTGTCTCATTAGTCATTATTAATATGATTGCGGGCTGCATTTGATGTGGAACGTCTTCCAGTCTTCACACTGTTGTATCGAATTAATTGAGCTACGCTTCTTGCTGCAATGTTTCTCTGGTCAATCTGAGGCCGCGTATTAACAGGTGGGTTCAATTGTACCTGAGGTCCCTCCATTATCATTGTAATAAGGGTGACCAACGACTTGGGAATAGATTGCTCTACACAGCTTTCATCAAACGTACCATTGAATGGAGGGTATTTCTCGAAGAGATCACGACGAACGATGTTGGCTGCCCTTGCGAGACATATTCCGTCGTTTTCGGAAGACAGTCGGAATGACTGAAATATCGCCTCGCCAATATCCCCATCCGATATGAGAATAACTTCTCGGCCTTCCTTATGAGCTCTCAAATATGGCAACTGTTCTACAATCTTTTCCTTCAGCCTCGTCTTGTTTACTTTTTCATTTGCATTAACTGTACCAAGTGCTGCCATTCTGTCAACCACCATGTTGAAAATATCAGATAACTTAAAAACTGGAAGACTGTCCGATGTATCAAATATATTTTCGATATGGTTTACTACTTCAGATATGGCAATGCCGTAGTAAATTGAATCTAGATCGGTACTTTCATTGCTTTTGTATGAAGATTGTCTCATTTTATTGTACAACGTAATCAAACATTTCCTATGGTATTTGGCTTCTATTGCAACCATATTACCAGAGCTTAACTTAGCGAGTAATTTCTTATCTGACAAAAGAACTGCTGCTTCGTGAACACGCTCAGTTATTCCTTTGGTACGTGCCGATACTAAATCACTTTCTTTTTCACATTTGTCGCAAAAAAAACACGTGAACTTAACTTCTCCAACCAGGTAAGAAGATCTCGTAGTAGTAGGAGATGAAGTACTAGCCTCTTCGACTTTCATCTTTTTACATGTGCTCTGACGAACGCACCTATCTAATTTATTTCGACAGAATTTGTGATATTTTGCGTTTTGACTAGCTAATTTTTCTTCCAGGATTCCCTCAATATCATCTGTACTTCTTGTGTTACGCTGCACTCTTGTTAATAACTTGTTAGATTCATCAGAATAGCGAAGCTTTTCCGACAATGACTTATAACCTAAACCCTGACGGTTCCCTTTGGCATCGTTTGGACTTATTAAAATCTCTTTGGTATCTTCTTGACAAATAACACATAGGTTCCAATTGATTTCTTTGCTCGTCATTAGCTTCGCGCCAATGTCAACTAATTCAATTGTTCTTTTAGAATTCATCTCTGTAGTTTGTAACGAATAATCAGAGTGAATGTGTTGTTCACAGTATTGTTAACAACTGTATCTGCAACAAGAGAAATACTCGTAGGCGATAGGATTTTTAATGCAAAATGAGCAAATAGATTAATTGTATTGCGTATACTTACCAACCTGTTAGCAATTGATATGACATCAAACCGGTATCCAGAAATAATAAAATTTGATGCCATCACAAACAACATGATTTCCCACGCGGTGAAGTCCCGATTGTTGAACTACCTAACCTAACCTAAAACGCTGCATCAATGTCGGCTAGTAACCTGCTGCTACCTAGTGGCACAGTGTCCTTGAACGAGGCAAATTTAAACTATGCCGATTCGTATGAAATTAATTAGCTCTTTGGGAGGAATGAAACCGTATTAGAGCAATAGTATCTATTATTCAAATCGGTTTGAAATCCCGTAATGAATATTCCAAATGCATGGCTTCATGATCTATGTATGTAAAAATGTAACAACTGTAGATACCTACATGAAAACTAATAATTGAAATATTTTAAGATGTTTACATTATAATCATTTATTTACACCCCTGACCGAGCAAATGTAACATTATTATTCTGAAACTTGTGAAGTAGGTACCTATCTTAAATTGAAAACTTTTTGTGCCATTGCAAGAATGTTTTTTTAAAACTTATTTTGGACAACCCTGCAAGTCAAAATGACACATTTCATTATTTTTCATCACATAAATGAAGCTACAAATGAATTAAATTCATTAATATGTCATAGCAGATATAAAAACATAATATACCCAATTTTTTTAAAATGTTATTTGGACACCCCTGAATGCTCAAATTTTACATTGTTCGTGTCAATATCAAATACCTACATGAATTAGACTACATTTGACAATAATTACGATAGATTAAATAATGTTATGACACTTTCCCATACAAAAACATTTAATAAATTTTTTAACTTTGGACACCCCTGGGGGCCAAACTAGAAGAGATCTCGCCGAGATCCATCGCTCAGTCGAAAGAGCACATTTTTTACTATAAGACTGCCAAAGGAAAAATTAGTATCACATTTTGAACTATTCTGGTGTTTTTATGTCATAAGACCCCTGACTAATCATACGAGTGGTCCCAGGTATATTGTTTGAAAGATATCCTGTGATTTTTGAAACTTAACAAGGAACCGTTCAATCAAAGGTTTAATCGATCAACTTAAGGACCAATATTTTTGGAGATTTTGGAGATATTTATGCAAGTCTGTGACGAAATTCAAAAATTATTGGCTTTTAATGACAAATTTCGATAGACATAATTTCGGATCGAGGTGTTGCGTGTATCCGTGCTCGCTCATCAACGCGTTACTCAGAGCGTTTTCCTAGTGTAGTCCCTATCCCGCTCCGAAAAACGGCACTAAATCGGCTCTTACTCATAAAGTATTGGTGATAGAAAAAAAAATTAAATTACAAAGATATTGCAACTTTTGTTTGAGACATTTGTTCGTCCAATGACCGATTTAAAGTGAATATAAATTCTTAATGTTTCAAAAAAAAATCCAAGATGGCGGCCAAAATTTTTTAAAATAATTTTTTTCACAATAGGACATTCAGTTTTGATCTGAAATAAAAAAAAATAATCCTCTATGTCTTTTCGTGTAGGGTACAGGAACTTAAGCCCCCAGCCCCCAGCCCCCGCCAGGGGTCTGGGGGTGGCACCAAAATTTTTTAGGTTTTGGACCTATATATGCATTTAGTGAGATAGGTGGCACCTTCCCTTCACGACGATCCTACGGATGCCACTTGGCCCCCTACTATTAAATAGTTTGGTGAATTTATGTTTATTTGTTAATTTCTAAATAAACATAAATGTATGTTTAATAAATCTATGCGAATTTGTCCTGGATTTATTAAGTGATTTGCTATATGTATGTGTGAATTTATGTAACTTTCGTATAACGTATAGAGTGACTATTTCCAATTCATCGTTGGAAATTCAGTCACAATTACTTTTCCCTCCATATCTCTTCTTGAAACCACGTATCTATAAGATACAGACATGCTTTACGAAATGGATTCATTTTATGTCAAATTATGATCAACGCAAACTTACTTATGTACAAAACAGGTGATTCTTCTTAAAAAGCTTCTGGAACGTTCGTTATTTATAAACGATTCTTCAACGTCTTAATTCAAATGCATGAACTTTGTTCGCATTACTCGAATATTTCTGAAAAGTGCTTATATAAAATTTTCATATTTGTTCTATAACATGTAAATATTTCAGCCCTTTACCTTTTACAGTTTTGATGTAGGTATATTTAGTTTGTATCTTAATCTAAACTAAATTATCTAGATAATTTTTCGAGTTGTCTGTATATTTATCTAGATACGTTTTAAAATATTTATCTATTATCTTATCTAGATAAAATGTATGGTCATTCCTTTAGGTATATCTTTATCTAGATAACGTATAGGTTATGCGTCACAACACTGGTATGAAGGTAAAAAACAACTACACTGATAAAACTTATAATTTTTTTTGATAATTATAAAAATAAGAAGTGTGTACCTGTTTCAGAAAAATAATAACAAATTGTATTTAACAAATTGTATTTACAGTACGTCCAGCGAGCGTGTAGCCTTTCCTTTCATAAGATGAGCAGTATTGTTCAACCCTTGTTCGACAGTTCAGCTCTGACAAGATACAACTCTTTTTATGACCTGCCACCCCTTCCACCTACACTGTTGCCATTTTAAACAACTTTCCTTGAATTTTAAAAGCCAACTGCATTGAAAGATATTTGGCACCACAACAAAACAACCCATTCCAGAACACCTGCAGTCGTTGAGAGATATTTACAACCGCACACGCGTCAAAACACTCAGGATTACAAGCTAAACCCATTGTTGAATTTTACACAGCATTTGCTGAACTGGCTACACGCTCACTGGACGTACTGTACCTATTGTTCACAAATGTATAATTATTGAGAGGCATTTAATTTTAAAGAGAAGCCCAGGCCAAACCATTCAACCGATCGACCTGAAATGTTGTACACATACTAATGTCATTATACACAGTCTTGTGTATACAGATTTTAAACGATCCTGTTTTTTCTGATAATTGAATGTTTGACGAACGGTTTACGTCCCATTCAGGGCCGGACTGGCCCCTGGCGGCTATGCGGCGATCGCCGCCGAGGCCCCTGGCTATTGAGGCCCCTAGATTGTGTACAACATACATTTTTAAATTTTATCATCAAAAAATCCATTTAAAGATACTATGGAAGTAAAAAAGCGCCCTGCGTGGCAGGTTGGGGGCCTCTTCTTTGTAAACCCATCTTCCATTAACTTTATGGTGAACATTTCGCAGCAAAATAAACATTTTTAAATTCACAAAAACGATTTAAAAATTACAAATATTCAAAAAGCGCTCTTCGGGGCAGCCTGGGGGCCTCTTCTATTTAAATGTTTCTTCCAATAACAGCATGTTAAGCATTTTGAAGCCATTTAGGTATACGATTTTGCAATTTCAAAATAAATTGAAAATTACAAAAATCTAAAAAAAAACGTCCTGCTTGCCAGTCTGGGGGCCTCTTAGTATGGACATTCATTTAATATTATATTTATGTTTTTGTTTTTGTTGTACACAGTGGCGGCGCTACGGGGGGGGCACGGGGGGCAACTGCCCCCCCAAAAACTTGGCTTGCCCCCCCGGTTGCCCCCCCACTTGACGACTCCCATATATGCACACTATACCTGGCAAAAATAATATAAAATCATAATTAAATTGCAACTACAATAATTATCCAGATTAAACCTAAAAAGCATAAAGTTATACCAATGGTTATACCATGGACGACACTTTTACTTTTCCCAACACCTTTTGTTTTAGAATAGAAACGTGAATTTTTTTGCACGTGTGGCATTTCATGCCCCTCGCCTTTCTATACTGTTTTCCTGAGGAAGCATTCTATGATTCTTTCTTATATCGTGATAAAACCTGCACAACGATAATTTTTATATACTAGTGAACCCAAGGGCGTATTCAGGGGGGCGGCGCAGCCCCCCCCCCCCACCCCGAAATCAGGGGTTATCTAAAAAAATATGCACATTTAAAATAATGTGTGAAAAAATAACTTTATAAAATAGACAGATCATGTCAAAAACGTTCCAAAATGTCTAGAATTGAATTAAAATTCCAAAAATTTTCCGGGGCTAATCGCCCCGGACTTACATGTTTTCATTGAAGATATTTGACTATTCTTAAACCTCTTAGACCAATTTTTGAATAATTTGTAATTTATAATTCCCCAAAATAGCTATACACTTCGATTCAAAATTGCACCTAAACGAATGACCTTGATCCAAAATTTTTTCAGGGGCTGCGCCCCCGAACCCCTTTCTTCCACTGTGGTTTTCAAAATATTAGTAATGTCCCCTCCCCCGAAATTTCATCCTGGATACGCCCTTGAGTGAAAATGTATTTTGTGGTTTTGCTGAACCCTGTGGTGAGGGGGGGGGTCATGATTTTGGTAAATATGCCGACTTTTCGCTTTGCCCCCTCAAGTAATTGCCTTGCCCCTGCTCTGCCCCCCCCCCCAACGATTATTTCCTGGCGCCGCCACTGGTTGTACATTTTGCAGCCCAACCAATATTCATTTTTACATCCCAAAATTATTTAATTACTACATATTTTGAAAAGCGTTCAGCAGGCGAAATTTGTCTTCATTAACTTTGTGTTAGGCATACGATATGCAGCAAAATACCTAAACATTTTACAATCCCAAAAACAAATCAAAAATTATAAAAGTTCAAAAGCGCCCTGCCGGGCTGGCGGGGCCTTCTTATATTTGGGCATTTTGAAGTAAAATTCACGATTTTACAATCCCAAAATCGTTTGGAAATTAACAAAAATCCAAAAAGCGCCCTGCGGGGCAGGTTTGTCACATCTTCAATTATTTTCATTTTCCATTAAGTTTATGAACATTTGGAGCCAAATACACATTTTTAGATCCCAAAATCGCTTTAATAAATACAAATGACCAAAAATCGCCCTGCGGGGCAGGCTGGGTCAATTCTTTAATTTCAATTCGTTGTTAGCTTCTTCGCTCAAAATAATACACGCTTTTATAATCGCAAAATCGTTTTAAATGTGACTGAAATTGAAAATAATCCCTGATGGGCAGAATTTGGGTACATTACACTTCACTTTCTGTTAGCCACATTCTGAAAAAATACAAGTTTTCATAATCCCAAAATCATTTTAGGAATGACAGAAAATCAAAAAACGCCCTGCGGGGCATAATTGGCGGGCCTTTCTGTTATGTTTTTCTTGTGAAAAAATGAACTTTTAAAATCACCAAATTGGTTTTACACTCCATTTTAAAGTTATAAAAATCCAAAACTCGCCCTGCGGGGCAGGTTGGTGGGCTGCTTTCTCCCAAAAACTTTTAAATAGTAACAATAGCCGCCGAGGCCCCTGACGAGCCAGTCCGGCACTGGTCCCATTTCAATACTCACTAGAGGAAAATGAGGTATAGGTTAGAAATAGTTATATATTTTACATAATATTTTTTATTTTTTAATTGATTTTACAAGAATTTAAAATGATTCTGAACTTGCCTTCACAACATATTGAACATCACAAACACCACACGACTAAAACTGTGTAAAACAAAAATAACATAATAGGGAAATCTCCTCTAAATGTATTAAGGTAAATTCGTAAATAACAACAAAAATAATAATCACAAACACTCTTATCACTTGAGAAATGGACAATTATCATTCATAAAAATCAATTTCAAATTTCATTGGACATTATGGTGGGAAAAACGGCATGAAATGAGAATCTGGATTGTGATGTCATTTCTAAGTCCACAACAATTTGTTACCATAGTGATATGCTTTGTTGCCATGGCAACATATGACTATGAGCTTTGACGTTAATGTAAATTTTCCTGTTTTAAAGTTTGAAGAAATCTATCATACTTTAAAAATCAATTCCGATAGAACTATTGAACCCACAACAAAAGTAATAACCCATCTGTGTTCAGCAACGTCTTAACTACCATAATAATACAATTATTTGGACATCTTAATTATAGGAAAATTCCCTTTTTAACACTTCATATCCAAAGGTGATATTTACTAAATACACTCATATGTGTGTTTAAAAGGCAAAATCAACATTACAAATTTGTTGTGACGATTAGCCACCATATCCAGTGGCGATATAAGTGCAAGCACAGCTCATACCAACTGGTAGGGTAATTGGACATGTGTAGCCACCATAGTTCTTCACTTGAATCCTGGGGAAGGAACTAGGAATTGCGTTGATTAGCGCATTACTGGCCGCATTGGCAGCCCCGGACGAAGTCAAGACGTATACATTAGTATTCAGTGAGAGGTTAGTGAGGTATTCTTTATATGCAATAATGCCGGAGGTAACAATACCTGAAGCTGAAGTTAAAGTGGGAATGAGGATAAGTGCATCGTTCATGCCTAAGCCCAGGGTCGAAATAGTCATGTACTGAGACATAGTGTAGAAGTAGCATTCACCGAGGCAGCTGCTTGTAAGTAGTGGATACGGAGCAGTTTCATCGGTAAGGATGGCCACTTTTGTGGCGACGGGGTAATTGCAAAATTCACCTGGAACTTGTGGCGGGTTGAGGGTAGCGAAATAACCGCAGAAGGTTGCAGTAGTAGGATTTGCAATTAAATACGCATAGAAATTAGAAACAATTACACCTGGTATGTTCAAAGCAAGAATAGCTGCGTTGTTTGCTGCGTTGTTCGCGGGAAAATCTGAATTTGATGTCAGGATGTACAAGTTGGTTGAAGCGGCCAGACTTGTAACTACAGCATTGGTTGACAATGCGCCTGTGTTAGGTGTAGTGACAGAAAGCGGCACCAGGACTATGACGTCGTTCTTGTTGTAGCCAAGATTAGGGAGTGCATTTAAGTTGGCGAAAGTGTCGTAGTAGCATCTGGTTGGACAAGATTCGGTTGGATTGGTGATACCTACAGGAAGGCCATATTGGACGATCCTTATACGTTTACACGACGCCTCTCCTTGATGCACGAGAATGCACCCTGTAACAGAGAAACATAACCATGGTAACACAGCCAGACAAGGGAGAATCTTGTTGCCATAGCAACCCATCTATTGAAAGGTTGGGGGATGAACAAATCTGACAGCTTTCCAACAATAACATATTTCGAGTGATTACTTATGCAATAAATATATAGAAGTAAGTAAAGATAATTATTATGCAATAAATTCAACAAACATTTTTTCCAGTTAATTATCCATATGAGAAAAGTGATATGTACATTTATTTTTAGTATACGACATCTTGTATAAGACACCTTAAATTACAAAAGAGCTGCAAAATAATAGATACATACATAAACTCTGTTTATATTTAAAAAAAACAATAGTCCACCTATAAGCAAATGTAAGCTTAATTTGTGCTGTAATTTAGTTTTTACCAAGTCTGAGTTAAAAAAAAATCATATCTTTTAATGCCAACTGTAAATATTTGTTTATGTTTACAATAATTTTTGTACAACTAAAAGAAATAATAAATACAAACTGCTATATGAAAATATTTTCCTCGAGTGGGACTCGAACCGACGACCTTCCGATATCCAGTCAGATGCTCTACCAACTGAGCTATCGAGGCAGTTCATATTGCAGCGGCGGTGTTCCGATACAAGCTGCTTTAGCAACTTACCGATTTTTTGAAAATACAAAATATTAAATAAAAAATACAAAATAATAGCACGACCGCATACATTGTTGAGAATTAGTTGTAGTACAGCTACATATACTCAGGTGATTCTTAACCTTACGACCACTATTCGTACAGCGAAGCTCTATTAGTTGCCTGTCCTTCGTCAAAAGAGAAATTCCACCCTCAACTATTGGATGGTGTAGGTGTTACAAGCGCTTAGCCGTTTTAGAAATTTGAGAGAGCAAAATTGTTTCATAAGTAGGTAAATAAAGCTTGGCGTTTTGGGTAAACATCGGAAAATTATGAAGATGATGAAGAAGGAGCTCGAAGAACGAAGAAGTCAACATGGTTGGTGCAAATTCAATGCGCCAAGCTTTAATTTTGTTTTTTTTGGTTTGATTTAAAATTGATTTATTGAATTGGCAGTGGTGACGGTTTGTTCCGATGAATGTGCTGGTGGCCCTGATAAGGGCAGTTCGCGACGTTTCGAAGGAGATACTTTTTTAAATCAGTGCAGTTTATTTAATATTGAATGTTGAATTAATTAGATTTTGTAAGAATTATTAAGATCTTTTTCAAAGTCTTCTTTCATGGATGAAATTTTTATTTGTTTAATGTGTAATTTGTAATTTGTAATTTTTTGGTAATTGAATGCCCAATTTAGGCACAACGCTAGGTTTTTACTGTTGTGCTTTGCGGAAGTAACTTGGCGACATGATATCACGAATTTTCAGTGCGAAATTGTTTTAATATTTTGCTTGGCCCCTCCTTTTAGATCTCAATCCTTTAGGCGTGTATGTGCTTGGCAGTAATTTTACAATTTTTTGTTTTTGTACATATTCTTTACTCTCCAATGCAGAAGGCTAATGATTTCCAGCAAAACCAGTCTATTAATTTCATCGGAATCTTGATTTGTAGTTTGCACCACCGTTTGACCTATCAAAGGTCTTCGATAAATCTGATCAACCTCATATTTTGCATGGTCGTTATAAGACCAACATTGCCTCTTATTTTACAAATTTTCAGCCCAATCAGTCAAGAACATAATTATGCACTTATTGAAAGTTTCAATAACTGTCGAAATGAAGTTGTATCGAAGTATCGAAGTAACGAAATGAATGTTTTCCACTGTCAACTGGATCTGATTTGCTTTATGTACCAAAGTGTAATAGATTGATTGCTTTTATTAAGTTTCAATAGAAAACAGATACTTTTATGTTGATTGAGTAGATCATATTTCAATTCAATATGGATGTATATGTTTCTGTGCGTTTGGTACATAATTCCTGTTGGACATATTATTTGACACACATATTACTTCGCATGCAGTACGAAGGCTCGCTTATCATACCTATACTGAGCGTTTTCCTTGGCTGGTACTCTATACATTTTACAAAAACCATGCGTTATACAAGGGAATTGAGATCAAACTCAATGAGACTTTACCCCCACACGAGCCCGCCCTGATCAAATACAATTTAAAATCATTACTTAAAATTGTGGATGGTCCTTTCTTAGTGCTTTTGGCCCTTTTCTTAATATTTTCTGTATTATTTGCCTGCCATTGTGAGAGCTGAGAAGGTCGATGAATATTTTAATTATCTTCAAAATCTGGTAAATAGCTCGCGACTGTTCCATATCCAGATAAACCGTCATTTTATTGGTGAATACATTTACCGAAGTCCCACAGTTCATAAGAAGTAAAAAAAGTAATATCGTTATGTATTTTATGATCGAATCGTATGGAGTAGGTAAATATTTTGTGTGGATAAACTTTGCCAGATAGAAACAGTATTATGTACGAGTATATTTCCAGCACTACAAAACAATATCGTTAATTGCAGGTATTGTATATTGTAGGTAAAAGTTTAGTATATTTTCTTTTGAAAATAAATAATAACATAAATTAAAAAAAAAACTTAACTCTTCATAATTTATGACTATTAAGAGATTGCATCAGGAAAAACGCTATTCCCCAAAGTATTACGTAAATTATTTAAAAAAAATGTGAATTCTATGGATAATAATAATCTGTATTCCAAAATACAATGGGTAAAGGAGTTTGGATTAACCTACCCAAACATACAAGTGCCTATTTAACTAATTGAAACCGGCTGGCCGATTCTACATTGTACGGATTCTTAGGCCAATAACTCTATGGTATTGCGAGCATCAAAAATAAGAAAAAAATCACCCAAAGTGTAAACTGAAAGATGGACTTACCCAGACTGAGAATAAGCAGCAGTTTCATGATGTCGGTTCTTCTTGAAGACTGGTTGAAGACTTGTGACTATTACAGTCCACTCGAGCTGTATTTATACTCCCCGTTATCACGCTAAAACACGCACTGTGCGAAATAATATTCAAATAATCAAATAAGTTCAGTGATTTAGATAGAAAATTGGGACAAATACATGTGTTATTAGGTTGGCACGACTAATGAAAAGTAAAAATTTGAATAATATCTAAAATATATGATAATATGTAAATTATTTTGAGATAAGTACATGTGTCCGGTAATCATAGAAATGTAGGACATTAGAGAGTTTCCTTAATAACTAAAAATTTGAATAATATAACCAAGTATTAAAATTATATAGAACAACGTTAAAATCACGTCCAAATAAATACATGTCAAGTAAGATAAGATATTATGGTTAGGCGCTCAACAGCGAGGCTATAAGCGCAAATGTAAAGTCAAACAGATTGGAAGAGAGTAATTCATGTTAGCTATCAAGTTTTGTAAAAAGTCCATGTAAAAAATTCAAAATTAGAATAAAGCTAAAAAGTTAAAAACATTAAAGTAATGAGTCCTGTAGAAGTAAACTCGCCTTATCATTTTTTTCAGATTAGGCGAAAAAAGTTAATAGGTATTGAGATGGAGCTGTATATGTATACATATTATAAAATGTAGATAGCTACTTCTTGACATTCTCCATCTATCGCAAAAGAAATTTGGAAAAATAATTATGCCTACAGCCTATTTAAAGCAAACATAATTTTGGATAAGGTGAGTTCTGAAAGTTACTTAAAAGTATACAAGTTTTGAAAATATTGTAAGGAAGTAAGCTAGTAACAAATATTGTTCCTAAATTTGCAACATATGGTATGGTAGGCCATTAAGATATTCGCAACAATGTGAGATTTCCCAATTTTAAGGTCAAGTAGGCCGAAAATGCAATGTTGATGTCTACATTAGAAGTGTTGGTCTGCTCCTCAGCCATTTTATAACTGAGATAGACATTTTAATGGTATGTTGTGTGGAAGTGGCGCACTCACTGTACGACTTTGTTGAGTGCAGCGACCGCTCCACTAGAAAGTGATGGATTACGTGATATTATCATATTTCGTGAAAACTCAAAATTTTAATAATAACCAAATTATAATATGTAGGTATGTTTGTGTTTGGGTGTGTGTAAAATATGAATTCATTCAAACCAAGCAAATGACACTATACAATCATTCTTGAATTAGACATGCATTTCTGAAATCTAGTGAAGCGGTCGCTCCACGCCAGCCAAGTCGTACGGTGCGCGCACACTCTCATTTAAAAAGGCTGGAGCAAACCCACTTTTACTGTAAGCATCAAAGTGGCATTTTCGGCCTACCGGATCTTAAAATTGGGAAATCTCACATTAATGCGAAATATCTTAATTTCGAGCTATGGCCTAACCCACCACATATACCAAATTTGGGAATACTAGGAAAACGCTCAGTGTAACGCGTTGATGAGCGAGCACAGAACATGCAACATCCCCAGTCACGTTACACGACACGGCACAAGACGATTTTCTCTGTGCAACTTTCCAATCTCCATATAAATACTCTGGATGAATATCAGATCCATTGTGTCGTGACTTTCATACACACTTTTTCCAGCTTTTGACAACCCATACTAAACTCGTAAAATGACAATTAATAATTTACTGATTAGGCTTACAACGTGTAAAATTTTAGAATATGTTGGTCTTGATCACCATGCAAAATTTGAACTTAATCGGAACATTTTGATTGTCGACCTATCCAGAAGATATTATTTAAACTTAAACCAATTAGAGTATGTGGCCTTCGAACTGCATCCGATTTTATAAGCGCTAGTTTTATTGTAAATTGTGGACTGCTTGGCTGCTCTTCTACAGGCCTTGGTAGAGCAGAAGCTTAAAGAAGGCAGGGATGAAAATGTAGTATACGTTTTACAAATATTTCAAGATTATGGAATAAAATATCCCTAAAATGACAAAAACTTTTGAAAATAACGATAGATAAGACTGAAAATTGGCAAAAATACATAAAATGTTGGTACCAATGACCACGCGAAGTATCAAGTTGATCGGTCAATCTGTTCTAGTTTAAATGTCAAAAATCACATGCAAAATGGTTTTAAATTTTAACCAATGGGAGAATTTGGCTGACATTTAGTATGATTGGCTAAAATATTGGTTGCAATGACTTTGCTAAATTTTAAATTGATCGGAGCAACCAATCGAAAGATATTTTTTTTTAAACTTGAACCAATCACAGGAGCCCGTACAAAAACGATCCCAGAGACCGCATAGATTACGTTAGTATGTGTGCAAAATTTCAGATCGATCGCTTGAGCGGTTTGACCTGGGCAGTGCAGGCAAAAAAAAAAAAAAAAAAAAACACACAGAGAAAGTGCCATAAGAGTACCGTGGTGACGCTCGCTACGCTCGCTCAAATAGGTTACGCCCTTTGCGAGCAAGCGAGCCGTGAAAATCGTGTTTTAGGGCGGTTTTCATAATCAGTAATAATCTCAGTAGTAGTAGTAGTAGTAGGCTGGAGCTCAAATCCGGTAAACAGGCCACAGCCTAAACCGCTGAACCGATTGATCTCAAATTTTTACCACGTATGCACTTTTGGCGTCTGATTTGCCCTCCCTCCATGACTTTTTTGTGCCGCCATTTTGAAACCGGTAGTGACATCGTATCTCAACAACGGCTGGACCGATTGGAACGAAAATAGCGCCAAACGATTCGGACGGTCACCTATATGGATTATCAATAGCAACAGACTAAAATTTTTGTTAACGAAACCGGAAATGACGTCATGAAATTTGAAATTCATCGATTGGCATTTCGGCAACAAATTTGATCCAATTAGTTTGATATTTATGTAACGTATGTACTTTTGATATCTCATTTGACTTGTTATAAAACCAACAGAAAGCCGCCATTTTGCAACCGGAAGTGACATATCTTAATAACGTCTAAATAGATTTGAACAAAACCAGCGCTAAACAATTTAGGCGGTCAACTTTATGTATTATCACAATCATATTTGCAGTATCCCATACCGAAACCGGAAATGACGTCACACATTTTAAAAATCTCACAAATTTACATTTTGATGCAATAAATATACTATTTGAGACAGCTAATAATAAATGTTATCATGTTTAAATTATAATTCAAGAGGTCAGTGATTTCAGCAGCCATTTTGAAACCGGAAGAAACGTAATATGTTTCGAAAACTGGTTGACAGATCGGTATGAAACTAGCGCTAAACGATTCGGAAGGCCATCTCTATGGAATAGGAACAGTGTAACTAGAATTTTCCTATTTATGAGACCGGAAATGACGTCATTCAAATTTATAAATTATTATAATCTTATTATATTATTATTGAAGAGACTTGGCTGGTATTTTTACACGGAGTGTTTTTTATGGGGTTACTTTTACTAGGGTTAAATAAAAATAAAAATTGAACACAAAATTATTTCCCTTTCAAGATGTAGGTTATTAAATAACTAGAGGGACCCGTCATGTAAAACATGACCAATGCGCACCAGTGGGGTATGCGTAAAGAAGATCAGATCCCCATAAAAAAACACTCCGTGTAAAAATACCAGCCAAGTCTCTTCAACTATAAAAAAAATAGAAGAAATCTAAAAATTCAGCACTGAAAAGTAGTGATATCAAAAAATGAGCCAAGTCAAAACTTAATTTTAAAAACCAAAATATACTTGGCGCATCGTGTATATAAATAGTATAGAAGCATATGCCAAAAATAAAATGTACCTACCTAATTATATATAATAAACCTATAATGCCCTTAAAAACGATGCGCCAAGTATATTTTGGTTTTTAAAATTACGTTTTGACTTGGCTCATTTTTTGATATCACTACTTTTCAGTGCTGAATTTTTAGATTTCTTCTATTTTTTTTATAGTTGAAGAGACTTGGCTGGTATTTTTACACGGAGTGTTTTTTTATGGGGATATCACTTATTTTTTTAGTTTATTTACACAACTTGTAACACACATCGGAGCAACAATGACTAAATACTTTTAAAAAATACGCCATTTCCGAATTGGTTAATACGAAAAATTGTGTTTGGTGCTCAATATACCTAAGCTTAAAGTGATATTCCATGAAGAATTGCGAAAGCTTCGTTCCAATCAGTCCAGCCGTTTTCGAGATATGGTATCACTTCCGGTTTTCAAAATGGCGACTGAAATAACTGCCACCTAGAATTTATTTCTATAAATGTTATGTATCATTATAAGCCTTCTGAATATGTGGTTATTGTAGTAAGAGGTCATTAAAATCTAGTTCTTCATTTTCATGACGTCATTTCCGGTTTTGGTAATAGTACATCTCTACTTTAACTATTGATATTCCATATAGACGACCGTCTGAATCATTTGGCGCTAGTTTCATTCCGATCGGACGAGCCGTTTTCGAGATATGACGTCACTTCCGGTTTTAAAATGGCGACTACCGGATGGTTTTATAAAAAGGCACCTCAGACGCCAAAGGTGCACATGTGGTAAAAATTTCAGATCGATCGGCTAAGCCGTTTAGGCTGTGGCGGTGATAGCGGTGTTTCCTGATATCATCATCAGATAGGTTTTAAAAGGGGTGTAATTTCACTGTTTTCACGGCCCTCTAGCACGCAAATGGCATAACCTATTGTTCCCAAATTTAGTATATGGAGTGGGGTGGGCCATAGCTCGAAATTAAGATATTTCACAACAATGTGAGATTTTCCAATTTTATGATCCAGTAGGCCGAAAATGCCATGTTGTTGCTTACAGTAAAAGTGGTTGGTCAGCTCCTCAGTTTATTAGGCATTTACGGTATGTTGAGTGAGTGTGAGTGTACGGTACGACTTGGCTGGGTGGAGCGACCGCTCCACTAGATTGAGTTGAGATATTTGGCAGCAGAGTGTGCGTCGTTAATAACTTTAGATAATACACACGTAACACCGATAGCATGACTAAAATGCCCAACAGAATAAGTACGAAAATGAGTAACGAATGAAAGCAATTTAATGATAACTATTATAGAAAAGCTATTTCAAATGAGATTCCAATGCTCATCACTCATCAGAGTATAAGTTAAACAATTAAGAAAACATTTCGTCAGCCTGGTTGCATTGTGACGACCTATTCTTCGTTTGTGATACCAATTCATAGTCCATAGGTATGTACCCCAGTAAGAAGGACCCCAAAAAACACTCCGTGTAAAAATACCAGCCTAGTCTCTTCAACTAAAAAAAAATGAAATCTTAAAATTCTGCACCGAAAAGTAGTGATATCAAAAAATTTGCCAAGTCAAAACTTTATTTGAAAATCAAAAAATACTTGGCGCATCGTTATTCAGGGCATTAAGGGTATATTATATGTATAGGGGCCATTATCGCACTATATTAGTTTCGCTGTCCGAGTTGAATTGCTAAAAGCAATTGATAGAAAATGAGGGGAAATATTTTTTTAATTTGTATTACGTACCCCTCTACATGTTGCAATCACTATTTTTGTGTTTTTGTACAATAATATTTTCAAATTTGCTACTTTTATAGGTGTAAAGTAACCTCCGTCCCGTGTCCGTCTTTGAAAAGTCAATGTTTGAGCGCACGGCATTTAATTTTGAGGCAATGAATATAGTAGGGTGATTTTTTTTTTAGTGAAAAGACCACACAAAGTTTACATTTACACAGATGAAACATCAGTTAGTCCACACAATTAATTGTAGTAAATTTTTTAATAGCTGTCCATCACTTTGGTTGTAACCTCCGTCCCGTTTGAAAACTCCGGTTTATTATATTGTAGAGTTGGTAGTACAGACCCAGATTTTTTTTTATTGGTTCGTCAACCTGTCTTCATGAATTTTCTGCTTACTTTATGGCGCTCTGATTAAATGACAGAAAATGAGAAGTCATTTTCTATCAAAAAAGGTGATAGTTCCCTTTCTCTCGTAACTCCTGTCCACCCCGGTATAATTAAAACGTGTCAAGCTACATACTAGCATTAATTTTTATTAGTTTGTACTATGTTTCCCTGGAATATTTCCAGAGTTTCGAGTTTCTGGCACCTACCCTTAAATTACTGTCGTCATTTTCCTTCTTAAAAGTAACTCCTGTCCCGCGTAACTCCTGTCCCAAAACAGCGATTTCAATGGGGTCGGGAAAACGAAAATTTTGAAATTTTAATTTTTGTATGATCTGATGCGTTACAAGTTACCATTATATGTATAATAGTATGTTAGAATAGAAAAACTCTTGCAATGAGTGCTGTAAATATGATTTTCTTGGATTTAAGTAACTACCGATTCTCCGAAATATCCACTTTCCCTCGCTTAAAACAGCCGAATAAAATTAAATTTTGCTGTAAGCATATGTTTATATTTTTTTCCTGAAAATATATATAATAGTTTACTCATTTTATTTTAGTTTGTGTTATTTGCATTATGATTTTCATGTGCAAATCTAAATGTAATGTTAAATTTTGTTAAATTCCTTCAAAATAGTAAGTACTTTCGGCATAATTTTTAAGTTATTGGTATTTCTAAGTCCCGTACATTTCTTTTATAATAAGTTATATCATAAGCTTACGAATAAATACTATAAACAAGTTATTTGAGAAACATATTTTATATTGTAGGATTAAATATGTGTGGGACGGAGGTTACTAAAATGTACGTTTCATCATGCAAAATCGCAAATAATTTCGTAACACCCGAGAATCGATCGAAGCTACTTTCCAGTTGGTTACCCAACTATGTAAGTAACATTAAAAAAAATAATGCAACATGAAACAAGTAAAAAAAAAATTATGAAAAAAAAATTTTCAAAACTAATATAGTGGGATAATGGCCCATAGATGTATTTTGATGTATATTTCAAATCTGGCCTATACTTCTTAACTATTTATATACAAGATGCGCCAAGTATTTTTTGATTTTCAAATAAAGTTTTGATTTCGCTAATTTCTTGATATCACTACTTTTCAGTGCAGAATTTTTAGATTTAATAATTTTTTTTTAGTTGAAGAGACTTGAGTGGTATTTTTACACGGAGTGTTTTTTATGGGGATTGTATTTAACAAATTGTATTTACCTATTGTTAACAAATTTTTAATTATTGAGGAGCATTAGTGAAGCCCAACCTAAATCATTCAACAGATCTAAAGCCGGTTTCACATAAAGCGCGTTTCGCGTTTTGCATTTCGCGTTTTGTCTTTTTTTATAACGCCTAGAAAAGCCCGTCGAAAACAGAATGTTGATATAAATGTATTATTCTTGTTAGTAACAAATTGGGTGTTATTAGATGATTAGATGGAATAATACGCACTGGTAAGCAATTGTTAACATTATAGTCCAATTTTATAACGTAGTCGCACGTGATTAGCTGCTACCCAGCAAACACAAGAGTGCACGCCTTGTATCATTTTTGTACCTTCATGCGGTGTTGTAATTGTGTTGTACAGAAGTTACTGGGCCGGCAAAATCATGTCCCGAAAATATGCACATTTTCCATCATGTATAGCGTGCACCAACCCAGTTGCGGACCAGCATCTTTCTTGCACAAAACCAACTGCCATGAAAAGATACCTCGCCGTTAACTTACTTGCACTAATCTTGCAGCCATGAAATGTACACTCCCAACACCGGGCGTGCATCGTCCGTGCGGATTGCGTGCACAAAATTTGTGCCAACGAAACGGCATCTTTCTTGCACTTGCTCTTTCGCATGTAAAACGCTAGTTCCAAAATTAGCTACGGGGATCGCTACTAGTTCATGTTGCCGTATTTAAAACAAATATTATAGTATTCAAAATCGAAAAAATTATATAGTTTTATGCAAGGAGGTAGTTTGTACTGTGTGATAGAAGACATTGCAATAAGTACATGAGAGACAATTTTATGAGACATACACTGGATTCGAACTCCGGTCGTCGATTTGGCGCGCTCCCGATGTATCCACTCCTCCACGGTGACGATGGAGCTTCGAGGGTGAAATAAGACATTTGACCGGCGAGCGAGCGCGAGCGATCGTACGACACAATTCTGATACAAAACGGGTACCTACTGCTGGAGCCCTATTACTGAAAAAGTGACAAGTGACAAGTGACAAAAATCGACGACAACCTTGGTTTTCTCACTCAAGATGGTGGATTGCTATTCCCGAGATCTGAATTAGTCGCCTAGGTGAGAAAATGTCACTTTTATTTCTCACCTCCCATTACGGTAGTGACAACTCAAATTCACAAGCGAGAAGTGAAGAAATGGCGCTTGCCCTGTTTTTTATTCGTCGTAATCAACGAAGAAATCGGCAAGAACGAATTTATAATGTGCGTCGGGACGCTTTTGAGCTAACTGTCAGAAGGTTCCGCGCAAGATTCCGCCTGCCCATAGTTCTTGCGCAACAGTTAATAGCCGATTTGGACGTGCAATTGGGTCCAACAAAACGCACGTCAAGCATTCCAAATGGCGCCAAGGTTTGTTCAACACTGTTTTCACTATATTTCAGCTCATTAAGTATTGTAATACAATTCCAAGTGGTAATTAAGAAGTAAACTTTACGCTGACATGTCAATTAATCATCAAGGAAGTACTCAACATGTCAAGTGAACGTCAGAATCATAACCTCAAACATGGTTAGTTCATCAATTTTGTCCACTGAATAGGTTGAATAACTATAATTTCTATTATTGTTAATTAATAGGTACTAGCCGCTCTGCGATTTTATGCCCGTAGAAGCCATCAGCTGGACGTGGCAGAAAATGAATTCTTAGGAATGAGCCAGCCTTCCATCAGCAACGCCATCAATGAAGTCAGCAAAGCCATTTGCCGAGTGCTTGTGCGGAGGTGGATAAAGCGGCCTTCCACCGAAGCTGAGAAAATGGCCACAAAGAGAAGGTAAGAATGTTCGTGAAGAACCTTACGTCTCGACTTCTCTGCTATACTGCTAGTCTTTGGTGTCATGATATCACCTAGTTTCGACCAATGAGCATTTAGGTGTACACCTCTATTGTATTGTCAACAATATCAACAACTTGTGTGGAAGATTAGCAATCAGTCAACTTTGTAGTCAACCAACTTAGATGTATATGTTTCTATCCCATGAGTTGTCGTTCAGCTGTAAAAGAAAATTACAGAAATCTCTGTTGTTTCTGGGTCCGGTGCGGTAGCTGCTCTGTCTTGTGCTTAAAAGGGCCGTTTGCAGCGACGTTGCACGCGATTTGCTTCCCGCAACCTCCGGCTGCCTGGCTGGGCTGTAGATGGAAAAGCCGGCTTTAAGATGCCTACTGTCGCAAGTAGGCGATCCATTGGGAAAATAGGAGGAAATTTGGACTGACTAATAGGACTAGGAGTGTGGGTGAGGTGTAGGAGGGGGGGGGGGGGGTAACGGAGGGGTTGTCTTGTCAGCTGACTAGTCAGTTTCTGGGCTCTGACACGGCTGCATGTCCGAGGTCCCTGGGTCGTCGAGTCCGCGATGGTCGGTGGGAGAGGTGTCGGCTCGTCCGGTGCTACGAGGATCTGCGCCATGACCGGCTTCCAGGCATGTTGCAGCCTGATTGAGTCGTCTCGCGTGTTCAAGTTGTGCGGGCGGCGTTCTATGTTGATGGCCTCCTCGGACATGGGGCAGGAAGGCGAGTCTGGCTGGGTCGATGGGCGGTGCTCGACTTCCTGTTCTACGCCTTGTAGAAGTCGCGGTTGGAGTAGCCGTTGCTGAGCAGCGCCTTCCATAGAGCTTTCGCCTACTGTGAAAGGTGATGTGATGCGGTCGTCGCTGGAGCGCGTGGTGAGCGAGTTCTGAGCTGGATGATGATGCGACGACGCGTGCAGGTGCGTCTTGTACAATGTGTACTGTCTGCGCGCTTGAGCACCAGGCAGTCCAGGAATGGCAGCTTCCTCTCCGACTCGAGTTCCATCGTGATGTTGTCATGGACGCTGTTGAGATCTGCAGGAAGGCTGGCAGTTGGTTGGCAGTTCTTCATTGAGCTACTCGGAAGTGCTCCGAGCTTTTGTTTGTTAGTAAATCCTAATGTTAACTTTAACGGGGCATTGTAAAACTGGCCTGAGACAGAGAAAACAAGTTAAATTATTAGTGATTGAGGTGAAATCCAACAACATGGTAATCCACAGGATTTAAAAATACTTTCACCATTTTTTTTTAAATGCTTTATTGGTAAATGTACAATAATTTACCAGTAAATTTGCAGACGGCCATCCCTTATATTAAACATTGGTGAACTTTCTACACTATCAAAGTGTAGAAACTACACTATCAAACTATCAAATTCTACAAACTACAAATCACAAACAACTTTCTACAAATGAACTTTCTACTATCTTACCAACCTCCTAGCCTTGCTTTCTTTCAAGTCTTTCTATTCAACCCTATGAACATGTACAAATCCTGGATAGCAGCTTAGCTGAAGATAGTAGGTACCAATTAGAGGAATTAGCCTTGTTCTAAACAAAACAAAATATTCATTTTATTTTATTTCATTTCATTTTATTTGAAATCACCAACAGAATACAAAATATTCCACAAGTGGGATTTAAAATAACAAAAAAATATTCTCTCAAGTTCAATATGGCGAGGTTCCACCTCAGTGGCTCTTCCACCTAACCATAATTACAAGTATAATACATAGTAAAATACAAATATTTGAACAGAAACACTGGTATTGTCAAGAAATAAAAATAAAAAGAGTCCGCTGTACCAGTGTTTCTGTTCAAATATTTGTATTTTACTAAGTTGTTTCCTGGTATATTATCTTCTTCTTTGTGTTTATTAAGTATAATACATATTGCATTTAATTATTAAAAATTAATAAAAATAAACACAACATGAGTCAATAGCAAGTTATAAAATACAATAAACTTCTTCAGTTTAGTAGTCAAAAAGTAAAACACACACATACATCACACCATACAAGATGAAATTCAAACATTCATTAGATCTTTATTCGTCTTCTGCAATGACAATAAAAATGTGTGTGTACTTTGTTTAAAATCAGTGCGACTCTCAGTCATTTTGATTGACAATGGCAGTCGATTCCAAAGTGTTGGAGCAATTACAGAGAAAGAACTTTGGCCAACAAGTGTTTTATGTAACGGTGTTAATAAGTTTAAAGTTCGTTTATTATATGTTGGGTTTAGTCTATTGAACAGATAAGACGGTGCCTTTTGCATCAATACCAAAAACGTAACATTTAAAAGATGGCAATACCGTCGATTCAACATATTTAAAATATTATTAGAATTTGAAACATCTGAAATACTATCACACCTTTTAAGATCAAAAATAAATCTAATACAAGAATTTTGAACCTTCTGTATTCTGGCTCCATGCTTCTTTCTCACCCCAATGTATACGACATCACAATAATCAATATTAGACAGAATCAATGAATTTACCAGTGTGAGTTTAATGTCAGTAGATAACATATCCTTAAACTTATACAAGTAGGCAAGAGTTGCAAATGATTGGGCACATACTTTCGCTACATGATCTTCCCACGTCAAAGCAGAATCAATGACGAGACCAAGATTCCTCGCTGAATTCTTTACAGCAACTTTAACCCCATTCAATAATATTGTTGGATTTTCTGGCATCCTTGCCAGGTTGTGAACGCTACCTACAGGCATTACAATGGTTTTCGTTGCATTGAGACAAAGGCTATTCGAGCACGACCACTCATGCACCGCTTGCAAGTCATTTACTAGGTTCTCTGACAATTCCAAAACATGATCAACTTTCCCAGAGGTATAAACTTGGGTATCATCGGCATATTATATAGAATACAATTATAATTTACCTCAGTAAATACCTACATTGTTGCTTTCAAATTTCAGGTAATGTTTCATAATTAATTAGCTGTCCTGTAATTGCACATGACGTCACAGCTGACCAAACATCTCTCTGGGTGCCAAATGCTTTCAGCAATAGTACAAAAATAAGAAGTAATGATTTACTTGCTTGCTAATATTTCTTTATTTTATTTAACCCAATTTCTGTCTTCTTAATTTCTGTTCTATTTGCTCTCCTTTCTTTTTAATAGGTATCTTTCTTTCACAACCATATAATTTTAAAATATGATTAAACTATGGAAAAATTGCTGTGAACTGTGAACTAGTGAAACAATATTATATATCTATGTAAATAGATATCTTGATATCCATCCTGAGTCATGGAATTCTTTTGCATCTCTTCAATCTTGCATTGTTTGAGTTGGGAATGGTGACAGGATTTATAATAGCTGGATAAATTTTTTTTTCCTTTCTGTTCAACCCTAATGTTATTTAAAAAAATATATCACAGATATGAAACTAATGCCGGTACATTCCACTCAATTTAGGTTTCTAGATGCTCATGGGTTTCCTGGTGTAGTCGGGGCGATAGATTGCACCCACGTTGCCATCATCGCTCCACCAGTCAACCATCCCGACTATCAAGAGCACCAGTTCATCAATCGTAAACTCTACCACAGCATAAACGTGCAATTAGTAAGCTAACTTCATTCCTGTTGTGCAATATTAAAGTTGAAAAATTATTGTTTCTAAATTAAATAGTACATTATTTATTTTACAGGTTTGTAACATGGATGAAATGATTACGAATGCAAACGCCAAGTTCCCTGGAAGAAATCACGACCAGCATATTTTTCGGAGCAGCCGCATTTCCCGGAACTTGGAACGTGAAAATGACAAAAGCTCGTGGCTCATCGGTAGGTGGAGTAGAACTACATACTAACATACCCGTTGTAATTTCAGAATGTGCAACGGAATTCAATTAGTTCATTTTATACCACAAGTTTGTTAAATGATAAATGTTGACACTGTTAAATGATGAAAATAAATCAGATGTGTTTGCTCTCTCATTAAAACTTTGTTATGATGTGTGCCAAGGTGACGGAGGCTACATGCAGGAAGCCTACATGATGGTCCCGATCGCTAACGCTGCTGCTGGTTCTCCTGAAGAGCGGTACAACCGAAGGCATGCGAAAGCGCGGGCCGTCATCGAGAGATGCAACGGCCTGCTGAAGGCAAGGTGGCGCTGCTTGCTGAAGAGCAGGACGTTGCATTACTCGCCTCCCAAGGCTGCGAGAATTGTCATGAGCTGTGTGGTGCTGCACAACATGTGCATCCACCACCGGCTTCCTCTCGAGCAAGATGACGATGAGGATGACGACTTGGGGGACTTGGGGATGGAAGACATGGCGGACAACCTACCGGAGGGGCGTGGACGTGGGCAGCAGACCACAGGCCAGAGGCACCGTGCCCGTCTGGTTCAGAGACATTTTGCTGTGTGAAGGTAAATATATCAATAATTGAGATAGACTAGGTACTTAGCCACATAAATTTTATTTTGACAAATGTTGGGCAATTACTTCCATGCTTCTCGCATGGCTGTTAAGTGCCGCCACCGCCTCACTCATCAGCGCTATATTCATTTCAGCGCTCTGCCTCATGATTCCAACCATCTCGCCAAGGGACTTGGCCATCTCGAGGTTGGCGCTGGCCATGTCCTTGTGCGACGCCGCCAACTCATCCTCCACGGAGACACTGGCACTTACAGTCGAACGCCGCCTCTTGGTGGTGGGCAGCGTGGGGAGGTGGTATGCTTGGCTCCCTAGAACAATCATGTAGATATATTTTAGTTTTAATTTTCAAGGAGTATGTCACGCTATGTTTGGACATTTGATATAAATGCATAATTTTTCACTCTCCATTGATTCAACCATTTGTAATTAATTAGCAAAATTTTTTGGTTATTAATTTCAAGAGCAATCATTGTGAAATTAGTTGGCATTGGAATGATTCTGATGATTCATAGAGTTTTTCTTGCTCTTATTTTTATTTTTAATAATAGTTCTCGATTCGCCATTTGTTTTACTTCTGGAAATTGCCAATTGGGTGTAATTTATAGAGACTTCAAGAGCAATCATAGTTATTTTATTTTTATTTCATGACTAAAGATAGGTAGGTCTGAATATGTAGTACTTGATTCTGAATTCAATCACCATTGAAGGGTTGTGAACAATAAATATTACATAGCTTGCGAATGTATCTCCTTTAACATTCTTACTAGCATACCGATTACTAGCAGTAATTAACATAGGTACCGCAGTTCTTAATGTTTTGTGAAATTTGATGTAAAAATTCTTCATGTGGTATTGAAATAATATACTGATTAACTTGTACACACCGTTATTTATTATAATTTGCCTAACTCACCACTCTGGATCTCCCTCTGAGCTGGCCTCTTCTCGGGGCGACCAGCGGATGTCCCGGCAACTGGCGTCTCCGGCAGCGTTCTCTCGCAGATGTAGTTTGTTACTGGGTCAATCAAGACATCCTGCCACACTTCGCTGCTCTCGACTAGCCGATCATCCTCTTCCGAGTCCTCCTGTTGGCATAAATTAGAATTGTGTTACTTGTAACTAAACTTTTATTCTTCCAATATTTCCTTCTTATAAATGGACATTGAGGTCTATTAGTCAGAATGTATTTTTTATTAACAACACTGATTATAGCAGTTTTGTACGCAGTTGCTCGATCGGACAAAAATACAGCTTAGGTACTTAAATCGGCAAAGCAGAAACGGACATATATGAGCTATATTCAAGTGTCTGATCCGTCGAACAAAGTAAAACACCACATGCTCAATATTCCTTTGCAACGTTTGAAATTGGGAATTAAAATTCTTCATTAATTTAATGTGTAGGAAAGATGCATGGAATTCTTAGCAATGAACCTTGATAGCAGTTTAGAAATTTATGTTTCTACATAGACCATTATAAAATTAAATTGTATCTTTTGTAAGCAACTTACGCCTCCCTCCTCGACACCAGCGATCCCCCTTAGCAACACTTCCCCCAGAAGTGCCGCTACTCGCTGCTCCACGTTGTTGAGCTCTAATAAGGGTAGTGGAGAGCCTCCTCCCGTCTGGAGCATTCTCCGCTCGTTCTCCCGGACCTTCTCCTTGACGTTCCCCTTGAGGTCATCCCATGTCTGAAACCATACATTGCATATTGTTTAGGGTTGGATATTGAAACATAAAGCCTACTTAATCGAAGTATTAGTTCCACTTCTAAAGAAGTATAAAGTGTCCCTACTTTTATATGGATATTAAAATTAGTAAAATTAATTAGAAACAACTTCCTTTGTTTGTAAAACAACTGAACCAAAGTACAGCAAAATAAGATAAATATAAGTTACTTATTTAAATGTATTTTCTTGAATTTGAAATTATAGTACACCCATAGGGGTATTTATAATGGGGTTGTCTCCTATAATGGGGTTGCCTTTGTCCATAGGCTTATTTATTGGAGTCAATGAATGCCACGTGTTTTTTTCTCAATATTATTTTATTCAAAACTAATAAAGTTATTTCAAGGAATACAAAACAAATCATAATTATGTATTGCAAGGCGAAAATATTCATTGATATTATGTAAATTTTAGATTTAGATACCTACCTACTAAATGCAAGCAAATACTACAATTTTCTTACCTTCTTCCACTTTTCTTTTTCTTTCTCTGGGCCCTCACAACTGTTCAATATTGTGGCCAACTCTTCCCATTTCTTCTGGCTTTCTTCTTTGGTAAACGAAGGGGTGAATTTCCCCCTATAAAAAACTAAATTATCTTCCATAAACCTAACCAAGGTTTCTTTTTGTTGTCTCGTGACTCTTACGGCAGGCATGATGCTTGAATTGAAGACGATGCGCGAATGACTCATTCAGTATTTGTATAAAGGAAGTTAAAGGGATGGTTTAGGCTGCAAGGCAATGACTAATTGATCCAAAAGGGTAATTCTTGGAAGTGAGTCAGTACGTTCAGATAGTGCGCGAAACCATAATTACCTAGGTTTATACCGAAAAGTTCGAAAAGTTGCTTACATAAATATAAATAAATGGTTACAACGTGAGAGCACGCAAATATACAATGAACATTGTATTACTTTTATTAGATATAAATAGTAATATGAGGATCTATTAACTCAACATCATTTGCAGTTTGGGATAACAGTGTTTTTCGTCAAGATTGAATCCTGCCGCCACGGCATTTTTGTAACAAGGTTTTTGATTGGCTAGCCTCGCGTCGAGGGACCGCTGAGTTGTCACTGGTAGACATTGGAGGGGATGAAGAGGTGACTACTAGGATCTCGCAAGAGTTGTCGCCTAATGGAACTCGGGAATACCAAATTGTCGGAAAGCGAGATGAGATCTAAATGTGAGAACATTTTGTCACTTCTCACTTGTCACTTGTCGCATATCTCGGTAATAAGGCTCCTGGGGCACTCCAATACCGCGCAATTCAATTTGTTTAAAAGAATGCATTAAATATCATAGTATTTTCAATTTCCTCATCAATTTTAACATCAAATAATTTTTTTATGTTATTAATTTGTACAGTGCAAATAAATTAATATAATAAGCATAACAAATAAAATGTGTTCATAATTAAAACATCCCGTTAAAATATTGATACATGAAATTATTATATACGTCATGAAAGTCCAATTCATACATTAATTTTATATTTAAGTAACATTGAAATACTTGATTTCTTGTGGATGACCGTATACAATATTTGTACCACGCCGGCACCATTGCGTGCACTTTTCGTGCACTTTATATTTAAAATGCTCATTTTGAAGACTTATTGCGAGTATTTACTGAAAAAAACACACGGACATGTATTAGGATGTGAAATAATACAACTGATATAGATTAGAATTGATTTCGCATAGATATATTCATGTTTTCTTTATTTATATTTTTGCTTTAAATTATCTAAACACATCCATAGCGTGACTATACAGATTGGGTAGGCAAGAAAGTGGAACGAATAACAGCGTTGTACAACACTGGGCCAGCAATGGTTTTGCATGTTTCCGATAGAGTTGTTTCGCAACGCAAGAAACATGCACTCCTGTTGATACCAGCCCAGCATTGTTGAGTGCACTCCTTGTAAGTATACAATAAATATGCACGTCGGTCAACACCGGCCCGGTATTGTTGCGCTTGCAGTATTTCTGTATACAAGAAAAATGCACGTCGGTCAACACTGGCCCGGTGTCGTTGCGCGTGTAGTTTTTCGGTATACAAGAAACATGCACGTCGGTCAACACTGGCCCGGCATTGTTGCGCGTGCAGCTTCTGGTATGCAAGAAACATACACGTCGGTAGACACTGGCCCGGCATTGTTGCGCGTGTAGTTTTTCGGTATACAAGAAACATGCACGTCGGTCAACAATGGCCCGGTATTGTTGCGCGTGCAGCTTCTGGTATGCAAGAAACATACACGTCGGTAGACACTGGCCCGGTATTGTTGCGCGTGCAGCTTTTGGTATGCAAGAAACATACACGTCGGTAGACACTGGCCCGGTATTGTCGCGCGTGCAAATAAATTGCAGTGTTGTACGCGGGTACAGGCCCAGCATACAAAAGGTACACTCTCTGAAGGTGCAATTTATGTGTGTAGACGAACAGATATCTTTCTTGTATCAACCGTACAACGCCCAACACTTTCCTTGCACATGATGCGTCGGGAAGGCACAATTAATGTACAAAGCGTGCAGTGCTGTGTTTGCTGGGTAGGTCGTGACGTCATTTTCGCCACGCGCGGTACTGAAAAAACCTCCCTACAATCGAGATGAGGCGGCTTAAAAATAAAACGCGTGCGGCAAAATTTTCGGTGGTTTTGATTGATCAATAAAAAAACGCGAAACGCAAAACGCGAAACGCGCTTTATGTGAAACTAGCTTTACTGATGTCATAAAGTTCGTTCACGTTAAGAATATTTCTGAAGTTTTGGTCGATCACGTCGTTCAAATTGGTATAGTTCACTTGAACACTACCCTGTCAATGGCAAGACTTTCTTCTTTGGATTATTGACATTTTATAAATTATGTGAAATACGCCTCTTTCCCAACTTCCATCCTAGCCTACTCTTAACCATCATCTCCCAATCATCATCATAATCATTCATCCGTCGCCATTAGCCTCGCTGCAGAACAGTGCGACGTTAAGCCCCAGACAAAAAAAGTAAAAAATATTAGAAATATTCAATAAAATTGTTTTATTTTTATCTACAGTGGTATTATACATATTTTTTGATTATTGAGCGAGCGAAGCGAGCGACTCCATTTGGCTCTTTTAGCACGGACCTCTGTTTTTTTTTTTGTTTTTTTTTTTGTTTTTGTTTTTGTATGCTAAAGGAAGCAATGGAAGTCGCACCGTTTCACCGATCGACCTGAAATTTTGCACACATGTAAAGACAACCTTCTCTGTTTGCAGACCCAATTTTTTTTTGAAATCCATCCATTGGTTCATTGTTAAAATAAGTATCTCCTGATAGCCTAAAAAATGAAAATGGTCTTCGAGAAATGTGATCAAACTCATATTTAGCATGGTCAGTAAGACCAACAATGTCACTTATTTTACAAATTTTCAGCCGAATCTGTCAAGAAAGTATGCACTTATTGACATTTTTAATAGCTGTCAGAAATGAAACATTGAAAATGAATGTCTTTCCAATGCAACTGAATCTGATTTGCTTTAGGTACAAGAGTGTTTTGATGGTATGTACAGTTTTTTAGTGAAAAGCAGATATTTTTGAGCGAGCGAAGCGAGCGACTCCATTTGGCTCTTTTAGCACGGACCTCTGTTTTTTTTTTGTTTTTTTTTTTTTTTTTTGTTTTTGTATGCTAAAGGAAGCAATAGAAGTCGCACCGTTTCACCGATCGACCTGAAATTTTGCACACATGTAAAGACAACCTTCTCTGTTTGCAGACCCAATTTTTTTTTGAAATCCATCCATTGGTTCATTGTTAAAATAAGTATCTCCTGATAGCCTAAAAAATGAAAATGGTCTTCGAGAAATGTGATCAAACTCATATTTAGCATGGTCAGTAAGACCAACAATGTCACTTATTTTACCAATTTTCAGCCGAATCTGTCAAGAAAGTATGCACTTATTGACATTTTTAATAGCTGTCAGAAATGAAACATTGAAAATGAATGTCTTTCCAATGCAACTGAATCTGATTTGCTTTAGGTACAAGAGTGTTTTGATGGTATGTACACTTTTTTAGTGAAAAGCAGATATTTTTATGTGTATTGAGTTGATCAAATTTAAATAATTCAATTTGGATCATAGTTTCCAACAAATCATTTCGAGTTTTTAAGGACCTTGATTGTCTTTTCGTCAATTCGTAGTTCTGATGGCCGTGCCTCCCGTGTTTCTACTTGGCTGATTTTGCATCCAGGAGGGATTAGAAACATAAGCTCACATTTCAATAATATCATTGAGTGGCGTTTGTTCTCTTCTAGCGTTCACACGTCATTCCAAATCTCTCCTGCATTGTGCTTCTTTTCGTTGATAATTTTGGCAATTTGGTGTACTTTGTGAAGGTATTAGTAAAATTGAATCGCTTTTAAAGCATAGATATTAGGTATCTACAGTTTTTGTCCAGGGGATTGATTATTTCAAATTATTTTCTTCTTGGAAACGTTGGATTTATTCCGTTTCTGAGCTTCTGTCTAGCCTGACATTTCCTTGAAGGTTAGGTATATCTCGGATTACACATTAATGGTGGTCATACAATGACACATTGTTTTATATTGATTCAGTGGATCGTAGTTTGCTTTCAGTTTGACTTAAATTAATGTTTTCTGTGTGTTAACGAACGCATATTCGGTTAATGTTTGCGCACGTGTCGTGCTCGCTCATTCAACGCGTTACACAGAGCGTTTTCCTAGTTATGTTTATTGAGTTGATCAAATTTGAATAATTCAATTTGGATCATAGTTTCCAACAAATCATTTCGAGTTTTTAAGGACCTTGATTGTCTTTTCGTCAATTCGTAGTTCTAATGGCCGTGCCTCCCGTGTTTCTACTTGGCTGATTTTGCATCCAGGAGGGATTAGAAACATAAGCTCACATTTCAATAATATCATTGAGTGGCGTTTGTTCTCTTCTAGCGTTCACACGTCATTCCAAATCTCTCCTGCATTTTGCTTCTTTTCGTTGATAATTTTGGCAATTTGGTGTACTTTGTGAAGGTCAGTGAAGGTATTAGTAAAATTGAATCGCTTTTAAAGCATAGATATTAGGTATCTACAGTTTTTGTCCAGGGGATTGATTATTTCAAATTATTTTCTTCTTGGAAACGTTGGATTTATTCCGTTTCTGAGCTTCTGTCTAGCCTGACATTTCCTTGAAGGTTGCTATTTTTTTTTGAAAGTTTTGATTCATTCAGTTCAAAACATTACGTTGTCTTATTTTAATTGTGGAACGTTGGATTCATTCCGTTTCTAAACTAGGTAGTTACTATTTTACCTGATCCGTTTTTTGTGTGGAACTTTGATTCCTTTCGCTTATTAGTTGAAAGGTGATTACTTTATTTTCATATTTGCGAAGTTTTGTTCAAGATTCATTTCGTAACATTACGACATTGAATACATTACGTCTTTGAGCACACATTTCGTGCATTTCAAACATTGATCACACAAATATTATTGTACTTTAATTAGGTAGGTACTCTACTTCTTACTTTTTCATTACCTATCTTATCCCTATTTAAACATGCCGAAAAATGGAAAGACTTCTGCTAGAATGAAAGCCATAAAGGCGAAAAAGCGTCTGCGTGAAATTGAAGATCAAGAAACTGACGAAGCTAAATCTAAAAGGTTGAAACAAAATGTCGTTAATAATAAAGCATCAAGGAGCAAAGAGACCCCCGACCAGACTGCTGCAAGGAGATACTCAAACAATCAACGCAATACCCGCTCTCGTGCAGCGGGTTTTGCCGATTGACCGACCAACTAAAAACTTCGCATGGTAATTGGTAGCAACATTTAAGGTATTTTTGCCAATTTTCAGTCTAATTTGTAGTTATTTTCAAAAGTTTTTGTAATTTTAGGGACATTTTGTGTGTTGGCTGTCAAATTCACGGCGACATCGAATCTTTAGTTCAAGGCAAGGTAGTTAGAGCAGAAAGTTTCAAACGAAATGAAACTAATAATGACCGTTTAACAGATTGATCTGATATTGTGTCCACAGTAATATCATATCATATGAGTGGTCCCAGGTATATTGTTTGAAAGATATCCTGTGATTTTTGAAACTTAACAAGGAACCGTTCAATCAAAGGTTTAATCGATCAACTTAAAACTTAGCAAGGTTATTGGGACCAATATTTTTGGAAATTTTGGAGATATTTATACAAGTCTGTGACGAAATTCAAGAATTATTGGCTTTTAATGACATTTTCGATAAACATAATTTCGGTTCGAGGTGTTGCGTGTATCCGTGCTCGCTCATCAACGCGTTACTCAGAGCGTTTTCCTAGTTGTATTGATATTTACATGTAGGTATACGTTCACTTGACTACTGTAGTACACGGCCGCCATTACGGCTTGATATTCTAAACATGAACGAACTTTATAAACGGTATCGTGTATAGATTTTCAATTAACATTTTCAACTATACTAACTATTAGTTTTTAACTAATGACGATTTATGAAGATATTGTATTCTCGCCAATCAAGATAACGAATGCAATATCAACAATGAGTAACCGGCAAGCTGCAGGTCCAGATGGTATCTACAATGAAATGATTAAGAACGGTGGATGCTCTTTACAGAATCATGTGCACGAACTTTTCAATTAAGTAATTAGTGAAAGAAAAGTCCCAGACGACTGGAAAAATAGCTTGACAATACCTCTACACAAAAAAGGAGACAAAAACAACACAGAAAATTATCGTGGTATCACGTTAATGAATTCCGTAGCAAAGTTGTTCACGGCAGTAATAAAAGATGAGCTCCAAGAAAGAATAAGCATTGCAGAGGAACAACAAGGGTTTAGGAAGAACAGAAGCACAATTGACGCGTATTTCATGTTACGGCAATTCGTAGAAAAGGCCATAGAGTATGATTACCCATTGTTCCTCTGCATTGTAGATTTTAAAAAATCCTTTGATAGTGTGCAGAAATACGATGTCCTAAATATATTAAAAGAACACGGCATACCGCGCGCTATTATTGATGTAATCGACGATATTAATACGGATACCACCACCAGGGTTATAACATCCAATGGGAGAACGGAGCCAATATTAATAAGAAAAGGCATTAGGCAGGGTGACTCCCTCAGCCCCTTTCTCTTTAATTTGGTGATGAACAAATTAATAGAGGCGGTAAAGTGCACACGTTGGGTAATAACAATGTAAACATTATACCGGGTGGCGCAAAAAAAAATCCCCGTGATTGAGAGGTCACATTATCGAAACAATTATAGATAGGATTCTGAAATTTGAACACATATTAGAAAACATACCAAAATTTAATATGTGCAAGTTTCAAAAACATAACTATTGTAGGAAAAAAGTTACAGCTGTTCAAATTTGGTTGTCAAAAACTTGATTAAACAGAGCTCAAATAGCGCGCGTCGAGAAAACTTCCAATGGCCGGGACTCTGTTTCTTCAAAACTATACTTACGATATCAAGCTGAAAATTTCAAATTATATTGAAGATATATTAAGATCGATTGGGTTTAAATTTCAGTCAATTTGAATGAATGGAACGAAAATTATGTAATCTTGAAGTTGAGCGTAAAATCAGAAAATAAAGATTATTTCTAAACTTTTATTACACACGTTATAAAAGTGATTCTTTTCCCACTATTCTGTTTTCAAGCTCAACTTCAAGATTCCATATTTTTCGTTCCATTAATTCAAATTGTTTGAAATTTTTACACAATCGATCCTAATCTATTTTGAATATAATTTGAAATTTTCAGCTTGATATCGTACGTAGTTTTTAAGAAACAGCGTCCCGGCCATAGGAAGTTTTCTCCACGAGCGCTATTTGAGCTCCGTTTAATCAATTATTTGACAACCAAATTTTAACAGCTGTAACTTTTTTCCTACAATAGTAATGTTTTTGAAACTTGCACATATAAAATTTTTGAATGTTTTCTAATATGCGTACAAGTTTCAGAATCCTATCTATAATAGTTTTGATATAGTGACCTCTCATTCAGGTGGATTTTTTTTGCGCCACCCGGTATGTTTTGCTGACGATGCAGTTTTGCTGGCTAATAGTGAAGACAATCTGCAGCGATTTCTTCATCAATTTAATCTAACTGGAAAAACATGTAATATGGAAATATCTGTTGAAAATACCAAAACAATGGTAATAAGCAAGACGCCAGTCAGATGTAAATTGAACAAATTAATAGAGGCGGTAAACTGTACACGTTGGGTAATAACAATGTAAACATTATATTATGTTTTGCTGACGATGCAGTTTTGCTGGCTAATAGTGAAGACAATCTGCAGCGATTACTTCATCAATTTAATCTAACTGGAAAAACATGTAACATGGAAATATCTGTTGTAAAGACCAAAACAATGGTAATAAGCAAGACGCCAGTCAGATGTAAATTGGAAATTGATGGGAGTATAGTCGAGCAAGTTATGTCCTTCAAATATCTAGGTGTAGGTATAACAAGCAGCAGAGACTTACGCCGTGAAGTTCAGCAGCAAACAATGAAAGCGGCGCAGGTGGCAGGATATCTGAGACGCACTATTTGGAGGAATAAGTACATGCGTAGAGAATGCAAGAGCAGAATTGAGGGGGTGGGGAGGAAAACATGATCAGCGCCAATTTTAAAAAATCGGCGATTTTAAGTATGGCGGGTCCTGGTGGCTAAAGGAGTGTATTAAACAAGGTTTGGTTGTCAAAATATCATCAGAGAGGGCACCAGAAAGGCTTTTAATTTTCGATAAGCGCCCTTCGGTTTGAGTAAAACTTGATATATCCATTCCAACATGGCCGACAGTCGCGCCCTGGCTGTTCGAAACAGCTTTATCACGATGATTCGATAAGTGAATTTCTTCATGTAGATAGTGGAAATGAATTAATGGACAGTGATGATGATGTGAGTTCAAATTCCGAATGATTTGAGGAAAGATTGATCATTTTATAGCGATTCTAAACTACCAGCAGGTCGCGTTGGAGATATCACGTTTTACCTTACCTTACCCTATGGCGCTACGGCCCTTGTAGAGCCCTGGCCTCCTCCACTACTCCTCTCCACACTTCCCGATCCAGGGCCCGTCTCCTCCATCCTCGCACCCCAAGCCTACGCAAATCCTCCTCCACGTCGTCCAGCCACCTCTTGCGTGGTCGTCCCGGGAGTCTTCTTCCTTCCGGTTTCTGCCTGTAGGCCTTTTGGGCTCCCCTTTCCTCAGGCATACGCTCCATGTGGCCGGCCCAACGATAGTCTTCCCTTCCTCACCTCTGTCGAGATGGATGGATCTTCGTATATGTCATAAATCTCATCGTTTCTACGAATCCTCCATTCGCCATCGTCCTGTACAGGTCCGTAGATTCGGCGGAGGATCTTGCGCTCCCAGGTGTTAAGAGCGTCCTCATCCCTCTTCGTCAGCACCCAGGTCTCGCTTCCATATGTCACCACAGGCCGGATCACTACTCGGTAGATCGTTTTCTTAGTCTTCCTGGAGAGTAAATTTGACTTTAGAAGGTGTTGCATGCTGAAGTAGCATCTGTTCCCAGCGCTAATCCTGGCCATGATCTCCAAGTGAGTCTCATTAGTCTCCGTGACGAGTGAGCCGAGGTACTTGAAGTTGTCCACTCTTTCAAACTGATGCTGATTCACAGACAATGACTCACGTTGGTTTCTGTAGTTCCGCTCCATGACCATGTACTTGGTTTTGCTCTCATTGACAACCAGTCCTGCGCGCTCCGACGCCTCCTCCAGCTGGACGAAGCTCTCCTTCAACGCCCTTTCATTTCTGCTCAAGAGGTCAACATCATCAGCATATGCCAGGTAATGGACTGTCCGGTTCAGTAGTGTCCCGCCTCCATTGATGTCGATGTTCCGGATAACTCTCTCCAACGTCAAGTTGAACAGCAGACACGACAGCGAATCCCCCTGCCTCAAACCTCTGCTCACTTGGAACTCTCGTGATATGTTGTTCTGCACCTTTACCTTGCATGTTGAGTTCGCCAGAGTCATACGTACTAGCTGAGCCAGCTTCTTCGGTACTCCCAGAACGTCCAGAGTCTCATACAAATAATCGCGATTCACACTATCGTACGCTTGTTTGTAGTCGATGAACAGCTGGTGCACGGTGATATTGTGCTCATAACATTTTTCTAGAATAGTGCGAATGGTGAAAATCTGGTCCGTTGTGGATCTGTTGTGACGGAACCCGCATTGGTAGTCTCCCAGCACTTGTTCGGCATATGGCTCAATACGTCTTGCAATTATCTTCGTTAGGATCTTGTATCCAGTGTTGAGCAGTGAAATGCCACGGTAGTTGGCACACTCCAACTTTGATCCCTTCTTGTGTATGGGACATATCAGGGCTACTCTCCACTCGCTTGGCATCTTCTCCTCTTGCCAAATCCTCATGATGATGCCATGTAGTTCATGCTTCAATTCCTCTCCGCCGTACTTCAGTAGTTCTGCCGTGATCATGTCCTCGCCTGGTGCCTTGTGATTCTTCATTCTGCGAATGGCTTCCTCCGTCTCGCCTAGTGAGGGGTCGGCAACGTCTGGGCCCGCTTCGACTAGCTCTTGAACATTTTCTGCCTGATCCCCGCTCCCACCGGCGCCGTTCAGCAGTTCCTCATAATGTTCTGCCCACCGCTCCACAACCCTCTTCCCTTCCGCAATCAGGTTTCCCTCCTTGTCGTTGCACATGCTCGTCCGCGCCTGGAACCCATTCTTCTCATCCCTTATTTTGGAGTACATTTTTCTAGTTTCCTTCCGTCTGGCCAACTCCTCAATTTCCTCTACTTTCTGCTTCTCCCACTTCCTCTTCTCTCTTCTACAAGCTTTCTTAGCCACTGCTCGCAGTCTTGAGAACTCACTGCAGTTGGTTCTTGTTCCTCTCTGTAGCATTTTCTTCCTGGCCTCATTTCTATTCGCTATGGCCTCCTTGCACTCTGCATTGAACCAAGGGTCTCTTCTATCCACTGGCTGAAATCCCACTACTTGCTCTGCTGTGGCTGTCACTGCAGCTTTAAGCATTTTCCAGTCGTTTTCTATGTCTGTTGCTCCCTGCATTTTGGCCTTTTCTAGCACAAGCTGCGCCTTCAGATGGCATGCAAACTCCTCTTGCACCCTCTTCCCACACTCTCCGTCTCGCACTAGCTTCTGTCCATCGAACCTCTGGCGTCTGACACCTCTCTCCATCCTTGCCACGGATATCCGCTGACGGCACCTCGCTCGGACTAAGAAGTGATCTGAGTCCACATCTGCGCCTCGGTAGCTCCGCACATCCAGGATATCGGAGCCGTGCCTAGTGTCGATGAGTACATGGTCGATCTGGTTCTGGGTATTTCCATCTGGGGAGCGCCACGTGGCTTTGTGCACGTTCTTGTGGGGAAATTTGGTACTGCTGACTGTCATACCCTTACTTATCGCAAACTCCACCAACCGCATCCCGTTGTTATTGGAATCACTATGTAGACTCTCTGCCCCTATGGTTGGTCTGAAGATTGTCTCCCTCCCGACCTTGGCGTTCATGTCCCCAAGAATGATCTTGATATCGTGTCGAGGTGCACCATCATACGCCCTCTCTAGCTCTTCATAGAAATTCTCCTTCGCTTCGTCGTCAGAATCTTCTGTGGGAGCATGCGCATTGATGAATGTAGTGTTGAAGAAATGTCCTTTCAGCCTCATTGTGCAAAGCCTCTCATTTATTGCCTTGAAGCCAATTACTGCGCTTTCATACGGCTTAGCTACGGCGAATCCTGTACCAAGTGTGTTTCTGTTGTGGCCACTGTAGAATATTGTATACAGTTTCTGGCGGAACATGTCCGTCCCTTTCCATCTCATCTCCTGAAGTGCTGCGATTCTCACCTTGTATCTGTCCAGCTCTACCACCAGGCTTGCAAGAGCCCCCGCTCTGTACAGGCTTAACACGTTCCACGTTCCTATCCAAAAATCATGTCCATTTTCTCGCTTGAGTCGTTCCCTTTGATCAGTCCGGCTTCTTTTTCGTAGTGATTGTTTCGTAACCGACCTTTTTTCCGAAGTGGAGTGGTTAGCCCCGCGTCCAACCTGATAGGGGGTTGCCCCTTGCAGCTCCCAGGTAGCTGCCCATTTCTGTTAGGGTGGGACCCTTAGCCCTTGAGGATCCCTCCCCTACCCACAAGGCAGTGGGTTTCGCCGTTTAGCCCCGACAGGGATGCCCCTTCCGCCAGCTTTGCCGTACCGAACCACACATTCTCCGCCATCGCTACCGTTGAGGTCTTCGTTGGACTACCTTTCGTCTGGCTTCTCCCCTTCGACCTGTCCGGCTTGGGTGGCCCTACCAGTATCACGTTTTACTGCATCGTCTTATTTAAAGGGACGGACGATGAAAATAATAATAGTAACAAGCAATAACATGATGTTTATTTTTTATGTATAAAACATTTGATTTTTTAGTATAGCAAGCCATATGACATTTATTACTTGTCACTAAATATAAATTTTGTGATAATTTGATTGATATTCAATGCTTGACAATAAAATAATATTTTTCTCGCTTTGAAGGAAAACATGATATGTCCAGAGTAAAACATGATATCTCCAGACATAAAACTGATCACTATTTTTTATAGCTAGGCCACGTTTCTTCCTGTGCTGAAAATTTGCACATTACTAGCTAAGATATCAACCTATTGAAAATAATATTCATGATTTCACGAAGATGCATACATAAGCAATAATGATACAAATTGTAGGACTCTGACCTGTATCTCGGAATAATGGTATTGGTGGTTATCATGTTTTCCTCCCCACCCCCTCAATTTATAAAGTGATGGTGCGTCCGGTCTTGACATACGCAGCCGAAACCAGAGCGGCACAGCAAAAACGAAACAAAAGGCTAGGACTGTCGAGATGAGAGTGCTAAGATCCATAGCAGGAGTCACGCTTCTGAACTGTCAAAGAAGTGATAATATTAGGGAGCAATGTGGCGTTCAAGACGTGGTGGAATGGAATAAGATAAGGAAGAAGGAATGGAACAGCCATGTGGAGAGGATGGGAGATGAGCGACTTGCCCGCATTTGTAAACAGGGACGACCTTCGGGGAGAAGACTACCAGGACGACCGCTCAAGAGATGGGCAGATAGCTGGCAATCCTAGTCCTAGAGGAGAAAAGAAGAAGAGGCCTGGCAACAGGAGGAATCTCCTAGCTAAAAGTAAAAGAAGAAGAAAAACATTTGACGAACGCTTACGTTCCATTATCATATCAAGTACTCATAGAGGAAAATGAGGTATATCAGTGGCGTGCGGTGAGGTTCAGACCTGGGTATGCGATATTAAAATTGTATCTTATATTTAGGGCTGGGGTGGTTGGAGGGGTTGAGGGTTTGTCATTTGAACTCAATTGGGTTTTAATTTCAGTGCTGAATAGCCAACAAAAAAGCATTTTGTCATTTTCAGTGTCTGACCGGTCAGCAACTTCACCTTATCGTAGGCTGAGAAACTGTAAAATGACGTGTAAAAGCTTTTACCCTTCCTTCATGCGAAATCACTATAATGTTGGCAGATCGGGCGAGGCCTACCGTTTGCAATGATAGTGTTATTTTCTTTAAAAAAAATCGTCTCTTAAACGGGTTTTCTAACAACTGTACCACACTAACTTTTTCGTAGTTTGTCATATCCATGTTGAAGTCAAAGAAAACCACATAATAATTACAACACACTAAATAAAATACTTATAAAGTACTCATTGCACAACACTCTGCTCTGCAGTTCCCGCGTGTGACTGGCGATCATAGTCACGTGATATGACGCAAGACGATTGCTCCTGTCGAGAGAGCATGACTTTGGCTGTTATTCCCGCCGTCCCTCACCCGCTTAGTTGCCTTGCAATTGCGCAGAATTCAACTCCGTGGCTCCAAGGTCGCTCCCTGGTTATGCGAAGATCTTCGTCGCATGACCATGACGTAACCAAGTTTAAAACGCTGCAGTTCGCGCACGCGCGGCAGTATGAATCACGATATTATACTACTAAACAAAAAAACATTGATTCGCAACGTCAAAAAAGCAATTTAATAATAGTTAAATCAATCACTCAGAGATATATTAATATTATTATTTATTTATTTATTTGCTGAAATCGCCTAAGTATGCTGCGCATTACCCGCATACCTGGACCGCACGCCCCTGAGGTATATAATATATATTTTTTATTTTTTATTTTTTCATTTATTTTACAGAAATCTAAAATGATCTATTATTATTAAGTCTTAATTTGCAACAGAAATAAATACACTAGTGCAAATATAATAAACACAAAACATTGAAAATGCCTTCACAACATATTGAAAATCACAATCTCCATAAGCCTAAAACTGTGTACCTAGCATAAAAATAACATAGGTAATTTAACACTTCATATCCAAAGGTGATTTTAATAAATACACTTATATGTGTGTTTAAAAGGCAAAATCAACATTAAAAATTTGTTGTGACGATTAGCCACCATATCCAGTGGCGATATAAGTGCAAGCACAGCTCATACCAACTGGTAGGGTAATTGGACATGTGTAGGCACCATAGTTCTTCACTTGAATCCTGGGGAAGGAACTAGGAATTGCGTTGATTAGCGCATTACTGATCGCGTTGCCAGCCCCGGACGATGTAAAGACGTACACATTAGTATTCAGTGAGAGGTTTGTGAGGTATTCTTTGTTGTGTTGGTATTGAGAGTGTTGGGTTGGTATTGATGGTTGTAATGTTGGGAACACTGTTCGACAGTGTGATCGTGGACCGGGTCTGGAAATGTCTGACAAATAAATGGTATCACATGAACTGGTGTATTATTTAAAGTATTTCTCCTAATATAAAGTATAGTGAAAACATAAAAGTTGGCGACGAGGATGAGATGATGTTTATGTGATGTGTGAGTATAATTCGTCAGAATAGTCAAGTGTAAAAAGTCGGCAAGAATGGCGGCTAGTCGCAGCAAATGCCCTTGAATGGCGGAAAAAAACGTCGAGTCACCGTCAGTACGAGTCGTGCCGTCAGCACCGGAAGAGTCAGTCGAGTCCAGTCTGGAAGGTAATCCAAAAACCATGTCATATTTTGGGAAGATTCAAGAATTTGACGGATCTGCTGAAGATTTTACTATCTATGTGGAACGTCTAGAATTATTCTTTGAAACAAATGCTGTGACGGAAGAAAAAAAAGTGTTAATTTTCCTTCAGCAAGTCGGTGCTAAGGTGTATAAAATTATCAAGTCGCTGGTGAGCCCAGCTCTTCCAAAGTCGAAAACCTACGTAGAATTAGTAACCATTCTGAAGGAGTATTTCTCGCCAGTGAAGTCGATAATCGTCGAAGGGTATAAATTCCACAACCGAAGTCAGAAGGAGGCGGAGAATGTGAACAGCTTTTCCATGGAATTACAACACCTAGCCAGCACATGCCAGTTCGGATCGTTTTTGGACAGGGCATTGAGGGACCGTTTCATCTGTGGGTTACGAGATGAAGAGATCCGCAAGCACCTGCTAAACTGTGAAGAAGACACTAGTTTTGCACGAGCTGTAAGGTTAGCAAGAGGTCTAGAATCAGCTAGGAATGATTCCAGAGTTGTTCATTCAGAGTCTTCAAGTGAAGTGAAACAAGTCAGAGGTCATTCACGTCAACAGTCCAGTGACGGAAGTCAGTCACGTCAGCAGTCCAGTGGCGGAAGTCAGACACGTCAACCGACCAGTGGTAGAGGTCAGTCACGTCAACAGTCCAGTGGCAGAGGTCAGTTCAATAAGAGTTACAGTGGTGATCAGTGTAAAAGTCAATGTAGAAGGTGTGGGAGGTTTCATCAAGAGTCAACATGTCCTGCACGTAATTGGAAGTGTTTCGTGTGTCAGAAGATTGGTCATACTTCTCAAGTATGCAAAAATAGAAGTCGTGTCAAGCAAGTAGAAGAAGATCAATCCGAAGGATACGAAGATGACAATTATGATAGTGATTCAGAGTCATTTGATATGAGGAAAGTTAGTATTATTGGCAGAGTAGATAAGCCTTTAGTCATTCCCGTGTATGTCAACCACAAGGTGATTAATATGGAAGTAGATTGTGGGGCTGCTTGTTCTATCATATCAGAGAAAATGTATCGGAAGCAGTTTCCTGAGGTCCAGTTAAAACAGTCAGCTATAAAACTAAAGTCAGTTGCTGGTGAGTGTTTAAATGTCTGTGGTAAAATCAAAGTGTCTGTCAAAGCAAGCAATGTAACGCATGACCTAACTTTAGTGGTAGCTCAAGTGCCAGAGCTTATGCCATTGTTAGGAAGGCTATGGTTGGATGTGTTAGTACCAACATGGAGAGACAACTTGACAGATCCTTACCAAGTTATCAGTTCTTTGAAAGTCACACAAGCTGTCCAGGAAGTTCAAAGATTACAGTCAAAGTTTCCAAAAGTATTCAGCAAAGATAACAAGGAATCTATCAAGGGGTTTCAAGGGGATGTTGTCCTCAAAGAAGGGTCAACACCAATCTTTCACAAAGCTTATAGTGTGCCTTATGCACTTCAAAAGCAAGTGGAGGAGGAGTTGAATAAACTAGAGTCAACAGGGGTCTTGAGAAAAGTAACTAGAAGCGATTGGGCTTCACCAGTAGTGGTTGTTCTTAAGAAAGAGGAAGATACTTTAAGACTATGTGTTGATTACAAGGTAACAGTAAACAAGGCAGTCGACAATGAGTTTATCCGTTACCACGGTTGGACGACATTTTCGCGTCAGTGGGAGATGCCAAGGTATTTACTGTATTAGATCTTAAAAATGCGTATCAACAACTGGAGATCTCAAAGAGAGCTCAAGAGATTTTGACAATCAATACCCAAATGGGTTTATTCAGGTTTACCAGGTTGCCGTATGGAATCACCAGTGCTCCGGCCATTTTTCAATCGGTAATGGATCAGGTATTGCGTGGTATTCCAAAGGTCCAGTGCTATCTTGACGATTTGTTGATTGTTGGGGATTCTTTCGATGAAAATCAGAAAACGGTTGAACAGGTCTTAAAACGGTTGGAGGAACATAACATTAGGATTAACCTGGGAAAATGTAGATTTTTTAGGGACATTGACGGAAACGGGATTCATCCTCTTCCTACTAAGGTAGAAGCAGTGTTGAAAGCTCCCGCGCCGTCAGATATCCATCAGTTGAGGTCTTACCTGGGGTTATTAAACTTCTATATCCGGTTCCTTCCAAACCTAGCGTCACAGATCAAACCATTGCACAAACTGCTGGAAAAGGGTGTAGATTGGTTTTGGTCAAAAGACTGTCAAGTAGCATTTGAGAAAAGTAAAGAGTTACTTACGAGCAATCAGTTGCTAGTCCCTTACGATCAGTCTAAAGAAATGGTGGTCTCCTGCGATGCATCTAATTACGGTGTTAGAGCGGTCTTATCTCATGTAATAGATGGAGTTGAAAAGCCGGTGATGTTTGTGTCCGCAACACTTAGTAAGAGCGAGCAAGGCTATGCGCAAGTAGAGAAAGAGGCGCTCGGAATTATCTTTGGAGTAAAGCGTTTTCATAAGTTCATTTATGGGCATAAGTGCAAGCTGGTCACGGACCATTTGCCGTTGAAAGCGATTCTGGGAAGTAAAAAGGGAATTCCGACATTAGCTGCTGCGCGGTTGCAACGTTGGGCGATCATACTAGCCAGTTATCAATATGAGATTGAATATCGTAAAGGTGTAGATTTGGCAAATGCAGACGCTATGTCCCGATTACCATTGCCAAACGAAACAGCCGAAAAGTCAATAGGTAAATTTTCACCAGTCCACCGAGTGTGCGAGGTTCTGGGTTCGGAAGTGCCGTGTACACCGAAGCAGATAGCGCAGTTTACGCAAAAGGATGTAACGCTGTCACGAGCCATGCTGTTAACTAATCAAGGTTGGTCGAACGGTGGCCCACTTGATCCGAATTTAAAGCCGTACTTCCAAAGAAGGAACGAATTATCAATCGATGAAAATTGTTTAACATGGGGTAACAGAGTAATCATTCCAACAGGATTGAGAGATCATATTCTGGGTTTGCTACATGAGCAACATCCAGGAATTGTCAGGATGAAGATGTTAGCTAGAAGCCATGTTTGGTGGCCTGGGATTGATTCAGATATTGAGGAAAAGATATTACGCTGTGAAGAATGTCAACTGTCGCGTCCATCAGAAAGGAAGGGTCCGCTGCATAATTGGCCAGCATCGGGTAGGCCATGGCAGAGAATTCACTTAGATTTTGGGAAATTGGAAAAGAAAATGCTGCTTATCTTAGTGGATAGTTACTCGAAGTGGGTCGAAGTATGGCCGATGACTACGACTACAGCAACCCGGGTCATTGATAAGTTAAGCGAGTGTTTTGCAACTTTCGGATTTCCAGAGTTAATAGTAACGGACAACGGTCCTCCGTTTAATTCCGCAGAGTTGGAGGACTTTTGCAAGGATAATGGCATTCGTTTAGCTCACAGTCCACCGTATCATCCAGCATCAAATGGGTTAGCGGAGAGAAATGTAAGAACGATCAAGGATGTCTTATCGAAGTTCAATATCACTAGTGAACGTTTGGGAAGCGATCATTCGAATTCCACATTGAGGAAAAGAGTGATAAACTTCTTGTTTCATTTTCGAAACACTACATCGACCGTGACAAACATGTCTCCAGCTGAGGTGTTATTCAAATTCCAGCCTCGTACCAGATTGAGTATGCTTAAACCAAATCTAGGAGTAACACTACGCCATGCTAATGCTAAACTTAGGGAGACCAGGAATTCTCAAATGAAAAAAGGAGGAAAACAGTTCCTAGTAGGCGAACAAGTACTTGTAAGGAAGGTTGGGCCTAACAACAAGCCAAATTGGCAGAGAGGTGTAATCAAGCTCCAGGTGGGAAGAAATACATATTTAGTAGACGCAAATGGAAACATCAGATTGACACATTGCGATCACATTAGGAATTCTGGATTATCGGAAGAACAGTGTGTAATGCAGGAGCCGAATGAGTTGGAGCATGTACCTAGTGACGATACTACTATTAGGGAAGATAGTCCACCAGAGAATAGAGATGTCAGAAGTTCTCCTGTGAGAAGTTCCCCTACGAAGTCACCCAGGGCCGAGCAACCAGTAGACGGTCTGCGTAGGTCGACTAGGATCAGGAAGGCTCCAGAGAGGTTGGATTTATAAGTTATCATGTTATTTTTCTACTGTGAACCATTATGTGCCATTTTGATTTAAAAATGTGGTAATATATGAATTGTGAAGGTAATTTACTAAGGTAAATGAAATTCTAATGTACACCATCATGTTCCATTATGATTTAAAAATTGTGTAATATATAAGTTGTGAAGGTAATTTTTTTTTTCAAGTGTGTAAAATTTTCCCCCCATTCCAATGTAAAATTTAAAAGGGGAGGAGTGTTGTGTTGGTATTGAGAGTGTTGGGTTGGTATTGATGGTTGTAATGTTGGGAACACTGTTCGACAGTGTGATCGTGGACCGGGTCTGGAAATGTCTGACAAATAAATGGTATCACATGAACTGGTGTATTATTTAAAGTATTACTCCTAATATAAAGTATAGTGAAAACATAAAATTCTTTATATGCAATAATGCCGGAGGTAATAATACCCGAAGATGAAGTTAAAGTAGGAATAAGGATCAGTGCGTCGTTCATGCCTAAGCCTAGGGTCGAAATAGTCATGTACTGAGACATAGTGTAGAAGTAGCATTCACCGAGGCAGCTGCTTGTAAGTAATGGATACGGAGCAGTTTCATCGGTAAGGATGGCCACTTTTGTGGTGACGTCACGTCGTTTTGTGGTGACGGGGTAATTGCAAAATGTACCTGAAACTTGTGGCGGGTTGAGGGTTGTGAGATAAGTACAGACGGACGCAACAGCATTTGCAGTTACATACGTATAGTAATTAGAAATAGTTACACCTGGTATGTTCAAAGCAAGAATAGCATCGTTGTTTGCAAAGATGCCAGTAGAACCTTGATTTGATGTAACAATATACAAGTTGGTTGAAGCCGCCAGACTTGTAACTACAGCATTAGCAGCCAACGCGTTTGTGGCAGGTATAGTGGAAGAAGTCGGCACTAGGACAATGACGTCATTCTTGTTGTAGCCAAGATTAGGGAGTGTATTGAAGTTGGTGAAAGTGTCGTAGTAGCAAGTGGTTGGACAAGAATCGGTTGGAGCGGCGTAACCTAAAGGGAGGGCGGCCTGGAAGATCGTTATACGTTTACATGACGCCACTCCTTGATGCACAAGAATACACCCTGTAACAGAGAAACATAAAGCGTCATGATAACATGGCAACAGCTACACAAGGGAGCATCTTGTTGCCATAGCAACCCATCTATTGAATGCAGTGTTGAGTAGTAACATGATACAAAGTAACATGTTACTGGTAACATGTTAACTTTTACGTGTTACTTTGAAAATAAAGTATTTCTATTCCTAACGTGTTACTTATTTTGAGTATTTTAACTGATTGTAACATGATACAAATTTATTTTGTTTCCATAGAATATCCAAGTCGGTACACTCCAAAAAGTCAATTTTAGAAGGTTAAAAAACACTAAATATTTTGAAAATGCCTCTTGGAAAGCAATTTTGTTGTCTTTTTAACTTTGTTCGGTTCATTTCATATTAATTTGTGTATTATTTATGACGTAACAGGTTCACAGATTTTTAAAAAGTAACTGTGAAAGTAACTGCTGACTTTAAGCAAGTAACTGTAACTGTATAGGTGTTACTTTTGAAATAAAGTTACTAAAACTCTAACACTGTTAGAATTTTGGACAAGTAACTGTAACTGTAACACCGATACATTTTAAAAGTAACTTTGCCAACACTGATTGAATGGTAGGGGGATGAACAAATCTGACAACTTTCCAACAATCTCATATTTAGGTGCTGTCATTAAAATGCTAGTCTAGATCATGTTTTGAGGTAATGTAATCACATATCCCCATAAAAAACACTCCGTGTAAAAATACCAGCCAAGTCTCTACAACTAAAAAAAATTATGAAATCTAAAAAATTCTGCACTGAAAAGTAGTGATATCAAAAAATGGTCCAAGTCAAAACTTTATTTGAAAATCAAAAAATACTTGGCGCATCGTGTATACATAGTTTAGAAGTATAGACCAGATAGAAAATATACATCAAATATACATAATACATGTAGTATACCTATTATGCCCTAAAAAAACGATGCGCCAAGTATTTTTTGATTTTCAAATAAAGTTTTGACTTGGACCATTTTTTGATATCACTACTTTTCAGTGCAGAATTTTTTAGATTTCATAATTTTTTTTAGTTGTAGAGACTTGGCTGGTATTTTTACACGGAGTGTTTTTTATGGGGATATCACTCCTTTTTTTAGTTTATTCTTAGAACTTGTGACGTCAATTGAACAATTACTAAATCCATTAAAAATAGTCGCCATTGACAATTTGGTTTACTAATGAAAATCTGCGTATGGTACTATATATTTGCTTTAAATGATCTTTCATGAAGAATAGCAAAGGTTTTATTCCTATCAGTTAACCGAGTTCCGAGATATGGCAACACTTCGGTTTTCAAAATGGCTCCTGAACTTACTGCACTGCCACAAAGAATGTATATCTATAAATGATGTGTATCATTTTAAGTTTTCTGAATATGTATTCATTATATAGGAGGGGATTATAATAATTTTTAAATTTGAATGATGTAATTTCCGGTCTTATAAATAGGAAATTTCTAGTGTGACTGTTCCCATTTCATAGAGATGACCTTCCGAATCGTTTGGCGGTAGTTTCATACCGATCAGTCAACCAATTTTCAAGATATGACGTTACTTCCTGTTTCAAAATGGCTGCTGAAATCACTGACCCCTTGAATTATAATTTAAACATGATTACATTTTATTATAAGCTGTCTCAAATAGTATATTTATTGTATCAAAATGTAAATTTGTGAGATTTTTAAAATGTGTGACGTCATTTCCGGTTTCGGTATGGGAAACTGCAAAATATTATTGATGATAATACATAAAGTTGACCGTCTAAATTGTTTAGCGCTGGTTTCGTTCAAATCTATTTAGCCGTTATTGACATATGATGTCACTTCCGGTTTCAAAATGGCGGCTTCCGGTTGGTTTTATAATAAGTCAAATGAGATATCAAAAGTACATACGTTACATAAATAACAAAATAATCGGATCAAATTTGTTGCCGAAATGCCAATCGATGTATTTCAAATTTCATGACGTCATTTCCGGTTTCGTTAACATAAATTTTAGTCTGTTGCTATTGATAATCCATATAGTTTACCGTCTGAATCGTTTGGCGCAAATTTCGTTCCGATCGGTATAGCCGTTGTCGAGATATGACGTCACTTCCGGTTTCAAAATGGCGGCACTAAAAATTTATGGGGTGAAGGTTAAATCAAACGCCAAAAGTGCACACGTGGTAAAAATGTGAGATCAATCGGTTCAGCCGTTTAGGCTGTGGCCATGTTACCGGATTTGAATTCCAGGAGACTACTACTACTACTACTGAGATTATTATTATTATGAAAACCGCCCTAAAACACTGTTTTTACGGCCCTCTAGCGCGCAAAGGGCGTGACCGATTGTTCCCAAATTTGGTATATGTTGTAGGGTGGGCCATAGCTCGAAATTGAGATATATCGCAACAATGTGAGATTTTCCAATTTTAAGATCCAGTAGGCCGAAAATGCCACTTTGATGCTTACAGTAAAAGTGGGTTTGCTCCAGCCTTTATATGAGAGTGTGCGCGCGCCGTACGACTTGGCTGGCGTGGAGCGACCGCTCCACTAGATAAGTTACCGTATGTACGAATACAGCGCCGAAAACCAGAATGAGATGCGATATTCCAATCGGAAGTTACAACACGTTCAATTCTTGAAAGTGGAGGGAGAATACGTCACCGCTACGGTAGGCGTGTTTTTCTATAGTAGAACTGCTAGAACCATAACGAAATAATTCGGGTTTATGGTGATAAAAACGTAGATTTTGGATATGTTGTAGAGGAAACAATTCTATTTGATTTGACAAGATGAATTATTTCATATCTACCCCCGTTAGGGGGTGGCAAGGGTTCAAATTTCGGGGAAGATTTCATATCAATATTAATTCCCACGAATTGTGCAAATATAAGATGCCACCTAAAATGCGATAAATTGTAACAAAGTCAGAAAAAAAAATTAAAATTGCAATGTTGACCAAATTTGTAAGGGGGTGGTAAAATGTCACCCATTGCTTTAAATATTTTGATAATGATGGAAAATTTAGTGAATCTCTCACTTAGGGATGGTGTTTTTGGAGGTAACCTGCGAAATAAAAACGCGCACCCCGACTGGGAATCGAACCCTGATCCTTCGGGTTACCGGCCCTATGCTTTAACCATTAAGCTATCGGGACGCATTCTTAATCAGCAGGTTGGGTTGCCATACAACTCTTGCGAGTCCGAGTATCTGACCTATACACGAAGACTGAAGCACTTCGACTTCATTTGACAACGTGAATACATCTCTCTCGAATGGCTATGCTCAAACTTCTGAGCTACGAGTGGATTGTTTGATAATGATGGAAAATTTAGTGAATCTCTCACTTAGGGATGGTGTTTTGGAGGTAACCTGCGAAATAAAAACGCGCACTCCGACTGGGAATCGAACCCAGATCCTTCGGGTTACCGGCCCTATGCTTTAACCATTAAGCTATCGGGACGCATTCTTAATCAGCAGGTTGGGTTGCCATACAACTCTTGCGAGTCCGAGTATCTGACCTATACACGTTCAATTCACGTTGTCAAATGAAGTCGAAGTGCTTCAGTCTTCGTGTATAGGTCAGATACTCGGACTCGCAAGAGTTGTATGGCAACCCAACCTGCTGATTAAGAATGCGTCCCGATAGCTTAATGGTTAAAGCATAGGGCCGGTAACCCGAAGGATCTGGGTTCGATTCCCAGTCGGGGTGCGCGTTTTTATTTCGCAGGTTACCTCCAAAAAGCTTTAAATATTTGCTGTCATTCACAGTTCAATTTAAGATTTGAGAATTCAATCGATATATAAAATTACACGGATTAATGATACGACATGTGTCATATTTAGAGCAACCTATGCTAGTAAGGCGGTGATAAGGGTTTAATGTTAGGGGATGATTTCAATTAAAAATAATTCCGATTAACTGAACAAAGGCTCTATTTTAAATTGTAAGAAGGTCCGAAACAATTGGTACATATAAAATTTAATATTGAACATAATTTGTAGAGGGAGGGGGGAGGGGGTGTTGGGTGATTTTAACCCCTTACTCGTTTTTTTTTATCTTCTACATATGGGCTGCGCTACATTTTATGGCATGCTCAGTGTCATCAATATCTGTACTACTAAAGTATTTCAATGAAATCTTCCCGCCCATGTCTCTCCTAACTTTTAATCAAATTTACACCCCTCCACCCCCCTCGTCATTAACCATTTTTATGCTTGTGAATACTACATTTTATATTGACTCTATTTTTGATTTCGTTGCAATAAAGTAGGTAGTAACACATACTTGCTCCATTTATTGTAATTAAAATTTAAATGAATTCTTCCCCTAACACCCTTACGACCCCATTTACGGTGATAGGTCACTCTACATATAAAACGAATATCGTAACAAGAATCTATGGAAATTTAACTATCGATTGAATGCTCAAAACTTAAAATCGCCCTGTAATTGTGAAAAATAGTAAATATTAAGAAAAGGGTGAAATTTTACCACCCCCTTAGAAGTTTAGTTTGACATTAAATTTTTTATACATTATTTGGACCCTGTTACAATTTATCGTATGTCTAGTGGTATGTTTTATTAGTATAGTTCGAAAAAATAATATTTATATGAAACCATCCCTCAAACTTTGAACCCTTGCCACCCCCTAACGGGGGTAGATATGAAATACCTCCTGGGGTCAAAGCAAATGGTTATATTTTCTCTACAAAATATCCAAAATCCACGATTTTATCACCAAATTCCAAAATGTTTCGTTAAATGGCTCTTAGCAGCTCGACTATAGAGAAACCATAGAGACGAAGTACAGTTATATATCTCTATGGAGAAACCACGCCTACCGTAGCGGTGACGTCACGGAATCAGCCGCCTATGGGTTATATGGGAATAACTTTTGAACTAGAGCTCATAGAGACTTCCCGTTTTCGGCGTTGGACTTTTTAGAATGATTTGCACCTTTTATTTTAATGACAGCCTGCCTTTAACAATAAATATATTTAAGTTAGTTAAAGATAAATGTATTATGCAATAAATTCACCATACACATTTTCCATTTAAATATTCATATGAGAAAGTGATTTTGGATTCTAGGTACCTTTACTATTAGTCTATGACATCTTGTATAAAACACATTAAATTACAAAAGAGCTGCAAAATAATAGATACATACATAATTACTCTATTTATATAAAAAAAATTGTGGTCCATACCACCCAAACATAACTGAATCGCGAATTACAGAAAGGGCTGAAGTCCAGCCGACCTAGTTCTGAGATAATCGAGAAAAACAAATTGCGCCCCTTAGGATCTATTTGTAAAAAAATACGTAACTGGCATAAATAAGACAATAAATCGATACACTTAGCTATTGTCTGTAGAAGCATGCAAAAAATATATTTCTGTCCTAATTTGAGGGTTCAATGAGCTGGACATATGCCCTTTCTGTAATTCACTGAAAAGTATGATGAAAATATCACTATTTTAGGGAGATTAACTGTCAAAAGAGGTCAAAAAGGTCAAACAAACATTTGTTTGCAAATTTTAAGACTTCATTACCAAATATTCAGAAATTATTCCAATCCTCGTGGTCACGAGCACTTTCTTCAGTTGGCCAAGTTAAAATGGCTTGATAAAACTCAGAAAATAATTTTGCAAATTCTGAACTCCCCCCTTGAGGGGGTTAAATACTGTTCCCCTTTTCCTTTTAACAGGGTTTTTTGGCAACTGTAGCGGATTCTTGGTGTCAGAGAACGCCATTTTTACATTGAAGCCATGAGCCTGTGAAGTGCAGAAAGGACACAAGTCCTGGGACTAATGCCCTTTCTGATCTTCACAAGGGTGCCATGTGCATGCAAGTGCTGGTACAACCGCCCTATCAATCTCTAAAGTTGCATTAACCTTTACAGATCCCATATCCGCTGTTAACTCAATTTCACAAAAAGTGTGACTAACGCCCTTTCTGTTATTCGCGATTCAACTATAATAAGCAAATTTTATCAACATTTGTGCTGTCATTTAGTTTTTACTTTAAAAATAAATATAAACCCAGATGATTCTTAACCCTACAACTACTATTCGCCAGTATGCTCGATTAGTTGTCTATCTCTATTCGTCAAAAGAGGAATTCCACCCTCGACTAAATTGGATGGTTAAAAACAATAAAAAGTTGCATCATGTTACACTTGTGTGAACTTGGCTGGTACTCTACATTTTACAAAAACATGGGTTACAAAGGAATTGACCTCAAACTCAATGAGACTTCACCCCCACACGTGCCCTCCCTAAGCAAATAGAATTAAAAATCATTACTTAAAATTTTGGTTGGTCCTTTCTTGGTGATTTTTGGTCCTTTTCTTCCGATTTTCTGTATTATTTGCCTGCCATTGTGAAAGCTGAGAAGGTCGATTCATTTGTAAGATTTACATATCATAAAATATTAATATTTTAATAGTCTTCAAAATCTTAAAGAACCCACGACTGTCCAGATTAAACGCAATTAATTTATTGGTGATCTAGTGGAGCGGTCGCTCCACCCAGCCAAATCGTACTGTACACTGACACTCATTTAACATACCGTAAATACCTAACTAGGAAAACGCTCATTATAACGCGTCGATAAGCAGGCCTTTGTAGTGCATGCGATATAATATAACCAAATATAAAATATATCCAACAAGAATTCCGTACATAACGCACAGAAACTTATACATGAATTGATCCCCTTAATCAAAAAAGTATCTGTTTTCTATTGAAACTTAAGAATTGCAATCTATTCACTTTGGTACATAAAGCAAATCAGATTCAATTGGGCAGTGGAAAACAATCATTTCGATACTACATATCTGGCAGTTATTAAAAAAAAAGTAATTAAAAAATATGTTTGATAGGCATATGCTCTTGACTGATTGGACTGAAAATATGTAAAACAAGAGGGTCCCGTCATGTCAAACATGACCAATGTGCACCAGTGAGGTATGCGTAAATATAAAACGACAGCAATATTTGTCAGCAGAGTGTGCGTCGTTAATACACTTGACGTCGTTGATGACCCAATCTTAACAGAATACGTTAACAAATGAGGAACGAAGAAAAGCAATTTGATCATACCTATTATGGTGAAACAATTTCATATAAGTTTCCAAATTTTCACCAGAGTATTCGTATTAAGGTGGCTGCATATCACGTGACTTTTCAACCAAAAAGCTACACATTTTCATTTGGAAGGGTTCAGATTAGCAAATACTTCTCACTCATCAGATAAGTTAGGACACATCTGTTGGAACAAAACTACGCAGAAAAGAACTGCGAAAATAACTTATTAGATGATTTTACTTCCTTGCACCTAAATATTCTCAAATCAAGACCTGAAGTTTAAGGAAATCCTATGAGTTGCCAAGAACAGCAAACTTTAATCTAATAAAAGGGCACATATGCATCACAAACCTGACACAATTTTGCCAACAAAACATGCGCTCTTTCTTCATCTTTCCAACGAAATGTTGAGATATTAATTATATCCACTATTATGAATGTAATGTTTAAACGAACAGCACTTGGTTTTGACAGTCTTCACACGCGTACGTATACACGATATTTGTGTTGTTTTTATTATAAAACCACTGCAAAATTAAATAATATTGACTGCAAATATTGATAAGCTCCAGTATGCAGTGAATTTCCTTCATAAATCACCTTGGATTACTCAACATGAACGATGTAAGGTATGTACTCATGGGTAACTATTCCTTTTGATCGGATGTAGAGAAATAAAGTCACGTGATATGTATTGGCCTTAAGTAAAAATAAGAAGAAAAACAATGTATGCGCCGTATAAAAAATATATTATATATAATACGTTACGTTGATACCGTGACCTGATGCCCACGACCTTTTCTTCATTTGTGATGCTATGCTAATACATGGTATCTACGGTTTCATTATATACGTTCCTCAGATGTAGGGCGGAAGTAAATTTGTTTGATTTTGCGGTGCACAATTTTGGATTGTAATCAAGCTCTATCAAGTACCGTTTCACTGAAGTTAACAAATCACGTTATATTGAAGTATTCTCTTACAATAACTCATGTCACCATTACAAATGATTGGTTGATGTCAGAAATACTGTTCTCCGAGCTCACTTCAAGAATATTGAAATGGACTTCAGCCCATCTACCTCTAATTAAAGTATAGATATTCAGTTGACAGGTGGCTGTATATCACGTGACTTTTTAACCAAAAAGCTACACATTTTCTATTGGAAGGGTTCAGTTTAGCAAAGACTTCTCTCTCATCAGATAAGTTAGGACACATCTGTTGGAACTAATTCTACGCAGAAAAGAACTGCGAAAATAACATATTAGATGATTTTACTTCCTTGCACCAAAATATTCTCAAATCAAGACCTGAAGTTGAAGGAAATTCTACGAGTTGCCAAGAACAGCAAACTTTACTCTAATAAAAAGGCATATATGCATCACAAACCTGACGCAATGTCAGAATATATATAACATGCGCTCTTTCTTCCTCTTTCCAACGAAATGTTGAGATATTAATTATATCCACTATTATGAATGTAATGTTTAAACGAACAACACTTGGTTTTGACAGTCTTCACACGCGTACGTATACACGATATTTGTGTTGTTTTTATTATAAAACCACTGCAAAATTAAATAATATTGACTGCAAATATTGATAAGCTCCAGTATGCAGTGAATTTCCTTCATAAATCACCTTGGATTACTCAACATGAACGATGTAAGGTATGTACTCATAGGTAACTATTTCTTTTGATCGGATGTAGAGAAATAAAGTCACGTGATATGCAGCCACCTTAAACATTGGTCCTTTAAACTTTATCAACAGCAACATGAATTCGTTGTCAATACGTGACTCAATACAGACCACTCTTATACGAAATAAGAAACGACTGAAAATGATAAATCTAACAACATTATTTAAAAACTTCGTCGGTTAGTTGGTTTGAGGGTTACAGAGCAGTGTTGATTAAATGTAGGAAGAAAATAATACATTTGATCGTTTGCAAATTGTATCTTGAGGCCAATGTTAAAAATCTATCGGCTTTGTTTGGTTTTCATGGCCCTCTAAAATGCAGAGGAAATGAAAAATTTATAAAAATTACACTTTAGCGTTTCTTGGAGTAAAGAAGTTTTCTATGAAATGTCTCTTTTGAACGGTTATTATGTGTTATAGTAGATTTTTTACACACTCAAAGGGATAAGGATTACGTTTTAGGTAAGCTATGATTATTTCTCTACTTTGAAAAGGCAAAAGACGTATTTTTAGACACGATTGGCAATGAAAGGCCACCATTTTAAATACAAAATAGTGCCGTTTTCAATGTAATGTAAAGATTTGCACAGTTATTCTGTGTTAAAATACATTTCTTATAAACACAAAGGGATAAGGATTGCCATTTAGGTAAGATTCAGTTATTTATTTATGCACAAAGAGCAGTAGATGTATTTTGGACATGATTTGGGCAATGTAACGTCGACCATTTTAATTTTAAATACAACATAGAGAGTGTGCGCGCGAAATTGAGAGGATGCGCGCGCAGGCGTTCCTGACACACAGACAGACAGACAGACAGAACTGGGTAACTATAAGGAAGATAAGAGACAATGTTGGTCTTAACGACCATGCAAAATATGAGTTAGATTTGATTTATCGAAGACCATTTGATAGGTCAAGCGGTGGTGTGGCTACAGGCCATTTTAAATTTAGCTTACAAATGTCAGTAATATGTCTATTACTCTTGAAGTTTATTCCTGATTTTTACCGATTTTCAAAAAAACACTTATAATCTGTGTGCCAATAAAACCAAAATTTTGTATGATCATTAAATGATCATACAAAATTTGGTGGTGATCGGTCAAACGATTCCAGTTTTATTGGCACACAGTGTTGACGTTTCTTTCATATTGCCAAGATAAGTACAGACTACAAATCATGTTTCCGATGAAACTAATGACCGATTTTGCTGGAAATCGTTAACCATCTGCACGGGATAGTAATGAATCATTTGTGAAAAAAATTGCCAAGATCCGTTACATCGTTTAAAATGTTAGGCGAACAACACAAATAAACACACACACACACACACACACACACACACCTACACACACACACACACACACAAAATAAAAAAATAGGTTTGTGCCATAGTTTCAGTGGAGACGCTCGATCCGCTCGCTTAATAAACTTAGGAGCAGACCAACCTCATTTCATAAGAAGTAAAAAGTTATATCGTTTGATATTTTTATGATTGAGTCGTATGGAGTAGGTAAATATTTTTTGTGAATAAACTTTGCCAGGCAGAAACAGTATGTATATTTCTTACATAACAATATCATTAATTGCAGGTATGGTATATTGTACCGAGTGGCGCAAAAAAAATCCCCCTGTTTGAAAGGTCACTTCATCAAAACTATACGAGATAAATGGCTGAAACTCTCACATGATATAGAACAAAATTAAAATTGTAATATGTGAACTTTTCAAAAATATTCGAGTAATGCGAAATAAGTTACATGCATTTGAATTAAGACGTAGAAAAATCGTTTACCAGCGTTTAAATAGCGCGCGTTTGAGTTTAAACAAGAACCAGAAGCTTGTTAAAAAGAATCACCAGTTTTGTACATAAAAGTAAGCATTGATCATTAGTTGATCATAATTTGACATAAAAATGACTCCGATTAGCAATGCATGTCTGTATCTTATAGAGACGTGGTTTTAAGAAGAGATATTGAGGGAAAAGTTATTGTCACTGAATTTCTAACGATGAATGGGAAATATAAACTCCGCTTAATGTCGTTATACGAAAGTTACATAAAGTCACACATACATACCTACTTAAAAAATCCAAGACAAATTCGCATAGATTCATTAAACATATTATATAAATGTTTATTTAAAAATTCAAAAATAAACATAAATTCACCTCATTCCTACAAAGAAATTTCAATCAATTGTAACCTTTTCCTAATGAATGAATATGTTTGAAACTTTCACATATTAAATTTTGGTATGTTTTCTAATAAGTGTACCTACACATTTCAGAATCATTAAGCGAGCGGAGCGAGCGTCTCCACTTGACTCTTGCGGCACTTTCTCTGTGTGTGTTTTTTTTTTTTTTTTTTTTTTTTGCTGGTTCAACCCAGGCCGCACCGGTCAACGTATCGATCTGAAATTTTGCACACACCTTCATCTCATACTAACTTAGACCTGTATAGTTTTTGAGAAAGATCCGTTCACAAAAAAAAAAAATCGCATTTTCCCATATAAATAGCATTGTAGGTTCGAGGAGTCCGTTGCGGCCGCCCGATGCGCTCCATTCAAAACAACTCGGAAGCAAGCAGCTGTCTATCTATTATTGTTTGAATACGTAACAATTATTTCTTTGCGGTTAGATAATAGTTAAAGCAATACATGCGAGGTTATACTTAGGGCTTATTTTATTATCTTTGAAGATGTAGTTAATAGGTATAGGTATTTATTGTTTATGAGAATTTAACATACAGTCTTACTTCCAATCTTTTCAAAGGCTGAGCAAATTATTGTAGACCGATGAAATGTCTGCTTGATTGTAGTAATAGATTGGTTGGTTGATAATTGAAATTATGTTTATGAAATATTTATTTCATTTGTATCAGATACAATGTGTTAGGTTTGTGTTAGGTAAGCAATGTGCTAGAAGAAATAAGCTCTTTTATACGGAACGGCAAGTAACTGTTTGGATAATGTTTCTTAAATTATGTTTGCTCATATTAGCACTTAGATAATGGCCTGTTTTGTGGTTTGAATCTCTGTATTTTTTATTTATAATAATTCCATAATACCTACGTACCTAAATACTGAAATAAATACACATGAGTGTGTATCATGTTGCAATGACTTGCAATAACTGTTGCAATAACTTGCAATGAGAAGCAAATTTAGCTTTTTTTATATAATTTAGTGGATCGTGCTTCTAGATTTCAGTTGTTTTAGGTATATTATTGCCGGCTTTTAAGGAATTATGGTTCGAGGTTTTGCACGGAGTCGTGCTCGCTTATCAACGCGTTACACAGAGCGTTTTCCTAGTATAGTACGGCCAGCGAGCGTGGAGAAACTCCTTTCATAAGATGAGCAGTATTGTTCGACCCTTGTTCGACAGTTCAGCTCTGACAAGATACAACTCTTTTTATGACCTGCCACCCCTTCCACCTACACTGTTGCCATTTTAAACAACTTTCCTGGAATTTTAAAAGCCAACTGCATTGAAAGATATTTGGCACCACAACAAAACAACCCTTTCCAGAACACATGCAGTGGTTGAGAGATATTTACAACCGGGCACGCGTCAAAACACTCCGGATTACAAGCTAAACCCATTGTTGAATTTTGCACAGCGTTTGGTGAACTTTCTCTACGCTCGCTTGGTGTACTGTATCTATAATAGTTTCAATATAGTGACCACTCAATCAGGAGGATTTTTTGCGCCACCCGTGTATAAGTACCTATATGTACAGTAGGTATTTTTGTTTAGAAAATAAATAATAACATATGGTAAAGCATTACAAATAGGTAAAAACTACCCAAAGTATAAACAGAAAGATGGACTTACCCAGACTGAGAATAAGCAGCAGTTTCATGATGTCGGTTCTTCTTGAAGACTGGCTGAAGACTTGTGACTATTACAGTCCACTCGAGCTGTATTTATACTCCCCGATATCACGCTAAAACACCGCTGTGCGAAATAATATTCAAATAATCAAATAAGTGCAGTGATTAAGATAGAAAATAAGGACATATACATATGTTATTAGGATAGCACGAAAAATGGAAAGTTGAAAATTTGATTATTTTTAAAATAATTATGAAAATATGTAAATTATATAGAGATATGTACAAGTGTCCGGTAATTATAGAAAATGTAGGACATGAGAGAGAGAGTTTCCAAAATACACTCAAAATTTGAATAACTTAACCATAATAAATAAAAAAAATAAAAAAAATAAAAAATAAAATATGTACAAGTGTCCGGTAATTATAGAAAATGTAGGACATGAGAGAGAGAGAGTTTCCAAAATAAACTCAAAATTTGAATAATTTAACTATAATAAATAAAAAAAAAAATAATAATTATGACGTCATTTCCGGTTTTGGTAATAGTACATTTCTTTTTTGACTATTGGTATTTCATATAGATGACCATCTGAATCATTTGGCGCTGGTTTCATTCCGATCGGTCTAGCCGTTTTTGAGATATGATGTCACTTCCGGTTTCATAATGGCGGCTTCCGGTTGGTTTTATAAAACGGCACCTCAGACGCCAAAGTGCAACGTGGGGTAAAAATTTAAGATTGATCGGCTACGCCGTTTAGGCTGTGGTGGTGATGGCGGTGTTTCCTGATATCATTATCATCATCATCATCATCATCATCATCTATAGATCAAAGTGATGTAATTTCACTGTTTTATCGGTCCTCTAGCTCGCAGGTTGTTCCCAAATTTGGAATATGGGGTTGGGTGGGCCATAGCTCGAAATTAAGATATTTTGCAACAATGTGAGATTTTCCAATTTTAAGATCCAGTAGGCCGAAAACCCCATAAAAAAACACTCCGTGTAAAAATACCAGCCAAGTCTCTTAAACTTAAAAAAATATAAGAAATCTAAAAATTCAGCACTGAAAAGAAGTGATATTAAAAAATTGGCCAAGTCAAAATTTAAAAAAAAAACACTTTGCGCATCGTGCATTAAAATAGTATAGAAGTAGGCCGTAAATCAAATATACTCAATCATTATCTAAAATGCACTAAAAAAACGATGCGCCAATTATTTTTTGAAAATTTTGACTTGGCCAATTTTTTGATATCACTTCTTTTCAGTGCTGAATTTTTAGATTTCTTATATTTTTTCAGTTTAAGAGACTTGGCTGGTATTTTTACAAGGAGTGTTTTTTATGGGGATATCACTCCTTTTTTCAGTTTATTTTTACAACTTATAACACCTATTGTGGCACCAAAGTCAATAATTCCTTTTAAAAATACGCCTTTGTGACTTTGTAGCGAAGAAGATGTGCTTGTTACTGTGCATGCTATAAATATTATGCTATAAGGTATAGCAGAAGCATCGTTCCAATCGGTCCTGCCAATCTCGAGTTATCGCGTCACTTCCGGTTTTCAAAATGGTGGCTGACATCACTGCCACCTAATATTTGTATCTATAAATCTAGTGGAGCGGTCGCTCCACCCAGCCAAGTCGTACTGTACACTCACACTCACTCAACATACCGTAAATGCCTAATAAACTGAGGAGCAGACCAAACACTTTTACTGTAAGCATCAAAGTGGCATTTTCGGCCTACTGGATCTTAAAATTGGAAAATCTCACATTGTTGCGAAATATCTTAATTTCGAGCTATGGCAACATACCTGACAACATATACCAAATTTTGGAATAACAAGTTATGCCATTTGCGAGCTAGAGGGCCGTGAAAACAGTGAAATTACACCCCTTTTTAAAAGGTATCTTCTTCTTCTTCCGCTTCTTCTTCAGATATCAAGGAACGTTGCTATCATCGCCACAGCCTAAACGGCTGAACCGATCGATTTGACATTTTTACCACATGTGCACTTTTGGCGTCTGAGGTGCCTTTTTATAAAACCAACCGGAAGCCGTTATTTTGAAACCGGAAGAGGCGTCATATCTCGAAAATGGCTAGACCGATTGAAATGAAAATAGCGCCAAATGATTCAGACGGTCATCTATATGGAATATCAAAAGATGAATTAGAAATGTACTATTACCGAAACCGGAAATGACATCATCAACATGAAAAACACCCTGAAACCCCTCTTCATGCAATAAAAATACATATTTTGAAGGCTTATAATGATATATAACATTTATAGAAACAAATTCTAGGTGATATTATTTTTAGCCGCCATTTTGAAACCCGCATGTGATGCCATATCTCGAAAACGGCTGGACCGATTGGGGCAATACTTTCGCAACTCTTCATAGAATATAATTTTAAGCATATATTTAGCACGAAACTCAAATTCTATTAATAACCAAATCGGAACTAGCGTAATTTTTAAGAAATAGTCATTATTTAAAAAAAATAAAAAAAATACTTTGTGCATCGTGTATAAATTATAGGCATCCTGCGTAAGAAAGTGTTTATCTTGTTGCCATGACAACATGATTTAATATGACGGAACAGGTATGGCTGAGTGGTAACGCTCGGAACATGTATTACGGAGGTCCGGGTTCGATTCCCGCGGTCGTCCTTCCTGACTGGGGGTTTTTCGTGGTATTCCCTCAGTCGACAGGCAAATGCTGGGAAGGTACCATATTAATAGGCCACGACCGCCTCCTTCCCACCTTTCATCCTTACCTACTCTTCACCATCATATCCCAATCATCATCATAATCATTCATCCGTCGCCATTAGCCTCGCTGCAGAACAGTGCGACATTAAGCCCCAGACAAAAAAAAATGATTCAATATAGCCGCCTCAGTGGTAGACGCTTTGAATCAGTGGACCTTGGTCAGTGACTTTACTGACTGTTGAGGAGGCTGTGGAGCTGTTCTTCTTTTCTTTCATTGGCCAGAATTTAGAAAGGAAAATTTGAAATGCCAACCAATTGTTTGAGATAAACCCCGGCAGTGTTGTTACTTTTTAACGCTAGATGGCTCACTGCAACATTTCTACAGACCTTGGACAGATGACATCACGAGCAGGATTCCTATTGACGTGTAGGCCAGAAATGAATTTTCATACCTATATCTAGTGGAGCGGTCGCTCCACCCAGCCAAGTCGTACGGTACACTCAAACTCACTCAACATACTGTAAATGCCTAATAAACTGAGGAGCAGACCAAACACTTTTACTGTAAGCAACAACATGGCATTTTCGGCCTACTGGATCTCAACATTGGAAAATCTCACATTGTTGCGAAATATCTTAATTTCGAGCTATGGCCCACCCCACCCCCTATACCAAATTTGGGAACAACAGGTTATGTCATTTGCGAGCAAGATGGCCGTGAAAACAGTGAAATTACACCCCTTTTAAAAGCTATCTGATGATGATGATGATGATGATTCAGATATCAGGAAACACTGTTGACAGGGCCACAGCCTAAATCAAAAATATTTAAAATATTTAATCGTATCTTTGAAATAAAAGTATAAACACCGAGAAATACTTTACAAAAGGACTTGGCGCATCGTTTTTTTAAAGACATCTTTCTATCCTAAAAGTGGAAAGAAATGTATAAGTTTAAGTACTTTTCCTCTTTCTATTAGAGCCATCAAGCTACTCAAGCTATGAATCAAGCTACTTTTAGTAATTGCTATTTTATAGTTTTGTCAATGGCGATAGAAGAAAGATTTCATGTTGTAATAGATAAGTGATATGGTAAAAGAATTAAATAACAAGGAAGTGCGCTCATATATATTCTTATAACACTGTTAATATGGTGATATTAGAAGGGTATCTTTTCATAATATGATCTTGACTCTGAGGGAAATCATGAAACGTTGTCAAATAAATTACTAACTATCGATAGAACACTATTATATATTTTTCAAGTGTAAAGTGTATAAAGTTAAAAATGTTAAAGAAATTCAATGTGCCGTCACTGTGTACTTCGTGAAATGTACTATTACTAGGAAAACGCTCAGTGTAACGCGTTGATGAGCGAGCACGGGTACGTGCAAATTCTCGAACCGGAAATGCGTACACAACGCACAGAAAACATATACATCCATATGGAATTGATTATGATATCAACTTAAAAGTGTATGCTTTTCATCGAAACTTTAAAATAGCATCTAAGCACCTGGTTCATAAAGCAAATCAGAATCAATTTTCAATTGGCACTGGAAAACATTCATTTCGATACTTCATTACTGACAGATATTAAAAATGTAAATAACTTCATACGTTCTTAACTGATTGGGATGAAATTTTGTAAAATAAGAGACAATATTGGTCTTAATGATCATGCAAAATATGAGTTTGATCAGAATTATCGAAGACCGTTTTCATTTTTCAGCCTATCAGGAGATATTTATTTAAATTTTAACCAATGAATCTGAGTAACGCGTTGATGAGCGAGCACGGATACGCGCAACACCTCGAACCGAAATTCTGTCTATCGAAAATGTCATTAAAAGCCAATAATTCTAAAATTTCGCCACAGATTTGTATAGAAATCTCAAAACATTCCTAAAATATTGGTCCAAATAACCATGCAAAGCTTTAAGTTGATCAATTGAACCTTTATGATTGAACTGTTCCGTGTTAATTTTCAAAAATCACAGGATCTCCTTCAAAAAATATACCTGAGACCACTCATATGATATAAGTGTGTCTACACAATATCAGATCGACTGTTGAACGGTCATTATCAGTTTCATTTGCGTTTGAAAGTTTCTGCTCTAACTACCTTGCCTTGAACTGAAGAGTCGAAGTCGCCGTGAATTTGACAGCCAACACGCTAATAGTCCGTAAAATGTCAATAACGTTTGGATTTAAACACAGATTAGTATGAAAATTGTCAAAAATGCAGATAATGTTGGACCCAACCATCATGCGAAGTTATAAGTTGATCGTTCAATCGGTTATAGTTTAAATTTCTAAAAACACAGGAAAGATGGTTTTAAATTTTAACCAATGGGAGGATTTGGCTGAAACTTTGTTTGATTGGGTACAATGTTGGGGGTAATGACTTGTCAAAATTTCAATTTGATCAAAACAACCAATCGAAAGTTAATTTTTTTTAAATTTGAACCAATCAATGGATTTCAAAAAAATTAGGGTCTGCAACAATCAGAAATGTTACGTACATGTGTGCAAAATTTCAGCTCGATCGAAGAAAAACTCTGACCTGTATATCGTCAGTAACAGAAAAAAAAAAAAAACAAACAAAAAAAAAAACAGAGGTCCGTGCCAAAAGAGCCAAATGGAGACGCTCGCTTCGCTCGCTCAATAAATTGCGGATTAATAGAAATTTATTTCATGATGAGAAGGTATAACGCATAAGACTTAATTAATATGTTGACCACGAAACAATATTACGAAGATATCTATTGTGTATTTATTACAAACATAGGCAACAAGTTTAATGTGTACATATTCAAATAGAAAATTATTTACAGTAGGTATATATAATATGTAATTGAAAGATGTGTCCCTATTATGATAAAAGTTCTTAATGACGGTTGTATATAAATGGCATATTACGCTTATGAATAGAAAAATGTCTTTAAAAAAACGATGCGCCAAGTCCTTTTGTAAAGTATTTCTCGGTGTTTATACTTTTATTTCAAAGATACGATTAAATATTTGTAAATGTCATTGACTTGGCTCCTTTTTTGATATCACTCCTTTTCGGTGTTGAATTTTTTTAAAGTAAAGAGACTTGGCTGGTATTTTTACACGGAGTGTTTTTTATGGGGATGTTATGTAACATTATAAGCCTCTGAATATGTAGATATTGTTATAAGAGAAGATTTTAGTCACATTTGGCATTTTAATGACGTCATTTCCGGTTTCGGTAATAGTACATGTTTATTTCGACTATTGATGTTTTATATAGATGACCGTTCGAATCGTTTGGCGCTAATTTCGTCCCGATCGGTCAATCCGTTTTTGAGATATGACGGCACTCTAGTTTCAAAATGGCGGCTTCCGGTTGGTTTTATAAAAAGGCACCTCAGACGCCAAAAGTGCATATGTGGTATAAATTTCAGACCGATCGGTTTTGTCGTTTAGGCTGTGGCGGTGATAGCGGTGTTTCCTGATATCTGAATCTAAATCATCATCATCATCAGATACCTTTTAAAAGGGGTGTAATTTCACTGTTTTCACGGCCCTCAAGCTCGTAAATGGCGTAACCTGTTGTTACCAAATTTGGTATATGGGGTGGGTTGGACCATAGCTTGAAATTAAGATATTTTGCAACAATGTGAGATTTTCCAATTTTAAATCCAGTAGGCCGAAAATGTCATGTTGTTGCTTACAGTAAAAGTGTTTGGTCTGCTCCTCAGTTTATTAGGCATTTACGGTATTTTGAGTGAGTGTGAGTGTACAGTACGACTTGGCTGGGTGGAGCGACCGCTCCACTAGATCGTAGTGATAAAGACTTCCTGTATTCCAAAAGTAATAGAAAATAGGTGCAAAAACACTCAACAGCTCTTGCGTGAGAGATGGGAAAACAGAATAGGTAAACACTATTGCACTGTGTCAAATAATATCTTTGATGTCACCAATCATTACGTTATTTGAGGTGTCATTAGGGGATCTTGACACTAATCTTCAAGTAATACTTCATAAAGATCTACTTGGAAGCACAATTAAACTTTATTTACCTATTTTTATTAACAAGATAGTTGCCTAAAAGCAATGGGTTTGGTTTTAGCGGCACGGCACTCCAACCTTAAAAGCACACTTGGGGATCCTTTACTATAATACGCTTAAAAGAGAAGAACGTCGTCCCCGTAGCAACGTGGCTGAAAATTTCGTTTTCTATACAAATCTTGAATTTTCCACCGATCAAGTTGAAACTCGCCAGTAATGTAAACAATTACGTGACTTGATTTATAGTAACACTTTCGCAATATTCTGTTCAGTATTTACCGAGTTATTCGTGAAAAACATCGCTTTTTCTGATGTCTTAATTTTAAACGTCAATTTCAACTGTGCAGTGAAAATTAATTTTAGTAGGCAGTGAAACTATGTAACTTGCAAAAATCGACCTGAAAAATATTTGGCCATGGAATCATCTGAGAGAGAAAGGAAATAAAAATATGCTCACTGCCACTAAGTATGCGCTAAGAGAAGAGTACAAATCCATGACCTATCTATGCCCGACGTCGCGCTACCGATCTAGTGGAGCGGTCGCTCCACCCAGCCAAGTTGTACCGTACACTCACACTCACTCAACATACCGTAAATGCCTAATAAAATGAGGAGCCAGACCAACTACTTTTACTGTAAGCAACAACATGGCATTTTCGGCCTACTGGATCATAAAATTGGAAAATCTCACATTGTTGTAAAATATCTTAATTTTAAGCTATGGCCCACCCCACCACATATACCAAATTTGGGAACAATAGGCTATACCATTTGCGAGCTAGTGGGCCGAGAAAACAGTGAAATTACACCACTTTGATCTTTAGATGATGATTATGATATCAGGAAACACCGCTATCACCGCCACAGCCTAAACGGCTTAGCCGATCGATCTGAAATTTTTACCACATGTGCACTTTTGGCGTCCGAGGTGCCTTTTTATAAAATCATCCGGTAGTCGCCATTTTGAAACCGGAAGTGACGTCATATCTCAAAAACGGCTCAACCGATCGGAATGAAACTAGCGCCAAATGATTCAGACGGTCGTCTATATGGAATATCAATAGTTAAAGTAGAGATGTACTATTACCAAAACCGGAAATGACGTCATGAAAATGAAGAACTAGATTTAAATGACCTCTTACTACAATAACCACATACCCCATAAAAAAACACTCCGTGTAAAAATACCAGCCAAGTCTCTTCAACTATAAAAAAAATAGAATAAATCTAAAAATTCAGCACTGAAAAGTAGTGATATCAAAAAATGAGCCAAGTCAAAACTTTATTTTAAAAACCAAAATATACTTGGCGCATCGTGTATATAAATAGTATAGAAGCATTTGCCAAAAATCAAATGTACCTACCTAATTATATATAATATACCTATAATGCCCTTAAAAACGATGCGCAAAGTATATTTTGGTTTTTAAAATTAAGTATAAATATACTTAAAAAAAATAAAATATAAAAAAATATACTTGGCGCATCGTGTATATAAATAGTATAGAAGCATTTGCCAAAAATCAAATGTACCTACCTAATTATATATAATATACCTATAATGCCCTTAAAAACGATGCGCCAAGTATATTTTGGTTTTTAAAATTAAGTTTTGACTTGGCTCATTTTTTGATATCACTACTTTTCAGTGCTGAATTTTTAGATTTATTCTATTTTTTTTATAGTTGAAGAGACTTGGCTGGTATTTTTACACGGAGTGTTTTTTTATGGGGATATCACTTATTTTTTTAGTTTATTTACACAACTTGTAACACACATCGGAGCAACAATGACTAAATACGTTTAAAAAATACGCCATTTCCGAATTGGTTAATACGAAAAATTGTGTTTGGTGCTCAATATACCTAAGCTTAAAGTGATATTCCATGAAGAATTGCGAAAGCTTCGTTCCAATCAGTCCAGCCGTTTTCGAGATATGGTATCACTTCCAGTTTTCAAAATGGCGACTGAAATAACTGCCACCTAGAATTTATTTCTATAAATGTAATGTATCATTATAAGCCTTCTGAATATGTAGTTTTTGTAGTAAGAGGTCATTAAAATCTAGATCTTCATTTTCATGACGTCATTTCCGGTTTCGGTAATAGTACATCTCTACTTTAACTACTGATATTCCATATAGACGACCGTCTGAATCATTTGGCGCTAGTTTCATTCCGATCGGTTTAGCCGTTTTCGAGATATGACGTCACTTCCGGTTTCAAAATGGCGACTACCGGTTGGTTTTATAAAAAGGCACCTCAGACGCCAAAAGTGCACATGTGGTAAAAATTTCAGATCGATCGGCTAAGCCGTTTAGGCTGTGGCGGTGATAGCGGTGTTTCCTGATATCATAATCATCATCTAAAGATCAAAGTGGTGTAATTTCACTGTTTTCTCGGCCCTCTAGCTCGCAAATGGTATAGCTTATTGTTCCCAAATTTGGTGGGGTGGGCCATAGCTCAAAATTATGATATTTTACAACAATGTGAGATTTTCCAATTTTATGATCCAGTAGGCCGAAAATGCTATGTTGTTGCTTACAGTAAAAGTAGTTGGTCTGGCTCCTCATTTTATTAGGCATTTACGGTATGTTGAGTGAGTGCGAGTGTACAGTACGACTTGGCTGGGTGGAGCGACCGCTCCACTAGATTCAGAAGGCTTATAATGATACATAACATTTATAGAAATAAATTCTAGGTAGCAGTTATTTCAGTCGCCATTTTGAAAACCGGAAGTGATACCATATCTCGAAAACGGCTGGACTGATTGGAACGAAGCTTTCGCAATTCTTCATGGAATATCACTTTAAGCTTAGGTATATTGAGCACCAAACACAATTTTTCGTATTAACCAATTCGGAAATGGCGTATTTTTTAAAAGTATTTAGTCATTGTTGCTCCGATGTGTGTTACAAGTTGTGTAAATAAACTAAAAAAATAAGTGATATCCCCATAAAAAAACACTCCGTGTAAAAATACCAGCCAAGTCTCTTCAAGTATAAAAAAAATAGAAGAAATCTAAAAATTCAGCACTGAAAAGTAGTGATATCAAAAAATGAGCCAAGTCAAAACTTTATTTTAAAAACCAAAATATACTTGGCGCATCGTTTTTAAGGGCATTATAGGTATATTATATATATTTAGGTACATTTGATTTTTGGCATATGCTTCTATACTATTTATATACACGATGCGCCAAGTATATTTTGGTTTTTAAAATTAAGTTTTGACTTGGCTCATTTTTTGATATCACTACTTTTCAGTGCTGAATTTTTAGATTTCTTCTATTTTTTTATAGTTGAAGAGACTTGGCTGGTATTTTTACACGGAGTGTTTTTTTATGGGTACGCGTTTACTTGGAGGCAAGGATTTTCTTCTTGGAGGGATTTCAAGCAAACTTTACCTGTATTACTGTGGGGGGGGGGGGGGGGGCGGGTTTTGAGAGACCCCTTCGAGTTTATGATAGCTGCCACCAAGTAGTTTTTTTATAAAACTACTAAAAATGAAGTTGGTGAATATTTACTTTGATTTAATTGATTGAGCGGAAGGCTTTACAGAAGCGTGAATTGGCTATTACGCCGACTATCTTAGATCTCAGATATCAGCTAGAGGAGAGTGGACAGGATAGTAAAAGGAGAACAGCTTACGTGATATTTGTTTGACTCGAGTTTATTATATGTGATACATGAAGTAGAATTTAGTTAAAAATTAAATAAATGTATGAAATGTTCGACTCGCCTATTGATTAAATAAATAATTGTGCCGACCCACATAGGAGTGTGACAATATAGATATATTAATCAAATGAAGAGATAACCAATTTTGTTATCCGTGTGATATCCCTACTCCTGAACGACCCACATATAGGAGTGTATTCTGAGAGGATGGCACAGCTGTAACTATTCGGATCGAGAATCTCAAGCTACTCTCGTTGTGGAAGACAACTTACTCTCCTCATGGAAGACTACCCACTCTTCCCTCCTGTGTGTTAGCACACGGGTTTTATACTAAAATGAAAGTGAAAATAAAGTCAAGGATACTTCCTTGTTATTGAAATTTAGATTTATAATATGATGTTATTCTCTTTCCGTACGTCACAGTGGCCTTCCTTACATTGTTTACCTTACAAGTAATCCCAAATAATTATAGATCAATTAGATGGATTAATTACCAGCTCAGGCTATTGTCAGAGTGATGAACCATCACATTACAAGGCGGCCACCGAACTACGTACCTACCATAGTGGAACTTACCATTAAACGTTGCCCTCTATGGCGAAACTTCAATTCGCTTCGCCTCAACGTCAACATGCGAGTGAGGGAAGGAGAAGATAATTTTATGCAATTCCTTCTCAATGTTGGAAATGGAGAAGTTCTTAAGGGTAGAGACAAAGTGATCCCCGACAAACTGTACCCCAAGGTACAAAAACTGCTATTCGACAAACTGTACCCCGAAACACAAAAACTGATCCCCAACAAACTTTACCCCACAATGTGAAAAGTGATCCCCGACAAACTGTACCCCAAAACACAAAATCTGCTTTTCGACAAACTGTACCCCAAAACACAAAAACTGATCCTCAACAAACTGTACCCCACAATGTGAAAAGTGATCCCCGACAAACTGTTCCCCAAAACACAAAAACTGATATTCGACAAACTGTACCCCAAAACACGAAAACTGATCCCCAACAAACTGTACCCCAAAATTTGAAAAGTGATCCCCGACAAATTGTACCTCAAAACATAAAAACTGCTATTCGACAAACTGTACCCCAAAACACGCAAACTGATCCCTGACAAACTGTACCCCAAACTAACAAATATTCTGTCCCCACTATCTGTCCGGGTGGGTTGGCGTATACTTCCCCTACTCGCCGCGAAGTCTGAGTGGTAAGCAACTGCCTGAGAGGTAGGCAACTCATCGTGCATAGATGTATTTTGGAATGCAGCACTGCAGGATTAAAACTGCGCCGTTTATCACATCCCGTATAGAAAAATGACGTAGTGGGGATACTTTTGCGGGTAACTTTGCCAAAATTTTCAAGTTTTGTTAAAAAATGTCATCTTGAAAAGTTTATACCTACACATTAGAATGTTCCCGGTTGTTCTGGTGTATTTTCTGATGATGTGTCGGTAATACTGACTGCAAAGTTCATGGCTGATGCTACAGGGAAGTTTTTTATTCTTCATTTAATTAGTTAAAAATATTTCATCAAATTTGCACAATATAAATATTTGGTGTGTATTTCAAAAAGTTATGTGAAAATTTACTTTAAACTTCAAGGAATTATAGCTTTGGGTTTAGTAAGCTGGTTAAAACTTGTTGCACGCTCCTAACGGGAGCAATCTTGCGAGGCAATGTTGCCCCGCAGTTTTTTACAATTCTGACGTAATTTTGCCATAAATTGTCGGGGGGTGACGGGGGGTTTTAAAGACATTTTTCTATTCATAAGCATATGCCATTTATATACAACCGTAATTTAGAATTTTTAGAATAATAGGGACACAACTTTCAATTACATATTATACCTACATACCTACTGTAAAATATTTTCTATTTGAATATGTACGCGATGAAACTTGTTGCCTATATTTGTAATAAATATACAATAGTTATCTTCATATTATTGTTTCGTGGTCAACATAATTAAGTCTCATGCGTTACACCTTCTCACAATGAAATACATTTCTATTAATCCACATTTTATAACAATACATTTCACAAAGTACACAGTGAAGTCACATTGAACAACTATTAAAACCATAATAATATATACCATATAATGGTATAATATATACCATAATAATATACTTCCATAATATAATAGTGTTCTATAAAAAGTTAGTAATTATTTGACAACTTTTCATGATTTCCCTCAGTCATGATCAAATTATGAAAAGATATCCTTCTAATATCACCATATTAACAGTGCTATAAGAATATATATGAGCCCACTTCCTTGTTATTTAATTCTACCTCCCTTATTATTACTTCTATTACAGCATGACATCTTTCTTCTATCGCCATTACAAAATTATAAAATAGCCATTACCAAAAGTAGCTTGATTCATAGATCCTGGCTCAAATAAAAAGAGGAATATGTACCTACTTGTTAATAATCTTTCCACTTTTAGGATAGAATGATGTCTTTAAAAAAACGATGCGCCAAGTCCTTTTGTAAAGTATTTCTCGGTGTTTATACTTTTATTTCAAAGATACGATTAAATATTTGGAAATGTCATTGACTTGGCTCCTTTTTTGATATCACTCCTTTTCGGTGTTGATTTTTTTTTAAGTAAAGAGACTTGGCTGCCTTTTTTACACGGAGTGTTTTTTTCTGGGATACTGGTTACGCGACGTCGCGGCGCTCTACCTTGCTGTCAGTCACTGGCCAAAACAGCAAAAAGTCACCCGGCGCTCATTGAGTACCAAAAGGATCATACATGGTTTGCAAAGAGATAATTGGCAAATTATGTAAAACAATTGTGTGCATTAAAATTACACTCTTATCTTCAATCTTGACTAGAACGTAAGATATGAATAAACCGCTTGTTGCATTACCTTCATATTCGCACAATCAAGATCAGCTCTGCACTCTAGTGGTGGAGATGTGGTACTAGAGGAAAGGGTTCAACATTCATTTCTCCATAAGGAACCTGTAGAGTTTGGATACCTCTACTTCATACACTATTAAACATAGAACCCTGAAAAAAGTAACGAGTATAGAAAAGATTATGCTTTATCGATCTGTCACCTCAGAATTTTTCTCCGAGGTTAAATTGCAGCGTAATAATCATGCAAACATGAAATGCAGCAGCCAATCAGAGTACAGGAAATGGTTCAACAGACCAATCAGGCTACAGTATAAGCCGTATTAGCTTCATACGGAAAGTTATTTTATAATTATTTAGACACAATAAATGCATTTCTGAGGTGACAGTTCGAATAAGCATAATCTTTTCTATACTACTTACAATTTTTATGGGGTAGGGTCATTGTGGGTCTCAACAAACTGGGTCCTAACAAAGTGGTACCCAAAACTGCACAAAGTGGTCCTTAAAAAGTGGTTTTTAGAAAATCGGACCCCGAACAAACTGGTACCCAAGTTGGTAGTTTAAAAACTGGGTCTGTAAAAAGTGGGTCCCAGCATCAAGTGCAAAGTGGGTCTTAGAAATCTCGTCCTCTGAAAACTGGGACTCTGGCATGCACACAAACTCGTCCCTAACAAACTGGGCCTGTACAAAGTAGATCCCAACATAAAATACAAACTCGATCTTAGAAAACTCGGTCTGAGAAAACTCGGTCTGAGAAAAGATACGCCCACTTGCTTCTTACACAAACTGGGTTTCACCGATTGCACAAAGTGGGTCCGGAAAAACTGGTACTTAGAAGAGGGCAAGAACCTTTTCGCCTCCCTATGTTGCCACTTTTAAATGCCGACCCACACCCCTGAGAGGTAGACAACTGTTCTTTCACCATTGTAATGCGAGGTGTATACATATAGGGTTATAATATTGGAACACAATTTTTCGTTCATGTCGCACCCTTGTAGTAAAACAGTGACAGCCCGTATAGGCACCGAGTGTTCGCCACGAGTGAGAGAAATTAGCAACTTTTGTGGGAAGATCGTCAACTGTTTTATTTCTCATTGGCCGTGACCTAGCAACCGATCAGATGTCAACAAATGTACTCAAAATATTTCGGAATCAAACTAAGTCGCGCAAATTAGTATTGTGATCAGATTCAGTGAAATTGTGAACACTTTGTTGTTAATATTTTGTAGGCGAATAAACATTAGATAAACTTGTGTAAATTTTAAGAATTGATAATGCGTAATATGTGCAGCAACATAACATATAACTGCAGCGACTTGGACGCCTTGCCAAAAGGTAAGCTTCCTTCCCACAGATTAGGTGGCTCTGTCTGTACTTTTTACAGTGCCATCTGTTGTCTAAACACGCTGCCTATAGAAATAAAATGTATCCAAGAGCTAGCCAGATGGTATCGTCTTTAGGTAGCCATGAGGTATTCATCACGTATCATCTTATGGTATCCCGCTAGTATCAGATGGGCCAAAATAATACTATGTGATAATACCAGAAGGATACATTGTAGTATCGTGTTGATATTGACATGCTAGCCAGCTCGTGCCCATTTCGCTTAAGTGTAGGTATCCACTAGATGTCCGTAACGTAACTTCGATGTACCCGTCTGGTATCGAGGTGGTATCCTGTAGGAGGCCAGTTCGTGCCCATATAACTTAAGTGATGGTATCCAGAAGGTGTCTATTAGGTATCTCCTGAGTGCCCGCCTGATATCGAGCTGGTTTTGTAGCGAGCCTGGACGTGCCCTAATAGTATCGGACAGGTATCCTCTAGGTATCCCGAAATAAATGTATTTTAATGAAATTATTTAAAAGTAAAACTGTAATTAATCGTACTACATGGGTATTAATTGCATTTACACTTTGAGTACATATTTACATAGATTATCACATTTGTCATTAGAATCTGAAATTAAACGCACATCCATTATTTACGACTAGAGCTGGAATCGAACACACGACACGTTAGACAATCAGCAGGCTGCAGCGCTATCCAACCGGCTGGGCGGGGACGTAGAAGAACGTCTCGTCAAAGCTCGTTATAAGCGCAAGATGTTACGTTCTTGTTTCTCTGCAATAAAATTTATGACGAATGTGTATTATAAACAACTAGGTATACTATTAGAACGTATTTTCATGAGCTCTATATAATATCTATAGATATGGGATTTTTCATAATAATGTATTTTATTGATACATTTTATTTACATTTTTCACTGAAATATTTAAATGTGAATATTCAAAAGACAGCTGATTACTAGTGACATCACAGGATGTATTGCGTGTTTTCAAGTTTTATATTGAATATTGATGTTTATAATTGGTTATTATTGAGAAGTGTGATCAATTTATTAGATAATACATAAATAATCTGAAATATCGGCGGCTGTCTTTGTCGTTGTGGGAATTTCAACGAGCAAATGAAATTCGTATAACTTTCGAGATTCGAGATAATCTATTGACAGATGTTTTATACTCTCTAAGCCCGGCTATTTGCGTTTAAATATAATATTATATAATTTTTAATTTTCGCTATAAAGGTGAATTTCCGGTAATTTTGTTAGGATTTTCTATACCTTATTATTTTCTCAGATGCAATTGACAAATGTAATATTTTTAAAATCTTATTTTTGTTATATTAGGTTATAACTTCCTCATAACTAGGTAGGTAGGTAGGTAGGTACATATTTCGTCCAAGACAAGGAAACTGCTAATCACGATTTAATTCTTACTGTAATGTGACTACTCACTTATATTTTGAATGAAGATGTACAACATAATTTTGGTCCTTGTTCATTCCAATTTCCAATTTGCCAGGCAGAATCAAAACAGTTTCAAAAGTTTTAACGTGACTTCATGCCGTAATGGGGAGTGAAGATGGCATTGACTTGACGGCACCGATTTTGCTGCAAACTTATCCATACAACTAGCATTGGCAGATTATGCATTAGTGGTAATTGGGATAAATAATTCAGAACATGCGGTTTAATAAAATTAATATTCTTTTGTACTTACTGGTTTCATTATTGAATAGATCAGCTCTTTAGTATTAAGAGATATTGCAATTCGAAGTGGGGTGAAATATGGTAAGTTGGTATCTATTAATCGTAGCGTGCGCCTGCGCATTATCCACCGCGGCACGGCGCGCGAAATGTAAACCGTCTGGGTGTAACACATGAATTTTCAAAAAGCAAACGTGTCAATTTTCATCGGATCGACCCTGAAAAAAGCATCGGGACTACCATTTTACGTCCGATTTTTAGTCGTTTTTGTTTTGATGTGTGTTTGCGATTTTTTTTTTAAATTTGTAATAAACCTGTTTTCCTCCAAAAATAAAGGCTTCATTATTTAAAAAACGACCAGTAGCTTGAAAGACGCGGAAAAATGTGCAGAGTACGATGGGTGCCTCTTGGAATTGAAAGGAATGAAAATGAGACAAGTTTCCCACCTGGAAAAGTAATTAAATTAGAAAAATGGCCAAATTCGTGTGAAAACGTGACATTTCGACACGTATGCAAAGGAAAACATTTGATCCTGAAGACATTTGCGATAGGTACAGTCTATTTGCGATGTAATTCAACGAAATTGAGAGATTTAAACGCATTTTTACTAGATCCACAGATCGGAGATCAAGACGGAGCACGGCTAGAAGGGGGTAACTAAGGATTATTTCCTCAAAATCGTTATGTTGCATACTCTGTCAAAATTTTGGGATAGGGACCTGAATTTCCAGAATCTGACTTGGTTTTTTTCGTAGATTTCGAAAACGGTGACGGCGATTCAAAATTTCAAAATGGCGACCGAAAAAAACGATGTCAAAAGTTTATTTTGGCTATTTGAGAAAGAAATGTAGGGAAAATTATAAAACAGAGTACCAAATATGTCGAGAAATTACGTGGAAAAAAATAAAAAAAATACTAGAAAATTTAAGTGCTCGATTTTTTAAAAAAAATTTAACATTATTCCGTCTCAAAATTTGGCCAAATCTTTGAGTTGCCGCGTCCACAGACAATTTATTCTGTTTCTATAGACCTAGACAAAGAATTTGCACCGAGCGGAATTCAAATGTCTCATCCACAGGCCGTGATTTAACCGTTTTATTGCGGTTATCGCCCAACATGCAAGATTAATGTTGGATGCCACTCCATTTGACGCTTTTGGTACTTCTACGAGACGAAATGAATATTTTGAACATGTAATCAGTTAGAGGGGACTATGGGGAATCGAAAAAAGTACAGCAGAGCTCGGTAGCTCTTTTCGTCTGTATGTGGTAGCGTAAAAATGATTCCCGCCAAATTTATTGTCCATAAGATCCAATGCATAAGGTTTTCCAGAAAAGCAAAAGTGCCAATTTTCATCGTATCGACCCCGGAAAAAAAGCATCGGGACGGCCATTTTACGGCCGATTATTTTGTCTTTTTTGTTTTCACATGTGTTTGCGACAAAATGGGGAAAATTTGAATTGAACTTATTTTCCTACAAAAAGAAATACTTCGAAAATTCTATAAAAAAAGAAAAATCAGTAGCTTGAAAGACGCAGACAAATGTGCAGAGTACGATGGGTGCCTTTTGGAGTGGAAAGGAATGAAAGTTAGACAAGTTTCCCACCTGTAAAAGCCATAGAAAAACGGACAAATTCGTGTGAAACATGACATTTTGACAGGCATCCATAGGAGAATAGTTAATCATGAATATACATTTGCGATAGGTACAGTCTATTTGCGATGTAATTTAACCAAATTGAGGGATTTAAACGCTTTTTTACTAGATCAACAGATCGGAGATCATCAAGACGAAGGGCGGCTAGAAGTGTACATCAGGATTATTTCCTCAAAATCGTTATGTTGCATTCTGTAAAATTTTGTAAAATCGACTTTACTAATGTTGGTTCCTGATATATTATCTTCTTCTTTCTTTTATTAGATGTCTCGCCCATTGGACGTTTTTTTGGGCCACCCGGTATAAATATGTTTCAAGCGTTCCTGATTTCAAAAATATGTGTTTCATTTTGCCTGAAAATGCCTTTTCCTCAATTTTTTTTAATGAATTCAGTCTTTTTCTTGCTTTTTAATGTCTTTTTGTAATTTTTTTTTAATTTATGGGGGGAAATAATATGAAATGCTTGTTGCAAGTTACAACAATTTTATGAATTTTGGTCTAGACCACAATTCATAAAATTTCCATCCACCATTTGGATGGCCAACAACAATTGACACTTAGCACATTGACACATTCATACAATAATTTAAGTGTATTTTTAATATATTATTCCAATTGTAACTCCTAAACCGATAAACCGAATAATAATATGGTGATGAATTTTAGATAAATTAAAATTTCATTGGTCCTTTTTAGGGATTTCGTGGTCCTTTTTTTAACAGTTTTAAGGTACTATTTGCCTGCCTTTTTGGACGTTTCATAGGTCCTAAACATCCTAGACCTTTACCACAGACTTGTGATAGCCTTCGGCTTGGCTATTACTATTTCTTTATCATCGCCATATCACAATAATTACGAACCAACATAGATACGAATTATTCATATCACTTTTAATCACTAAGTAATACCAATAATTTAGATCCCATTTAGATTTAGATAAGTTGAACATAAGATGGAATTGCTTCTATGCTACCTATTTCATTGAAACAAGTCTAATCAGTATTAATTTATCCCCATAAAAAACACTCAGTGTAAAAATACCAGCCAAGTCTCTTAAACTATAAAAAATAGAAGAAATCTAAAAATTCAGCACTGAAAAGTAGTGATATCAAAAAATGGGCCAAGTCAAAACTTAATTTGAAAAACCAAAATACACTTGGCGCATCGTGTATCGATGTGCCTCAGAAGTCTGAACCGTATTTACAACATGGCACCTACTTTTATCGGCGCTCTTGGCTCGTCCATTAACCGGTACTTGTCAGTGACGGGTTGGCAGGTCACATGGGAGACATGATCATTGGCCCTTCCATCAGCACCGATCATCTCCCGCTAATTGTCGACTCCGACGCCATCGACACCCCGCCCCAACGCCCTCTTTTCCGCGTGATCGCCGATTACAAGAAAGCCAATTGGGACCTGTACCGCCACACCATAGACCGTCTGCTGTCAGACTCCGTGGACGTGACAGACTGTGCCTGGATACGAACCTCGGTATCTGATGACTGCCATTTTAAAATGAGGGAAAGCGACAGCGATCCCGAAGAAAACCGTGGATGCTACTCGCTGTCCACCTGCCTTCCCACATCCTGATGCTAATCCACAAGAAACGCTGAGTATATAACAGATACAAGATATCACGTGATCCAGTACTGAAGATAGAGTGGAACCGTCTAAATATGTTCTCGTCCGTTTCCTTCGAGCTTTCCTGACCGATAGAATAGCCCGGGTCCGCGTAGAAGGTAAACTCTCCGATCCCTTTACGCAACAGCCCGCTGTCCTCGCCAGGGGTCGTGCCTGCGTTAGCGCCGGTCCAGGCGCCGGATAAGGTTTTACAAGTATGAGCTACTAACCCATAGCTAAACCCCCAGACTTGGAGAACCAGGATTTTTCTGTTGGGGTTATCTCCCTTAGTCGAGTTGTTCCGGTTAGATGGCGCCGGAGGGCCGCCATTCACCCTCTTCCGTTTACTACATGACGACCACCCATTAACCGCCATGCATTGCCCGGGAGTCACGCCGCGGACGTGGAAGTAGGATTCGCTGGCCGATCTGACTCGAAACTTCGAGCTTGCCACATGGCAAAATCAGTGGGCACTAACTAGCAGGGCCGTAACAAGGGGTGTGCGGGCGGTGCGGCAGCACAGGGCGCCGCCAACAAGGGGGCCCCAGGAAGCTAAATTTTTATGTATTGACTTTTTTGCACCCAAAATTAATTTTTGCGTATTAAAACACACAAAAATGCCCTGGGGGGCATGGTTGATGTCGGTAATGATTTTGGTCATACCCAAGTGGTCTAGTTCCCATGTTCCCTCCCTCCCCCTTTTCACAAATTAATGTGTTTACGTAGTTTGAAAATGAAGTAAGAATGCAGTTTTAATCCTGCAGTGCTGCATTCCAAAATACATCTATGCACGATGAGTTGCCTACCTCTCAGGCAGTTGCTTACCACTCAGACTTCGCGGCGAGTAGGGGAAGTATACGCCAACCCACCCGGACAGATAGTGGGGACATAATATTTGTTAGTTTGGGGTACAGTTTGTCAGGGATCAGTTTGCGTGTTTTGGGGTACAGTTTGTCGAATAGCAGTTTTTGTGTTTTGAGGTACAATTTGTCGGGGATCACTTTTCACATTTAGGGGTACAGTTTGTCGGGGATCAGTTTTCGTGTTTTGGGGTACAGTTTGTCGAATAGCAGTTTTTGTGTTTTGGGGAACAGTTTGTCGGGGATCACTTTTCTCATTGTGGGGTACAGTTTGTTGAGGATCAGTTTTTGTGTTTTGGGGTACAGTTTGTCGAAAAGCAGATTTTGTGTTTTGAGGTACAGTTTATCGGGGATCACTTTTCACATTGTGGGGTACAGTTTGTTGGGGATCAGTTTGTGTGTTTCGGGGTACAGTTTGTCGAATAGCAGTTTTTGTACTTTGGGGTACAGTTTGTCGGGGATCACTTTGTGCGCTCCCGTTCTTAACAATTATCACCTCGATAAAGAAACAATTGAAGTTTGATGCTGTTTACTGAGAGGCAATATCTGTCGATCAGATTGCTACCGTCAAAGACTCTGCAATTCTATGCCCTATAAATGTTGACTCTCTTTCCATCAACGTACAATGGATTCAGCTAACTTTTCATTGAAAAAACAAAATTTTACTTGCTTTCGCATAGTCGAACATTTTTGCATCGCTTTCAACCAGAGAATAGGCTCCCAGATGCAGTTACACCTTCCGAATTTGGCCTACCATTTATGTTTAGCGGGCGGCAATTTCCTATCCGATTATCTTTCGCAATGACCATCAACAATGCACAAGGACACACGTTTTCCCGAGTCGGTTTATTCCTCTACAAACCTGTGTTCTCACACATAGTAGGCAGCAGGCAATCTGTGGATTAATTTCACTTTTAAAACATAAGTATTTTTATGAACTCCTTAGTTCACTTAACCTGAAGTCTGGAATTAATAATGGAGATGAGTCTAACAATGGGAATGATCCTGGACTCCAAGTTGAGCTAACTCAGGTGTTGGTAAAATAACGGTTTTAAAATAAAATCCAATCCACAGAAGGGTCGGCCTATACCTGGCAATGCTAAACAGGGTTCAACTTAGCCTGTCCCCGACCTTACGTAGCATTATCCAGAGCCCGCAATTTCCAGTCAGTCTTCATAGCAGTCATTCATGGAGAACAACAAGGAAAATTGGCACAATCGACCGATGCAATTTTTACGCAAACATTGTGTACTTATCCTGAAATTCTGCTATAGTTTTCTCTATACGCCAAACATCATGAAAATTATTCAACATTTTCCTTCATTTCCATAATTTTGCCCATGAATTGTGAACAACTCTTTTCTTACTTCACTTGCACCTCCTACTTTCCACCATTATCCCAATTGAATAAAAATATAAAAATCTATAAATTACCAACGTTTCATTAATACAATTTGTATAACTATCGCACAAATTATTGGCTTTGTCATGTGTGACATGACGGGTCCCTCTAGTAGTATTTATAGTGGATAGACCTATCTACTATAAATACTATTATAGTAGATAGACCTATCTACTATAAATACTATCCCCATAAAAAACACTCCGTGTAGAAATACCAGCCAAGTCTCTTCAACTATACAAAAATAAAAGAAATCTAAAAAAATTCTGCACTGAAAAGTAGTGATATCAAAAAATGGGCCAAGTCAAAATATGATTTTAAAAACTGAAATATACTTGGCGCATCGTGTATAAATAATTGCCAAAAGTCAAATGTACCTAAATATAAATAATATACCTAAATGCCCTAAAAAACGATGCGCCAAGTATATTTCGGTTTTTAAAATCATGTTTTGACTTGGCCCATTTTTTGATATCACTACTTTTCAGTGCAGAATTTTTTTAGATTTCTTTTATTTTTTATAGTTGAAGAGACTTGGCTGGTATTTTTACACGGAGTGTTTTTTTGGGGGATATCACTTCTTTTTTTAGATTATTCACACACTTGGAAAACAAATCGGAGCAACAATGACCAATTCCTTTAAACAAATAAGCCCTTTCCGATTTGGATTCAAAGAAAAGTTCCGTTTGGTACTAAATAATGCCTAAAATAATATTCCATGAAGAATAGCACAAGCTTCGTTTTAATCGGTCCAGCCGTTTTCAAGATATGGCATCACTTCCGGTTTAGAAAATGGCGGCTGAAATCACTGCAACCAAGAATGTATTTATATAAATGTTTTGTATCAGTATAAGCCTTCTGAATATGTAGTTATTGCTGTAAGAGGTGATTTAAGTCTGATTCTTCATTTTTATGACGTCATTTCCGGTTTCGGTAATAATATATTTCTTTTTTGACTATTGATATCTCATATAGATGACCGTCTGAATCGATTGGCGCAAATTTCGTTCCGATCTGTCCAGCCGTTTTTTGAGGTATGACGTCACTTCCGGTTTTAAAATGGCGGCACAAAAAATGCATAAGAACAAGGTATCTACAGGTTGACAACCTGGATACGTGGTGAAAATTTCAGATAAATCGGCCCAGTCGTTTAGGCTGTGGCGCGGAGACCGCGGAATTTATTGGAAGATGAATCATTTGAATCTGAAGAAAGCCGTACAATTTTACTGTTTTCACGGCCCTCTAGCCCGCAAACGTCATATCTCTTCTTGAAACAAGTCTCTATAAGATACAGACATGCTTTACTAAATGGATTCATTTTGATGTCAAATAATGATCAACGCAAATACTTATGTACAAAACAGGTAATTCTTTTTAAAGCTTCTGTTTCTTGTTTAAACTCAAACGATTTTTCCACGTCTTAATTCAAATGCATGTAACTTTGTTTGCATTACTCGAATATTTCTGAAAATTGCACATATAAAATTTGCATATATTTTCTATAAATTGTGAAAATTTCAGCCCTTTATCTTTTATAGTTTTGATGAAGTGACCTCTCAAACAGGGTGCATTTTTTGCGCCATCCGGTAAAAGTGAATATAATTGGTTCTCTTTCAAAAACGGAAGATATTTTTTCAGCCCTTCTCAACATTTAACTTTTTTATCTTAATCTAAACTAAATTATTAAGAAAATTTTTCGAGTTATCTGTATATTTATCTAGATCCTTTTTGAAACATTGATCTATTATCTAATCTAGATAAATTGTATGGTAATTACATTTAGGTATCTTTATTTATAGAAACGTATGTTATCTGTCACAACACTGATTAGAAGGTTAAAACAACTACAACTGATACTAGAACTTCTAAGATTTTTTTATAGTGATAAAAATAAGAAGTGTGCACCGGTTTCAGAAAAATAATAACACATTGTATTTAAGAAATTGTATTAACATATACCTATTGTTAACAAATGTGTAATAATTGTGAAGCATTTAATTTCCAAACCATTCAACCGAACGATCTAAAATGTTCGACACACCAATTTCACGGTCTCGTGGATAGTTTTCAACGATCTTGTTTTTTTTCTTTCTGAAAACTGAATATTTGGCGAAAGGTGCAAGTCCCATTACCATACTCACTAGAGGAAAATGAGGTATATATAGGTTAGAAATAGTAGTTATATATTTTACACATATCTTTATTTTTTCTTAGATATTACAAGATTTAAAATGATTCTGAACTTGCCTTCACAACATATTGAACATCACAAACACCGCACGACTAAAACTGTGTAAAACAAAAATAACATAATAGGGAAATCTCCTCTAATTTTATTAGGGTAAATTCGTAAATAACAACACAAAAAATAATCACAAACACTCTTATCACTTGAGAAATGGAACATTTTCATTCATAAAAATCAATTTCAAAATTCATTGGACATTTTGGTGGGAAAAACTGCATGAAATGAGAATCTGGATTGTGATGTCATTTCTAAGTCCACAACAACGTGTTACCATAGTGATATGCTTTGTTGCCATGGCAACATAATATATTGACGTTAATGTCAATTTTCCTGTTTTAAAGTTTGAAGAAATCTATCAAACTGTGCAAATCAATTCCGATAGAACTATTGAACCCACAACAAAAGTAATAACATATCTGTGTTCGGCAACGTCTTAACAACCATATTAATACAATTATTTGGAATTCTAATTTATCGGAGAATTACCTTTTTAACACTTCATATCCAAAGGTGACTTTAATAAATACACTCATATGTGTGTTTAAAAGGCAAAATCAACATTACAAAGGTGTTATAACGATTAACCACCAAATCCAGTGGCGATATAAGTGCAAGCACAGCTCATACCAACTGGTAGGGTAATTGGACATGTGTAGCCACCATAGTTCTTCACTTGAATCCTGGGGAAGGAACTAGGAATTGCGTTGATTAGCGCATTACTGGCCGCGTTGGCAGCCCCGGACGATGTAAAGACGTATACATTAGTATTCAGTGAGAGGTTAGTGAGGTATTCTTTATATGCAATAATGCCGGAGGTAACAATACCTGAAGCTGAAGTTAAAGTGGGAATGAGGATAAGTGCATCGTTCATGCCTAAGCCCAGGGTCGAAATAGTCATGTACTGAGACATAGTGTAGAAGTAGCATTCACCGAGGCAGCTGCTTGTAAGTAGTGGATACGGAGCAGTTTCATCGGTAAGGATGGCCACTTTTGTGGCGACGGGGTAAGTGCAAAATTCACCTGGAACTTGTGAAGGGATGAGGGTAGCGAGATAATTGCATACGGATGTACCAGGCCACACATTATAATTAGAAATAGTTACACCTGGTATGACCAAAGCAAGAATAGCTAAGTTGTTTGCAGCGTTGTTTGCAGCAAGATCTTGACTTGATGTCACGATATACAAGTTGGTTGAAGCGGCTAGACTTGTAACTACAGCATTGCCAGTCAACCCGGCTGTGTTAGGTGTAGTGGTAGTAAGTGGCACCAGGACTATGATGTCATTCTTGTTGTAGCCAAGACTAGTAAGTGTAGCGAAGGTGGCGAAAGTTTGGTAGTAGCAAGTAGTTGGACAAGCAGCGGTTGGAGCGACGTAACCTACAGGGAGGACGGCCTGGACGATTGTTATACGTTTACACGACGCCTCTCCTTGATGCACGAGAATGCACCCTGTAACAGAGGAACATAACCATGGTAACACAGCGAGACAAGGGAGCATCTTGTTGCCATAGCAACCCATCTATTGAATGGTAGGGGGATGAACAAGTCTGACAGCTTTCCAACGATCTATATTTAGAGTGATTACTAAACAATAATTAAGTTAGTTAAATTTCATATGAGAAAGTAATTTTGGTATCTAGGTACCTTTACTTTAGTCTATTACATCTTGTATTCCCACAAATAAGTGATACGTGATGGAGCCACTTCTGACAAGATGGCTACTATCAGGTCCACATATTAATTTATATTTATACACATATTTATATTTATATGATTGTTTTTACATTTCGTGTTTCCATAAAGCAGTGAAAAAACAAAAAACAAATGAAATTGATATTTAGCTACAAATTTACTTTCTTGGCCATAACAAACAACTATATAAAATATTTGTATTTATATTTATGCAGATGCGCCCTTGATAGCCGCCATTTACCTAGTACCACAAAATCCACCAGAGATCAGCTGTGTTCCTTATTTTCTCGAATAAGATACCTTTTACAATTTACAAATTACAATTTAATTTACAAAAGAGCTGCAAAATAATTGATACATATATATATATAAACTCTATTTATAAAAAAAATCTTTATGGTCCATCCCAACCAAACATAACTAATAATCAAATTTTATCAAAATGTGTGCTGTCAATAAGTTTTTACTAAATATAACTATAAACCCAGATGATTCTTAACCCTACAACACATGGGTAAAGCTATCTCTATTCGTCAAAAGAGGAATTCCACTTTCGACTAAATTGGATGGTTAAAAACAATACAAAGTTGACACCTTGCTACGAGAAAATAAGGAACACGACTGACCTCTGGTGGATTCTTTGGTACTATCCAAAAGGGGGATAATGGAGAATAGAAAGGGTTTATTTATGTAAATAAATTATATAAAATTTGCTTTAGTTGTTTGTCATGGCTGAAAAAGTAAACTTGGAACTAAATCTTAATTTAATTTCTTTCTCCTTTTACACTGCCCTATGGAAACATGAACATCAAAATAAAAAAGTGCATCTAAAAAGTTTCCTGCCGGAAGTGGCTCCTCGCTAAAAAAAAAAAAAAGATCAGCACTGCCCTCTGGTGGTAGAAAGTGGTACTTGAGTAAGTGGGATCAGCATTCATTCTCCATAAGAAACGTGTTGAGTTTAGATGCCTCCACATTAAACACTATTAAACATAGAACCCTATAAACAATCATGAGTATAGAAAAGATTATGCTTTTTCGATCTATCACCTCACAATTTTTCTCCGATTTCAAATTGCAGCGTCATAATCATGCAAACATGAAATTCTTCAGCTAATGAGAGGACAGGAAATGGTTCAACGGACCAATCAGACGACTCCTGGAAGCTGTATTTACTTCATAAAGAAAGTTAATTAATAATTATTTAGATACAATAAATAAAATTGTGAAATGACAGATCGTAAAAGCATACTCTTTTCTATACTTATTAAAATTTTTATGGTTCTATGTTTAATAGTGTATGCTTTGGAGGTATCTAAACTCTAAACTCTTCATTATGGAGAATGAATACTGATCCCACTTACTCAAGTACCACTTTCTACCACCAGAGGGCAGTGCTGATCTTTTTTCTAGCGAGGCTTAGTTCGAATACTTACTTGAGTGAACTTGGCTGGTACTCTATACATTTTACAAAATAATGCGTTACAAAGGAAAAGGGATCAAACTCAAAGAGACTTTACCCCCACTAATGCCCTCCCTGAGCAAGTAGAATATAAAATAATTACATAATATTTTGGCTGGACCTTTCTTAGTGTTTTTTGGTCCTTTTCTTACGATTTTCTGTATTATAATTGCCTGCCTTTATGAAAGCTGAGAAGGTCGATTCATTTTTAAGATATAAAATATTAATATTTTAATATGCTTCTAATTTGTCCAGATTGATGATCTAATGGAGCGGTCGCTCCAACCAGGCAAGTCGTACTGTAATATAACACTCACTTAACATACCGTAAATACCCATGATGCAATGGGTATAGTATATTATATAGTATAATATAGTATAGTATTTTATAGTATATTATTTTATAGTATATTAATTTAGTATATTAGTATATTAATATTATTTATATTATACCATGGTAAATACCTAATAAACTGAGAAGCAGACCAACTCCAGTTCATACGAAGTGAAATATCGTTAGATATTTGTATGATGGAGTCTTATGGAGTAGGTAAACATTTTGTAGGGATAAACTTTTCCAGCCAAAACACTATTATGTATGTTTCATGTGCATACAAATATCGTTAGTTGCAGGTGTTGTACCGGGTGGCGCAAAAAATCCCCCTGTTTGAAAGGTCACTGCATCAAAACTATACAAAATAAATGGCTGTAACATTCACATGTTAAACAAATATGAATTTGTAATAAGTTAACTTTTCAAGATATTCGGGTAATGCGAAAAAAGTTACATGCATTTTAATTAAGGGAGGACAATGGTGAAAATCCTAAATTCTACAATAAGAGTTCAATGGTTATGAAATTTTCAGGGTTTACTTACACATAAAAAAGGATTTAAATTTAATTTTTTTAATAAATAAACATTCAAAATTTTGGCTTCTAGATTATTTTTTATTAAAAAAAAATTAGTTTCGTTAGTACAGTTTTATTTCCACATTTATTGTGATAACAAAATTATAAAATTATTTTAGGTTACGTAAAATCATAATGAACAATCTGGTAAGAGGAATTTTTGAAATAAAATTTTGTGGGTGCACAAAAAAATGTCAAAAACAATAATAAATTATATTGTTGCAACATTATAAGTAGTGATGCCATCGGGTAGTAATTTTTGTACCCGGGTACCCGCCAGCAGTACCCGGGCGGGTACCCGCCATCTTTAAAAATTTTTTTTTTTTTTTTTTTTTTTTTTTGATTTTAAGATGATGGAAGAATAAACAGTATACCTTTTGAGTTTTTAGGTATTGTTGCGCAATGGAAATAGCACAATTGAAAATAGGACTGCAGCAAATAGTGCTGCACTGTCTGAGTGGGGACCAGAGTGGTGTTGGAGGGGTAAATTAGCGTGATGATTCCCGTTGGAGAGAGGAATGGCTTGATTGTATACTCCCCTGCTCAATTGGCGCAAAAAAACAAAATTTAATCAAAAAAATTTTTTTTTTTTTTTTTTTTTTTTTACTTTTTTACTACTCGCGGGTTGTGAGTGTAACCCGGGTCTCCCATTACCCGGTTCTGACCCGGGTATCCGGGTACCCGATGGCATCACTAATTATAAGTAACAAATTTATTGTAGAAGAATGAAGTACAATATGGCTCTGGAAGTACTCTGTCTAAACCTTTATAAATTATTCATGGACATACAGAAAAAATTAAGACAATCGCCCGAGAACTTTTTGAGATAAATTCGCATCATCAATTTTTTTTTATATATATGAAATATATATATATATAATAGCATACCTATATGAAATATTTTACTCCATAAGAAAGCATTGCGTTGTCACAGTAAAACAATTAAATACAGTAACTTTTAAGGGAAAATACTACTTAAAAGAGTAATTTCTATTTTATAAAAATTATATATAGAAAATTTTGAAATAAAAAAAAAATTGGAAAATATGAATTTTTGGTAGAAATTTGTCCTCCCTTAAGACGTTGAAAAATCGTTTACCAGCGTTTAAATAGCGCGCGTTTGAGTTTAAACAAGAACCAGAAGCTTGTTAAAAAGAATCACCAGTTTTGTACATAAAAGTAAACATAATTTGATCATAATTTGATCATAATTTGATCATCATAAGTTGATCATAATTTGACATAAAAATGACTCAATTTATTAGCAATGCATGTCTGTATCTTACAGAGACGTGGTTTCAAGAAGAGATATGAAGAGAAAAGTTATTGTGACTGAATTTCTAACGAATAATTGGAAATGTTAACTCCGCTTAATGTCGTTATACGAAAGTTACATAAATTCACACATACATACATACTTAATAAATCCAAGACAAATCCGCATAGATGTATTAAACATAAATGAATGTTTATTTAGAAATTCATAAATAAACATAAACTCACCTCATTTCTACAAATTTGACTAAGATTTATTAAGTATAACTCCAAATCAATTCAATTATCTGTTTTTTCAACTGTAATTTTAATAATTTGTTCCTTTTTTTCCTAGTGAATGAATACGTTTAAAACTTCCACATATTAAATTTTGGTATGTTTTCTAATAAGTGTACAAATTTCAGAATCCTATCTATAATAGTTTCAATCAAGTGACCTCTCAATCAGGAGGATTTTTTTGCGCCACCGGTTATACCTATGTATAAATAAATTAAGTAGGTATTTTTTTATTTGAAAATAAATAATAACATATTCAAAATTTTATGTACTTTTTTTGCAAAATTTATGACTTTTAAGATATTGCATCAGGAAAATCGTTTTTCCCCAAAATATTGTGTAAATGATTATAAAATAGTATAAATAATATTTTTTTAGAAAAACGTTTCTTTAATGAAATCTGTGGATAATATTAATCTGTATTCCTTTTCCACGATACAATGGGTAAAGGAGTTAGGCCTACCCAAAAACACAAGATCATATTTGATTAATCGTTGAAACCAGCTGGCCGGGACTTAGCCCCCATTTTACATTGTACGTTCTTCACACCAATAACTCGATGGTAAAGCATTCCAAAAAGGATAGGAAAAACACCACCCAAAGTGTAAACTGAAAGATGGACTTACCCAGACTAAGAATAAGCAGCAGTTTCATGATGTCGGTTCTTCTTGAAGACTGGTTGAAGACTTGTGACTATTACAGTCCACTCGAGCTGTATTTATACTCCCCGATATCACGCTAAAACACCGCTGTGCCAAATAATAGCCAAATAATCAAATAAGTACAGTGATTTAGATATAAAATAAGGACACATACATTATGTTCTTAGGATAGCACGAAAAAACGAAAGTTAAAAATTTGATTATTTTTTAAAATAATTATGAAAATATGTAAATTAGGTATATTGAGATAAGTACAAGTGTCCGGTAATTACAGAAAATTTAGGACATGAGAGAGAGAGTTTCCAAAATAAACTCAAAATTTGAATAATTTAACCATAATAATTTAAAAAAATGGAACAGATAAAAAAGGCACCCAAATAATTACACATGAAAAGTAAGATAAGATATTATGGTTAGGCGCTCAACAGCGAGGTTATCACCGCAAATGTAAAGTAAAACAGATTGGAAGAGAAGTTTTGAAAACATAGAAGACATAAAAAAAAGCTTTAAAATTTGGTAAAAAGTTATTTTAAAAAATTCAAAATTACAATAAGCCATACAGTTATATAATATATATATATTAGAAATTTGTACAAATTTGGAAAGAATTTCGAATTTCTAGAGGCCGTTTTACCGTGGCAACACAATTTTTCATGTAAAACTGCACTTTTTAGATGGAAAAACGTAAAAATAAAGCATTCATAGCTAGTTTGCAGGTTAAACGTCCACGAAGGTATACATTTAAAAATATTATAATAAAATAATGCATCTAATACACGCTATAGTAGTTTCTCAAACAATTGTATACATGGGAAAGAAGACAAATACGATTTTAAAAACATCAGCATAACTTTTTCCGTATGGTTGCAATGTTAACACAAAAAAATTAACTTTGAAGCAAAATATATCGAAAATTCGTTTACGATGACCACCTTTTCTCGCAATTTTATGATGCAGAACATAAAAATCTATTTATGCGAAATTTGAACGATTTCTATATAGAAGTGATCAAATTCAGAGATCCCTCCTTAATGAGAAGGGCGAAAAAAGATAGGTATTGAGGTATATATTTTCATAAAATGTAGATGGCTACTTCTTGACCTTCTTTTTACATTGCAAAAGAAATTTGGACATAGATATGCCTAGCCTATTTATAGCCAGAAGAATTTTGGATAAGGCGAGTTTTGAAAATTATACTTGGGAGTGGACATGTTTGAAACTCAAATATTTTGTTCAACACTCCCTTTTTGAAATTTGAAAGTCCGCCAACGGCAATTGTTTGTGCTTCGTTTGTGCTGGTTTGCGCCAAACCCCTTCCACCCTTTTTTGATCCACGCTTTTTAAAAAATTGATTTTAAAATTAAGAGTTGAAGGACTTGGCACAAGAGAAACAATTTACGGCACAAACGATTGTCGTTTTCGGAACTCCAAGTTTCCAAAAAGGGGGTGCTGATGTCAAGCTCCCCAATCCTCGGCAAACTCTTCAAGGACAAGCCCCGCGGGAAATTTAAATAGGTTGAAAATGCCGGTGGATTAGACGAGTGTTGAAAAAATCGCTCTACCCATAGATTCTTTATTTAATGGATAAGGCGAGTTATGCTTTCATAAACGTGTACCTGGATAAGGCAAGTTTTGTTTGTTAACTGAAGTATAGGCACCGAGTGTTCGCCACGAGTGAGAGAAATTAGCAACATTTGTGGGAAGATCGTCAACTGTTTCATTTCTCATTGGCCGTGACCTAGCAACCGATCAAATGTCAACAAATGTACTCAAAATATTTCGGAATCAGAACTTAGTCGCGCAAATTAATATTGTGATCAGATTCAGTGAAATTGTGAACACTTTGTTGTTAATATTTTGTAGGCGAATAAACATTAGATAAACTTGTGTAAATTTTAAGAATTGATAATGCGTAATATGTGCAGCAACATAACATATAACTGCAGCGACTTGGACGCCTTGCCAAAAGGTAAGCTTCCTTCCCACAGATTAGGTGGCTCTGTCTGTACTTTTGCAGTGCCATCTGTTGTCTAAACACGCTGCCTATAGGAGAAAAACAGTTTTGGTTTTAATCATGCTTTTAAAATGACTTTAGCATGAGGTTCTGAAGAGTTTTGCATGGGATTTTTCTTTCATTTCACGCGGATTTAGTGCAGAGAACAATAATCAGTAGCCAACTCAATTTGTTGAAAAAGTGGATAAGGCGGGTTTTACTTTTATATGACTCTAATATTAAAATATTTAGAGGTGTTCATGTAAATCCAACCCAGGAAAAACACTAGTTTAAAAAGTCAGCCAAGTATCATTCAACAAAAAAAGAATACATCTAAAATTCAGCACTGAATAGTAGTGATACCAAAAATTTGTCAGAGTTAAAACTTTATTTTAAAAATCAAAAATTACTTGGCGCAATATAAATTGTTTGGAAGTGAGTAGGCCAGAAATCAAATATATTATACCATTAGTCCAGAGTCTAAGCTGAAAAAAGGGGCCTAACCCACCACAAATTGCAACAGAAGGTTTTTTGATGTTAATCGATTCACAAAAATTATATCTATAACATATCAAAAGTGGGCCAAAATGTCAAATTTGTCAAAAAGTCATTGTTGTCATTATCAAATAATCAAATTATATTAACCTTTAGTCGAGTAGCATATCAAATGAAAGCTTATGTTTAGTACAATTAATAAAAATATATGTTACTATTATAAAGTTGATACAGGGGTCAAAAAGTGGTCAAAATCAAATTTTATAAGTATTCCAGGACAAGGTGCGATATCCCCATCCCTTTTGAAGGTAATAACATACTTTTTTATATTAATCGGTCGGAAATAAATCTGTTTATTACATATTAAAAGTTCTCCAAAATTCTTTAAACGTGAGTGTGCCTATGATCTGTCAAATAGTTAAAAAGGGTGATTTTTTAGATTTTTTTTCTTTTTTTTTTGATAAAAAATTTGAGATTTTTTATATGTTTTAGAGGGCATTGTTCTGTATCGTTTCACATCAAAAAATCTTTTGTTATAAATACTGGTGATTTAGGAAATTGGTCTAATCTTAGACTTTGAACTCAAAAATAAAAATTACCCTTTTAAACTATTTGACAGATCATTTCCCACTCATGTTTCAAGAGTTTTGGAGAACTTTTGATATGTTATAAACAGATTTATGTCTGATCGATTAATATAAAAAAGTATGTTATTATTATTATTATTATTATTATTATAAGGGATGAAGATATCGCATTTGTCCTGGAAATTAGAATTTGACTCCTTTTCCACCCCTTTTGACCTCTGTGTCAACTTTGTAAAGGTGATATATATTTTATTAATTGTACTAAACATAAGCTTTCATTTGATACGCTACTCGACTAGGTCGATATAATTTTATTATTTAATAATGACAACAATGATTTTTTGACAAATTTGGCATTTTGGCCCACACACCCTAATCAAATTTTTGAGAACTTTTGATATGTTATAGAGAGCATTTTTATGAATCGATTAACATGAAAAAACATTCTGTTGCAATTAGTCATGGGTCAAAGTGTTTAGACTCTGGACTATATGCACATGAAGGGTACAGCGAAAGATCGCTATGATTCAATTTTTTGAAAAACGAAGGAGTAATCTTGCACTGATTTTTATGAGCTTTCAGAATAAACAATAGGTTTTATAAAATATTGCCACATAGTCTTCAAGTCTTGCACACATGTTTGTACCATCTCTGGGCGTTGCAGACCCTAATTGTTTTGAAATCAGCTGATTAGTTCAAAATTTAAACAAATTGTCTTCCGATTGGTTTGGTCCGATAAATTTGAAATTTTGACAAGTCATTACTACCAACAATGTCTCAAATCATAAAAAGTTTTAGCCAAATCCTCCAATTTGTTAGTTTAAATAATATCATGATTGGTGGAAAAGAAAAATTTTCCGATTAAGTTCAAATTTTGCATGGTGATCAAGATCAACTTTTGCACATTTTAAGCCCAATCATATTCAGGTAATTATTGTCATTTTAAGAGTTTAGTATGGATTGTCAAAAAAGATGTTTGGAAAAAGAACATTGGTATAGGAAAGTCACGACTTAATGGATATGTTTGTTATTCATCCAGAGTGTTTATATGGAGATTGGAAAGATGCAATGAAAATCGTATTGTGTCGTATCGTTTATCGTGTTTGGCTGGTGATGTGGCACGTTTCTGTGCTCGCTCATCAACGCGTTACACTGAGCGTTTTCGAAAACGCTCAATGTTTTCGAACACTTCTCAAAAACCCTGAACGCAGTACCCTAAGTAACAAAAATAACTATTGTATGCGTATGTAAAATATACTTAAAAGGGGAGGTATGCACGAAGGATTTGCCATGTTAAATTAGACAATTTTGGGACAATTTTTCTTGGAAACGGTTTGAGGTAGAGATTTAAAATTTTCATATGATATAGCAACAGATATAAATATTAAAATAGACTAGATTCAAACATGACACATTTTTAAAAAAAAATTATGAATGTATTAGTAATCATATATTTTTTGTCAAATTTGTTTACCCTATTTTTTTATTTAAGACAAAATATAGCACTTAGAAAGTTCATTCTAGTCTATCTTGCTGTTTATGCTATCATGTATTAACACAAAAAATTTCAATACTCTAGCTATAATAGTTTAGAAAATATCTTGTCCCAAAGCTAAAAATGTATCGTTCTGAGATACGCACCATTGAAATTCCACAATAATAATTTTACATGATAAGATTCATGAAGAGAGCTGGGCAGACAATTTCAAAATATTTTTTTAGAGAGTATATAACTATGATTTTGCATTTAAGTTGTATTATTCATATAGAAAAAACATCAAAGAAAAATAATATAAAATAAAAAAAAATCATAAAAAAAATAATTCTTCGTGCATACCTCCCCCTACCGAATATACTACCGATTTGCAACTAAAATGTTGAAAACAACACGAAAATTATGCAGATCGTCTCGACTTTTGGCATAGTCATTACCTTTTGTTTCTTAAGTTCTTGATATCTTTAAAAATAAATTGAATAATGAAAACCTGAACAATATTGGAAATTGTAACTTCTGTAATCTGTTACTACCTACTCATCAATCTGTGAAATGCGCTTGGAATAATCATTATTTTGTCCTATGTTTATCTCAAAAGAGGTAGGTACCATTTTTATCTTATCATTTTAGTAATTGCACTTATTCTTTTTTTACTAATTTTACTAATCTTTACTAATAATTTTATTATTTTAGCCAAGAGTATCCTATGGACTCGTACAAATGAATTGTGCTAGAGTTTATTCATCCATATAGGTCTTCAGAGCCTTTTATTTTTATTTTCTTTGAAATTATTGTCAAAAATTAAAATTAAAGATAAATTTTACCTTTTCCTTTTTGTGTCAAATGTGTATCTCTCGATAAAATGTGTTACTTTCGACTTGCAATGTTGATAGTACATGATAATAACATTTTTTTGTGTAACGAAAGCAAAAGTTTGAATACGATTGCGGGATGATAGAGAAATCCAAGGATAGATTTCACCAATTTTAAGCTAATTTTTTATCTGTTGTTTCTAGTTCTTACACATAAATTTGATAAACGAAGTGGCTTTCTCTTTTTATCTGCTGAAACACATTTACAAGTTAGATTGTTTTTGTTATTATAATTTTTCAGATACAAAATTCGGTGCATGCACAGATTAGAAATGGGTTGTATATTTATTATTATACTTTGATGCAAATACAAAACTTTAAGAGATGTCTGTGTAACTGAGCGAGCGAAGCCAGCGATTGCTTTTGGCTCTTTTGGCACGGAACACTGCATTTTGTTTGTTTGTTTTTTTCTGTCCGTACAACTCCACATGTCGCATCTTTTCTCCCATCGAGCTGAAATTTTGCACTCATATACGGACCATCTCTGGGCGTTGCAGACCCTATTTTGATTTTGAAATCCGTTTAATTGGTTCAAATTAAAAAAAAGCTTTTGATTGATTGGTCCGATCAATTTGAAATGTTGCCAGGTAATTGCCACCTACTTAAATAATGTCAATTCTGATTGCTCAAAAATCTAAATGTTTCGATTGAGTTCAAATTTTGCATAATGGTCAAGAAAAATATGATATAAAATTTTACACATTTTTAGCCCAATCAGTCAAGTAATAACAGATTTATTGATTTTTGTAGGACTCATTTAAATATGAAAAAAAACTAAATAGCCCGATAATGTCCGGAGTGACTGATACCTTTTATAATGCATGGATTACTGCAGGTGAAAACCATGTCATTTCCTGAGTCTCCTGAAGTTTTACACCCTTCTTTTGAAACAAAAATCTGCTCCAAAGTTTCGGAAGCTACTTATTTCATATAGTTTAATATTATCTGCCACATATCTGCAATTTTACAGGTTGTTGTTGTTACGAGTTCTGTTCTAAACTTCTCCACGGCGCTGCAGCAAAAGTATTTTCTGTTTGGCTTGTCGTAAGGTTTTGTTTCAAGAAATTAATTTTATTCAAATCTTATTTCACTCTGACTATAAACAATAATCACTATCTCATATTGTGGAGCATCGCACATAAACCCGATCTCCAAATTTGCTCTTTTAAACATGAAACACTAATCATTAAACAAAAGGCATTATGACAATTATGTCCTTGTCTTAATAATAAATGTAATTTGTTGCCGAGACATCAAATTCAATTTTCAGCACCATACAAAAGCACAAAAGCACAAAACCAGGTAGTAATATCAGAAATCAGGTGCCAATTTGAAGTTCGATTCACTCTTATGAAGTTCATGTCAAAACAGTCCAATGGTGCCTCTCCATCCTCTTCATCCTACGTCCTATAACTCCCATTCTTTTATACGCTTTTATTTGTACGCATTATGGTACTTGATGAGTATTTTATAAAATTCCAGAATAGTGTGTCAACCCCCCCCCCCCCCCCCCCATACACCAAAGCTTCTATAAACCTCCGGTGCTTAATAGATTATACGATGAAAACAACCATCTTAATACAAATCAATACTACATTATGAGAATTGATTAGTTAAAATTCTGAAATTTGCTAAATTTTTTGGATAATAATGTTGGAATAATTTTAGCATAGAATAACCCTTCTTACCTCTATGATTTTAGTGATGTTTCTCATGAATATACAAATAATTTGGGCATCATTGTTATGTTTCAAAAATATATTTGTATTACTTTTATATTGGTAAATCAGAAAATTAGTACCAATATTAATATAGGATGAATATTTTTAATTAGTTCAGCTTGGGTACATTTCTTGAAAATGTGCAAGAATGTATATTTTACCACGTTTTGGATTTTGATAACATTCTCACCGTACGGAACGTAATTTTAACCCCATAAAAAACACTCCGTGTAAAAATACCAGCCAAGTCCCTTCAACTATAAAAAAAATAGAAGAAATCTAAAAATTCAGCACTGAAAAGAAGTGATATAAAAAAATGGGCCAAGTCAAAACTTAATTTTAAAAACCAAAATATACTTGGCGCATCGTGTACATAAATAGTATAGAAGTATTTGCCAAAAATCAAATGTACCTTAATATATTATATAATATACCTATAATGCCCTTAAAAACGATGCGCCAAGTATAATTTGGTTTTTAAAATTAAGTTTTGACTTAACCCATTTTTTGATATCACTTCTTTTCAGTGCTGAATTTTTAGATTTCATCTATTTTTTTATAGTTGAAGGGACTTGGCTGGTATTTTTACACGGAGTGTTTTTTATGGGGATATCACTCATTTTCTTAGTTTATTTACACAACTTGTAATACATGTCGGAGCAAAAATGACTAATTCTTTTAAAAAAATACGCAATTACCGAATTGGTTACTAAGAAAAATTGTGTTTGGTACTAAATATTAGCTTAAATTGATATTCCATGAGGAATTGCGAAAGCATCGTTCCAATCGGTCCAGCCGTTTTTGAGATATGGCATCACTTCCGGTTTTTAAAATGGCGGCTGAAATAACTGCCACCTAGAATTTAATTCTATAAATGTTATGTATCATTATAAGCCTTCTGAATATGTTGTTATTGTAGTAAGAGGTGATTTAAGTTTGATTCTTCATTTTTATGACGTCATTTCCGGTTACGGCAAAAGTAAATTTTTACCTTAACAATTGATATTCCATATAGATGACCGTTTGAATTATTTAGCGCTAATTTTATTCCTGTCGGTGTAGCCGTTTTTGAGATATGACGTCATTTCCGGTTTCAAAATGGCGGCTTCCAGTTGGTTTTATAAAAAGGCACCTCAGACGCCAAAAGTGCACATGTGGTAAAAATTTCAGATCGATCGGTTTTGCCGTTTAGGCTGTGGCGGTGACAGCGACGTTTCCTGATATCATCATCTGAAGAAGAAGAAGAAGAAGATGAAAGTGGTGTAATTTCACTGTTTTCACGGCCCTCTAGCTCGCAAATGGAATAACCTATTGTTCCCAAATTTGGTATATGTTGTCAGGTGGGCCATTACTCGAAATTTAGATATTTCGCAACAATGTGAGATTTCATAATTTTGAGATCCAGTAGGCCGAAAATGCCATGTTGTTGCTTACAGTAAAAGTGTTTGGTCTGCTCCTCAGGTTATTAGGCATTTACGGTATGTTGAGTGAGTGTGAGTGTACAGTACGACTTGGCTGGGTGGAGCGACCGCTCCACTAGATTGAGTGTAAAAGAAGCAAGTCATATTTATAGAATCCATGAATGAATTCATGAATGAATATCCTTGAATGACGTTCGTTGAACTTCAACTGTGAATATATCTAGTGGAGCGGTCGCTCCACCCAGCCAAGTCGTACTGTACACTCACACTCACTAAACATACCGTAAATGCCTAATATACTGAGGAGCAGACCAAACACTTTTACTGTAAGCAATAACATGGCATTTTCGGCCTACTGGATCTCAAAATTGGGAAATCTCACATTGTTGCGAAATATCTTAATTTCGAGCTATTGGGAAGCGCAACGGAAACGCACATGACAGGAAGTGGCCGAGTTTAGTGGATCAGTTTCTGTCACGTGTTTGCACAGTGCTATTCTTCTACCCTTTCTGCCAGGTTTACCTGTTATTCGGGGACGTTTAGTTACATATTTTTAGACGGAATTCAAAAACTTTTACGTCTAATTGATAGTTATCACGTGTACTATACCCAGTGAACACTAGGACGTACCTGGGACGTCCCCAGGACAGACTACTTACTTAGGTAGGACATCCCCAGTCCGTCCTAAACTCGGCCTAAAATGATCCCCAGAGTGTCCCCAGAGTGTCCTAATTACACAAGTTTTTCGATCCCAGGTACGTCCTAAATTAGGCGGACCTTACTAAAAAAAGGCCGACACTGCCTAATTTAAGATATACATTGTCCTACTTTAGGACGTCATTTTCTTATTTAGGTAGATGCTTTTCCTAAATTAGGATGAAAATGACAAATTTAATATATAATTTTTCATTATTATTATTATTATAATAGAATGGTATTTCCTATGGAAGATAATTTTCCCCTATTGGGATGCAATTGCCATTTAATAGACAGGTTCTATTTGCACAGACACCAATTCGCACGATTCGCATTATTCATATTCATTAATTCAGTTATCAATGTTTGCATCCAAAAAATATGGCTCCGACTCCAAGGTGACAACTTAGGTTCGAGTACAAAATAAAAGAAATACACATTTTTCCTATCATCCAATAGGACATGTCTCTTTTTGTTATAATATCTTATAATACTTGGCAGATTTTGGAAATAATATAACTTACTTAAAAACAAACGATAAAGAGATATGCTGAAATTAAAAATCTATATTGTGAAGTCGAAGGGCAGAGTACTCTGTTGACAGTTGTAGAAACTTTTAAAAATATTTCAATAGCAGCCATTTTTAGGACAATTCTTCCTAAAAAAGGCAATTGCCTAATTTGGGAAGAATTGTCCTAAAATAGGATTTCAGTAGCAGCCATTTTTAGGACAATTCTTCCTAAAAAAGGCAATTGCCTAATTTAGGAAGAATGTTCCTAAAAAAGGATCTTCTTCCTTTATTAGGATATCCCAGGGAGGTACCCAGGACATCCTAGTAGGATGTCCTACTTTAGGCTAGGATATCCTAAAAATAGTCTCTCCCTGGGACGACCTGTGTTCACTGGGTATGTGTGCACACATATTTCGGGTGTTATTGATGACATGGCACTTAAAAAATTGAATTATTATCGGATCTCTCAGACTGACTTTCCAATTGCAACAACGGCACATTCTTCCTTAATTGTACCAAAAATCAAAGTATGTATAGGTACTTAAATTATATTTTCCACATGTATTAACAAAACCACACATCATGAAAATTATTTATTGTATTATGGACCCACCTAGTAAATTTTTATTCAGTTCTTTATTTCAACAAACTATGATAGCCTGATCGGTATATAGGATCTATTGACAATATCTTTGAGGGCTGTCAGTTGAATTATTCAAATCGAATTCACTTTTAAGCTTTAATAGATTAATTGTTTATTGCGTCTTACAGTATGAAGCTCCAAAATGTATATTTGTTTCTGAATAGATATTTATTTAATTATTTGATTTCATCTGATCTGTGACTCGTTTCGCGGGCAAGGGAGATAGTTATTTAATTTATCCTCGGAGTGATTATCATGTTCTTGGTGCATCATTCAAACATAGTACCTACACATTTTTAAATATTTATTAATTTAAGCGAATATCAAAGATATTTAAGTAATAGCAAAATATGCTTGGAGAACAATAGTAAATAGAAGTAACTATCTATACATTTTATTGCTTGCATGACTGTTTAATTCTCCACTGGAATAAATCAGTAATGAAAGCAAAAATAAAATTTAAGTTCTGATGAATGGGTTTAAATTGAAGGTTTCTTAAATAATAATTGTGGTGTAGTTCAATCAATAACGGCAATTGAGAATGTCAACACTCGAAGTGGTACGAAAATATGTCTTTGAATATTCCGTCCCGTTGGCAAATAAGAGCCGTCTTTTCACCCCATCGCATATTCTTATGAAAGGTACGGTCTACTATCGTTTTTATACGTCTTTGTATATCGCATAAATTTAGTTTTCAGCTCCAGTTGTATAGTACAGCACATTTATACTCACAAAATACCTAAATAGGTGCGAAATTCACTGAAACTCGCAATGTATGGCAGCTAAAGCTGCGTTTACAGTCCGTTCGTGCAACGGTTGCTTGCAGCCGGCAACGCGTATTGACCAATCAGAAGCCAAGGCCACCCGTGTCGCAGCGACGCGGCGACGCGACACAAAAGATGGGCATGGTTCATCTTTTTCGGTTGCGGCTAGAGATTATAACTGCTGTGATCGCTGATATTTCTTGTTTTCTTGTATTTTACAAGCAATATACCACAAGAAGAGTATTTATATAAACATTGGTTATATTATGTAGTGCTAATGATTTATTTTCTCTTCTTTAAAATTCAACCTTGAATCGATTCTGTGCATGTTGCTTCTAGCAGCAACCGTTGCTCTGGCGGACTGTAAACGCAGCTTAAGACTAGAAGATATGATCAGTAAAACACATGGAAATAACGCTATCATGTATTATATTTAAATCTAATTGAACTAAATAAATAGTATAATATGTCAAACATTTGTGTGGATGAAAGGTGCGAGCAAATCAAATCATCAAATAACCGGAAGAAATACTAAAATAATCTCGGTTTAGTTGCACTTAGTTAGCCCGTGTAGGCGGCCCGAAGTGAATGCTGATCCACCAAAGTCAAGTTCAAAAATCTACCACCAGATAGCGTATTCGAGCGCTGCGCGTCCCAATAGCCCACGTCCCACCACATATACCATATTTGGGAACAAAACATTATTCCGTTTGCGAGCTGGAGGGCAGTGAAAACAGTGAAATTACACCCCTTTTAAAAGCTATCTGATGATGATGATTATTATTATGATGTCAGGAAACGCGGCTATCACCGCCACAGCCTAAACGGCTTAGCCGATCGATCTGAAATTTTTACCACATGTGCACTTTTGGCGTCTGAGGTGCCTTTTTATAAAACCAACCGGAAGCCGCCATTTTGAAACCGGAAGTGACGTCATATCTCAAAAATGGCTAAACCGATGGGAATAAAATTAGCACCAAACGATTCAGACGGTCCTCTATATGAAATATCAATAGTGAAACAAAAGTTTTCTAATTACTAAAACCGGAAATTACGTCATATTTAAGCGAAATCTGCCTAAATTCACTTCCCCTTTATATAAAAACCTATAAATATCTATTCAGAAGGCTTATAATGTAGCATAACATTGATAGAACTCAATTCCAGGTGGCAGTAATTTCAGCTGCCATTTTGAAAACCGGAAGTGATGCCATAGCTCGAAAACGGCTGGACCGATTGGAACGATGCTTTCGCAATTCTTCATGGAATATCACTTTAAGCTTATACCTAGAACCATAGACATTGTATAGCCTTCGATGTCTATGCTAGAACCAAACAACATTTTTCTTAGAAACCAATTCGTAAATGGCGTATTCTTTTTTAAAGGATTTAGTAATTCTCATTGTTGCTCCGACGTGTTACGTTGTGTAAATAAACTAAAAAAATTAGTGATATCCCCATAAAAAACACTCCGTGTAAAAATAAAAGTCTCTTCAACTATAAAAAAATATAAGAAATTTAAAAATTTAGCACTGAAAAGTAGTGATATCAAAAAATGGGCCAAGTCAAAACTTAATTTTAAAAACCAATATATACTTGGCGCATCTTTTTTTACGGCATTATAGGGTAGGTAGATTTTTATGTATATTACACATATGGCCTATACTACTAAACTATCTATATGCACGATGCGCCAAGTATATTTTGGTTTTTAAAATTAAGTTTTGACTTGGCCCATTTTTTGATATCACTACTTTTCAGTGCTGAATTTTTAGATTTCTTATATTTTTTTATAGTTGAAGAGACTTGGCTGGTATTTTTACACGGAGTGTTTTTTATGGGAATCAGATTTAGTTGAGGTAGTAATAACTAGGAAAACGCTCTGTGTAACGCGTTGAATGAGCGAGCACGACACGTGCGCAAACATTAACCGAATATGCGTTCGTTAACACACAGAAAACATTAATTTAAGTCAAACTGAAAGCAAACTACGATCCACTGAATCAATATAAAACAATGTGTCATTGTATGACCACCATTAATGTGTAATCCGAGATATACCTAACCTTCAAGGAAATGTCAGGCTAGACAGAAGCTCAGAAACGGAATAAATCCAACGTTTCCAAGAAGAAAATAATTTGAAATAATCAATCCCCTGGACAAAAACTGTAGATACCTAATATCTATGCTTTAAAAGCGATTCAATTTTACTAATACCTTCACAAAGTACACCAAATTGCCAAAATTATCAACGAAAAGAAGCACAATGCAGGAGAGATTTGGAATGACGTGTGAACGCTAGAAGAGAACAAACGCCACTCAATAGGTCTGTTCGTTTACACTGCCAAATCTGCCAAAACTGCAGCTTGTTGTAGCCTGTGGTAGAGCCAAAAGTGGGCGGAGTTACAACAAGTTGCCACACAAAACGAACACTTTTGTGGTAGATTTGTCATAACCTCAAATATTATTTCTCACAGTGAGAGATTATAAGACAAGAAATTAGCTGAAAATAGTTTTTATGAAGTGGATCCAATGTTGAATATGATTTGGGCCATGTCTTCATCGACGCATAGTTGGAAATCAATGCTATTGACACTCCTCAATATAAATAAATGACGCCATTTTGACTTTACCACAACTCACACCACCTCAGAAGCAACTGTAGGAAGTGGGAGCTTTTTGCTACAGCAAACTGCCACAAACGTCAAATCGAACAGGCTGTGAGCTACCACAAGTTACCACATTTCCAAAACGAACACCGTTTGGCAGTTTTGGCAGATTTGGCAGTGTAAACGAACAGACCTAATGATATTATTGAAATGTGAGCTTATGTTTCTAATCCCTCCTGGATGCAAAATCAGCCAAGTAGAAACACGGGAGGCACGGCCATCAGAACTACGAATTGACGAAAAGACAATCAAGGTCCTTAAAAACTCGAAATGATTTGTTGGAAACTATGATCCAAATTGAATTATTTAAATTTGATCAACTCAATACACATAAAAATATCTGCTTTTCACTAAAAAAGTGTACATACCATCAAAACACTCTTGTACCTAAAGCAAATCAGATTCAGTTGCATTGGAAAGACATTCATTTTCAATGTTTCATTTCTGACAGCTATTAAAAATGTCAATAAGTGCATACTTTCTTGACAGATTCGGCTGAAAATTGGTAAAATAAGTGACATTGTTGGTCTTACTGACCATGCTAAATATGAGTTTGATCACATTTCTCGAAGACCATTTTCATTTTTTAGGCTATCAGGAGATACTTATTTTAACAATGAACCAATGGATGGATTTCAAAAAAAAATTGGGTCTGCAAACAGAGAAGGTTGTCTTTACATGTGTGCAAAATTTCAGGTCGATCGGTGAAACGGTGCGACTTCTATTGCTTCCTTTAGCATACAAAAACAAAAACAAAAAAAAAAAAAAAAAAAAAAACAGAGGTCCGTGCTAAAAGAGCCAAATGGAGTCGCTCGCTTCGCTCGCTCAAAAATATCTGCTTTTCACTAAAAAACTGTACATACCATCAAAACACTCTTGTACCTAAAGCAAATCAGATTCAGTTGCATTGGAAAGACATTCATTTTCAATGTTTCATTTCTGACAGCTATTAAAAATATCAATAAGTGCATACTTTCTTGACAGATTCGGCTGAAAATTTGTAAAATAAGTGACATTGTTGGTCTTACTGACCATGCTAAATATGAGTTTGATCACATTTCTCGAAGACCATTTTCATTTTTTAGGCTATCAGGAGATACTTATTTTAACAATGAACCAATGGATGGATTTCAAAAAAAAATTGGGTCTGCAAACAGAGAAGGTTGTCTTTACATGTGTGCAAAATTTCAGGTCGATCGGTGAAACGGTGCGACTTCCATTGCTTCCTTTAGCATACAAAAACAAAAACAAAAAAAAAAACAAAAAAAAAAACAGAGGTCCGTGCTAAAAGAGCCAAATGGAGTCGCTCGCTTCGCTCGCTCAATAAATAAAATAATAAATATTGAAAGTTTCAAAACTGTGTAGACACGAGCTAGATATCATATCGATCATATATCATATCATATATTAAAAATTGGATGACTAAAGATTTGTTGATGGATGTAAACAAAAGGGATAAATTATTCAAAAAATGGAAAAATTGTGAGAATTCTATGAGATGCATAAACATGAATGAGTACAAAAAATTTAGAAATGAAGTTACAAAGAAAATAAAGTCTGCAAAGATTGCTTATTATAAGAAAGAGATAGAGGGTGCAAAAATGAATATGAGAGATATGTGGAAAACAATTAATATTATTTCTGGGAAAAGTAAGAAGAGTTCTGTGGATGATGTTATCACTAGATATTTAGGTAAGGGACATACAGTTGATAAAATTGCCAATTTATTTGTTGATTCATTTATAAGTGATATTGAGAATATAAGCCACAAGTGTAATATTGTCTCTAGTAAAAGTGTATATTGTGATGAGGCAACACAGTCATTGTATATTCCAGCAATTCACAGATTTGAAATTGAAAAGATAATAAGAGAAATGAATGTAAATAAGCAACCTGGGATTCATAGTATTCGAGCAATTGATATTAAATATTTGTGTACTGAAATTAGTCCTGTGTTAACTCATCTCATAAACTTATCATTAAAGACCGGTGTAGTGCCTGATGCAATGAAATTGTCAGTAGTAGACCAATATTTAAGAAAGGAGATCATTTATTGTTAACAAATTACAGGCCAATATCATTGTTGCCAACAGTTGAGAAAATAATGGAGAAAATTTTAGTCCAAAAGCTAACGGATTACCTTAAAAAGTTTGATATAATTGATAATATGCAATTTGGTTTTCAAAAAGGAAAAAGTACAACTGACCTATTGATATTATTTTCCGAATATATTAATTTGAATCTTGACAAAAATTTCAATATAATTGCGTTGTTCATTGATTTTTCGAAGGCATTTGATACCATTAATCACAAAAAGTTAATACAAATTTTGGAGAATATTGGGATAAGGGGACCATTATTGAATTGGTTTAAGAATTATTTAAATAATCGAAAGATTGTAGTCAAGGTGTCAAATTCTTTTAGTTATTATAAAGACGTGTTACTGGGAGTCCCTCAAGGGTCTAACCTTGGCCCTATTTTGTATATAATCTATGTAAATTATGTATTTAAATTACTACATGACACAAAGATATTTATGTTTGCAGATGATACCGTTCTTTTAGTAGCTAATAAAAGTTTAGAAATTGCAGAAATGGAACTTCAGATCAACTTCAATAAATTAATTTGTTGGACTCATGATAGTGGTCTGGTGATTAATTCTAGCAAAACAAAAATATTACATATATGTTCTCCTTTTAATACAGAAAAGAATTCTATGATTGACATTACTTTTCATTCCAATAGTTGTATACATAATAATACGTTGGAAGGTAGTTGTCTTTGTGTGACTAAAATTGAGACCGCTGAAACTCATGTTTATTTGGGTTTGACTATTGATAGACATTTTACTTGGCGCCCTCATATTAATGTTCTTTGTAATAAATTGCGTATATGTGCATATAGATTATATAATTTAAACGATATTTTGTCATTGCGATTAATAAAAATAGTGTATTATGCGCTGGTTGAGTCAATTATGACGTATGGGGTATTGGCATGGGGTAATGCTTCTGATGTGCATTTACAGAGGATTTTTATGGTTCAGAAAAGAATTATTAATATTATAACGCCAAATTATGTGAAGATTAAATTTAATTATAAAAATGATAGTTTTTTTGCATATTTGAATTTCCTTAACATTTTTGATATTTTCTTGTATAAATTAATTATACGGTATTACTTTGACGATGAATATAAAATATTATACGATCATGAAGTAAATACGAGAGCAAAGGAAAAGGGAACACTGAAGGTGCCAGGTTACACAAATAAACATGGCAAAAGGCGGCTTCAATATACAATCCCTACTATTTTTAATATCATTCCCCCTGTTTTGAAACAGTTAGATAAATATGTTATTATTAAAAAGGAAATCAAAGATTGGTTGATAAATAGAGATCATTAATTGAATATGTTATTATTATTATTATTATTATTATTATTATTATTATGATTCAGATGAGTATTATTATTAATGTTATTTTTCCTATACAACTCAATTACGTTTGGTAAATACTTTGTAATATAATCCTGTATTTCTTATGAATTTGTATTGTTTATTGAATTAATTAATTATGTCTGCAATATTGATATTGTATTTCTTTATGATTTATTATGGTTTATTGAATTATGTATTGCCACAGGCTAGCCAGTCATGGCTATGTGGCCTAGTCTGACTATATGTATTAACCTGTTTATAATAAATAAAATGTTAAAACAAACAAACAAACAAACAACAGTGACGGCGCCAGGGGTGGGCGCAGGTGGGCGCGCGCCAACATAAAATAGTCTACTGCCCACCCTCTGCCTAACCAAAAATAATTGAAGATACATATTTTTTGAATTATTTTTTGAACTTTACTTTTTGGGTATAATAATATAATGAAATAATTAATCAAATATCACAGATAGATTTTTTTTTAATTACACCTCATTCAAGTTGTGCTGTATGTAAGATCAAACCCTTATTTGGTAACTTTACAATCCACCCACACATGCTTTCCCAACGGCTGGTGTGTTGGATACCTCGGTTCTCGTCAGATCACCGATGCCTTGCCAGGTTGCTGCCGTTGGGTCAGAGAGACTGGGGTTTTTGGGGGTCAGTGTGACGACCTCCCTCCACCTGTTATCAGTCTCTCGACGGCGCGGGTTGTGGAGGCCTGTGCTGTGAATGTTACACCGTCCTTCGGAAGGGACGTTAAGCCGTTGGTCCCCTTGGTATCTTTCGTCAGGAGTAGGCTACATGCCGGTACCGGGTTTCCTCTCCTCCCTTCTCTATATTACATTCTCACTAGTGTAGCGTAGGCTCTGTTGAGAATATAGACTTAATAATAATAATAATAATAATAATATTTTACATGATATTCGCATTCATATATTACCGGAAAAGTAGATTTTAGCATCCCAAATTCATTTCTTTGTTTAAAAATCCGAAAAACGTTCTTCCGGGCATGGCTTTCTTTTAACCAGGGACTGGAACCCAAATGAATAACGGTTCCGGTTCCGGTACCGGTACCAAGTTTTTAAAAATATCGGTTCCGGTTCCGGTTCTTGGAAAAATAAAATAACGGTTCCGATTCCGGTTCCGGTTCCATTTCGGTTCCATAAGGGTTCCAAACGGTTCCATCAAATTCATACAATAGGTAATTCAAATAATTTTTTTAAATCTACTTTTGGGAACTTACAGGCTCAGAATGACGTATATTAGTTGACTCAATGATCATTTGTTTGAAAAATTGTGAATGGTAGTAAATAATATCATGATTTGAAAGGAAATGAAGTAAAAATTCAATGAAATTAACCATTTGAAGAACCCTTGTGGAACCGTTATGGAACCCAAATAATGTTTAATATTAATAAGGGTTCCGGTTCCGGTTCCGGTTCCAGTCCCTGCTTTTAACTTAACACCTCTAAAGTTTCAGGGAAAAATTAAAACGTGATTAAAGAGGGATCTCCAAGTTGAGATCTCCGAAAAAAAATTGTTGAAATTGACAATTTTTATTAATTTTTTCAACAATTCAAATATATTTTAATGTAAAAGATTCATCAAATGTCCTTTAACTTGCAACTCTCGACTTATATTGCGTTTTCAATTTGATGTCTTCAGAATATGAGGATATTTTAACACAGGAGGTATAGCAAAATTATTTAGATTTTGGTTTCTAACTTTTAAAAACGCACAGGTAGGTGTTAGTATAAAAATCTTAATAAATACCTTAATGCCTAATGCACATAATATTAGTTTTTGGAAAAAATCTATAGGCGGCAAATAGTTAAAATCTTAAATTTACTAGGAAAATTACCGCGTTTTTTCAACATGCCATGTTAAAGATAGGGCTACCTCAAATTTATAAAGTGATATATCTTCGAAATTAGTTCAGCTTGACCACTTTTTCTTACGTTTATATGATGCACAAGGACATTATCTATTAATTAAGCATATTAATTCAGATATCTATACGAGACGACATTTCAGGCATCCCCCCCGCATCTAACATAGACCGTCGAGTCATGTAGACTGTGATTAGCAAGCTTCTATTCACGTCACTAGAGGGCAGTCAAATCTAGAATCTGCCTCGTCAATGGTGTGGACAGTGGCGCCACGCTGCGACGGCGGTCAATGTACGCAACTACTGACACGAGGCCACATGTCCGTCCTGACTGAGGTGGACTTCCTCAGTCGAGACCACGTGCTGGGAAGGTTCCATTGCAATAGATCACGACCGCTTGTAGTAGAATACAAATCTCGCTGTAATATTTTCATGTTTTAGTATGATTCCTTTTAATCTATGTTATGAATGTTTATTATTTGCACTAGTGGATTCATTTCTGGTTGCAAATATGGATAATAAAAAATCATAAAATGTCAGATGAAGGGTTAGTTGCAAAATCCAAGCCATCTCCAAAAATATATATGAGTTAGATGATTAATCACAGTTGTTAATTATTCTCTACCTTCTACATACAATGTGAGGTGCAAAAAAATATCTTCCATTTCAGAACGTGGATTGAAACCAGATTTCAGCGGCTAATAGACCAAAACATAAACTATAATAGCGCCCTCAAAGCGAACTAAAAAAGGGCGTGTCACTATGTGTGACATGTTCTAAGTGCGCATGTTCCAAGTCACTTAAATGTCAATCTTAATGAGTTCAGTAAAAGTTATCCCAGAAAAAACACTCCTTGTAAAAAAGGCAGCCAAGTCTCTTAACTTTAAAAAAATCAGCACTGAAAAGGAGTGATATCAAAAAAGGAGCCAAGTCAACGAATTTTCCAAATTTTAATCGTACCATTGAAATAAAAATATAAACCCCCGAGAAATACTTAAAAAAAGGACTTGGCGCATCGTTTTTTTAAATACATTTTTCTGTCCTAAAAGTAGGAAGAACACTACAAGTATATTTTCCTGAGTATATCACATTCATTATCGACGCATCATTCTACGTTTCACTATAACTAGTACCTTAGCCTACTGGCAGTTTCGGTATTTTGTCAATATTCAGAAGAAATATTTCTTGGTGATGTCGTTGTTTGTTAGACACGGAAGCGGCCTAGTATTCGTTATTGCCACTATTTCTAGGGTCATATTATTAGAAGACTTCTCAACATCGTGACTGAGGGAAATAACGAAATCGCTCATTACAAGAAGGCCGTCAATGGGATTTGTATAAGTGACTAGTGCACTGAGCCATGCTGCTCAAATAATTACTAACCAGATATTTATCTAAAGTAATACGTTATTTATTTCATGTAGGTAATTTATGAAATTTATTCGTATAAAATGTTAATTAATAGCAATTAATTACACGACGAGAAGGTTCAAATATAATGCTGTAGCTGGTATGTTGATGTACCCACAAAACTATAGCAATCACTAACACAACTGTTCTGTATATATTGCTTGTAAGACAATGTTATATGTTTCTTTGCGTACTTATATTTAAATTTAAAATATTTTACAGAACGTTTAATATTTAATTTGACAGCTTTGCCCCAATTTTTCTAGGCATTTCTGAACTACGTAGTATGTGAGTGGCATAAGCTTATGAATAGAAAAATGTCTTTAAAAAAACGATGCGCCAAGTCCTTTTTTTAAGTATTTCTCGGGGGTTTATATTTTTATTTCAATGGTACGATTAAAATTTGGAAAATTCGTTGACTTGGCTCCTTTTTTGATATCACTCCTTTTCATGTGCTGATTTTTTTAAAGTTAAGAGACTTGGCTGCCTTTTTTACAAGGAGTGTTTTTTCTGGGATATCACTTCTTTTTTTGGTTGATTTAATGTTAGTTTTTGTATTTTTAATATGACTTTAAATTAGATGATATTACGATATTAGAATACAATTTTCTTAGTAATCTAATGTTAAGAAAATAATGCTTTGATTGTTTTAGATAATAATATCAATAAAAGCGATATTTCGTGGTTAAAATGAAATTAATTAAATGAGTAGTATTAATCATATTAAATTTATTTCAATGTCAGTAAAATTCACAATTGATCAAGATGGTACTATCCATTGCAAGAGAGCATTTCATTTGGTTTAGAATACATTTCGTGAGAGAGGTGTTTGGACGATCTTCTTTCTTCAATGATGTTTAACGTTCGGTAACAGTTTGAACAATGTTCACAATGTATACTTCACTTCTCTTCTTGATTGAATCAGACGTAATGTTTGAGAGATACATGCACCACAGATGTGTAGACGTCGTCGTGGCAGCATCTGTACAAAGGAAAATATATTAATTAGTATTGTGCAGTTTATTGTCTATTTTCTTGGAAGTGAACGGAATAGACGTGCAACTGTATATCAATATAAGGTACGTATAAATGTAACTCATGTGTTTAGGTAACTCTAGGTAACTCACATGAAAATTTACTTGTAATCAGGATGGATGGTCAGGATGGTACTTGGATTCCCGAGTGACAGTTCAGAGATGTCCATTGCTTATGTCATTCATTTGATGATAATGATGAGCTATTGAGGGGATGCCGATGATCTTCTAGTCTCATCTGATGATCTGGTGCATCGAAATATGACGAAGATTTGCAATTAGAGCCGACCGTTTACTTGATGTTATTGATGGATCGTCTTGGATGGATCATTGATCTTGGTATTCTTTTGTTGCATACTTAAAGATTCTGAAGATAAGATGTTTATTAATTGAATTGTTCTGTAAAATAAGTAATTCATTTGTTAGCTTTCTTGTTGTCTACTTACTTGATATTTTGAGTCAGATAGCACATGTCCATGAAGACCTCCAAATTGATTTGTGTAGGTACTGTTGAAGACAATTTCTTCTCCTTGAAAATTTGTCTCTCACTCGCCTCTCTTCTCCATATCTCTCTTTCTTTCTCTCTTTGCTCTCCATTATTGTGATTGTATTGTTTTGGTGGAAAATTTGTGTCCACTCAATTTCAACCATGATCTGAATAAACTTAATGTCACATTTCAATTTTATGAAAGCATACTGTGTATTATTCCCTGTATGGTTTATTTATTATTACCATTGTTCTTGACAATGGGTTATTTAATTTTTATGTCCATTACAAGCAACCACAATTCATCAACAATTTTTTAAATGTGACAATTTGTCCGTTGAATTGATGTAGTTGTATTGTAAGAGTACTAGATTTATTAATTGATACATTAAGGGGCTGTGCTGATCGAGTTATGTCTCAGATTTTCTGAACGTTATGTGTTCATATTGATAATCATGCTGTACACAATGCCACGAAAAGTTCAACACTTCTCGAGTCTAGTTTCTCATCTAAGTTGAGTTTCCTCCCCCATGTGATCTTATGGTGACCAAGTGAAATAGCGTCATGTTTATGCTAATATTGATTTATATTTTTTTGTATTGCTAAATTTGAAAAAGAATCTTGTTTCCTGTTGACAGAATGGTCATGCTAGTAGGTAAATTGATATAATTGACAAGGAGGGATACTTTAAAAGTTCGAAATTAAAATACAATGGTTTTCATGTATGCACATAGTAAAGTTCAGTTATTTTCTGTGACATGCAATTGAAAATTCGTTATAAGACAGGAGTTGCAAGGTACAAAACATTTTATGATTTTTTTTATGTTTAAATATAGTAAAAATATAAGAAGTAGACTTTATGCTTTTTATGGGGCAAAGGGGGGAGGAAATTCGATCAGCTTAGCAACCTTAACGTACCTTTTACAACCAAGTTATTTTTCTTTATCTTGATATTGTGTACACCTGTTTGAGTTGGATGATACCATTGTATTGAAGCACTTGGCTGCTTTTGTTGCATATATGCGTCATAAGGGCAAATAGCAACACATGTCCACAATTTGTTAGATCATTAATTGCCCAGAGTCTGTTCCGTGAAATAGAGTAAGATGGACCTCCCCCGTACCACCCTCCCATCTTACCATACCATTTGTCTGTAGCTGCAAACTAGGTGACAAATTGGTATTTATTTTCACTGAACATGTAATGTTATGTACGAATAGTAATAGACTTAGTAATCTACTCATGCACGTACCTTTTGCAAGCATATGTCTTACCTTTAACTGGGAATTATGTTAACCAGTTTGAGGTAGTTGATGCCATGACATTGAATTACTTGGTTGCATTTGTAATTTCAGTTATTGATATTATTCAAATGTAATAACAACATATTGTGTAGAACGATCCATTTGGTTTGAATCGTTTTGTTCCAGAATCTGTTCTGTGAATGATAGTAAAGTGGTCCTCCCTCGTTCCACCCTCCCACCTCGCTATGCCATTTGTCAGTTGTTGGGCGACAAATTGGCTTATCTTCACAGAACGTGCACTGTTTTTTTCGAGTCGCAACAGCTCGCATTTTCATGGATTACGTGATCATGTATTGACTTAAGATTTCCGCAGAATCAACATGTACATATCTTTTGCGAGTGTTGGCCACTTGCTGGACTCGACGATCTCGTCATTGGCATGTAGCCATCGAGACCCGTGTTTCAGGTGACATGTGTAATGTCCCTTGCTGATTGAAGAGCCGTGGTGAAACACAGCTGCCATGGGAACGTAGGAAGCTTCGTCAATCTTAAGATTGGTTTTAGGCAAGTCGGCCACTTTGACGTTCCTTTTGTTCAATCCATTAGTGAACAACATGAGTTGCATTACTATCAAGTCACTGGCTCTTGTGACGTAGATACGTTTCTTTCTCGTCTTTTGGTTACACTCTGTACAAACGTAAGAGTGTTCTTCCCATGACGTTGACATGTCGTACAACTTTTGCACTGTGTACCTTTCCTTTCGGTTTTCAGGAACGTACAGCCGGAGCAATTGATGTGTTTCGCTTTCTCCAACTGAACTGTAACCACAGTGTTGCGAAAAGCATCTTGTTTCACAAATCACCTTCAATTCTGTAGCATTTTGCACAGAGCTAGACAATCGTGCCAGTGTCTCGAAGAAGTCAGCAGCACATTGATGTCCTCCACCTGGTGTGAAATAACCTCCGGCTAGTTCGCGCACCATGGTAGAACTCATTATCGAGTTTCCATCTTCATACTCAATGGCAAGTTGTTTGATTTCTTTGGGGTTGACGTCTTGTTCGTCAGTGGCCAGTTCGTGTCTCAGTGATTCGCAACGTAGCAAGCTCTGTAGAACTACGTTTGCGTAGCACGATTCATCGTCTACATTGCTGAACCCCCTTGCGATTCGTAGTGGACGTCTCGCCACTACTGCAGCTGTTTGTTCGGCAGCAACAGCGTCCTGAACCAAGTCTGCTTGGATGTTTGTAGTCCACGGTCTATACATGACTCTACGTCTGTTGGATGGACCGTTGGTCTCCATGAGGCACAGATCAGGCCTGTATTCACGTCTCAGGCGATTGTATTCAACAATTGCGCTCGGGAGTGCTTTGATTTCCCTCGGATCGAAGTTAATTAGATGAATTCCATCCAACTGAGTGACGCGGGACAGAGCGACATATGCCTGACCCTTTGTGAACACAGACAATCCGATGTCAATCATTGCAGAACTCAGGCTGAGTCCTTGACATTTATGTATGGTGATTCCATACGAGATTGTGATTGGGAATTGCTCTCTCATCACATAAGCTCCATCAATAGGCTCAAATTTGCTGCTCACCAGCTCAATATCATGGATTTGACCGGATGAAAATCGAGTATTAATGGATTCGACCTCGGCATTGTTGTCAATGCTCCGTTTGACAGACAAGACAGTGCCTATGGCGCCATTCACCAAGCCGAGAGTCACGTCAATGTTTCTACACAGCATGATTCGGCAACCAATTTTGATGGTGACGATCTTTTCTAGACCGGCTGTTGTCGAGGAGTCATCTTCGTTCTTGTCTATCCACGTGCTCACTCTCTTTTTAAGATAGTTTTTCACACATGACAGATCGTCCTTGGCCAAGAGTTTGATCTCCTCCGATTCTATCGTGTCGAGCATTGCCTCGAGCATGCAGAGTCATTGAGTTGTCTCATTTTGATCCCAAGCTCATCGTAAGAGAAGAGCTCTTGCCACAGATTGATGGCGCTGAGTGACCCCACGTACGTGGTGATGTCGTGATCGGATAGTTTGACAAACGGTGGATCTTGGTGCACTGGCGGCAACTGGAGAAGATCTCCGAACACGAGAATGTGTATCTTGCCGAACCATCCGTCACTTGAGTCTCGTGTGGCATATATCTCACTCAATCGTAGGTGAATGTACATGAGAGTGAGATTCGACACCATTGATATTTCGTCGATGATGATCAGTGCCACATTCTTCATGTCGCCTCTGATCACCTTCAGAACTTGGTCTGACAATTCCGTGTACTTTGGTGTCTTCCTGTGCTCGACAGGAAGCTGCAGAAGACGATGTATTGTCAAACCACCGATGTTGTAAGCCGCGATTCCCGTGGGAGCACTTACGACAACATCTTTTCCAAGTTTGGTCTTGACCCAGACCTTGATGGTTTTGATGAGGTAACTTTTACCAGTACCGCCCGTCCCACTGACAAACTGTCTTAAGACCTTGCCAGTGGATGCGGTGTCGGTGAGAATGTCGACGACGTTGTCGAACACTCGTTTCTGATCAGAGTTCAAAGCTTTGACCATCTCTTCAACATCCTCCTGTGCAATTTCATCGCAACAAGCAGCATCTTTGAACTCTTGCATCGCTGCAACCACTTCTACGGGCTGAAACGCCAGTGGGTTGTCAGGTGCATTGTCGTCCTCGGCATTCGAGGTTTCTTTTTCGATTTCTGCAATCCTTGCAGCAATCAACTCTCGGGCGAGATCGGTTGCCGCTTGCAGGTCGGTGATCATCTTGTCGTGCTCGATTGCATCGACGAGATCATCTTTGCACGAGGCAAATGCAAGTGCATACGAGTCGTGATCTCCTTTCAGCTCGTCAACGTCTCGCCATGTCTTGAACATGAGCAAGAGCGAGAAGTAGTACTTCTCGGGATTCTGGTTCACGTTGTACTTGTAGTGGTTGATCAAGTATTTCCGTGACCTTTCCTTGAGGAACCTGCCGCTCGGCACTTCGTACACTTTGAACTTTTCCTCGTTTGGTTTCTCTCTGACGATGTCGAAAGAAGCAACAAAGTCAAAGAGATGCATGTCCTCCAACTCGTCTGGTCGATTGGGATAGTGATCATCGACCCATGACTCGAAGAAGATGTCTGTTGCATCAGCTGACATCTGCCTCATCTGATTGCGCGGCTTTAGTCTTCGGTTTCGGATCATGTTCACGTCCAACCATCGGATGGTCGTGTCTGGATCTGTACCGTGCAAGGGAATACCGAGAAGGGTGTCACTACTTTCGAAAGCTTCGCATTCCCTGTTATTCAGTGCACGCAAGCCGACATTGTACAGTCGGCTGGCCAACGATTTTGTCGTATTAATGTCGTCAAACGTTTCGGGCGCGTGGCTTTTCTCGCTCTTGGTGGTGTATTTGGTAATATACCAGTTGAGCATTGCCGTTTTCTCACCAACGAACTGAATGTCAACGTTACCATTCCAAGCCAACAAGATGGCTGGATTGTAGTCGTTGATGTTGACCTCGGTCTCTGCTCGTGGCAAGTCGTAAAGACGGCTGTTTGATTGCAGCGTCTTTCTGCCGGCGATTGACACCGTAATGTCTCTCAGCACGAGTGTGTCTCTTGCAGGGCGTGGAAACCCGAATCGACACACTTTTATGAAACCAGACTTGGTTTTCTTGTTTCTCTGGCAGTAGGAATTGTCCACGTGCTTCTGATACTTGACCACTATGTTGTGCAGAGTTGGACAAAGATTCTCATTGGGTATTTTACACGTGCAATACGTGGTAATTAATGAGGCTACCTCCTGATTGGTCGACTGACCAAGTATCGGGGAGCCACTCACCCACAGTAACATGTGGAAGTGCTGGTTGCCTCGGCCTTGGTATTCACGACGCCAAAAGTAGTGTGACACCTTGCCTAGAGGAGCGTCGTCCGACAGAATTAACTTCAGAAATGCATGGAACTTGTTGTCCATGAATCTAGACGTGGACACTGGGTCAGGTGCCACCAGTTCGCTGACTGACTTGTTGGCAAATTCTGGACCATTGACGTCACGAATGTACTGTCCCAAATCGTCCCAATCCCATTCACTGGGACTGACGGTGACGAACCACGTGGCCGGACCGTAATAGGCGGTCATGCAATTCAAGTCATTGCGAGGAGCCACCCAGTACTGCTCGGTGTTGCGAAGGCGGGAGAAGATGGTCGTGAGACTTCCCTCCAACTCTTCACTTGCAATCTTTGCCAACACACTGGCTACGGTGTATTTCTCTCTGGGATTAATTAAGTTCATTTTCTGAAAAATCCCAGCGCTCAATTGGCGTAGATTGGCATCATTCAACAGGTAAAACAAGTACTGTTGGTTCAGCCTGAACTGAGAATGTTTGGACATCAGTTTTGTTTTTATGAACTCTGCCGACTTGAGTTCGACAGGTCGCTTGTGGAACTGACCGAATTTTCCGTCAACAAAGAGATCAGGGAAGCATTTCACGTCCAACTCACGATCTCGGGAGTCGATTGGTGCCGCGTTTACTTTCAGCATCTGATAGAGTGCGCACGCACTCTGGTTATCAAGTGGTTCGTGTAACGGATAGATAGTGAACTGTTCGTAGGCTGTTTCAGCGACGGCGGGATCGACTTGCGTCAATATACCTCGCGTCACTTCACCAGCTACGGGTTCCACAGCAATTGCATTGTCAGATACAACAACAGGTGGTTCACTCGTATCGGCTTCGGATTGAATTTGAAATTCAACGTCGTCGCCGTCATCGAATGCGTCCAGAAGATTCTCTGGCGATCCGTGCAGTTGAATTTGTGCAAAGAGCTCGTTTGTCGCCATGAGCAATTGCAGAGCGGCAAACACTTTGTTCACATCAACAAAGTTTTCCCAGACAGCTTTGGATTTTGTCGGAATTCCGCGTACCAATATGTACAACTCTTGATCCCTCATTATGGGATCCAGAGGTGATGGCAGCTTCTTTAGAGTTTCCTCTAGTGGCAAAGGCAAATGAAAGGTCCTGCCCTTCACCTTCTTCACCCTATGGCTATAGGGCACGTTTCTACGAGCTACTGTACCCATGCTCGTTACAACTTGGAAAGCTTTCGCGCGCTGGATAAGTATCTTCTCGTAATCGTTGAGATCTGTAATCTCTTTTGGACGTGGCTGAACGACGAGGTCGTTTAAGACGCACGTCGAGGGTAGTTCACGCTTTCTGAACTTTCCCACACAGAAGTGACAAATGAACTCACTTGGATCCACATGTCGGTTCTCATTGAACTCGAGTAAACGTTTCCAATGCGGCAACGTTTCGGGGTTCAACGGTTTTTTCATGTTGCTCAACACGGTGACATCGCGTTTGTAGCACAGCTTTTCACAAGAAATGCACGCGTACTTGGGCAAGTCCAGTGAATGCTTGGTGAAAGCTTTGAATGCATTCTTGTACGTATCAAGGATGGCAGACTCACTTATTTCGTGCTCACATGACACATGCTGAAAGGCATTAGCTCTGCCTTCAGTGAGTGCAGCCAGCGTTCTAAGTTTCGACACCTCACAAAACTTAATTGCTTGGTCAAGATCTCGCCTATCTTTGTTTGCAGTGCGCAATTTGTACAGAGTGTTCACAATGAAGCGTACCTCGTGATAGTGAGGCGCAAGTGTTCTCAAGAACAAGAGCTTTGATGCAGTGCGAAACGTGACAATCAATTGGATGGCCTTGTTTGCCAAACCGCATGAATGTAGATAGCGATAATAGTGCTAGTAGATGTAGATAGTTCTTATTGCAAGAACCCAAGTCAACGACTAGATCTACGGCCATTTTCGGAGTGCAAGCTGAGAAAGTTTTTACAATCTGTTGCATTCGATTCGTAATGGCCACTTGGTCAACGTTACACAAGTCTTTGCTGCATGACCAAATGTCAGCAGAACCTTGTGGATGTTTTTTCGTAAAAGCGGGCTTGAAAATGTTCGCTGCCTCGCCTTATTCGTTAATAGCGATTGGTTTATCACTATTCTCGTACACGTTGTACGTGTATTCATAGAAATAGGGCTCGGAGCCCCTCGTGTGCAAAGATGGTCCGCACAAGGCGGTCATCTTGTCGGCATTGACATTAGATTTGCACTCGGCGAATCTAGTCATGGCGACTGTGCAAGCCTCTCTTAACTTTGCAAGACACTTTTTGAATGTCGCAACATACTTCTTGCGTGCAAACATGCACCATTTGAGTATGTTCTCAGACTCAAGGCGTTTATCAGCCGCGCTGTTTCCATGCAGCTTTGATGCAAGTTCGACAGTGGCCCGTTCAATCGAGCCCCTGTATCGAAGGCAATCAACCCTGCGAGTGTACTTTTTGCGAATATTATTACACGCGTTATTACATCTCTTTCTGGCTTTGATTGCATCTCTTGCGGCACGATATCGCTGTATAGCATTGGCTTGCCTTTCAGATTGCTTGGCGAAATATGCCCTCATCTGAGCCCTCCTAGGTACAGGATTGGCATTGTATGTTGACCTTGCTCGCTCCTTTCTCGGAACAGGATTGGCTTGGTAGGATGCCTTTGTATGTTCCTTCCTCGGAACAGTATTGGCTCGGTAGGATGCCTTTGTATGTTCCTTCCTCGGAACAGGATTGGCTCGGTAGGATGCCTTTGTATGTTCCTTCCTCGGAACAGGATTGGCTCGGTAGGATGCCTTTGTATGTTCCTTCCTCGGAACAGGATTGGCTCGGTAGGATGCCTTTGTATGTTCCTTCCTCGGAACAGGATTGGCGCGGTAGGATGCCTTTGTATGTTCCTTCCTCGGAACAGGATTGGCTCGGTAGGATGCCTTTGTATGTTCCTTCCTCGGAACAGGATTGGCTTGGTAGGATGCCTTTGTATGTTCCTTCCTCGGAACAGGATTGGCTCGGTATGATGCCCTTGTGTGTTCCTGCCTCCGAACAGGATTGGCTTTGTATGCTAATCTGGATCTGATGCACATTGCTTTTGCTCGCGCATCGACACTCATCTGTTCTATTGATACAGATGCTCTCTTTGCCACTTGACTTGGGCTGCACTGACTTGGTGACTCTAGGGGAACGTCACTTGACTTTCGCTTCTGCCCTTGAGCTTGAGAAGCACTTGGTGAATCAAGTGAGTTATCCAGAGACACATTTTCAGCACTATTACTTGAAATTGACGTATTTAGCTCTTTTAGAGCACTGTTAGTCAATCTCATTTTTTGTAGTCTTGCGCGTCTTTTGGTAACCATGTTGAATGTATTACAAGACCACAATGTTTATTAATAAGCTATTTGTAGCTTTATTATCGACAGACGAACAAATATAATCCACAAGGAATTATACCGAATGACTGTATATTTTGAGTTCTTAACTTTCGATAAGAAAGTAAACTTAACTCTGCAGAGTCAAGTAGTCGATTGTGTAGAACCAGACTCAAATGTAAAATCTTCCCAGGTCGTTTATTCTCTTATGAGATAACGTTTGCTGGTTGATTAAAACTTGTATCTACGTTATCTACACAATACAGTTGTTCCTACTATTTTTCTCTGCGGACGCGTTGGTCGGCCACACAATGCTTGCCAAGACTCGTGAGGCTCACTTCGTACGGAATGTCCTGCACTCTCGTACAATGAGTAAACACACACTTTGGTCTTTCCCCAGAATGTGGCACAGTGTTCCAAACTTGTCCTGCTAATAATAGACTCAATAGTTGGAAAACACATGCAAAGAGCAGCTTGATATTCTCTGACGCCAACAGATCTCAAGTCCTGCTTAGTAACAAGCTACTATAGAGCTCAGAACCGAATGAACAAGCTACTATGTGTTTAGAACCGAAGGACAAGCACTGTTGGTCTCCAGTAAACACAGCAAACTCAATACAGTGCCTCACGGTTGGTCCTATTGAGTCCGTGTATGCCCTTTGCCCCCCACACCTTACCGTAGCCTCGCAGACTCCGTACCCGCTCGCCCGTGTTCGTCCTCCACACTCGTCTCAAAGTTGCCGTCGACGTAGTCACCCTCCCGTATAGTAGAGCTTCGCTGTCGGGGCGTCAACTTTAAGGTTTTGTCGGCCTTGTAGTTGTCGACGTCGTCTGCTCCTCGTCGGTGTTGACGTCTCGTCAACCTTCTGCTTCTATCAGTTGATGTCGATGTCGATGTCGCTAAAGGCTGATGCACAATTGAATTAAGGTTTATGGTTTAATGTTTAGTGATTAGTGTTTAAGATGTTATAACAGAGTCCAGTGCACAACTGCTTATTTCACGAGGTTATTTCACCACGTGATAAAATTAAATAATTGATCGAAAAATGATATGGAAACAATTATATGAGCAAGATTAGGCACAAATATCAAATTAAAATGCTTCCAATGACATTAATTCAGACGACTTTTCATTTTCCCGTACGAATTTGACATTGACATTTACTCTGCTCTCTTCTGATTGGTTCGTCATAAGGTGAAATAGTGTTTTGCAATAAGAAATGGATTTTGTTGATTTCTTATTTCAGCTTAAACCTTAAACACTAAACCTTATAACGCTTATGACAGTTGTGCATGGTAACGTAATAACAGCACCTTTCATTTCTCTTAAACACTAAACACTAAACACTAAACACTAAACCATAAACCTTAATTCAATTGTGCATCAGGCTTAATTCGTTACGCTTTGAATTGTCGTGCTCAATGCTGCAAATATTTTATACTTATTTAATGGAATAGTGACAGATATTAATAAATTGCATGCAAATAATTGTAATCGTATGTGTAAAAAGTTCATATCTGATTAATTATAACATTTCTAATGTTAAACATACTCATAAGATACTAATTACAATATTTTTTAGATCGATTATGAATAAAATGTACTAACCTCGGCAAAATTATCGGATTTGGTTAATTTTTAATCATCATTTTCATAGACAAACAAAGGCTCATAAAGGAGGCAGTGATCACGGCATCTGCGTTGCGATTTTTCAAGGCATGTTGATTGAAATATTGAAAACTTGATCTTATACTTGATCTTGACAAAATAAAATAAGTATTTATGAACCTCGGAGGTAGAAGGGCAGAAGTCCATTTCCATGATTATTGAGTGATCCTTCAATGATTCTCGATCAAATAAGTAATGCTTATTGCTTATTACTTATAAATATTTGTGTATAATCTTACTTATAGTTACCCAGTTCTGTCTGTCTGTGTGTGTGTGTGTGTGTGTGTGTGTGTGTGTGTGTGTGTGTGTGTGTGTGTGTGTGTGTGTGTGTGTGTGTGTGTGTGTGTGTGTGTGTGTTGACAAAGCTATCAATATGAGCTCAGGCGGGTGAATACACAACAGGAATGTGAGGTCCATTTTCAATGTGAGCTCAGACCCCCTGAGCTCGGATTGTTTAGTATAGGGAATCAATGCTAAATGATAAATAAGGCCTTCCTACCGAGTTTCAGCTATGAGCTCACATTGATAGATTTGTCTGTTTTCGTAGTTGAGGTGTGTTCCCACCAGGGCGGCGCTCGAATAGTTTTCACACACTTCGTACACACCCATGACGCGTAGTGACCGCAGCATGTGAGCTCCTTTTTCGGACATGCATTTTGTGGAGTTCCCTTTAAATTCGAATCAGCCAATGACATGACGGCATTCAAATATTTGAAATACACACAGCGCGACCGCCTAAGCCAATACAATGTGAGGTCATAAAAAATAAAAACGTATAGTTTTGTAAACTATTTATTAATACGTTCAATTGTTAGGTACAACTATGTTACATGCATAGAAACCAGCAAATAAATTAAGATAACTACATTGGAGCAATGACTAAACAATTAAATACAATTAAATATCGTATTACTCTGTTGAAGATAATCGTATGTTTTTTTAAAAAGTACGTAATATCGTGCGTATGCTAAAATCGTGTACGTACCAAATGATTACCGGAAAATAATAATAATAACGTTAAACAATGTAACTATTACATAAAACAAATGTCACATACGTGCGAAATAGACAAGTTTCTAACTGCAGTAACTGAATATTGATATTTTTATTCGAGAAAATAAGGAACACAACTGACCTCTGGTGGATTTTGTGGTACTAGTTAAATGGCGGCTATCAAGGGCGCATTTGCATAAATATAAATACAAATATTTGATATAGTTGTTTGTTATGGCCAAGAAAGTAAATTTATAGCTAAATATCAATTTAATTTGTTTTTTGTTTTTTCACTGCTTTATGGAAACACGAAATGTAAAAACAAACAAATTAATATGTGGACCTGATAGTAGCCATCTTGCCAGAAGTGGCTCCATCACGTATCACTTATTTGTGGGAATAGAGGGGGGAAATCCACGTAAAATGTTATTGAATACAATTTCACAAATGTGTATATTTTTTGTTGGATTATATATAACTTGTAACATCTTGAAAAACATTCTTTATTGTTATATTTGACAGACTTGCGTCTTGTGTCTTAAAATGTTGTAATTTAAACGTTGAATTTAAATTTAAATCGGATTGGCGTGTATTAACACACAGACGACCTCGTATTGTTATTTTAAATTCTACAATGTGTATGCGATTGCCAGAAGACTTCAGATACAACTGAGAAATCGGATTGGCGTGTATCAACACGCCAATCACGTATTGTTATAAATGTAATGACACGTATTGTTATTTTAAATTCAACAATGTGTATGCGATTGCCAGAAGACTTCAGATACAACTGAGAAATCGGATTGGCGTGTATTAACAGTAACACACAGACGACCTCGTATTGTTTTTTTAAATTCAACAATGTGTATGCGATAGCCAGAAGACTTCAGATACAACTGAGAAATCGGATTGGCGTGTATCAACACACATACGACCTCGTATTGTTATTTAAAATTCAACAATGTGTATGCGATAGCCAGAAGACTTCAGATACAACTGAGAAATCGGATTGGCGTGTATTAACACACAGACGACCTCGTATTGTTATTTTAAATTCAACAATGTGTATGCGATAAAACTACCCAAAAGACCTTGAAGAAATTCAGAAAGTTCAATATATTGATTCAAACTCAAAATGAGGATATTGTTTAGTAATGATTATCCGTAAACGAATGACCAATGCTATGTAAATCTACTTTCATAATATTAGGAGTAAATATGGACGAGTTTGGGATTTATTTAAACAATTGCTTGATAGTTTTTTCTTGTTTTATACACATGCATTAGATTTGCTTCACTGAACTGTTGTGTATCACCGATACGCACACACCGCATTATCTGTGGTCCTAGAGCTTCGACCTTGAACTGAAGCGTTGACTGAAGGTAGGAGTGTTTATCGCCATAAGAAGGTTTCCATTTTCTGCGTGGTTAGGGGTTTCAGTTTACTTCGAACATGAGTAAAATGTTTGATTCTCTCCACGAGTGTGTAATGAGACTTGCCAACCTTCACCGTCTTTCCGAAGTATCTTATATTGTAATATTAATTTCTCATGTCATGCGACGACACTTACTTATATTTTGGGTTAATTTTTAACTTATATCCGAATGATTAAAAAGTAAAATGAATAAAGATGCGATCACAAAGAGAGTTTTTACATGTTGCTTTTTCAATTTAAATATCACCGCTTTGCCTGCAATGTTCACATGACACGTCCCGGATATTTTTATATTGCTATGTAGGTACGTTGTCTATGAGAATTCTAAGCTGCAAATTAACTGCAATTTTAAAACAGGAAAAATCGATAGTGATCTCATTATCAACGACATTGTCAAAAGTCGATATTTTTCAAAAGCGGCAAAATTCTTGGGAATTCGTGGTTTTCAACAGGTAGGTACACATAGGAAAACTGTTGATCATGAAGACATTTGATGATTTGCGATAAGAAGAGTCTATTTGCGATGCAATTGAACGAACTTTGGGGTTTTGAAAGGTTTTTTGAAAATGTAACAGATCCGAGAACAAGACAAAGCACCGCCAGACGGAGGTAGCTCCAGATTATTTATCGAAAATCGAGTTTGAGCACATCGCTTGCAATTTTTGGAGGAAATACTTGAATATGCAAAACTTAACTAATGCTTACACGTCGATTCCGATGGACATAACGCCGACTCACTAATTCAAGATGGCGCCGAAATGGGCCTTAAAAATTCGTTTTTTTGTCCTTTTGAGAGCGAAAGTACGAGACATTTTTAAAAAAAGAGGGTAGGTCCCAGCTCGATATTGAGTGAAGAAAAATAAAAAATTTTAGAAATTCTCAGCTAGTCGATTTTTGAAATTGTAACGCCGAACTTTAAACTCAAAATTGGGCCAAAATTTTAAATACATGCCCCCGCAGACCATCGATTTACCTTCTACAGACCTATTAGGACCGCGTCTAGAACTCGACTCATTAGGCGACCCTCCCATCATTTGCCGCTCACAGGGGATGTGAGCAAGTTGGCTCAAGCGCCAACACACGAGCTCGAGGCAATGTATTAACAAGACGGACTTACGCCCCTCTGCGTCTAGAATTCGACACCTTAGCAACCCTCCCATTACGCACAGTTTTGTATACAATAATCTTTACGGTCATTATTAACAGCTTCAATTTCTCAGACAGATGCTTTTCTGTATTCAATTTATTATGAAATACCTATTAAAATACTTTCTTCATAACATACAGTGTTTAAGAATTATTTAAATAATTAATAGCAGAAGTTCTATCTTATACACACTCTAGGCTCATTTACAGTATCAATTCGAGTTCACAAATGTGTGATGATCATTATGAATTTATCAATTACAAACGAGGTCCTAGGATTTTTCTCTCCACTGTTTGAAAAAGATTCGTCAAATTCAATATATTCCCTGATGTATTATCCTATTGTGAGTGTTTTTTGTTTGAAACACTTTTCTCTAGGATGCTTGGATTAACGGTAATCATCGTTCAAATAAAATTATTTTCTCTGCGTTGACTTCACGTGCAAGATCGAGGTTGCTCTAACGTTGTTACTATGGCATTAAATCTGAACAAATTCACGAATTTTAGAATCGGTCTTTCTCTCTCATTTTTGCAAGTAGACAGTTGAATTTTAGAGTGGTTTACTCCAATTTTCCCGCTGAATTCGAATGTGAACTCAGATTTTGAAAATGTTGTCAGTAGAGTGAATAAACATCAATTAACTGAAATGGCATCTGTGTGTGATATTGATAAGGGCGGGATTCCCATGTCAAAGGTACTGAATAATGAATCGTACGGGCTGTGACATGTGATTAAAATGAAACCTAATTACAATTATAAGTGTTTTACACAAGACACTATTATTTAGTGTTTTAAATTAATATGGCATATGAATCGGTGGCTGTGTGGACAAGAAAGATCTGAGATTATACCGGACAAGCACATTATTCAATTCAACTAGATAAAGTTTCATCATGAAAACAACAAGAAATTAGCCATTTTTAATATTTTTTTGAGTATACCATACTTTGATATTTTAGGGAATATAATTGAGAAAATATATTCTGGGTGAGAGTTCTCTAAAATCGAAAATAACTTGTACCATGTTTCCATCATATTAGCTGTAATATTTTACCACTTGTCAATGATGTAGTTTTGTGTAGGATGTTTCAATATGACATTTGGCATAAGTAGTATATGATGGTAAATTAAGAATTCTTTTCTAGATTGGAAATTTGTTAATATGAAAATGTTGAGATAAAATGAAATCGTTGTAAATTTGTTCTAAAAGGAGCATACGTTCATAATAAATATACACAGATGCGTCGGAAGTATATTTTTGCAGGGGGGGGCACTCCTGGTTGTCAGATGCCCCAAAAGTAGCTGAAAATACATTTTTTCGGGAAAACACGTTTACGTTTAAGTTCAATGTGGGGTTTTGGGGGGAAAAGCCCCCCAAAATCATGCAGGTCGGATTTGCTTTTAATTTCAGAAGTTCATATGGACCAAATTTCGATGCGCTTTGGCTTATAATTTTTCGGCGATTTGCTCCCCTTACATAGGGATTAACTGAAAATTTGAACTTTAATATCTTTACTCAATAGTTTCTTATGAAGATTATTTCGAAGTCGGACAATTTATTAAGTAGATTTGAATGAATATCTATATTATGGGGAAGGGGGGGGGGGTAGGCACATTGATTTATCTGCCTCGTGTGTTTTCTTAGGGGGGTGGCACGTTTACCCCCCCCCCCCCCCCCCTTCGCCGCTCCAGCGCCCATAAATATACATTATATTCATTTTAATTTTTTTATTTCGCTTCAACTAATGTGCAAAGTGGAAATAACCGCCGAACCAGGGCTCGAACCCGGGAGATCTCACTTCCCGGGCGAGAGTTCTACCAACCTGGCTACCGTTAGATGTTTTGCTTCACACTTACCTTCATATTGAAATTGAAGTTATTTTTATATTGAATATAATTTATATTTATTGAATTTTATTTTATTTGTTATGAAATAAATGAATAACATTTATTAAAATTGTTCAACAAACTATTCACCAAAGTCAAGAAGCTATAGCATCAGTGGAAAAGTCATAATAGTAATTAACTAGGGAAAATGCACCAGTCATTGGCAGATGTACCATACTAAGCGTGTAAATGTACTACTACCCAGCCGCACACCCCTTGTTACGCCCCTGAAATTCACATTCTTTGGTTCTATCTCATACACACAGTATACTTATTCATTATCAATTCGAGTTCCCAAATGTGTGACGCTCAATATGAATTCATCAATTGCAAACGAGGTCCTAGGTTTCTTCTCTCCTCGCTTTGAGGAGGATTCGTCAAAATTTATATTTTCCCCGATGTATTATCCTATTGTGAGTGTTTTTTGTTTGAGACACTTTTCTCTAGAATGCTTGGATTAACGGTAATCATCATTCAAATAAAATTATTTTCTCTGTGTTGACTTAACTTGCAAGGTCGGGGTTGCTCTAACGTTGTTACTATGGCATTAAATCTGAACAAATTCACGAATTTTAGAATTGGTCTTTCTCTCTCATTTTTGCAAGTAGACAGTTGAATTTTAGAGTGGTTACCTCCAATTTTCATGCTGAATTCGAATGTGAACTCAGATTTTAAAAATGTTGTCAGGAAAGTGAAAAAACTTCAAATAACTTAAATGGCTTCTGTGTGTTATATTGATAAGGGCGAGATTCCTATGTTAAAGGTGCGGGATAATGAACCTTACGGTCTAGCAATACGTGATTGAGTGAAGAATTGTTATATTATTTATACAATTATTTCAATGATATCGATATGAAAACAATTGATCACAACGCCATCTCCAATAGATATCGTCTATTTGCGATGTTATTGAACGCAATTGAGATATTTGAACGAATTTTTAAAACTACCACAGATCGAAGTGATCGATAGTGTGGTAGGTATACTTACGAGGAGTGTTCCGGAATATTTGCTAAAATTCGAGTGGTGCTTTCGTCATCTATTTTTGCCGTAGAAACTAGATTTACCAGAATCGGTCCTAGTTTTCGCATAGATTTCAAAGCTAAGCGATTACGTATCTGAAATTGGCGGCCGCCAAATTGCAATAACCTAAAGTTTTGTGATGTTATGTTATTTTTGTTTAAAAATTGTTAGAATTCAAAGATTACCATATTTTTGTAGTGGGATGACTAGTTTTAAAGGCATCAAAAAAATTTAAGAAATATTAAAAAGATTTATTTTATTATCATTGTTTAAAATCAGTAAAATATAAATTGACGCCTTAGCTCAGAGTATTGCATACGGCAACAATGTCTTCACCATCGTTACAAATTGTTTCTTGGCTAGAATTGATAAATCATGATGCTCACCCACGGGGTTTCCCGTCAAAATAAAAACGTATTTGTCGGTAAAAATTATTATTTTCATACTCAAAAGTGTACACATTAATTCATAAATATAATGTTTTATTCAGTGGACATTTTCTAGGGAAAACGGTTATACTGTCAAATGGCGTAATTTCTTAATCAACTAACAATTAATGACGTTGACATGGTTACAATAAAATATTAAATCATTCGACAGGAAATGCCGTTACCCGTCAAATTGTCCACTTGATTTAAATGTCATATTTATCAATGGATATTTACACTTTTGAGTATGAAACAGTATGTTTTATCAACATTATGTTGATATTTTCTATAAATAAATTTGTTAGAATAAATAGCATTTTCTTAAATCTGAAGGTATACCACGAAACAAACTAAGTCAGGAAGAACAGCCAAGAGAATCAAGCCTGCTACCCATTACAAACAATAACATTTCCGTAATTATACAAGAACAATAACCACTTTTTGACATACTATTAAAATGCTAGTTGGACTTAAATGTTTTCTTCCTACTTAATTTTCCTCGTAACCTTGGACTGCGAAAATGTGTTTCAAGGTTGTAATTTTTCAATCATTAGTCAATTTTTTTTGCGATAATCATCTATAAAATAAATATTTTCTCAGAATTATATGGTTCTATCTTATACACACTAGGCTCACTCGTATCATCAATTCGAGTTCACAAATGTGTGATGATCAATATGAATTATGCCATTACATACGAGGTCCCAGGATTTTTCTCTCCTCTGTTTGAACAGGATTCGTCAAATTCAATCTTTTAACCGATGTATTATCCTATTGTGAGTGTTTTTTGTTTGAAACACTTTTCTCTAGAATGCTTGGATTAACGGTAATCATCGTTCAAATAAAATTCTTTTCTCTGCGTTGACTTCACGTGCAAGATCGAGGTTGCTCTAACGTTGTTACTATGGCATTAAATCTGAACAAATTCACGAATTTTAGAATCGGTCTTTCTCTCTCATTTTTGCAAGTAGACAGTTGAATTTTAGAGTGGTTACCTCCAATTTTCACGCTGAATTCGAATGTGAACTCAGATTTTAAAAATGTTGTCAGGAAAGTGAAAAAACTTCAAATAACTTAAATGGCTTCTGTGTGTTATATTGATAAGGGCGAGATTCCTATGTTAAAGGTGCGGGATAATGAACCTTACGGTCTAGCAATACGTGATTGAGTGAAGAATTGTTATATTATTTTTACAATTATTTCACAGCTATCGATATGAAAACAATTGATCACAACGCCAATTCCAGTAGATATCGTCGTTTTGCGATATAATCGCAAACACTCCACCTCCAAAATATTTGCTTAAATTCGAGTGTTGCTTTCGTCATCTATTTTTGCCGTAGAAACTAGATTTACCAGAATCGGGCCTAGTTTTCGCATAGATTTCAAAGCTAATCTGAAATTGGCTACCGCCAATTTGCAATAAACTGAAGTTTTGTTTTGTTACGAAATGTATATTTGCATGAATTCAGAGATTACTACAGTTTTGTTGTGGGATGACTAGTTTTCATGGAATCTATTAAAAAAAATTAAGAAATATTAAAATGATTTATTTTATTACCATTGTTTAAAATCAGTAAAATATACACTAACGCCATAGCGCAGATCATTGCAATGGCAACAATGTCTTCACCATCGTTACAAATTGTTTCTTGGCTAGACATTATAAATCATGATGCTGTCCTATATTACCCACGGGGTTTCCCGTCAAAATAAAAACATATTTGTCGGTAAATATCATAATTTTCATACTCAAAAGTGTACACATTATTAAATTCATTAATATAATGTTAAAATCAGTGGACATTTTCTAGGGAAAACGGTTATACTGTCAAATGGCGTAATTTTTTAATCAACCATCAATGACGTTACCATGGTAACAGTAAAATATTACATCATTCAACAGGAATGGCATTTCCCGTCAAATTGTCCACTTGATTTAAATGTCATATTTATCAATGGATATTCACACTTTTGAGTACAAAAACAGTGTGTTTTACTAACATTTGTTGATATTTTGTAAGTATAATTTTGAAACGATTTAAATAATTTATTAATATTTCCTAAAACCCATGCATGATAAGTGTGAATATAATTATTATCTGCGCTGATAATAACAATTTTGTGATAAATAAGTTGAGTGATTTCCAATTATCAATTCTTTATGAAATTCGAGGATTCAATAGATACTGAAAGAAAGACCTCAGAAAGACTGAACAGATTCTTAAGTCTTCTTACACACTTGTCCGGTGGTTTAAACCTCTACTCATACATTCGAAGCAAACTGAGGAAACCTGACAACGCCGAAGACATACGATGCAATAGTTCTGGCGACTAAATGGCAACCTCTACGTCAAGGTCAAAATTATAGGACCTCAGATGATGCGGTGTGTACGTACTCAACGTCACACAGCAGATCTAAGAAACTAATTCAATGCATTGTACAATACACACCGCAAATAATTTAAGACTATTTTATCATAAAGCTCCACTCACAGTTCATATATTCTCCGAATATTAGTAAAGTGGCTTTTCATTAATACTGAGCATTTATGTACAGAAATATTCGTAAAAAATGATAAAATCATGATTTAATACAGATAGGGTTGAAGTGTGGGTATGATCTGAGGTCAGTAAGGTTTTGTCTCATACACACTGATCCCGAAGACATTTGCGTTATTGAACGAAATCGATGGTATTTAACGATTTTTTCAAATGTTAACATTACGAAGATCAAGACGATGCACTGCCAGAGAGAGAGGGGAGTAGCTCCATAACATCAGTACCGGCCCAGTACCGCCCAGTACCTGCCGGTACCGGCCAGAGCAATTGGCCGGTACTGGCCCAGTACCGGAAATTTGGCCGCGTGCAGCCCAGCCAGCACTGAGCCAGTACCGGCGTCATTGCTGTTGGCCAGCATGATCTTTGAATGCACCATCTTGTTCGTGGCCAGCACCTTGCCAGAGTGGCCGGTACTATACCCCATCACCGTGCCTTCATCGAGCCAGCTGATATGTTTACTGGGATTGATCTAAAATCATTCTAGGCCGAAAAGATTTTAAAAAAGTTATAGATACACAATGTCAACATATTTCTATCAATGCGAGCTCTCAAGTGTGTAATATAACCACAGTTGAGTCTATAGATTTGAAGCGAGGTACTTTGTGTTCTTGAAACACAATGTCAACTTATTTCCATCAATGCGAGCTCTCAAGTGTGTATATAACCACAGTTGAGTCTATAGATTTGAAGCGAGGTACTTTGTGTTCTTGAAACACAATGTCAACTTATTTCCATCAATGCGAGCTCTCAAGTGTTTAATATAACCACAGTTGAGTCTATAGATTTGAAGCGAGGTACTTTGTGTCCTTGAAACACAATGTCAACTTATTTCCATCAATGCGAGCTCTCAAGTGTGTAATATAACCACAGTTGAGTCTTTAGATTTGAAGCGAGGTACTTTGTGTTCTTGAAACACAATGTCAACTTATTTCCATCAATGCGAGCTCTCAAGTGTGTAATATAACCACAGTTGAGTCTATAGATTTGAAGCGAGGTACTTTGTGTCCTTGAAACACAATGTCAACTTATTTCCATCAATGCGAGCTCTCAAGTGTGTAATATAACCACAGTTGAGTCTATAGATTTGAAGCGAGGTACTTTGTGTCCTTGAAACACAATGTCAACTTATTTCCATCAATGCGAGCTCTCACGTGTGTAATATAACCACAGTTGAGTCTATAGATTTGAAGCGAGGTACTTTGTGTTCTTGAAACACAATGTCAACTTATTTCCATCAATGCGAGCTCTCATGTGTGTAATATAACCACAGTTGAATTTATAGATTTGAAGCGAGGTACTTTGTGTTCTTGAAACACAATGTCAACTTATTTCCATCAATGCGAGCTCTCAAGTGTGTAATATAACCACAGTTGAGTCTATGGATTTGAAGCGAGGTACTTTGTGTTCTTGAAACACAATGTCAACTTATTTCCATCAATGCGAGCTCTCATGTGTGTAATATAACCACAGTTGAGTCTTTAGATTTGAAGCGAGGTACTTTGTGTCCTTGAAACACAATGTCAACTTATTTCCATTAATGCGAGCTCTCAAGTGTGTAATATAACCACAGTTGAGTCTATGGATTTGAAGCGAGGTACTTTGTGTTCTTGAAACACAATGTCAACTTATTTCCATTAATGCGAGCTTTTAAGTGTGTAATATAACCACAGTTAAGTCTACAGATTGGAAGAGAGGTACTTTGTGTTCTAAATGAAACATTGTCTACGTATTTTTATCAATTAGTTTGTTTTAATGGCACCTTTTTACATGTCATGTCTGACCCATTCTCATAAATTATTATATCCATGTTATATAGATGTAAGTGATTTTCTGAGATTATAATCTGTATTTAATATCAGGAAAAAAATGCCATCAGTAATCAGTAATACATGGGATATTTGAACAGATGTTCTTACGTGAATCACGTACCTACGCAGTTCATTGCTGTGTATATTATGTTACGGATTGTCATAATATTCATTTGTAAGGAACTCGTCCTACAAATAACCTGACAAGTAATGAAGTTATGCATATGACTTCACTCTGTATATGCACTTTCGACTTTGTAACGGTCACTGTGTATGAGTTCGGATAAGCAAAATGTACGCGTAGTGACGGTTATGTGTATGAGTTCACTTTGTATGAGCACATACGACAATGTAACGGTCACTGTGTATGAGCTCGGATTGGCAGTTCACGTGATCTCACATTATATTGAGTAAAACGCAGAGTCCACATAGATATGTCATATCATACTTACACAACGACGTCTTAGAGCAAATCGGTTATGACCACGTCCATCTAGGTACTAAAGGTAGCAATAGTTGTCATGGTAAGCATTGTCTATCTAGTGTAGTTTGCGATGTCTCACATTGGTGGTGTGTATTCACATACCTCACATAGATAGATTCGGTCGTATGGGTGTGTGGGTGTGTGTGTGTGTGTGTGTGTGTGTGTGTGTGTGTGTGTGTGTGTGTGTGTGTGTGTGTGTGTGTGTGTGTGTGTGTGTGTGTGTGTGTGTGTGTGTGTGTGTGTGTGTGTGTGTGTGTGGTGTGTGTGGGTGTGTGTGTGTGTGTGTGTGTGTGTGTGTGTGTGTGTGTGTTAGTTTTGCCACCTATCCGAGATCATGGGGGTGAATACACAACAGGAATGTGAGGTCATTTTTCAATCCGAGGTCTCGACCCATGATCTCGGATTATTTAGCATTGGGAGGCCTATCTAGGAGTCAGAAATAGGCTTCCTGCCGAGTTTCAGCTATGATCTCGGATGGTACTAAGATATGTTTTCTTAGTTCAGGTGTGTTACCGCCAGGGCGGCGCTCAAATAGTTTTCACACACATTATTGCATTATTCGAGGTCGTCGTATTAATTCATTAACCAATGAAATGCAAGCATTCAAATATTTGAAATACACACTATTTCATTCAAAAATATTGTACCTCCAATACAATGCGAGTTCATCAAATTTATTTATGGATTATTATTTATTAATAATGTTCTATTGTTATTACTAATATACTGTGGTATGTGTATACATGCTAAAAATATATAAATATATATTATATTTTAAATATTTTATAATAAGTTTTAAATCAGTAATTTACTTACAACAATGTAGTACTCTACAAAGCACAACAAATTACTCTTCTCTTGGTGAAATGTAAAATTGTTCACAAAGAAAAATTATTCCTAAATCTGTGTAATGTTTTTATTTAACCCAAAATAGCATGCCATCTATTATAAAGAGTTAAAGAATAACTTTACAACGTTACTACAAAACAAATTTCTTTAAGATACCAAATTCAAACTTAATAAATATATTGGTGTTTCTATAATATTAACCAATTTGTTTGGAATACTATGAGTACTTTTGTAAAGAAAATTGAAACCTCCGATGAAATTGATTTGCTAGATTGTCTTGTGCCATCAAGCTCCCTCAAACACACAATGTGAATGCTGGAGAAAAACCGAGGTCATTATAATAGCAAACACAACCATGTACATCTCTAATATATATCCGAGCTCCCTGCAATGTTCTATCTCAAACACACAATGTGAATGCTGGAGAAAAACCGAGGTCATTATAATAGCAAACACAACCATGTGCATCTCTAATATCTATCCGAGCTCCCTGCAATGTTCTATCTCAAACACACAATGTGAATGCTGGAGAAAAACCGAGGTCATTATAATAGCAAACACAACCATGTGCATCTCTAATATCTATCCGAGCTCTCTGCAATGTTCTATCTCAAACACACAATGTGAATGCTGGAGAAAAACCGAGGTCATTATAATAGCTAACACAACCATGACGTTAACATTAAATGTGTTTTGCAAAATTTCAAAACACCATTTACTAAATGTTTGGCCCTATATTATTGCAGTTGTCGGTGGTTATTTTGGTGGGGCAAGCGCGAGCGATTTTACCGCGTTTTGCAGGCCCTTTTTTGGATACAGTTGAAGACAAAATGGGTTGACGAAATAATATGAAATTTTAACCATGATTAGATGAAACACAAGTTTAGGGTTATCCCTTGGTACATTTTTAATTTTTTCTTCTTTATAGGTAATTAGTAATAATTATCGTATTTTGGTTAAAAATTGTATATTTTTTTGTCTCAATGGGTGCCGTATGAAATATAATTTGAAAAATGTGCCTAGTAATAACGTTTATCTTTTATCTCATAATGATTAAAATATGAGATTAATTGGTTCACGGGTATGGTCTCCAATCGTATCGGAAATTTCAAAGTTTTGAGCGGTTTTGTTGAATAACCGGCGCCTAATTAACAATGCAAGAAGCAAAAATTAAATGGTGCTACCTTCAAATAATCAGACTGATCATGTGAACATCCCATCAAAGTTACACCCACTTATGAAACAATTTTTCTCTCTCAATTTTCTAAAACGGCCGAGCGCTATTATCACCTTAAATACTTCTAGTATTTTAGAAATAATGCATTTTGTAGGAGATTGATGCAACGTCAATATGTTATCTAAATTATTTTATTCAGTAGTTTTAACAGATAATGCCCACACTGCTTCAGACATATTGCAAAATACTGTTTATGACTCAATAAATTAAATTATGTGTATATCAACATTAAATTAATAACATGTCCGATTAACATCACGTTTAATATTCCTATGCAATCAAAATATTTAGTTTCGTACCTAATCGATTTCATTTAATTGACAAGTGATGAACAAAATCCTTAAATGAACATTTATATTCCTTTAAGGATTTGTTACACATACACTTATATGTGTAAGAATGCATTCAGTGAATGTATCTATGTTAGAATTAAGCAAAATAAGCAGTTAATATGAACAGGGATTCGGGGTTAATCAGTACGAAGTTACAGTACGTGTAAATGAGTTTTCTCTTACTTTAGGCACAACTATTGGTCAATGGTTTTTGTGGTAATCGCATCTTTCAAATAAATATTTATTACATATTCTAGGTTCTATCTAATACAAACAATATGTTCATTGATACATACAATTAAACAATTCGAGTTCACAGATGTGCGATCATCAATATGAATTTTGCCATTATACGAGGTCTAAAGATATTTTCTCTCCTCTCTTTGAAGAGCATTGGTAAAATTCAATATTTTTCCCCGATGCAGTAGCCTATTGTGACTGTTTTTTGTTTGAAAAACTTTTCTCTAGAATGCTTGGATTAACGGTAATCATCGTCCAAATAAAATTATTTTCTCTGCGTTGACTTCACGTGCAAGATCGAGGTTGCTCTAAAGTTTTTACTATGGAATTAAATCTGAACAATTTTACGAATGTTAAAATCGGTCTGTCTCTCTCATTTTTGCAAGTAGACAGTTGAAATTTAGAGTGGTTTACTCCAATTTTCTCGCTGATTTCGAATATGAACTCAGATTTTGAAAATGTTGTGAGGAAAGTAAATAAACATCAAATAACTGAAATGGCAACTGTGTGTGTTATTATATTAATAAGGGCGGGATTCCCATGTCAATGGTACTGAATAATGAACCTTACGTGCTGTGACATGTGATTCAAATGAAACATATTTACATTACAATAATAAGATTGTGATTGTGTCATAATTACAATTGTGTGTTACACAAGACGCTATAGACTTCAGTGTTTTAAATTAAGATGCCTTATGAATCGGTGGCTGTGTATGGACAAGAACGCAATCAGAGATTATACCGGACAAGCACCTTATTCAATTCAACAATAAAGTTTTATCATAAAAACTACAAGAAAACCGCAATTTTTTATATTTTTTTAGTATACCATACTTTGATATTTGAGGGAATATAATTGAGAAAATATAATATGGTAAGAGTTATCTAAAATCGAAAATAACATGTACCATGTTTCTATCTTATTAGCTGTAATATTTTACCATTTGTCAATGATTTTGTTTTGTGTAAAATGCGTCAATATGACGTTTGGCATGATGGTAAATTAAGGATTCTTGCTTAGATTGGAAATTTGTTAATATGAAAATGTTGAGATAAAATGAAATCATAGTAAATTTGTTCTATAAGGAGCATACGTTTATAATAGCTGGAATAAATATACTCAGATGCGCCGGAAGTATATTTTTTGTAGGGGGAGGGGGGGGGGGGGGCACTCCTGGTTGTCAGATGTCCCAAAAGTAGCTGAAAATACATTATTTTCGGGAAAAACGTTTACGTCTGAGTTCAATGTGGGGTTTTGGGGGATAACCCCCCAGAATCAAAAGAAATTAATTTCAGAAGTTCATATGGGCCATTTCGATGCGTTTTGGCTTATAATTTTTGATTTTATAATTGAATTTTAATCAATAGTTTCTTATGAAGAATATTACGAAGTCGCACAATTTATTGAGTATGATGAATGAATACTTATATTATGGGCGGGGGGGGGGGGGGGGCACATTGATTTATCTCCCTGTAATTTCTTAGGGGGGTTGGGCACGTCTATTTGTTTTCAAATAAATGAATTACATTTATTAAAATGGTTCAACAAACTATTCAACAAAGTCAAGAAGCTATAGTATCTGTGGAAAAGTCATAATTGTAATTAACTAGGGAAAATGCACTAGTAATTGGCAGGTGTACCAGTAAGCTTGTAAATATACTACTACCCAGCCACACACCCCTTGTTACGCTCAATTCATTATCAATTCGAGTTCACATGAACTCATATACGATATAATACATACATTGGATACATATCATACATGCATTTACTGGCAGTAGGAATAGAGCGAAGTCCCGTAACAACATGTGCCCCACTGCCAGCTTGAGCAAAAAGTCACAGATACAATTAAAAACGCATTAAAAAGAAAGACTAAAGATAAATTACAATATAGGTACATATCAAGAATAAATAACAAAATCGTGCGTGAGCACTCACACACAAAATGTGTAATGCTCAATATGAATCAATTACATTCGAAGTCATAGGTTTCTTCTCTCCTCGTTTTGAGGAGGATTCGTCAAATATATATTTTCCCCGATGCAGTAGCCTATTGGGAGTGTTTTTTTGTTTGAGACACTTTTCTCTGAAATGCTTTCATTAGCGGTAATCATCGTTCAAATAAAATTATTTTCTCTGTGTTGACTTCACTTGCAAGGTCGGGGTTGCTAGAACGTTGCTTGGCTTATGGCTTTTAATCTGAACAATTTCATGAATTTTAAAATCGGTCTTTCTCGCTCATTTTTGCAAGTAGACCGTTGAATTTTAGAGTGGTTTACTCCAATTTTCTCGCTGAATTCGAATATGAACTCAGATTTTGAAAATGTTGTCAGGAAAGTGAAAAAACATCAAATAACTGAAATGACTTCTGTGTGTATATTAATAAGGACGGGATTCCCATGTTAAAGGTGCGGGATAATGAACCTACGGTCCAGCAATACGTGATTGTGTGAATAATAATTGTTATACATTTAATAATTTTACAGGTATCGATATAAAAACAATTGATCCCAACGCCATTTCCAATAGATATCGTTTGTTTGCAATGTAATTGAACCAAATTGAGGGATTTGAACGAATCGTGTTTGTTGAAACAACAATGTTTTGTGATAACCTAAAGTATTAAATATAAAATATAACTTGAGAAAAACGCCAATGTAACGCGTAGATAAGCGAGCACCGATGGCCGTATATTCATATACTCTATATAGGTACAACAGAATCAATTATTTCAAGTGGTCAAGGTACACCCGGCAAAACAAAAGAATTATCTCATAATAACTGATTTACTTAAATAAAGATCGCATTATCAGAAGCCAGTTTACTCTATGTGATCTCTATCACTGAGTCAGAGAATACTTCAATACTAACTGTATGTGTCTACATTAGTCAAATGACAATTGATAGAGCATGATTCCATCAATCCAAAAATGTGCAACGCAAAATGGCTAAAATGTCTATGGCTCACTCTAGTAGTAGGTGAGGTGATCTCTCATTCAATGATGATTACAAATCATTGAGAATTGTCAAGAAACCTGACAATAAGGCATTCAAATGTGTCCAACAATCGTTTTTTATTTTGCCCAGTGTGCATATAGGTATTTTATATTTAATTGCAATGAATTTTTTTGTTAATCCGTATGTGCAAAATTTCCCACAGCCAAAGTTTTGAGGAAAATTGAGTAGGAATAAAACATTTTTGTCTAACTAGTTATCATTTGAATTGAATTTCGAAAAAGTCTTATTGTTCATTTTAAGGAAAATGTTATTATTTCTAATTATGGAGCAGTTGCCTCAACGATGGCATTCATTCTTAACTTGTATTCTGGATGTCCCAGAAAGCAAGTAAAATAAAGAAAACACGCCATTCGAGGATTTTGGTACTTTAAGAAAATAGGTAAATCGATTGTTTTATCCTTTAACGTCAGTTAGACGGGACGACGGGGAATCGAGCAGAGGGAACCAGAGCCTGATAACTCGTTTGTCTGTCTGTGGCAGTGTTGGGGAGGGAACTTTTAAAAAGAACGCGTTCCTAGGAACGCGTTACTTTTTTGGCGAACTTTTGAGCGAACGCGTTCTTTTTTGTATACAAAGAACGTGAACGTCAAACATTCGTTTTAACCACGAACGTTTCGATCAAGTTCGCTCTTTCCTACTGAGCACTAAGCAGTCGAATCGGAATAAAGTCCGAGCCGATCCGAATATTTCCGAAGTTTCTTTAACTCATAACATATAGAAATTATATGCTAGGCTATGTATAAAATTAAAAAAAACATTATGAAGTTTATTATGTGTTTCTTTGTTATGATATTTAACCCTGTCATTTACCTAGGTAGGAATATAGTTAATTTTTTTCAAAAAAGAACTTTTAAAAGAACTTATATTCGTTTTTTTAAGGAACGTGAACTTTTACTACACATGCTTAAAATAAAGAACTTGAACTTTTAAAAAGTTCATATATTTGGACGTGAACTGAACTTTTAAAAAGATCGTTTTAAAAAGGAACTTCCCCAACACTGGTCTGTGGTAGCGTTAACAATATTCCCGGCAAATTTAGTTTCCACATGTGTGTGCATAAGGTTTTCCGAAAAAGGAAAGTGTCAATATTTGTTGGATTGACCCCGGGAAAATAGAAATATGTCCGCTATTTTACGCCCGATCTATTTGTATATTTTGTTATCAGGTTTGATTGCGAGAAAATGGAGAAAAGTTGAAAAACGGGTTTTGACTAATCACTTTACGAAAATAAATACGCGGAAAATTTGAAACCCCACCACGAAACTCCTTGAAAACCACCAGTACCAGGACCAGTACCTTGAAAAACGCGGAAAATGTGCTGAATACGATGGGTGTTTTTTGCAAAGGAAATGAATTTAACCCAGACAAGTTTCCTACCTGGAAAAGTCAATATATTATAAAAATTGTCAAATCCTTGTGAAAAGATCAAATTTTGATAAGAATCGATGTGAAAACTGTTGATCCCGAAGATATTTCCAATAGATATAGTCTATTTGTGATGTAATTGAACGAAATTGAGGGATTTAAACGAGATGGTAAAGTGTAACACATCGAAGATCAAGTCGTAGGATGGCTAGACGGGGATTGCTCCGGATAATTTGCTACATCGAGATGTTGCATGCTCTTTCAATTTTTGGACAAGAGACTTGAATTTTGGAGTGGTATACCCCAAATTTGTTGTAGATTCCGAGTCGGGAGACGGCGATTCTCCATATCAAAATGTCGGCCGCCAAATTGCAAAAAAACGAATTGGAAATGCCATCTCGGCGATTTGAGAGTTAAATTTGAAGACAAAATTAACATCAAAGTATATACATAATATTGTGAAGTTAAAAACGAGAGTAAAACCATGTAAAACTAAAAAAAATACTAGAAAAATGCATCGAGTGAATTTTTGAAGATGGAGGTGGCCGGCCCCTGGTCAAAATTGTTCCAAATTCATAAGTTGCCGCGTCCCCAGACCATAGATTCACTATCTATAGACCTAGAACAATAATGTGAACTTAGCGGAATTCAAATAGCTCACCTATTGGCCGAGATATTAGCGTTTTAGTGTGGAATTATCCGAGAAGCAAGTAAAATGAAGAAAACACGTCATTCGAGGATATTGGTACTTTAAAGAGAAGAAAACTAGTGTTTTATCCTGTAGTCAGTAAGACGGGTCGAAGGGGAATCAAACAGTGGAAACCAGAGCTCGATAACTCTTTTTGTCTGTCTGTGGTAGCGTTAACAATATTCCCGACAAATTTTGTTTCCATTATATTTCCATAATTCCATTCTGTATGCTCTCTTGGCGTGCAATTCGGTGTTTCTCTAACGTTGGTAGTACTTATGGCATAAAATCTGAAATATTTCAAGAAAGCTAAAATCTTATCTTATCGGTCAATTTTGCACGTAAGCTTTAGAGCTGAATTTTGGACTGTTTGACTATTCCACCCTCCCCCACACCCGTGCGCACGTACCTATATGATGAAATAATGGGAGAAGAAGTTACAACATAAGTGGAAGAAGTGGAGATGAAGTGGTATGGTGTAGAAGAGGAAGTGAAAAATAAAGTGGATTCTAATAGGAAGTGGAAGAAAAGGTGGTCGGGTAGAAAGGAAGTCTATTAGTTTATTATTTTTTTCCATTAGAGAAAGACCTCATATAAATAGACCGTTAATGTTCGCAAATTTTCTTACACGCCATAGTGAATCAAATCTTTATTAAAATGTTCCGCACAACTAAAGAAATCCGAGCACGGCGATAACAGATGAAACACATTGCCAGATTTACGTCGCTTAAATGGCAACCTCTACTTCAAGGTCAAAATATAAGACCTCAGATGATGCGCTATGTGCGTTCTCTGGGATACACTACAGCTCTAAAGAAACTACATTGTAGTATGTGAAATATACGCGGCAGAAAAACACCTATTAGAAAGTTCCACACTCACTTTAGTTTACCCCAAAATTCGTTAATTAGCATTTAAATTTAATTACTAGGCATTGTTGAACTGAGCTATCTTGTAATAAATTACCATGAATCAAAGTCTTTTATAGTAAAGGGAAACTGTAGAGTTGATCCGAGGTCTGTAAGTTTGTTCTCTCTAGGCATAAAAAATAAGGATAGATATAGATTGTCCGTGTGTTAACAAACGCCTAGCTTATTTCTTCATGGAATTGTAATCAATTTAAATTTAATAATGCCTTCATGAAATATAACAGTTGAGAACTTTAAGAGATTATGTGCGTCTAACTTGTGCAATTTCTTAATTGTGGATAATTAAATATCGGCATTTTATAACGATATTATTGATTGCTCACTAATGATTAAGATTTATTTATTGATTACTGATTCATTGCAGGAAGATCGGTTTGATATTAGAGATGAACATGGTTGTGTTTGCTAATGACCTCGGTTTTTCTCCAGCATTCACATTGTGTGTTTAAGATAGAACATTGCAGGGAGCTCGGATAGATATTAGAGATGCACATGGTTGTGTTTGCTATTATAATGATCTCGGTTTTTCTCCAGCATTAACATTGTGTGTTTAAGATAGAACATTGCAGGGAGCTCGGATAGATATTAGAGATGCATGGTTGTGTTTGCTATTATAATGACCTCGGTTTTTCTCCAGCATTCACATTGTGTGTTTGAGATAGAACATTGCAGGGAGCTCGGATAGATATAAGAGTTGCACATGGTTGTGTTTGCTATTATAATGACCTCGGTTTTTCTCTAGCATTCACATTGTGTGTTTGAGATAGAACATTGCAGGGAGCTCGGAAAGATATTAGATTTGCACATGGTTGTGTTTGCTATTATAATGATCTCGGTTTTTCTCTAGCATTCACATTGTGTGTTTGAGATAGAACATTGCAGGGAGCTCGGATAGATATTAGAGATGCACATGGTTGTGTTTGCTATCATAATGATCTCGGTTTTTCTCTAGCATTCACATTGTGTGTTTGAGATAGAACATTGCAGGGAGCTCGGATAGATATTAGAGATGTACAAGGTTGTGTTTGCTATTATAATGATCTCGTTTATTTTCAATCATATACAAAGTGAGTTAAATTATATTCATGAAGTAAAATCGTATTACTAAAATATTATTTATATTTTAAACTCTCTGCCAGGAGCTCCGGACCGTTCTTTTAAATTATCTGTCTGTATCATTGAAATAATTTGTCAATTGTTTTGATGGCAAATGAAATAAAATAATACGAACAGTATTAATATATACTTTTTATTTCTTGTAAAACTCTAAAGAGCTTTGATGCATTTGCAATGAATTGTTTGTATGACTACGTTTGTCCTCGAATGGTATGGGCAGTTACAGATATACACAAAACCGTTATAAATTGAGACCCCAGTTAGTATAATCTTCCACACTAACGGCTTTTGTGTATCATGCTCTCGGAAAGGCATGATCTTACGAAATGACGGTTATGTGTGAAGATCTCACTTCCCATGTGTGTATTTACCTGATCTCACATGATATGGGAAATTCACAGACCTCGAATGTAATTGATATTGTTTACATACACAAATCAACTCTAGGGCTAAACGAATACGATATTCGTCATCAGGGTATGTTTTGTAATGATAAAGTTCACGGAGCGAAGCTCGTAGCTACTTTAGTTTGGCGTGTCTCGGATAGGCGGTGTGTATTCACAGACCTCACTTTGATAGCAAAACCTGTATGTGTGTGTGTGTGTGTGTGTGTGTGTGTGCGTTAGTTTTGCCACCTATCCGAGATCATGGGGGTGAATACACAACAGGAATGTGAGGTCATTTTTCAATCCGAGGTCTCGACCCATGATCTCGGATTATTTAGCATTGGGAGGCCTATCTAGGAGTCAGAAATAGGCTTCCTGCCGAGTTTCAGCTATGATCTCGGATGGTACTAAGATATGTTTTCTTAGTTCAGGTGTGTTACCGCCAGAGCGGCGCTCAAATAGTTTTCACACACACACAGCTCGCGAGTTGGCTGCATTATTCGAAGTCGTCGTATTAATTCATTAACCAATGAAATGCAAGCATTCAAATATTTGAAATACACACTATTTCATTCAAAAATATTGTACCTCCAATACAATGCGAGTTCATCAAATTTATTTATGGATTATTATTTATTAATAATGTTCTATTGTTATTACTAATATACTGTGGTATGTGTATACATGCTAAAAATATATAAATATATATTATATTTTAAATATTTTATAATAAGTTTTAAATCAGTAATTTACTTACAACAATGTAGTACTCTACAAAGCACAACAAATTACTCTTCTCTTGGTGAAATGTAAAATTGTTCACAAAGAAAAATTATTCCTAAATCTGTGTAATGTTTTTATTTAACCCAAAATAGCATGCCATCTATTATAAAGAGTTAAAGAATAACTTTACAACGTTACTACAAAACAAATTGCTTTAAGATACCAAATTCAAACTTAATAAATATATTGGTGTTTCTATAATATTAACCAATTTGTTTGGAATACTATGAGTACTTTTGTAAAGAAAATTGAAACCTCCGATGAAATAGATTTGCTAGATTTTCTTGTGCCATCAAGCTCCCTCAAACACACAATGTGAATGCTAGAGAAAAACCGAGGTCATTATAATAGCAAACACAACCATGTGCATCTCTAATATCTATCCGAGCTCCCTGCAATGTTCTATCTCAAACACACAATGTGAATGCTGGAGAAAAACCGAGGTCATTATAATAGCAAACACAACCATGTGCATCTCTAATATCTATCCGAGCTCCCTGCAATGTTCTATCTCAAACACACAATGTGAATGCTGGAGAAAAACCGAGGTCATTATAATAGCAAACACAACCATGTGCATCTCTAATATCTATCCGAGCTCCCTGCAATGTTCTATCTCAAACACACAATGTGAATGCTGGAGAAAAACCGAGGTCATTATAATAGCAAACACAACCATGTGCATCTCTAATATCTATCCGAGCTCCCTGCAATGTTCTATCTCAAACACACAATGTGAATGCTGGAGAAAAACCGAGATCATTATAATAGCAAACACAACCATGTGCATCTCTAATATCTATCCGAGCTCCCTGCAATGTTCTATCTCAAACACACAATGTGAATGCTGGAGAAAAACCGAGATCATTATAATAGCAAACACAACCATGTGCATCTCTAATATCTATCCGAGCTCCCTGCAATGTTCTATCTCAAACACACAATGTGAATGCTGGAGAAAAACCGAGGTCATTATAATAGCTAACACAACCATGTACATCTCTAATATCTTTCCGAGCTCCCTGCAATGTTCTATCTCAAACACACAATGTGAATGCTGGAGAAAAACCGAGGTCATTATAATAGCTAACACAACCATGACGTTAACATTAAATGTGTTTTGCAAAATTTCAAAACACCATTTACTAAATGTTTGGCCCTATATTATTGCAGTTGTCGGTGGTTATTTTGGTGGGGCAAGCGCGAGCGATTTTACCGCGTTTTGCAGGCCCTTTTTTGGATACAGTTGAAGACAAAATGGGTTGACGAAATAATATGAAATTTTAACCATGATTAGATGAAACACAAGTTTAGGGTTATCCCTTGGTACATTTTTAATTTTTTCTTCTTTATAGGTAATTAGTAATAATTATCGTATTTTGGTTAAAAATTGTATATTTTTTTGTCTCAATGGGTGCCGTATGAAATATAATTTGAAAAATGTGCCTAGTAATAACGTTTATCTTTTATCTCATAATGATTAAAATATGAGATTAATTGGTTCACGGGTATGGTCTCCAATCGTATCGGAAATTTCAAAGTTTTGAGCGGTTTTGTTGAATAACCGGCGCCTATTTAACAATGCAAGAAGCAAAAATTAAATGGTGCTACCTTCAAATAATCAGACTGATCATGTGAACATCCCATCAAAGTTACACCCACTTATGAAACAATTTTTCTCTCTCAATTTTCTAAAACGGCCGAGCGCTATTATCACCTTAAATACTTCTAGTATTTTAGAAATAATGCATTTTGTAGGAGATTGATGCAACGTCAATATGTTATCTAAATTATTTTATTCAGTAGTTTTAACAGATAATGCCCACACTGCTTCAGACATATTGCAAAATACTGTTTATGACTCAATAAATTAAATTATGTGTATATCAACATTAAATTAATAACATGTCCGATTAACATCACGTTTAATATTCCTATGCAATCAAAATATTTAGTTTCGTACCTAATCGATTTCATTTAATTGACAAGTGATGAACAAAATCCTTAAATGAACATTTATATTCCTTTAAGGATTTGTTACACTTACACTTATATGTGTAAGAATGCATTCAGTGAATGTATCTATGTTAGAATTAAGCAAAATAAGCAGTTAATATGAACAGGGATTCGGGGTTAATCAGTACGAAGTTACAGTACGTGTAAATGAGTTTTCTCTTACTTTAGGCACAACTATTGGTCAATGGTTTTTGTGGTAATCGCATCTTTCAAATAAATATTTATTACATATTCTAGGTTCTATCTAATACAAACAATATGTTCATTGATACATACAATTAAACAATTCGAGTTCACAGATGTGCGATCATCAATATGAATTTTGCCATTATACGAGGTCTAAAGATATTTTCTCTCCTCTCTTTGAAGAGCATTGGTAAAATTCAATATTTTTCCCCGATGCAGTAGCCTATTGTGACTGTTTTTTGTTTGAAAAACTTTTCTCTAGAATGCTTGGATTAACGGCAATCATCGTCCAAATAAAATTATTTTCTCTGCGTTGACTTCACGTGCAAGATCGAGGTTGCTCTAAAGTTTTTACTATGGAATTAAATCCGAACAATTTTACGAATGTTAAAATCGGTCTTTCTCTCTCATTTTTGCAAGTAGACAGTTGAAATTTAGAGTGGTTTACTCCAATTTTCTCGCTGATTTCGAATATGAACTCAGATTTTGAAAATGTTGTGAGGAAAGTAAATAAACATCAAATAACTGAAATGGCAACTGTGTGTGTTATTATATTAATAAGGGCGGGATTCCCATGTCAAGGGTACTGAATAATGAACCTTACGTGCTGTGACATGTGATTCAAATGAAACATATTTACATTACAATAATAAGATTGTGATTGTGTCATAATTACAATTGTGTGTTACACAAGACGCTATAGACTTCAGGGTTTTAAATTAAGATGCCTTATGAATCGGTGGATGTGTATGGACAAGAACGCAATCAGAGATTATACCGGACAAGCACCTTATTCAATTCAACAATAAAGTTTTATCATAAAAACTACAAGAAAACCGCAATTTTTTATATTTTTTTAGTATACCATACTTTGATATTTGAGGGAATATAATTGAGAAAATATAATATGGTAAGAGTTATCTAAAATCGAAAATAACATGTACCATGTTTCTATCTTATTAGCTGTAATATTTTACCACTTGTCAATGATTTTGTTTTGTGTAAAATGCGTCAATATGACGTTTGGCATGATGGTAAATTAAGGATTCTTGCCTAGATTGGAAATTTGTTAATATGAAAATGTTGAGATAAAATGAAATCATAGTAAATTTGTTCTATAAGGAGCATACGTTTATAATAGCTGGAATAAATATACTCAGATGCGCCGGAAGTATATTTTTTGTAGGGGGTGGGGGGGGGGGGGGCATTTCAGAAGTTCATATGGACCATTTCGATGCGTTTTGGCTTATAATTTTTGATTTTATAATTGAATTTTAATCAATAGTTTCTTATGAAGAATATTACGAAGTCACACAATTTATTGAGTATGATGAATGAATACTTATATTATGGGCGGGGGGGGGGGGGGGGCACATTGATTTATCTCCCTGTAATTTCTTAGGGGGGTTGGGCACGTCTATTTGTTTTCAAATAAATGAATTACATTTATTAAAATGGTTCAACAAACTATTCAACAAAGTCAAGAAGCTATAGTATCTGTGGAAAAGTCATAATTGTAATTAACTAGGGAAAATGCACCAGTAATTGGCAGGTGTACCAGTAAGCTTGTAAATATACTACTACCCAGCCACACACCCCTTGTTACGCTCAATTCATTATCAATTCGAGTTCACATGAACTCATATACGATATAATACATACATAGGATACATATCATACATGCATTTACTGGCAGTAGGAATAGAGCGAAGTCCCGTAACAACATGTGCCCCACTGCCAGCTTGAGCAAAAAGTCACAGATACAATTAAAAACGCATTAAAAAGAAAGACTAAAGTTAAATTACAATATAGGTACATATCAAGAATAAATAACAAAATCGTGCGTGAGCACTCACACACAAAATGTGTAATGCTCAATATGAATCAATTACATTCGAAGTCATAGGTTTCTTCTCTCCTCGTTTTGAGGAGGATTCGTCAAATATATATTTTCCCCGATGCAGTAGCCTATTGGGAGTGTTTTTTTGTTTGAGACACTTTTCTCTGAAATGCTTTCATTAGCGGTAATCATCGTTCAAATAAAATTATTTTCTCTGTGTTGACTTCACTTGCAAGGTCGGGGTTGCTAGAACGTTGCTTGGCTTATGGCTTTTAATCTGAACAATTTCATGAATTTTAAAATCGGTCTTTCTCGCTCATTTTTGCAAGTAGACCGTTGAATTTTAGAGTGGTTTACTCCAATTTTCTCGCTGAATTCGAATATGAACTCAGATTTTGAAAATGTTGTCAGGAAAGTGAAAAAACATCAAATAACTGAAATGACTTCTGTGTGTATATTAATAAGGACGGGATTCCCATGTTAAAGGTGCGGGATAATGAACCTACGGTCTAGCAATACGTGATTGTGTGAATAATAATTGTTATACATTTAATAATTTTACAGGTATCGATATAAAAACAATTGATCCCAACGCCATTTCCAATAGATATCGTTTGTTTGCAATGTAATTGAACCAAATTGAGGGATTTGAACGAATCGTGTTTGTTGAAACAACAATGTTTTGTGATAACCTAAAGTATTAAATATAAAATATAACTTGAGAAAAACGCCAATGTAACGCGTAGATAAGCGAGCACCGATGGCCGTATATTCATATACTCTATATAGGTACAACAGAATCAATTATTTCAAGTGGTCAAGGTACACCCGGCAAAACAAAAGAATTATCTCATAATAACTGATTTACTTAAATAAAGATCGCATTATCAGAAGCCAGTTTACTCTATGTGATCTCTATCACTGAGTCAGAGAATACTTCAATACTAACTGTATGTGTCTACATTAGTCAAATGACAATTGATAGAGCATGATTCCATCAATCCAAAAATGTGCAACGCAAAATGGCTAAAATGTCTATGGCTCACTCTAGTAGTAGGTGAGGTGATCTCTCATTCAATGATGATTACAAATCATTGAGAATTGTCAAGAAACCTGACAATAAGGCATTCAAATGTGTCCAACAATCGTTTTTTATTTTGCCCAGTGTGCATATAGGTATTTTATATTTAATTGCAATGAATTTTTTTGTTAATCCGTATGTGCAAAATTTCCCACAGCCAAAGTTTTGAGGAAAACTGAGTAGGAATAAAACATTTTTGTCTAACTAGTTATCATTTGATTGAATTTCGAAAAAGTCTTATTGTTCATTTTAAGGAAAATGTTATTATTTCTAATTAATGAGCAGTTGCCTCAACGATGGCATTCATTCTTAACTTGTATTCTGGACGTCCCAGAAAGCAAGTAAAATAAAGAAAACACGCCATTCGAGGATTTTGGTACTTTAAGAAAATAGGTAAATCGATTGTTTTATCCTTTAACGTCAGTTAGACGGGACGACGGGGAATCGAGCAGAGGGAACCAGAGCCTGATAACTCGTTTGTCTGTCTGTGGCAGTGTTGGGGAGGGAACTTTTAAAAAGAACGCGTTACTTTTTTGGCGAACTTTTGAGCGAACGCGTTCTTTTTTGTATACAAAGAACGTGAACGTCAAACATTCGTTTTAACCACGAACGTTTCGATCAAGTTCGCTCTTTCCTACTGAGCACTAAGCAGTCGAATCGGAATAAAGTCCGAGCCGATCCGAATATTTCCGAAGTTTCTTTAACTCATAACATATAGAAATTATATGCTAGGCTATGTATAAAATTAAAAAAAACATTATGAAGTTTATTATGTGTTTCTTTGTTATGATATTTAACCCTGTCATTTACCTAGGTAGGAATATAGTTAATTTTTTTCAAAAAAGAACTTTTAAAAGAACTTATATTCGTTTTTTTAAGGAACGTGAACTTTTACTACACATGCTTAAAATAAAGAACTTGAACTTTTAAAAAGTTCATATATTTGGACGTGAACTGAACTTTTAAAAAGATCGTTTTAAAAAGGAACTTCCCCAACACTGGTCTGTGGTAGCGTTAACAATATTCCCGGCAAATTTAGTTTCCACATGTGTGTGCATAAGGTTTTCCGAAAAAGGAAAGTGTCAATATTTGTTGGATTGACCCCGGGAAAATAGAAATATGTCCGCTATTTTACGCCCGATCTATTTGTATATTTTGTTATCAGGTTTGATTGCGAGAAAATGGAGAAAAGTTGAAAAACGGGTTTTGACTAATCACTTTACGAAAATAAATACGCGGAAAATTTGAAACCCCACCACGAAACTCCTTGAAAACCACCAGTACCAGGACCAGTACCTTGAAAAACGCGGAAAATGTGCTGAATACGATGGGTGTTTTTTGCAAAGGAAATGAATTTAACCGAGACAAGTTTCCTACCTGGAAAAGTCAATATATTATAAAAATTGTCAAATCCTTGTGAAAAGATCAAATTTTGATAAGAATCGATGTGAAAACTGTTGATCCCGAAGATATTTTCAATAGATATAGTCTATTTGTTATGTAATTGAACGAAATTGAGGGATTTAAACGAGATGGTAAAGTGTAACACATCGAAGATCAAGTCGTAGGATGGCTAGACGGGGATTGCTCCGGATAATTTGCTACATCGAGATGTTGCATGCTCTTTCAATTTTTAAACAAGAGACTTGAATTTTGGAGTGGTATACCCCAAATTTGTTGTAGATTCCGAATCGGGAGACGGCGATTCTCCATATCAAAATGTCGGCCGCCAAATTGCAAAAAAACGAATTGGAAATGCCATCTCAGCGATTTGAGAGTTAAATTTGAAGACAAAATTAACATCAAAGTAACATCATAATATTGTGAAGTTAAAAACGAGAGTAAAACCATGTAAAACTAAAAAAAATACTAGAAAAATGCATCGAGTGAATTTTTGAAGATGGAGGTGGCCGGCCCCTGGTCAAAATTGTTCCAAATTCATAAGTTGCCGCGTCCCCAGACCATAGATTCACTATCTATAGACCTAGAACAATAATGTGAACTTAGCGGAATTCAAATAGCTCACCTATTGGCCGAGATATTAGCGTTTTAGTGTGGAATTATCCGAGAAGCAAGTAAAATGAAGAAAACACGTCATTCGAGGATATTGGTACTTTAAAGAGAAGAAAACTAGTGTTTTATCCTGTAGTCAGTAAGACGGGTCGAAGGGGAATCAAACAGTGGAAACCAGAGCTCGATAACTCTTTTTGTCTGTCTGTGGTAGCGTTAACAATATTCCCGACAAATTTTGTTTCCATTATATTTCCATAATTCCATTCTTTATGCTCTCTTGGCGTGCAATTCGGTGTTTCTCTAACGTTGGTAGTACTTATGGCATAAAATCTGAAATATTTCAAGAAAGCTAAAATCTTATCTTATCAGTCAATTTTGCACGTAAGCTTTAGAGCTGAATTTTGGACTGTTTGACTATTCCACCCTCCCCCACACCCGTGCGCACGTACCTATATGATGAAATAATGGGAGAAGAAGTTACAACATAAGTGGAAGAAGTGGAGATGAAGTGGTATGGTGTAGAAGAGGAAGTTAAAAATAAAGTGGATTCTAATAGGAAGTGGAAGAAAAGGTGGTCGGGTAGAAAGGAAGTCTATTAGTTTATTATTTTTTTCCATTAGAGAAAGACCTCATATAAATAGACCGTTAATGTTCGCAAATTTTCTTACACGCCATAGTGAATCAAATCTTTATTAAAATGTTCCGCACAACTAAAGAAATCCGAGCACGGCGATAACAGATGAAACACATTGCCAGATTTACGTCGCTTAAATGGCAACCTCTACTTCAAGGTCAAAATATAAGACCTCAGATGATGCGCTATGTGCGTTCTCTGGGATACACTACAGCTCTAAAGAAACTACATTGTAGTATGTGAAATATACGCGGCAGAAAAACACCTATTAGAAAGTTCCACACTCACTTTAGTTTACCCCAAAATTCGTTAATTAGCATTTAAATTTAATTACTAGGCATTGTTGAACTGAGCTATCTTGTAATAAATTACCATGAATCAAAGTCTTTTATAGTAAAGGGAAACTGTAGAGTTGATCCGAGGTCTGTAAGTTTGTTCTCTCTAGGCATAATAAATAAGGATAGATATAGATTGTCCGTGTGTTAACAAACGCCTAGCTTATTTCTTCATGGAATTGTAATCAATTTAAATTTAATAATGCCTTCATGAAATATAACAGTTGAGGACTTTCAGAGATTATGTGCGTCTAACTTGTGCAATTTCTTAATTGTGGATAATTAAATATCGGCATTTTATAACGATATTATTGATTGCTCACTAATGATTAAGATTTATTTATTGATTACTGATTCATTGCAGGAAGATCGGTTTGATATTAGAGATGAACATGGTTGTGTTTGCTAATGACCTCGGTTTTTCTCCAGCATTCACATTGTGTGTTTGAGATAGAACATTGCAGGGAGCTCGGATAGATATTAGAGTTGCACATGGTTGTGTTTGCTATTATAATGATCTCGGTTTTTCTCCAGCATTCACATTGTGTGTTTGAGATAGAACATTGCAGGGAGCTCGGATAGATATTAGAGTTGCACATGGTTGTGTTTGCTATTATAATGACCTCGGTTTTTCTCTAGCATTCACATTGTGTGTTTGAGATAGAACATTGCAGGGAGCTCGGAAAGATATTAGATTTGCACATGGTTGTGTTTGCTATTATAATGACCTCGGTTTTTCTCTAGCATTCACATTGTGTGTTTGAGATAGAACATTGCAGGGAGCTCGGATAGATATTAGAGATGTACAAGGTTGTGTTTGCTATTATAATGATCTCGTTTATTTTCAATCATATACAAAGTGAGTTAAATTATATTCATGATGTAAAATCGTATTACTAAAATATTATTTATATTTTAAACTCTCTGCCAGGAGCTCCGGACCGTTCTTTTAAATTATCTGTCTGTATCATTGAAATAATTTGTCAATTGTTTTGATGGCAAATGAAATAAAATAATACGAACAGTATTAATATATACTTTTTATTTCTTGTAAAACTCTAAAGAGCTTTGATGCATTTGCAATGAATTGTTTGTATGACTACGTTTGTCCTCGAATGGTATGGGCAGTTACAGATATACACAAAACCGTTATAAATTGAGACCCCAGTTAGTATAATCTTCCACACTAACGGCTTTTGTGTATCATGCTCTCGGAAAGGCATGATCTTACGAAATGACGGTTATGTGTGAAGATCTCACTTCCCATGTGTGTATTTACCTGATCTCACATGATATGGGAAATTCACAGACCTCGAATGTAATTGATATTGTTTACATACACAAATCAACTCTAGGGCTAAACGAATACGATATTCGTCATCAGGGTATGTTTTGTAATGATAAAGTTCACGGAGCGAAGCTCGTAGCTACTTTAGTTTGGCGTGTCTCGGATAGGCGGTGTGTATTCACAGACCTCACTTTGATAGCAAAACCTGTATATGTGTGTGTGTGGGTGTGTGTGTGTGTGTTATTATTATTATTATTATTATTATTTTCATTTATTTCATTCTCATTGTACAATTACATACATGGAAACATTTATCATACTACGGGTAAAGAAATTACATACGTAGCACTCTTAGTTAATCATTGTGATACACTTAACACTTTACGAATTATCCTAGATGTCTCTAATAATACTGATCTTTGAATTTTGTGAATTATACTGAAAGGAACATTCATTTTCTTCATACAATTGCTTGTTCTTGATGAATCAGACCATTGACTGTCACTACGACGGGGAAGATGAGAACTTGATTCAACTTCCACATTGCTGCAATTTCAGTAGACAGATCTTGATATTTCGTCATCTTGGTTGTGAATGCTTGATTGATGTTGTGATCATTGGGGTGGGTCATATCTATAAGATGGGCAATTCTTGTGTCTTTGTAAACAATTATAATATCTGGACGGTTATGAGGAATGGTTAAATCAGTTATCACAGAAACATCGTATAAAAGTTTAATTTTATCGTTTTCAAGAACAGGCGCTGGTTGGTAATCGTAATATCTGGTCTCAGATGTAATGAGTCCATGAGCTTGAGCAAGATGCTGGTGTAATATCTTGCAAGATAGATTGTGCCGGTGAAGATAATGTGTATTGACAATACTCGAACAGCCCGAAGTAAGATGTTGAATGGTCTCCGGCATCATATGGCATAATCTGCATGAGTCATTGTCAATGTTTAATTTCTGAATGTATTTTTGGTTATTTTTAGTTGATATAACTTCGTCTTGTATTGCAATAATAAAACCTTCAGTTTCACTAAACAAGCTTCCATCTTGCAACCACTTCATAGAAGATAATTTGTCAGCCTTATCCAAATTTTTCGTAAATCTTCCATGTAGTGATTTCTCCCTCCATGTTGTAATCAGATCCTTCACCTCTACTTGTGTAATTACACGTTCTGTGTTATGCAAATCTAAAGGTGAAAGATTAATGTCTAACTGGACGATGGCATCATGAAGTGGAGATTCTTCTTGTTTCTTATAGAAATATGTTCTTAATGATAAAATCTGTTTTCCATGCAACTGCTTAAGATTTATCAACCCTCTTCCACCTTCGCCTCTTGGAATATACAGCCTTTCCATTGCCGACTTCGGATGGTGACATCTGTACTGAGTCAGTTTTACTCTGATCTGTCGATCAAGATTTTCGATATCTGTTTTAGTCCAATGCAGAACACCAAACGTGTATAATAAAATGGGAATACACCATCCATTTATAGCCATAATCTTGTTTTTTCCATTGAGACCTGAATTTAACACTTTCTTTAGCCTGGTATTAAACTTTGTTAACAATTCTTTCTTAACCACAGATGTTTCATTTCGAAATGATTGCTTGATACCAAGATATTTATATGTTGAATCCTCTTCTAAGCCAGGAATAACACTCTCAACAGGGTCCAGATGGAGCTGCATGTTCTCATTGTCTTGAATTTTTCCTCTTTTTACATGTAGGACCGCACATTTACTCAAGCCAAACTTCATTCCTATATCATTACTGAAAATTGCAGTTGTTTCTATCAATGAAGTCATCTCACTCTCATTCTTAGCATACAACTTAATGTCATCCATGTATAATAAGTGTGAGAGACTGATATTCTTATTGATCTTATACCCACAACCATTTTGATTGAGTAATGTGCTAAGTGGATTAATAGCAAGACAAAACCATAACGGACTCAGAGTATCTCCCTGAAATATTCCCCTTTTGATATCAATATTCTCAGATGATATACTAACATCTTGCATAGTTAAATGTAAAGTAGTCGTCCACTTACTCATGCAAAATTGAAGCAATTCTATCAATGTGTCATCTATCTTGTAAATCTTCAACACCTCCAACAACCAAGAATGAGGCACGGAGTCGTAAGCCTTTTCATAGTCTATCCATGCCAATGAAATATTACGATGCCTCTTCTTCGCATGCTCAGTAATGGTAGTGTCAATTATAAGCTGTTCCTTACTTCCTTGCGAAGATCTTCTGCAACCTTTCTGCTCCTCTGCCCATATATTATTTGTCATTAAATGGGATGAGATTTTCTCCGTGATGGTGGATGTTATTATTTTATACATCGTACAGAGGCAAGTAATCGGACGATAGCTCTTCGGGTCTTCTGTTTTATCAGACTTAGGTTTCAGATATGTCACACCTTTAAGAAGGAACTGAGGAAGAGTGGACGGATTATCAATCGCCTTTGACATCAGTGCAGCGATAAATGGATGCAAAGAACTGAGATATTTCCACCAGTATGTGTGAATATTGTCAATACCCGGTGACTTCCAATTGTTCATCCTTCGTACTGCGTTCTGCACATCAATTGTTGTGACAGTGACTTTATCCATTGTCTGTTTAACAGAATTTCGTAGCCTTTCCACATTTATCCACTCACTATCTAATTTATGGTCTATCGGTACTGACCATATGCTCTTCCAATAATCAACCAACACTTCCTCAGATGGCGGTTTTCCTGATGATTCCGTCATTTGACTTTCCAGTGATTCGTAAAACTTCTTTTGATTTGATTGGAACTTGTTGTTATCCTCTTTGCGCTTTAAACTTTTATTATACCGTGATAATCGTTTTCCATTCGCAGTTACTTTCTGTTTCAAATTATCAATAATGAAAACTAGATTTCTATCATCTTTATGTACATTTTTAGGCAGGCCATATTTCTGCAACAACTTGTTAATTTTGCTCTTATTGTTAACAATAACATTATTTTTCCAATTTGACAACCTTGTTAAGTCACTTCGCCATTGGGCTATTTTCTTCTCTAATCTCCACTTCCATGCTGGTTTATCTTTATGATTCTTGCTACGTGTTGGATTTTCATTCGGGAATCTTACCTTCAAACGACGCAATACTGCTGTCGCTGCACAGTAGGCAATGAGATTTACATAATCAAATGTACTATCAATAGAATCAAACTTCTGGCCAATACATGTATTAATTTTTTCTACTATACACTTCGTGCGATTATTGAATGGTAGCTTCGGTAGTCGAGGTCTAGAAGAAACATCAATACTTTCAAACTCTGTGATGATTTGATCTAATTCTTCTCGAAGTTCTCTATCTTCATCCTCATTTTCTTCATCCCCCAAACCATCTTGCTCTCGTCCAAGTCCGTTAACTTGAGGTTCCTCTCTTGTTTCACATTCTGCTTGTGTTCTTTCTTGGTCATACTCATTCGCTTGGACCTCATCATTTTCTTCAAAGCTATCTACCATGTTTTGTTGCAACTCTTCATGTAGATTCATCTCAGTACGTATTACTTGAAGTACAAATTGTAACTCGGTAGATGTTAGGAATTTACCCTTCTTTATTTGCCTTGTTTGGTCACATATTCTTTGAACAGTAATATCAGTATCAGGATATATTTTCTTCCATTCATCTAGGATCGATGCTCTGTACCCTGTTAATTGTGTATCACACTGTGTCGCTCTGTAATACGCTTTCATTACATTTATGTTATTTGGCTTAGTCCAGCGCATTCTTGTGTTTATTCTTCTGGGAGGAGAGCCAACACCTAAGTGTGACAATCCTAAACCATCAGATACATGTGATGTTTGAGCGATTCTTGGCTGAGTACCTCTTGTTGGCATGATGCTGATAATATTTGGTCTTGGATCTCTTAAATATTCAACCTTGACTTGGACGTCTTGGTGGCTTTGGTGTTCCAAGTGGCAGTTTCTAACAAAAATATTGTTTTCGATTTCCTACTAGGATTTTCTTCTTCCAAGTGAGAAACCCAACTTCTTAAAGTGATTATTTCTGTCTTTCAGAATAGTATCAGATCAAAACTAATATTTTAATTGATGTATACAATGTTTCCACTCACCACAAATCCACTTTCAGGTAAAAATATTTAAAAAATACTATAAAAACCAATTAAAATTAAAGAGCACTTGATTCAGCTGCCATCTCCAGCAAGGGTTGCCATGGTAAAATAATAATAATAATAATAATTATTATTAATATTATTATTATTTTTATTATTATTATTATTTTATTGATCAGTAGGATACATACATGTTATATCATAGTAAATAGACAAAATGCTTTTACAAAAACATGGCATAATATAAGATATAAGTTCACCAATACTTAGTTGCAGTTCAAGTACTATGTCACATCTTTAAAAACACCTGTTCATAATTTTGGAATTAAATACATATTTATATTAGTACACACAAATTTTGGAAATAAAAGGTAAAAAACTTAGAAAATTTATCACATAATTGAGATTAGACTTGATCACAGCACTGGTACATTTTTACACTTATTCACTTTTTTTTTAAACATCAACTAATGATCACATCACTGAACGTGATGGTGGTTTCTGTTACGGAACACAAGGCATCTTGCACTGCCCACTTGTTCGCGAAGGCGGGAAGAACGCAGCCCTTGGAGAGATGCCAAGCGAATTCACGTTGCAGACGGGACTTGATGCGCGCGATGAAGACAGTCCGATAGCAGGCCGGCCGTCTTCCTTGCCTGTAGTGACCGACCAGGAGACGGTAGACGGTGCTTTTTGCCAGTGTGATTAAGGCGTTGGCAAGGTCCACAGCAGATGTGTCCGTGGTCTGGTTTGGCCAGAAACCCGTGTATAGTCGCTTGTCGGGGATGCTGGGAAGAGAAAGGATAGTCTCCAGGAGGGTCCTAACAAGATTCCATAGGGGGACAGATTGACGGCAATCCATAATCATGTGCCATGCTGTGCCTAGAACGGCGCACCAGGGGCAGCGGTCAGACGCTATGAGACCACTGTTGGAGGAAGATAGGATCTGCAAGCCTGTTTTTCGTGAAACGCCTGGCTTCCTCGGCGGTGTGGCCTCTGGATGGCAGGCGGTGGAAGCCGCGCCAGTTGGGTAACTCGTCGTTCCAGGGACCGTGTGTGTCAGGAACGCCTGCGCGCGCATCCTCTCAATTTCGCGCGCACACTCTCTATGTTGTATTTAAAATTAAAATGGTCGACGTTACATTGCCCAAATCATGTCCAAAATACATCTTCTGCTCTTTGTGCATAAATAAATAACTGAAACTTACCTAAATGGCAATCATTATCCCTTTGTGTTTATAAGAAATGTATTTTAACACAGAATAACTGTCCAAATCTATACATTATATTGAAAACGGCACTATTTTGTATTTAAAATGGTGGCCTTTCATTGCCAATCGTGTCTAAAAATACGTCTTTTGCCTTCGCAAAGTAAAGAAATAACCATAACTTACCTAAAACGTAATCCTTATCCCTTTGAGTGTGTAAAAAATCTACTATAACACATAATAACCGTTCAAAAGAGACATTACATATAGAAAACTTCTTCACGCTAAGAAACGTCAAAGTGTAATTTTTCTAAATTTTTCATTTCCTGTGATTTTAGAGGGCCAGCCGATAGATTTTTAACATTGGCCTCAAGATACAATTTGCAAACGATCAAACGTATTATTTTCTTCCTACATTTAATCAACACGGCTCTGTAACCCTCAAACCAACAAAACCGACGAAGTTTTTAAATAATGTTATTAGATTAAAATTTTCAGTCGTTTCTTATTTCGTAGAATGGTCTGTATTTATGAGTCATGTATTGACAACGAATTCATGTTGCTGTTGATAAAGTTTGAAGCACCAATGTTTAAGTTTTACATTGTCAACTGAATATCTATACCTTAATTAGAGGTAGATGGACTGAAGTCCATTTCAATATTCTTGAAGTGAGCTCAGAGAACTGTATTTCTGACATCAACCAATCATTTGTAATGGTGACATGAGTTTTTGTAAGAGAATACTTCAATATAACGTTATTTGTTAACAGTGAAACGGTACTTGATAGAGCTTGATTACAATCCAAAATTGTGCACCGCAAAATCAAACAAATTTACTTTCGCCCTACATCTGAGGAACGTATATAATGAAACCGTAGATACCATGTAATAGCATCACAAATGAAGAAAAGGTCGTGGGCATCAGGTCACGGCATCAACGTAATGTATATATATAATATATTTTTTACGGCGCATACATTGTTTTTCTTCTTATTTTTACTTAGTACGAATACTTGGTGTAAATTTGGAAACTTATATGAAATTGTTTCATCATAATAAGTATGATCAAATTGCTTTTCTTCGTTCCTCATGTTAACGTATTCTGTTAAGATTGGGTCATCAACGACGTCAAGTGTATTAACGACGCACACTCTGCTGACAAATATTGCTGTCGTTTTATATTTACGCATACCTCACTGGTGCACATTGGTCATGTTTTACATGACGGGACCCTCTAGTAGATAAGAATATTATAGATATACGTATAGGTAGATACATTGATTTATGGCCTACACATCTATTATTTATACACAATGCGCAAAGTAAATTTTAAATTTTTTAATTAATGACTATTTCCGATTTGGTAACTAATAAAATTTGCGTTTGCAGCTGCTAAATATATGCTTAAAATGACATTACTTGAAGAATTGAGAAAGTATTGCCCCAATCGGTGAAGCCGTTTTCAAGAAATGGCATAAATTCCTGGTTTTAAAATGGCTGCTGAAATTACTGCCACCTAGAATTTGTTTCTATAATTGTTATGTATCATTATAAGCCTTCTGAATATGTATTTTTATAGCATAAAGAGGTGATTCAGAATGTGTTTCATTTTTATCACGTCATTTCCGGTTTCGGTAATAGTACATTTCTATTTCAACTATTGATATTCTACATAGATGACCGTCTGAATCATTTGGCGCTAGTTTCATTCCGATCGGTCTAGCCGTTTTCGAGATATGATGTCACTTCCGGTTTCAATATGGCGGCTTCCGGTTGGTTTTATAAAAAGGCACCTCAGACGCCAAAACTGCACATGTGATACAAATTTCAGATCGATCGGCTTAGCCGTTTAGGCTGTGGCGGTGATTGCGGTGTTTCCTGATATCATCATCATCATCATCAGATAGGTTTTAAAAGGGGTGTAATTTCACTGTTTTTACGGCCCTCTAGCTCGCAAATGGCATAACCTGTTGTCCCCAAATTTGGTATATGGGATGGGGTGGGCCATAGCTCAAAATTAAGTAACTTTGCAACAATGTGAGATTTTCTGATTTTTATATCCAGTAGGCCGAAAATGCCATGTTGTTGCTTAAGGCTAGGCCACAATTGTCGTAATGCTTAATGTTTAAGGTTTAGTGTTTAGTGCTTAATGTCTAATGTGTAAGGAGGGCCACAATAGGGCCTTATTTCAACTGCAGGAGCGCTAGTAGCACTACAAAATGCATGTAATTTCCAGAGCCTCCTGAAGTTTTACAGCCTTCATTTGAAACAAAATTCTGCTATAAAAGTTTTTAAGTTACTTATTTCATATAGTTTAATATTAATCTGCCACTTATCTGCAATTTTAACTGTAGTTACAAGTTCTGAATTTCTCCACGGCGTGCAGTAGTGTAGTAGTAAGTCTATTCTATTCTGATTGGCTTGTCGTAAGGGTTTGTTGTAAGAAATGAATTTTATTCAATTCTTATACCACTGTGACTAAATACTAATCACTATAACATATTGTGGCCCATATCACATAAGCCCTATCATCCATTTCTCTTAGACATAAAACATTATACACTAAACATTAAACATTATGCATTACGACAATTGTGGCCTAGCCTTTACAGTAAAAGGTAAAAGTGTTTGGTCTGCTCCTCAGTTTATTATGCATTTACGGTATGTTGAGTGACTGTGAGTGTACGGTAAGACTTGGCTGGGTGGAGCGACCGCTCCACTAGATAATTACATCGCGAAATAATAGAAATTGATGCTTACCTCAGTGTCAACATTCAAATACAATCGGCATATTTCATTTCAGCACATACCTATTCATACACATTCTTGTGAAAACTAGATGTCTATTCACCAAAATCACCATTTAACATAATATCGCATTTTTTATCACGGCTTTCTGAATTTTTTCTGAATGAGCTCATTCAGAAAGGGAACGGTTCAGAAGACCGTGATAAAAAAATGCGTGTGTCAAATGGTGATTTTGGTGAATAGACATCTAGTTTTCACAAGAATGTGTATGAATATGTGCTGAAATGAAATATGCCGATTGTCAGGGCCAGTTGTTTATGGTTTCCACGATAAACGCGAAATATTTAGAAACATGAATTTTCTGTCATATCTTTACGTTTCATACACTCCTGATTCCAAATATATGTATCTTTTTCTCGCGAATTTTCGCGAAATTTGTGTTTTGACGCGAAATTGACGAATTCTCGCGATTTCACGCGATTAAACCTACGTGTTTTGCAACATTTCCCGATTCCGAGTATATATTTTACGAAAATCTCCTCGATCTGTGTCAAAAGTACCACGAAATAGAAAGAATCACACTGTTTTCTTCGTAAGTCAGCTGTCAATGCCAGTCAAAGAGTGTATGTAGGTGCCAGTTGGTTGGCTGCTGAGCATGTAATGACGCATCTACATGACCTTGAACAGGGGTGCGCATGCGCACGCGCCGAGTCTAGGGGGGTTGGTAGTATTGCGGCTCGCTCGCGCGTCACATTTCACACTTATTCTTACAAAAATCATTTTTTTCCATTTCACCACCAATCGCGAAAATTAACATAATTATCACCACCAATTCACCACTTTCAGAATGTTGAAAACGAATTTTGGCTTTTTTTATCACCACAAACAACTGGCTCTGCATTGTATTTGAATGTTGACACTGAGGTAAGCATCAATTTCTGTTATTTCGCGATGTAATTATAACTTTTACTAAATTATCGTTATACGATTGACATAGGTATAAGTGCCTTGACTGAACGTCACACATAGCTGGAAGAGAAAATGGCGGATTGGGCATGCGCGTTTAGTTTATGTTTTGGTCTATTGTATGGAAAATGCAAGTGGTTTTCCTCTTTTTCTCCGAACTTATCACAGTGTGTATGGCTAAGTTTTGCATCTGACACCTTCAAATATGTAATTATTACCTATAATAAATCTACGGAACAGGTTGGCTGAGTGGTAACGCTCTGAACTTGTATTCCGGAGGCCCGGGTTCGATTCCCGCGACCGCCCTTCCTGACTAGTGTTTTTTCATGGTATTCCCTCAGTCGACAGGCAAATACTGGGAAGGTACCTTACTTATAGGCCACGACCGCCTCCTTCCCACCTTCCATCCTTACCTACTCTTCACCATCATTTACCTCTTCCCTGCCTCTACATTTTAAACATCTGTGTTTCACGTGAGACAATATTAATCTTTTCGTTGCTGGCAACCCGATAATTCACAACACCAGAGGATCGAAAGAATTGCAGCACCGGTACTGCAAGTTGAAGATGACGTCGCAAGGGGTACTGCAAATGGGGCGCCGATTTTACAATAAGATTCCTGAGTTTATTAAGAGCTCACCGACAAGAGAAGATTTTAAAAAACAATTAAAGATAATTCTACTAAAGCATTTGTTTTATTCTACTGACGATTTCTTGAACTGCATGTTTTAGCTTATTATGTACGTGCTTTTTAATTGGTAATGTTCTTTCAGCTGACTTCTTAAGTACAACTAATATGTTTATGCTTTACTTGACAACTTTTATACATTCGAAAATTTTGTATAATTTTTATTGTAATGTGGAAAAAAGGCTTATGAAATAAATAAATAAAAATAAAATCTCCCAATCATTATCATAATCATTCATCCGTCGCCATTAGCCTCGCTGCAGAACAGTGCAACGTTAAGCCTCAGACAAAAATTATATATATAATAAATCTACAAATTTACATATTCAAAAAATTGTTTATATGATGGTATAACCAAATATATTTTGGTACTAATTTATTTACTAATATTAATTTATGAAAATATTTAGGTAAGTAGGTATATGAGTAAATAAAACTTCTCATCTGGAATAATGAGAATCCAATGATTGAATATTCAGAATATAGCTTTTATGTGACAAGTATACGATAACTTTTGAAGAAAACCAAGTAATTTAACTGATTTCACTCAGTGAAATATGGTGTGTTACAAGTGGTTTAGTGAATGTTTCCTAAGAAGCAAATTTCACACGAAACGTACCTACCTAATTCGAATGCAATACGGAATCTTGCTTATCATCGAGTAAGGTCAGGGGTCGGCAACCAGCAGCTCCTTGGGGATTCTTCAATGGCTCTTCATAATTAAATAAAGATCAGGATCAAAAAAATTTAAATTCGAGAAAAATAGAACAATTGGTAGGTTATTTCATTCATTTTGTTCATTTTAGAGTCTCAGAATTACTTTTGAATTTTTGACATTCTTAAAAATAAACGCCCTGCGGAGCAACAACTGGGGCTTCGTCAAAATATCGAAATAAACTAGTTATTTTGTTTATTATTTTCGGTGTATTATATTTGATTGCCTCACATTATTATTATCTAAATATTAATTTTTGGGAAATAGATTCGCCTTCACCAAAAAAGGTTGCCGACTCCTGACTAGGCTATTGGCGCCGGATGAAAATGTTGATTGGAATATATTTGCAGAACAGTGCGACGTTAAACACGAGTAAAATATAAAATTATTCTTAAGTTCCACGTATTCTAATTAACGACGACCTTGACAAATGTAATCAGTCTCGAGCAAAACAACATTTCAACTTCTCGGAACCCGAACTCATATACTTCATATACCTTGCTTGGCGTGTTTGTTGCTGATAATATGCTATAGCTTTATAAGCACGAGGTGTGATAACAAATGTCGATGGAGGGGGGGGGGGGCAGGCACGAGGACGTGTGATAGGTTTTCCTGAAAGCTTAAGGGGACTCAACCCCACGTGACCAGTTTGATGCCTACGTTTGATCTGACTAGCCTGCAGGCCCACGGGGTATGACATTTGATTTCACAGGAAAAAAGGGGTTACCTTGTAAAACAATTATCTTTCTAGTGGGTGATGACTACAATAATGCGGTTTGCACTGAAGTGTTCACAAAAGATAGCTCTCAATGTGTCATAATGACACTTTACTTTCTTGAAAAGGCTCTGTGAATTACGAAGAAACTGTGACCAGACAGATTATCAGCCTGTATTCAACTGGACAATACAAAGATATTAAACACATACCTGTAATTCTAAATCCTAATTCTTCATAATTTTTCACCACGATTCTTCTCATATCAATTATTACACATCTCGAAACATCTCCATCTCGCCTGTGCTGTCAATGCATTTACCATTTTCGTCGTCCACATTTTACGCGATTTTGTGCAATTGTTTTGATAGTCACGGCCTCCTTATGCTGTTCAATTGATTTTATGATGTCGCGACTATAAAAAAAATTGTCTATAGCTTAGAATTGCAGGTAGGTATGTGTTTATATCTTTGTATTGTCCAGTTGAACACAGGCTGATAACCTGTCTTTGGTCACAGTTTATTCGTAATTCACAAAGCCTTTTCAAGAAAGTAAAGCATTTTGATGCTTGATTTATGAAACATTGAGAGTAATCTTTTGTGAACACTTCAGTGCAAACCGAACCGCTCACCCAATCGATATGAAATTTTGCACACATAGGTACTAACGTAATCTATGCGGCCTCTGGGATCGTCGGGATACTGCGATTGGTTCGAATTTTAGAAAAAAATTATTATTTCTATTGGTTGGTCCGATCGATTTGAAATTTTGCAAAGTCATTGCAACCAACACGGTCCCCATTCTTACAAAGTTTCAACCAAATCCTCCGATTGGTTAAAATTTAAAAACATTATTCCAGTGATTTTTTAAATTTCAACTAGAACCGTTTGACCGATCAGCTTAAACTTTGCATGGTCATTGGGGACCAACATTTTCGGTATTTTTGCCAATTTTAAGACTAATCTGTCGTTATCTTCAAAAGTTATTGTCATTTTTTTTAAGAATGCTCTATAATCTTGAAATATATTTTCAAATTTATTCCAATTTAATTTCAATTGTTATATATCATATTATCATGAATTAATACTGAGATAACTTCGCGTTTCATTTGAATTATCCGGTTCACCTTAGCCTTCTAAACATTTCTACTTTCGTTTTCATGCAGTTTTCATGCATGCAGTAAAAGTAATACAAACCACAGCCTTCTGAAAGTCACTTCATTGAAACAGCTGATACAAAAATGTTTTGACATTTTTACGTGCTTTTGTCGTATTTATTGTGATTTTCTTTAATTGTTTCTTCATCCGTAAAATAACTGACAATACTGTGAATATTCCCACGCCAAAGAAGAAGAATCAGTGTTTATTTAATTGCCCATGAAGCAGAGAGTAAATATGTAAATTAGCAAGACATCACAATGAAACTATTCAATTTTTCCGTTCATATTTAAGAATCTGAAAACCCGCCTTCGTGTTGACATGTTCTTCTCTGTACATACACGCTGTTCAATTTACGCTTACAACGCCGTTAGGGTGTAAATAAGCAGCACCATCCAGACCTTCCATCTGAATTCACACTTTGCCAACCTAAACTCTAAAATAAAAATCCGCTAACTTGAATGTGCCACCTAGTTCTAGCTGATTTTCATTTTGTTGTGTTGGTGCTAGCGTAGTACATCATTTTCGTTGCCATCTTCACCACCAAAATCATTGTACAGAAGATTTGAACAAACTATAAGCTGTTTATTAAGGTTTGTCTGGTTTAATTAAGTCGATATTGTATTGGCGCTCCTATATACATCATGTTTTGGTAATATATTGGTGTAGGCATTGTGTCAGCTTGACAAGAAACCTCATAATATTGGGCTTTTAGTGGTCGGCCATGTTTTATTTCTGTGAATTTTATTTGAAAACAGGACACGGATAGGGACTGTGGTTTAGCATGTAATTGATACGGCGTTATCTATCCCTGTATAGCAGTATTAGTTCATGATATTATATTGATGCTACAGTTCCAAGGCATGTAGAGAAAGAAGCTGATACTTGCAAATGCATATCAAATCGCATGCAGTACGAAGGCTCGCTTATCAACGCGGTACACTGAGCGTGTTCATAGTGGTACTTTAACGTCGTACTGTCCTGCAACTAGGATAATGACGACGGTAATCGGACCGTTTACCGAGGGACAGATTATTACCGACGGACACATTACCGAAACACATGGGGGGACGTACTTTACCGACGGACAGATTACCGAAATCTAGTCGGATACTTAACCGATTTATTTTTACATTTTTGACAAATTTTTTTTAAATTGTATAAAATTTTTACTAATATTTTTTTCTGAATTTTGCCAACATTTTAGAATTTTTAGATATAGCTTTCTTTCAGTTTTTTATCTTAAAAAAATGTAAACATGTTATAAAACTTTGGCAACATTATGGAAAAAAATATTTGTGAAAAATTTATAAAATTTTGACAAAATTTGATAAAATATTTGTAAAAGTTTTATAAAATGTCAAAATATTTGATTTTTTTTTATAAAATGTAAAAATTTTGGAAAAAATGTTTGAGAAAATTTTATAAAATGTTGTCAAAGTTTTGGTATAATATTTGAAGACATTTTATAAAATTTTGGCAAAATTTTGTCAAAAATGTAAAAAAAAAAAAAAAAAAAAAAAAAAAAAACGGTACAGTGTCCGGGTAGATTTCGGTAATTTGTCCGTCGGTGAAGTGTCCTCCCATGTTTTACGGCAATGTGTCCGTCGGTAATCTGTCCCTCGGTAAACTACCCTACAACCAATGACGACGAAAGAAAGCTTACAGAGAGAATATGATGACGAAGGGAAGGTATAAGAAAAGACGGTGGGAAGGAGGCGGTCATGTCTTCGTGATAGAACTATTTTATTTTAAATAACTAATAAACCTATTACATTCACTCTTCCACGGTCCCTAATTGTTTCTGATAAATAGTCAAGCGAGCGGACGAGCGTCTCCACTTGCCACTTATGGCTCAAATCTATTTTTTTCTCTCTGTGCATCTGGCGTCTCCTGCCAAACAAAGTAACGGATCAGGCCAATGTTTTCACAAAACTTATATTAATATTTTGGTTGTGGTCAAAATGATTTTCATCAAGTTCGTTGGTTTCATCGGAAACATTGTGTGTAGTTTATACTGTGCTTGACAATGGGGATGAAAGAAACTCTGTGTGACAATATAACTGCAATCGTTAGACTGATCATCACTAATAAGTATTTTCGACACTCTCTATATTGAACTTCAAGAGTTATGTTTCAAAAGAATCATAATCAGTAAAATGTCAATGTCAGAATGAACTCATCAAAGATTTTGTTTTTTATGTCTTCTTTGACGAATTCATTGGGTCAAGGAGAGTAGAGGAACAAATTTCACATTATTCACATTCAATACGAAAACTCACTTATCAACGCCTTTACCCAAGCGTTTTCCAAGTTCTACATAACAATTGAGTTATCACACTCTGTAATAGCATATTGATACAGTAAATAATCATAATTTACAGAACCAGACATATTTGGATATTTCAAAATTAACTTCTTTATAGCCTTTATTTCCTGTATAAATGTACACTTGGCCAAACAAAACTTGAACGTTAAATAAATCTGATAGGCTGATAAATGTAAGATCGCACCATCAGAAGTCAGTCTAAGCGATCTCCTTGTCTCACTCTAGTATGTGACCTCACATTTCAATGATAATAACAAGCTTTGATTGGTTATGAGTAGAGCCAGTTTTAAATGGTGATTTTATTTCCTAAAATTCGTTTTTAAAATCATCAATTTCGTTTTTTGTGCTTTTTCTGGATTTCGCGATTTTGTGGTAATATTATATTGGTTATAAAACACATTGTAATAGCCCCCAGAAACCATAATTTGATGAAAAACATGTATGCCACCTTGGAGGAGGGATTGGAATGGATTGGTCATGCACTATTAGCACTGAAATAGGCTTGTCTAGAATGGCGTCTTTAATGCTCTGTAGGTACTGTCTTTTCCTCAACCCACATTTTCTCTGTGTAGATGATACATAATATTTAAAATTTCATCACGCAAAATGTATAGTTTGACAAGATATTTTCTTTCCCAATCCAACAATTTTCAGTGGAGTAATTGAGTAATTGTGGGAAACAGGTCGACCTTGAACAGATGGGGGCGCAAAACCAAGCAGCCTGGAGGCATCATCAACTGGTTAGACTGGTTCACTTAGAGGGTGGGTAGCAAAGCGGCTGGCGAGGTGGAGGGGGTTGAGTGAGTAGCACATGGAAAGAAACTGGTTTCATTTGTTGTTGTGTGACCTGTTAGGGGGAAAAGCAGTAATTTTAATAGAAACCCTTTATTTCGTGGTCATTTCGTGAAAAATGTTGAATATCGCGATCAGGGTTGGATTTCGTTTTTTTTCGCGATGTAAAAATGGTAGATTTGGGATCTATACACAATGAAATGGATTTTAGTAGAAGAAAATAGTGCATTCAAAACAATTCGCGAATTCGCGCATCACCATTTAAAACTGGCTCTAGTTATGGGACATGACCAGCAGTCATTCAAATTTGGTCAACGTTCAAGTTTTGTTTGGCCGAGTTTAGGCCTATCCCCATAAAAACACTCCGTGTAAACATACCAGCCAAGTCTTTTCAGCTAAAAAAAAACAGAAGCAATTTAATAATTCAGCACTGAAAAGTAGTGATATCAAAAAATTGGCTACGTCAAAACTTTTCAAAAAAAACTTGGTGCATCGTTCATATAAATAGTACCTATAGAAGTATAGGCCGGAAATCAAATATACTCATTTATACACATATAATTTCTATAATGCCATAAAAAAACGATGCGCCATGTATTTATTTTTTAAGTTTTGACTTGGCCAATTTTTGATATTACTACTTTTTGGTGCTGAATGCTTAAATTTTTCTTTTTTAGTTGAAGAGACTTGGCTGGTATTTTTATACACGTAGTGTTCTTTACGGGGAATTTATATTACACGTCACTATAAAATGTATATTTATATAGCGACATCAAAGTAATTTAGATAGCTTGACAATTTCCATCCCAATTTTTTATGTTATTCCAAATACTGTTTTACCTCAATATGTATAATTTCTGCATCCAAATTTGATTATATTGGGATAAAATAAATACAAATTGCCCTTCTGGACACGGCTATTTACTTGTCTGTGCTTGTAGGACCTAAACATGCTAATACTAGCGTATTATATCCCATCCTAAATAAGTACCCGCCACGTTCCATCCTTGACCGCCTCCTTCCCACCGCATATCATCGTCATCATTATCATTCATCCGTCGCGTTTAGCCTAGCTGCAGAATAGTGCGACGTTAAACATCACCAAAATAAGACAATATTTCTAAAGCCATTCAATTGGGAAAATGTATAAGTTGCTTAAATCGTCGTTTCATCGTCCTTGGTACAAGTTTTTCAGCATTATCTACCTTGAATAATAAGGTGAACTCTAAACAGGCGACCTCCCATTAGGGACTTTTTGGAATTAGCCCATATGATAAGAAACATACAATGTTTATTGATAACATTCTCGTGAGCGGCTTTAAACATGATAATATTTTGTGCTGATAAATTTTAATTATGCTCGTAAGGTAAATGTTGAAATGTCCAACAAAGTAAATCGCAGCCGACTGTCTAATAAGTAAGGGGAATTGTATCAGTAGTCCCAGTTGACAGAAAGAAAGAAACATGAATAAACTCGTGGCTCTGGCTTGGGGTAAGTTTTAAGAATATCTTGTTTTTGTGATTGTTGTATTCGTTATTGGAGAAATTTCTATAAGAAAATAACTTTAAAAAATTAAGTTCAGCCACACGATAATTTTTTAATAGATTATTAAGTTCCAGTTTTTCAATACTCTGCTAAAACCAGTTATTAAGTTAACACATTCATTCTATAGGAATGCCATTGGTTGTTGCCATTACAATAAAGTCCTAATCAACAGAATAAAAGTAAGCAGAATATTGAAATGCCCTAAAGGTCAGTATTTCAATACCTTGCTAACTTTCAAACTGCTCAACTTTTATTTTAAAGTCATTTTTGCTTGAGTTTAAGTTCCGTTAAATTAAAATTAGGGGAGATTGACTAAACGAAATTGTGATATCATTAGACGTATCTATTTCATTATCTTGCATAATTTGATACAGTGATTGTATTATCAATTCTTTAAGTAAAGGGTTTCAAAAGATAATACTTTTTGTGAGCCCAGCACCAGAAGTCCATTTTATTATTTTTGAGACTCATCAAATTTTAGTATACAGTAATAAAGGAACGCAAGTCGAAAAATGAACATTTGCCAATTGTATTTTTATATTCTATTTGAGAAATTCTGCATTTCTTTGAGACAATACATCAATAAGTATAAATGAGTGCCACTAAATTCTGTGATTAATTCCAGTGGACAAAACAAAATAATACGTGTTTTCCCTCGTACTATAATTTTTCATTATAATTTATCAGATAGTTTATTTAGCTATTGATAAAGTAAGTATGCACTATGTGGCTCAAACAATTTTCAAAGGTTAAACTTGTTTGAACAAAGGAATTCTGCATTTAAATGATTTTCAAAACCATGTGGCATGGAAGATAAGGTGGTGCAAACGCGAGCGATTTTGCTGTTTTTTGTAGAAACTTTTTTGGATACGATCGGAGACGAAATTGGTTGACCAAATGATTTGAAATTTTAATCGTGAATAGATAAAAGACAAACTTAGGGTTATCCTTTGGTATATTTTTCTTCGTTAATTAGAAATAATTAGTGGATTGGTGAAAAAAGAGCTATTTTCTTTTCTCGCTGGGTGATGTATAAATTTAACAAAAATAAAATGTGCCAAGTGATGAGTTTGTCTTTCATCTAACCATTATAAAATTTGAGATCAATTGGTTAACGGGTTTGGTCTCCAATCGTATCGCAAATTTCATAGTTTTGCGCGGTTTTGTTGAATAACAGGCGCCTTGAAGCAAAAATGAAAAGTGTTACTAACATTATTATTATTTTTTTATTATTATTTATTTTAAAATGTACATACATACAGAGGTACACTTACCGGTAGCGAGTATAGGGCAAGCCCCGTAACACATGTGCCTCGCTACAGGCTACAATCACTACAAGCCTCGCTACAATCAGACTGATCATGTGAACATCCTATCAAAGTTACACCCACTTATGAGACAATTTTTCTCTCTCAATTTTCAAAAACGGCCGAGCGTTAGTATCACCTTAAAGTGGTACTGTCATCTTCACGAAACTTGGCTAATTAGTTATTTGCATTATCAGAACATATTCTAAGAAGAAGAAAAAAATCAAAAAGAATCGGAAGGGTCCTAAAAGAACATTCTCGCTCGCCCCCCATCCTACGTCACAACTGGTATGGCGCTATTATACCTGCTCCGTCCGGTCTATTCAAAGTCTCCCCAGTTTCTTGGACCTTCCCTCAAAATCAGCTCAGTCCCTTTGTTCGCAAGTCAATAAAGTGTAGATATTCAGTTTGACTTTTCAGTAATCAGTATGTGTTCATTCAAATCATTATATACTTTATAGTACCGTTTGTGTATAGATGCTTTGTGAAAGTTTAATGTTTTGTTAATTTTAAATATTATTGATTTGTTTTATTTTGTTTGTTATTCGTTTGTGGAAACAATATATCACGCCATTCGTACTGGGTACTATTTATTTGTATGGGAAGACAATTAGGTATAATAATCACTGTTACATTGCCGTGGGTAAACGTGACAGGCAGACAGTAAGGCAACTGGACGGCGGGTGGGCGGTCAGCTGGCCAGAGGGGAAGAAGTGAGTCCTGAGAATTAGGGGTGTTTTGTTTCTATACCAGTTTCTACGTCATTCAGTTTGCGCGGCAATTCAAATATCGCATAGTTGAATCACGTATATATCCGTCATCTATGATCGAATATTTTTTATTCTTTTTTTGGTAAATGATTTTGATATAGTAGAACGCAAAAAGTGGGTTTTTACCAAGATGTAAGGTCTCCTTTAAGATCCATGTACAATTAAAAATGTATATATTTTGGAGAAGGCGTTTTGCGTCGACGCTCCACACATATTCATTTATATTCTTTTTTAATTTTCTCGATTAAAAAGAGTAATAAAACCAACAAATTATTATTAAAATGGATAATATAAACAATTGTCGTTAGAAAAAATATTTGCATTTTTTTACTTTTAATTTACCTAAACTTTGAGTGTAAAATATTATTAATAATAATAATAATAATAATAATAATAATAATAATAATAATAATAATAATAATAGTAATAATAATAATAATAATGTTAATAATAATGTTTTTTATTTCCATAATTGATCAGTACAATGATATCGGAAACGTCAGCATAGGGAAAAGACACAGAAATAGACTAGAATAAAGTAACAACTAGGAAAACGCTCTGAGTAACGCGTTGATGAGCGAGCACGGACAGGCGCAACACCTCGAACCGAAATTATGTCTATCGAAAATATCATTAAAAGCCAATAATTCTTGAATTTCGTCAGACTCAAGTATAAAAATCTCAAAATTGTCCTAAAACATTAGTCCCAATAACCATGCAAAGCTTGAACCTTTTGAACCTTTCTGATTGAACTGTTCCTCGTTAATATTCAAAAATCACAGGATCTCTTAAAAAAAATAGACCTGGGACCACTCATATGATAAAAGTGTGTGTACTTACACAATATTAGATCGATCTGTTGAATGGTCATATCAGTTTCATACGTTTGAAAGTTTCTACTCTAACTACCTTGGAACTATAAAGAGTCGAAGTAGCCGTGATCAACATTTTCGAGAAATTTGACAGCCAACACGCAAAATGTCCGTAAAACGTCAATAACTTTTGGATTTAAACATAGATTAGTCTGAAAATTGTCAAAAATGCAGAAAATGTTAGTCCCAATGACCATGCAAAGTTTTAAGTTGATCAGTCATACGGTTCAAGTTTAAATTTAAAAAATAACATAAAAGATTTTTTTAAATTTTAACCAATGAGAGGATTTGGCTGAAACTTTGTAAGATTGGGTACAATGTTGGTCGCCATCACTTGTCAAAATTTCAAATTGATCGGAACTACCAATCAAAAGATATTTTTTTAAAATTTGAACCAATCACATGAGCCCGTTCAAAAACGATCCCAGGGACCGCATAGATTACGTTAGTATATGTGCAAAGTTTCAGATCGATTGGTTGTGCCGTTTGACCTGGGCAGCCCAGCAAACACAAGAGTGCACGCCTTGTATCATTTTTGTACCTTCATGCGGTGTTGTATTTGTGTTGTACAGAAGTTACTGGGCCGGCAAAATCATGTCCCGAAAATATGCACATTTTCCATCATGTACAGCGTGCACCAACCCAGTTGCGGACCAGCATCTTTCTTGCACAAAACCAACTGCCATGAAAAGATACCTCGCCGTTAACTTACTTGCACTAATCTTGCAGCCATGAAAGGCACTCTCCCAACACCGGGCGTGCATCGTCCGTGCGGATTGCGTGCACAAAATTTGCGCCAACGAAACAGCATCTTTCTTGCACTTGCTCTTTCGCATGTAAAACGCTAGTTCCAAAATTAGCTACGGGGATCGCTACTAGTTCATGTTGCCGTATTTAAAACAAATATTAGAGTATTCAAAATCGAAAAAATTATCTAGTTTTATACAAGGAGGCAGTTTGTACTGTGTGATAGAAGACATTGCAATTAGTACATGAAAGACAATTTTATGAGACATACACTGGATTCGAACTCCGGTCGTCGATTTGGCGCGCTCCCGATGTATCCACTCCTCCACGGTGACGATGGAGCTTCGAGGGTGAAATAAGACATTTGACCGGCGAGCGAGCGCGAGCGATCGTACAACACAATTCTGATACAAAACGGGTACCTACCTACTGCTGGGGCACTCCAATACCGCGCAATTCAATTTGTTTAAAAGAATGCATTAAGTATCATAGTATTTTCAATTTCCTCATCAATTTTAACATCAAATAATTTTTTTATGTTATTAATTTGTACAGTGCAAAGAAATTAATATAATAAGCATAACAAATAAAATGTGTTCATAATTAAAACATCCCGTTAAAATATTGATACATGAAATTATTATATACGTCATGAAAGTCTAATTCATACTTATATAATTAATTTTATATTTAAGTAACATTGAAATACTTGATTTCTTGTGGATGACCGTATACAATATTTGTACCACGCCGGCACCATTGCGTGCACTTTTCGTGCACTTTATATTTAAAATGCTCATTTTGAAGACTTATTGCGAGTATTAACTGAAAAAAACACACGAACATGTATTAGGATGTGAAATAATACAACTGATATAGATTAGAATTGATTTCGCATAGATATATTCATGTTTTCTTTATTTATATTTTCGCTTTAAATTATCTAAACACATCCATAGCGTGACTATACAGATTGGGTAGGCAAGAAAGTGGTACGAATAACAGCGTTGTACAACACTGGGCCAGCAATGGTTTTGCATGTTTCCGATAGAGTTGTTTCGCAACGCAAGAAACATGCACTCCTGTTGATACCAGCCCAGCATTGTTGAGTGCACTCCTTGTGTGTATACAATAAACATGCACGTCGGTCAACACCGGCCCGGTATTGTTGCGCTTGCAGTATTTCTGTATACAAGAAACATGCACTTCGGTCAACACTGGCCCGGTATTGTTGCGCGTGCAGCTTCTGGTATGCAAGAAACATGCACTTCGGTCAACACTGGCCCGGTATTGTTGCGCGTGCAGCTTCTGGTATGCAAGAAACATACACGTCGGTAGACACTGGCCCGGCATTGTTGCGCGTGTAGTTTTTGGTATACAAGAAACATGCACGTCGGTAGACACTGGCCCGGTATTGTTGCGCGTGCAGCTTCTGGTATGCAAGAAACATGCACGTCGGTAGACACTGGCCCGGTATTGTTGCGCGTGCAGCTTCTGGTATGCAAGAAACATACACGTCGGTAGACACTGGCCCGGCATTGTTGCGCGTGTAGTTTTTGGTATACAAGAAACATGCACGTCGGTAGACACTGGCCCGGTATTGTTGCGCGTGCAGCTTCTGGTATGCAAGAAACATACACGTCGGTAGACACTGGCCCGGTATTGTTGCGCGTGCAGCTTTTGGTATGCAAGAAACATACACGTCGGTAGACACTGGCCCGGTATTGTCGCGCGTGCAAATAAATTGCAGTGTTGTACGCGGGTACAGGCCCAGCATACAAAAGGTACACTCTCTGAAGGTGCAATGTATGTGTGTAGAAGAACAGATATCTTTCTTGTATCAACCGTACAACGCCCAACACTTTCCTTGCACATGATGCGTCGGGAAGGCACAATTAAGATACAAAGCGTGCAGTGCTGTGTTTGCTGGGAGTGAACACAAAAAAAAAAAAAAAAAAAAAACACACAGAGAAAGTGCCGTAAGAGTACCGTGGTGACGCTCGCTACGCTCGCTCAATTACAGAACCAATAACTTAATCGTCAAAAAACTCATTAAGAGAGTAGTAACATTTGTTTAAAAGAAATGTGTTTTTAATGTGTTTTTAATTGTATTTATGACTTTTTGCTCAAGCTGGCAGTGGGGCACATGTTGTTACGGGGCTTTGCTCTATTCCCACTGCCAGTAAATACATGTATAATATGTATCTCATGTATGTGTTATATATGTGTTTTAAAATAAATAATAATAATAATAATAAAAGCCTTGAGAGAGTACTTAAAATTCATGCCACCCAATCTCCTCAAGTTAGTGGGTAACATTTTGAACAGTGTGACCCCTGCATAAGCAGGTCCTTTAGCAAAACAAGAAAGGGTATGTTGTTGTACAGGGAGTTTATTGCTTCTGCTACACTGATTGGCACCGACAGGAGCTAGGTCATTGCCAAGAACATAATTAATAGTATTATAAATATACATACAAGTCACAGTTAAAATTTTATATTTACGAAAGAGTGTTCTGCATGTGTCCTTGAAATAAAATTCAGCACATGGATCAGAGCTGGCCTCAGCCATACATATGCATACATATGCGCACTCATCTGCTTATGAGAAAACCAAGTCGAATGAAGTTAGTCAGTTGTCAAGCGTGGATGAAATTCACGGTCTTCTGACCATATCTTCAAAATCGGTAAGTTGCTAACGCAGCTTATATTGGAACACAGCCGCTGCACTGTGAACTGCCTCGATAGCTCAGCTGGTAGAGCATCTGACTGGATATCGGAAGGTCGTGGGTACGAGTCCCACTCGAGGAAAATCTTTTCACATTGCAGTTGGTATTTATTAACATTCACCTAACTGAGGGATTCAGTAAAAATCATATTTCATACAATGAAAATGTGTTGTTTAATAACGTTCCTGGTTTTGTAACTTTGTTAGTAATGTCCTTGCGATTTTGGTGATATGAAGCCAGTCCAAATGTCTTATCACTTATTAGGCAAGTTTTAGGCGATTGTTGTAAGCAGAAACAATTGCCAGCTAATGACAGCCTTCATTCGAATGTTACCGAACAAATACGATTGCCTTTCAGTTTTATGTTTACAAAATGTAATCGATATTTCATTTGCTGACAGAAACATCATTAAACAGATTTTTTTGCGAGTGTTTACAACTCTGTTGTGTCTCGCACCCCACTGCCATGCCTCTCTATCCATCCATTGGTCCTCCAGGAGATCTCTCTTCCTCATCGCCTCAAACACCTCTTCTTCTTTAACATTAAAACATAATAACAAATTACCCGTTTTTCATTGAACTTGAGAATTACGCCATCGATACACTCTGATATTGAGTATTTACACTCAAATATAATATTATTTATTTATATAAATAACCCTCTTTTAACATCCATTATGCACCCTATCTCAAGTACCAAAGAATCCACCAGAGGTCAGTGCTGTTCCTTGTTTTCGCGAATTAAAAGTTTTACGTCACTTCCGCCGCACGTCTTTTTTAAAATCCTCGTTGAAGTTTATGCGGCGCGGCGAGGATAAAATCCGCGTGCGGCGGGCTTGTGATTGGTCAAGAGAAAAAAACGGAAAACGCAAAACGGAAAAACGGTCAAATACAAGTAAACTATTCTTCTGTTGAACTTTCTCAAACTTTTTTTACCTTCTTTCTAATTACCTGAAGAAGCCTTCCGAAGGGAAGGCGAAATATCGTTTTTAGTTTGTAAAACACAATTAAAAGTTTGAGAAAGTTCAACAGAAGAATAGTTTACTTGTATTTAACAGTTACTAAACTTTTAAAGGAAGCAAAATGAATTTGGAAAAACGGTCTATGTGGACCCAGGTTTAGAGCGACCTTTAGTGAGCACTTCAGTACAATCAAAATTATTGTATAGTCAATATCACTATAAAGATAATTGTACTGAAATATAGCCCCTTTTTCCTGGAAAATAATAATATGGTGTGTCCCGTCGGCTGGTCTGCTAGTCAGATCAAACGTAGATCAAATGGGTTAGTGCGATCTCACCAATAATGATCTGAGTCACGATACATAATCGATAATCAAATGTCAATTTTGTTTCAGTTGTGACGTTGGGCTTGGTAGAGGCCCAGTACGGGTATCCAGGAATGGGTTACGGGGGAATGGGTTACGGGGGAATGGGTTACAGTGGATCACCCTACGGCAGTCAGGGGGGATACGGTGGTGGGAGCAGCTACGGTCCGGTTCAGTATAGACCTACTAACGGCTACGGAGCAAGTCCGTACAGTCCGTACCAGGCCAGTTCATACCCGACCAATGGTATGGGTGCTCAATACCCGGCTAATAGTTACCCGTCGAGTGGATACCCGACTTACGGTGCCGGCAATGGATACCCGACTAACGGTGCCGGCAGTGGATACCCGACTAACGGTGCCAGCAGTGGATACCCGAGTAACGGTGCCGCCAGTGGATTCCCGACTAACGGTGCCAGCAGTGGATACCCGACTTACAGCGCCGGCAGCGGATACCCCAGCAATGGCCTGAGCTACACCAGCCAGATGGGGGCAAGCCCGGGATATGGAATGCAGCCGCAAACGAGCATGGCCTGTCCCAACTGCGCCGCCGCCACCGCGTCATCAGCCATATGCGCAGCCAACACTGCCAACGACACCTTCCAGACCTTTGCCAGCCAGTGCATCATGCAACTCTACAACTGCATCCACGCCAGCACTAGTAAGCACATAACTGTCTGGTTTGTATCTGTTTCGCGCGAATACTTCTTGATCGTTCCACTTTAATCCCTTTGCACCAGATTGTTAAACATGAAGCAAAAGATCCGTCGTAACATTGAGAAGTGAACGATGCGCATATTGTAGATTAGAAGGCATGTGTTTGAATGGGGAATGGAAGATGCAAACTACCATGGGAAAAATACGAAACATTCTGTTGCAATTATCTCCAAAACTCTTATGTGATTAAACAACATATTATGTTCAATGTGAGGCTATATCAGAGTGAATGGAAATCACAGCCTTGTATACATAAAATGAATAGTGTATCCACTTCACGCAAAAACGTGTAACATTTTTTGAGATTAAAATTTGACCTTGAATTGTCTTGTGAGCGACGCGATCCTAAAGACCCATTTACACTGTGCAATTTCTTGGACAACTTCTGTGTCACATTCCCATTTTTCATACAGTTTTGTATTTACACGACGCAACTTTCTGTCACAGAACTTAAAACATGTTCTATTCCATTCAAGAAGTGTGACACAGAAGTGTAGTACAGAAGTTGTACAAGAAGTTGCACCGTGTAAAAGTGGCTTAACGGCATATGGGTGAACTACATATAGTGTTAAGCCTTTATTATCTTATTTATCCTTTGTTGATGCATTTATTAAACCAGAGTTGTTATATTTGAATAATTAATCAAAATATGTTCCGCAAAATGGCATTTGAGTGAGAAATAAGAAATGTCCTAGTTGAAACTTTGACCGCAGCGCAGACTATACCTATAGCGCTGCGATCGAAAGATAGGCAAAGTCGCCGCCCAAAATCATCTACGTTCGGCCCAATGTTAAATGCGTGAAGTGGATACACTATTTATTTTAAGTATACAAGGCTGTGATCTCTATTCGCTCTGGCTATACTATGTAAAACAAGAAGTAAATGGTAAATATAGTCGGCCAAGGAAAATTACTGCTGGCAGATGTATTAAGGTTCTAATATTATGTTTCGTGTTACAGCTTATCAGCTAATGCATACTGGATACTGCGCTACCACGCCTGCACCCGCACCCGTTGCCGGTAAGACGTAACCAAATACTCTAGATCTAAGCAAGATTATGCACAAGACAGGGCACTATAGACAATCTATCTCCCGCTAAGGTGCTGCCATCGCGTTTGGGGATAAGCAGGTCGTGCCAATCAAAATTAAAACTCGCGAAATTTTATTCAGATAGGCGTTGAGGATTCACTTACTGTTTCGATACATATATTTTTTACTCTAGTACAATACAATTTGTAAAAATAAGAAGATATTGCAATATCTAAAGCAAATTCTATTTCAATCTGAGGCGACCCTCGCAATTGTTGTAATTGTAAGATAGAAAATTCCATTATGCAGTGAGTCAGTTCAAGAGAGCATGGAAACAAAAATCGCCTGAGCGCTGTCATTATATTAAATTTAACAAAAAATTTTAATAATGATCTACTCATTCGGAAAACACCAAATATCAACATCAATTATTATAGTATAACATGAAAATACGGACTGTGGCCGAAAAAATACTTTGATTTTTAAAACCCCCACTCGACGCCAGCGCCAACTAGTGACCAACCTGTCGTCCTAGCTTTGCATTGCCCTATCCTGCCGGAAAACTGCGCCAACGCTGCGGTCTCTCAGAAGCCAAAGAGATTAATGGTCTTTAATTAATGGCGCGTCGACAGCGAGGTTATTTTGCGCACATTCAGATTTTTTATTTCCATCATACATAGCTGGAGGTCAGGGAGAGGGGTCGACTAAGGGGCACCGGTAGGAATGCCAGTCCGGAATGTACATGGACCGGGGGGAGAGAGTTTTCAGCAAGCGGGACCCGATTAGTTGGGATGTCCTTCTCGAAGAGGCCGATCCGGGAGATATTTTAATTTATCAAGGGTTTTAACAGGATAAGCATAGTAAATTCCTGGATCTGTTTTTTTAATTCACAATAAGGAAAACAGAAAACCAGAGAGCACAGAAATTTCTTATTTCCCTCTCGTCAAGTAGAAAGATAAATATCGAGAAAGATAAATTAATATCGTAATATCTAGTGGAGCGGTCGCTCCACGCCAGCCAAGTCGTACGGCGCGCATACTCTCACAAAACATACCGTTCAAACCTAAAGGCTGGAGCAAACCCACTTTTACTGTAAGCATCAAAGTGGCATTTTCGGCCTACTGGATCTTAAGAATGGAAAATCTCACATTGTTGCGAAATATCTTAATTTCGAGCAATGGCCCACCCCACCATATATACCAAATTTGGGAACAATACGTTATGCCGTTTGCGAGCTAGAGGACCGTGACAAACGTGGAATTGTACGGCTTTCTTCAGATGATTATTATTCTTAATCATCTTCCAATAAATTCCGCGGTCTCCGCCACAGCCTAAACGGCTTGGTCGATTTACCCGAAATTTTCACCACATACACAGCTCCTCTGCCTGAAGATACCTTGCCCTTACAATTTTTTTGTGCCGCCATTTTGAAACCGGAAGTGACGTCATATCTCAAGAACGGCTAGACCGATCGGAACGAAATTTGCGCCAATCGATTCAGACGGTCCTGTATATAAAATATCAATAGTCGAAATATACAATTTACTACTACCGAAACCGGAAATGACGTCATAAAAATGAAAAATCAGACTTTAATCCCCTCTTACTATAACTAGGAAAACGCTCAGTGTAACGCGTTGATAAGCGAGCACGGGTACGTGCAAATTCTCGAACCGGAAATGCGTACACAACGCACAGAAAACATATACATCCATATGGAATTGATTATGATATCAACTTAAAAGTGTATGCTTTTCATCGAAACTTTAAAATAGCATCTAAGCACCTGGTTCATAAAGCAAATCAGAATCAATTTTCAATTGGCACTGGAAAACATTCATTTCGATACTTCATTACTGACAGATATTAAAAATGTAAATAACTTCATACGTTCTTAACTGATTGGGATGAAATTTTGTAAAATAAGAGACAATATTGGTCTTAATGATCATGCAAAATATGAGTTTGATCAGAATTATCGAAGACCGTTTTCATTTTTCAGCCTATCAGGAGATATTTATTTAAATTTTAACCAATGAATCTGAGTAACGCGTTGATGAGCGAGCACGGATACGCGCAACACCTCGAACCGAAATTCTGTCTATCGAAAATGTCATTAATAGCCAATAATTCTAAAATTTCGCCACAGATTTGTATAGAAATCTCAAAACATTCCTAAAATATTGGTCCAAATAACCATGCAAAGCTTTAAGTTGATCAATTGAACCTTTATGATTGAACTGTTCCGTGTTAATTTTCAAAAATCACAGGATCTCCTTCAAAAAATATACCTGAGACCACTCATATGATATAAGTGTGTCTACACAATATCAGATCGACTGTTGAACGGTCATTATCAGTTTCATTTGCGTTTGAAAGTTTCTGCTCTAACTACCTTGCCTTGAACTGAAGAGTCGAAGTCGCCGTGAATTTGACAGCCAACACGCTAATAGTCCGTAAAATGTCAATAACGTTTGGATTTAAACACAGATTAGTATGAAAATTGTCAAAAATGCAGATAATGTTGGACCCAACCATCATGCGAAGTTATAAGTTGATCGTTCAATCGGTTATAGTTTAAATTTCTAAAAACACAGGAAAGATGGTTTTAAATTTTAACCAATGGGAGGATTTGGCTGAAACTTTGTTTGATTGGGTACAATGTTGGGGGTAATGACTTGTCAAAATTTCAATTTGATCAAAACAACCAATCGAAAGTTAATTTTTTTTAAATTTGAACCAATCAATGGATTTCAAAAAAATTAGGGTCTGCAACAATCAGAAATGTTACGTACATGTGTGCAAAATTTCAGCTCGATCGAAGAAAAACTCTGACCTGTATATCGTCAGTAACAGAAAAAAAAACAAACAAAAAAAAAAACAGAGGTCCGTGCCAAAAGAGCCAAATGGAGACGCTCGCTTCGCTCGCTCAATAACTACATATCCAGAAGTCTTATAATGATACAAAACATTTATATAAATTAATTCTTGGTAGCAGTGATTTCAGTCGCCATTTTGTTAACCGGAAGTGATGCCATATCTCGAAAACGGCTGGACCGATTGGAACGAAGCTTTCGCTATTCCTCATGGAATATCATTTTAAGCATTATTTAGTACCAAACGCATGTTTTCTTAGTAACCAAATCGGAATGTCTTATTTTTTTAAAGGAATTAGTCATTATTGCTCCGATTTGTGTTACAAGTGTGAAAATCATCTAAAAAAGGAGTGATATCCCCATAAAAAACACTCCGTGTAAAAATACCAGCCAAGTCTCTTCAACTATAAAAAAATATAGGAAATCTAAAAAATTCAGCACTGAAAAGTAGTGATATCAAAAAATGGGTTAAGTCAAAACATGATTTTAAAAACCGAAATATACTTGGCGCATCGTTTTTTTAGGACATTAAGGTATGTTATTTATATTTATTTACATTTGATTTTTGGCATCAATATTATTTATACACGATGCGCCAAGTATATTTCGGTTTTTAAAATCATGTTTTGACTTGGCCCATTTTTTGATATCACTACTTTTCAGTGCTGAATTTTTTAGATTTCCCATATTTTTTTATAGTTGAAGAGACTTGGCTGGTATTTTTACACGGAGTGTTTTTTATGGGGTAACGATATTAAGGTAATTAAAGCGCTCGGCCGTTTTAAAAACTTGAGAGAAAAAAATAGTTTTATAAATGAGTGTTAATTTGATAGGATGTGTTCACATGACCAGTATGATTGTATATTAGTAGCACTTTTTCACTTTGGCTACGTGCCTTGTTAATTAGGCGCCGGTTATTCAACAAAACCGCTCAACATTCCGATATGATTGGAGACCAAACCCGTTAACCAAATGATCTCAAATTTTAATCATGATTTGATAAAAAAAAAAAACAGTTAGTAAATTGTAAAGTATGGTAAATTTTTAAATTAAAATACATACGGCAACCAGCGAGACAAGAAAATGTACCATTCTTCACCGAAAACAACTTATTAGTACTTATTAACAAAGCAAAAAATAAAAAATTACCATTGTGATAACCCTAAGTTTGTATTTTATCTAATCATTTCGTCAACCCATTTCGTCTCGAATCGTATCCAAGATAGTGCCTGCAACAAGCGGCAAAATCGCTCGCGCTTGCATCACTTTAAAACACTTTTGACGAACCTATATGAATCGACGTATAAGAACCAAGTGTTTGCTTGCAGTCCCCATGGTGCCGTACTACCAGACGTGCAACGACGTTAGCGCCGGCAAGAGATCGTGGACTGGAACTCCCATCGTCATGCCGTTCAACATCAACCCGTGGATCTGCATGTCTGCTTGTCTGCAGCAAGACCCCACCTACACCTTCATCGGTCTCGAGGCCAAGTGAGTCCAGGTCAAGATTATGTTCCTCTTCTTCATCTCGTCACGAACGTATTTATTTCCGCGTAATTCTATCTTAATAGCAGTCGAAACTAGATTTAAAAAAAGATATGGAATTCAGGCTGTTACATTACGATAAGAAAATGGGCAAGATCTGGGGTCCCGAGAAGTTAATATATTTTCCCAGAGATGGTATAGTTCATGATACCACTGCCATTACATTTCTACTTTTGTGAATATAACTCATAGTTTGATAATGATGGAAATTTAGTGAATCTCTCACTTAGGGATGGTGTTTCAGAGGTAACCTGCGAAATAAAAACGCGCACCCCGACTGGGAATCGAACACAGATCCTTCGGGTTACCGGCCCTGTGCTTTAACCATTGCGCTACCGGGGCGCATTCTTAAGCAGCAGGTTGGGTTGCCATACAACTCTTGCGAGTCCGACGAGTCCGGGTTCGATTCCCAGTCTGGGTGCGCGTTTTTATTTTCGCTGGTTACCTCTGATAACTCATAGTGTTGGAATGACAAAAAGTAAAAAATTAATCCCTCGTTGCCATAGAAACAACGGAACAGGTTGGGTGAGTGGTTAACGCTCTGAACTTGTATTCCGGTGGCCCGGGTTCGATTCCCGCGGCCGTCCTTCCTGACTGGGGGTTTTACATGGTTTTCCCTCAGTCGACAGGTCAATGCTGGGAAGGTACCCTACTAATAGGCCACGACCGCCTCCTTCCCACCTTCCATCCTTACCTACTCTTCACCATCATCTCCCAATCATCATCATAATCATTCATCCGTCGCCATTAGCCTCGCTGCAGAACTGTGCGACGTTAAGTCCCAGACAAAAAAAACATAGAAACATTTATTTAATAGCCTAGATTAACAAAAAAATACATTTAATTAAGCCATTAAGAAAGTAATTTAAACTTGTTAGTACTTTTTTGTTTTGCCTCCTTTAATATTTTTCCGCCCGTTGGTGATAATAGGTGGTAGACTTATGCAATTCCAAGTCCCTATTCGAAATGGAATATGTATCCTGTAAAAACCCTGGTATGAGCTCATAAAGTGTGAAATGCGATCATTTTTAATTGCGAGATGAATCGTAAAAAAAAGAATCATATTTAACTTTTATAGTTTGTATTAGAGGTTATAATTTGCTCCAACGTGAGTACTCCATGGTGATTTTGTGAAGGCAATACGAAAAAGGTTTGCTTGTTTACCCCGCCAAAACCTGCAGCAACTTGCCACAACCTACACCTCAACCGATTGAAGTGTTAACAGTGACATGTTCTGACAGGGTAAACAAACAGACATAGAATAGAAAAACAGTTTGGAGAAATTGCAAGTGTCCTAACCGAGGTCTCATCACTTCCTACTGCCATCTTCTTTAATTCTCACACCAATGACTTTCTCTAGCACGAACTGCAACTGTGGCAAGGCGGCCGAGGCGAACCCTCTGCCCTCCAACAACCCCAACTGTACCTACGTCTGCACCGGGGCACCAGGATACATGTGCGGAGGCAACACGGCTCAGGACACCTACCAGATCGTACCCGTCTCCCAGATCACCCCCAAAGGTACGAAAATAATCTCAAAGTTCGACTTGAGTATCGGGATATCTACATGTAGCCGACTTCAAAAAAAGACTGTTGTTCTCGGAGACGCAAGCTCCGCGAATGTCGCGTAAATTTTTTACTCCCTTGGATGCGATCAGGAAGAAAAGCGAAGAATCTTGAGTATCCCAAATATAGAGTGAGTCCCTATTTAGGGACATTTACTAAGTCTATATTCTCAACAGAGCCGAGGCTCCACTAGTGAGAATGTAATATAGAGAAGGAAGTATTTGAAACCCAGTACCGGCATTAAGCATTCTCCTATGAACGATACCAAGGCGGCTAACGGCTTAACGTCCCTTCCGAAGGACGGTGTAACATTTCACAGCACGGGCCTCCACAACCCGCGCCGTCGAGAGACTGATAATAGGTGGAGGGAGGTCGTCACATTAACCCCCAAACACCCCAGTCTCTCTGGCCCAGCGGCAGCAACTAGCTGGACAGTGTTGAACGGTCACCCATCCAACCAACTCCTGATGTTACAGACACTACTATCGGCTCGTACATGGGCTGCTATCCGGTCGGTCAGGTGAACGCTGCTTGGCCCGGACGACTCTTCCTTCAGATCACCTCCATGACGCCGGCCCTCTGCCAGGGTTGGTGCTCGTCGGCCGTCGCCGGATCCCGCATGTACTACGCCCTGGACAACAGGTGACAAGTTCGAACAAGTTCGAAGGATGAGGAATTGTTCTGCTCGCGAGATGACGAATGATTTACGAAGCCTGAGAAATATAAACTCACACCTTGACTGTGATTCGAGCGCAGATCGTGGTGTCTGTTTTTTATCGCGAGTTTTTGCTAATACAACGTATCACTAAAATAGGCAAGGCAAGCTTAGCTAGGCAAGGCAAGCTAGGCAAGCTTAGCAACTTAAACAAAGTGGTCAGTGGAAACAAGATTCTGAAGTTGTTAATGTCCCTCGTGTTTATACACAAAACCCTCAGAAGTTTGTATCTATTTTTTCCAAACACTTCAATGGGCATTTTGTAAACGAACGGTAAACGCGAAAAAAGCGTTCTTCAAAGCATTTTTGTGAAGTTTGTCGTCACACCAATAGAATGTAAAAAAGCTACCCTTTCACGCTTAATTCACTACAATGGAGTATTACGTCTGGACCACCTCAGAGTGTTACATAATATATTTACTGTAAAATAATCGTTTTTTAAACTTTGAGGTTACAGATAACCATGATTGGGGTCATAATGATAAGATAGCTAATATATTATGTTTTTTAAACATTCTGTTAGTGTGAAGAAAAATTACACGAAAACTCTTTAAAGAACTGTCCGTTTTTCGTTCGCTTACACCAAGGGGTTAACAAGCAATTTTTCTGATTTAATTTATATTTCTGATTTTTCATATATTTATATATTTTTTTTATATTATATTTTTTATACTTATATTTTCATATAAGTAGGTAGCTGGTATGTATGTTTTTTTTTTTTTTTATAATTTTGATGTAGTTATTATTTGTTTGTTGAGCGAGCGAAGCGAGCGTCTCCTTTTGGCTCTTTTGGCACGGACCACTGTTTTTTTTTTTTTTTGTGTGTATATTTTTGTCTGTTATCTGGAGCAATAGAAGTCGCACCGTTTCACCGATCGATCTGAAATTTTGCACACAGGTAGAGACAACCTTTTCTGTTTGCTGACCCCAATTTGTTTTGAAATCTATCAATTGGTTAAAATTTAAATAAATATCTCCTGATAGGTTAAAAAATGAAAATGGTGTTCGATAAATCTGGTCAAACTCATATTTTGGCTATACAGGTCAGAGTTTTTCTTCGATCGAGCTGAAATTTTGCACACATGTAAAACCAACCATCTCTGTTTTCAGACCCTAATTTTTTTGAAATCCATTCATTGGTTAAAATTTAAATAAATATCTCCTGATAGACTGAAAAATGAAAACGGTCTTCGATAATTCTGATCAAACTCATATTTTGCATGATCATTAAGACCAACATTGTCTCTAATTTTGCAAAATTGCATCCCAATCAGTTAAGAACGTATGAACTTATTGACATTTTAAATATCTGTCAGTAATGAAGTATCGAAATGAATGTTTTCCAGTGCCAATTGGATTGAATCTGATTTGCTATATTTACCAGGGTGCTTAGATGCTATATTTTCAAGTTCCGATAGTTCGAAAAGCATAATACTTTTATGTCGATTGAGTGATCATATTTCAATTCAATATGTATGTTTGTATGTATATGTTTTCTGTGCGTTTTTTACGCATTTCCGGTTCGAGAATTTGCACGTACTCGTGCTCGCTCATCAACGCGTTACACTGAGCGTTTTCCTAGTCTAAGTATACATTGATTTTTTTAAAGTTATTTACACTTCGGCTTACACATTGCTCTTAAAATTCGAGCCTGCAGTATGGAGACGTTAACTGAAAACCCTTTCTCTCGACAAAGTCTCGACGACGATCTCTCCTCGTCGTACCGTGGCACTGAGGAGAGTGCAACGTTGCCAGATGTGACAGCGAGTGTTCTCTGTTGCAGCTTCATGTGTTCGTGCGGAGACACGATGCCGAGTGGCAACGTGCCCGACTACTACTGCGACACGCTCTGCCAGGGCGGTCAGGGCCGTTCGTGCGGATAGACCCGGCCAAGAGCAACGTTGCCAGATGTGACAGCGAGTGTTCTCTGTTGCAGCTTCATGTGTTCGTGCGGAGATACGATGCCGAGTGGCAACGTGCCCGACTACTACTGCGACACGCTCTGCCAGGGCGGTCAGGGCCGTTCGTGCGGATAGACCCGGCCAAGAGCAACGTTGCCAGATGTGACAGCGAGTGTTCTCTGTTGCAGCTTCATGTGTTCGTGCGGAGACACGATGCCGAGTGGCAACGTGCCCGACTACTACTGCGACACGCTCTGCCCGGGCGGTCAGGGCCGTTCGTGCGGATAGACCCGGCCAAGAGCAACGTTGCCAGATGTGACAGCGAGTGTTCTCTGTTGCAGCTTCATGTGTTCGTGCGGAGACACGATGCCGAGTGGCAACGTGCCCGACTACTACTGCGACACGCTCTGCCAGGGCGGTCAGGGCCGTTCGTGCGGATAGACCCGGCCAAGAGCAACGTTGCCAGATGTGACAGCGAGTGTTCTCTGTTGCAGCTTCATGTGTTCGTGCGGAGACACGATGCCGAGTGGCAACGTGCCCGACTACTACTGCGACACGCTCTGCCCGGGCGGTCAGGGCCGTTCGTGCGGATAGACCCGGCCAAGAGCAACGTTGCCAGATGTGACAGCGAGTGTTCTCTGTTGCAGCTTCATGTGTTCGTGCGGAGACACGATGCCGAGTGGCAACGTGTCCGACTACTACTGCGACACGCTCTGCCCGGGCGGTCAGGGCCGTTCGTGCGGATAGACCCGGCCAAGAGCAACGTTGCCAGATGTGACAGCGAGTGTTCTCTGTTGCAGCTTCATGTGTTCGTGCGGAGATACGATGCCGAGTGGCAACGTGCCCGACTACTACTGCGACACGCTCTGCCAGGGCGGTCAGGGCCGTTCGTGCGGATAGACCCGGCCAAGAGCAACGTTGCCAGATGTGACAGCGAGTGTTCTCTGTTGCAGCTTCATGTGTTCGTGCGGAGACACGATGCCGAGTGGCAACGTGCCCGACTACTACTGCGACACGCTCTGCCAGGGCGGTCAGGGCCGTTCGTGCGGATAGACCCGGCCAAGAGCAACGTTGCCAGACGTGACAGCGAGTGTTCTCTGTTGCAGCTTCATGTGTTCGTGCGGAGACACGATGCCGAGTGGCAACGTGCCCGACTACTACTGCGACACGCTCTGCCAGGGCGGTCAGGGCCGTTCGTGCGGATAGACCCGGCCAAGAGCAACGTTGCCAGATGTGACAGCGAGTGTTCTCTGTTGCAGCTTCATGTGTTCGTGCGGAGACACGATGCCGAGTGGCAACGTGCCCGACTACTACTGCGACACGCTCTGCCAGGGCGGTCAGGGCCGTTCGTGCGGATAGACCCGGCCAAGAGCAACGTTGCCAGATGTGACAGCGAGTGTTCTCTGTTGCAGCTTCATGTGTTCGTGCGGAGACACGATGCCGAGTGGCAACGTGCCCGACTACTACTGCGACACGCTCTGCCAGGGCGGTCAGGGCCGTTCGTGCGGATAGACCCGGCCAAGAGCAACGTTGCCAGATGTGACAGCGAGTGTTCTCTGTTGCAGCTTCATGTGTTCGTGCGGAGACACGATGCCGAGTGGCAACGTGCCCGACTACTACTGCGACACGCTCTGCCAGGGCGGTCAGGGCCGTTCGTGCGGTGGATCTTACGGAAACTTCACCGTGGTCTACTCCTCGGCTCCGACTTAGTCGGTCATCGGGAGTTTGTGGCGGGGGGCATCTGTATTCAATCACAAGCAGCAGTTCGATGAGAAACCTAACCATCTCCGAAAACTCCTTTTTGAGTTAGATACTTGATAAGATAATCGGAGGTTTAAATCTCATATTCAAGGGCGCCAGGACTGCAGTGTTGTGACTTATCTAGATAAAATTATCTAGAAATTTATCTAGATAATTATTTTTTATCTTTATCTTTATCTAGATAAATACTTTTCTTGTTATCTTTATCTTTATCTAGATAAAAAAATCGTTATCTTTTGTCTTTTATCTAGATAAAAAATATTTATCTATTTTAATTTTAAAATACCATAATGTAAATTAGAATTCATAATACCGGGTGGCGCAAAAAAATCACCCTGATTGAGAAATAACTATATCGAAACTATTATAGATAGGATTCTGAAATTTGTACACATATTAGAAAACATACACAAATTTAATATTTGCAAGTTTCAAAAACATTTCTATAGTAGGAAAAAAGTTACAGCTGTTCAAATTTGGTTGTCAAAAAATTGATTATACGGAGCTCAATTAGCGCACGTCCAGAAAACTTCCAATGGCCGGGACGCTGTTTCTTCAAAACACCGTAAGATATCAAGCTGAAAATTTCAAATTATATTCAAAATAGATTCGATTCGATTGTGTAAAAATTTAAATCAATAACAATTTATGTAACGACAGTTATTGAATCTTGAAGTTGAGCTGGAAAACAGAATAGTGGGGAAAATATTCATTTTTTTAACTTAATCTACATATTCTGATTTTACGTTAAACTTCAAGATTTCATTCCATTCATTCAAATTGATTGACATTTTTACACACTTGATCTTATTTCAATATAATTTGAAATTTTCAGCTTTATATCGTACTACGCAGTTTTGAAGAAACATTGGAAGTTTTCTGGACGCGCGCTATTTGAGATCCGTATGATCCATTTTTTGACAACCAAATTTTAACAGCTGTAACTTTTTTCCTACAATTCGCGAAAACAAGGAACATCACTGACCTCTGGTGGATCCTTTGGTACTTAAGATAGGGTGCATAATGGAGGTTAAAAGGGGGTTATTTATATAAATAAATTATATTATATTTGCTTTAAGTTGTTTGTTATGGCTGAAAAAGTAAAATTGTAACTTATTGTACATTTCAATTGTTTCTCCTTTTCCACTGCCCTTTGGAAGCACGAACTTCTAAATAAAAAAGTGCATCTAAAAAGTTTCCTGTCAGAAGTGGCTCCATCACTTATGCGAATAGGAATGTTTTTGAAACCTGCACATATTAAATTTTGGTATGTTTTCTAATAAGTATGTGTACAAATTTCAGAATCCTACATAATAGTTTCGATATAGTGACTTCTCAATCAGGATGATTTTTTTTTTGCGAAACCCGATATATTAAGGATAGAAGCTATTATGTCTTACAATTTTATACTGACTTACATCATCGTTCCTACAAAAATTCAGTATCCTATCTCCCAATACTTTTCAAAACTTTTGTTAGAAAATAATGTTATATATAATGAAATCGGTGATTGACCTGTGCCGTTTCCAAATTTACTCATTAGAAAATTAAAATTATAATCCCCTATAATAATAATAGTCCCTTCCCTTTCAGTAAATTTTAATCACAGGCAGTAGGAACATCAATAATCTGGTTAGATATGCCTATAAAGTAACTGTTTGTAGATATACCTAATAATAATACCTGTAAAATTAAATTAGACAAGATTTTAGAAAATTATCTTTTATCTTTTAATATTTATCTAGATAATTTTTTTTTATCTTTATCTATTATCTAGATAATTTTTCAAAATATTATCTATTATCTTATCTAGATAAATTTTTGGCAGTTATCTATTATCTTTATCTAGATAAAAATAAAATTATCTAGTCACAACACTGGCCAGGAGTACAAAAATAGTGAAATCAATTCTTAAAAAAAAAAAAATCGGTTCTTAGCATGTAGACACACATTTTATCAAGTAATGGCGTAAGTCTTAGTACTCCTAATGGCTAAACTCCGCTCTTACGAAGGCTGAGTAGAAAGCGTGGCCTTGAAGAGATTTTTAATCGATTTTTATCAATATCTTTTACATTATGTAATCCAACAGATGTTTAGTGACCGAAAATTAGTAAAATTGTGGCACTATAAACATCTGTTGGACAAAATAAAACCAATAACTTATTCCAAACTCTGAAATGATTTTCATTGGACTGTTCTGAATACGCGTACAAAGCCCTATTTTGTTAACAATTACTTTGGTAAAAGATATTGATAAAAATTGATTAAAAAACTCTTTTAGGTCAAACTTACTACCCACTACCCAGCCGTCTTAATTTACGAAATTTTGCAGGAAAATGCATCAGTCCAAGATAGTTTTCATTGTTTATCACCAAAATGGACGGACGCCATTCTAGAATATGTGATTCAAGTGGGTTTTCCGGTATTTCTCCAAACTTATCGAAGCGGAGATGGCTAGGTTGTGCATCTAACCCTTTTACTTTTCAATAATCGATGTGATCTCAAACTTTCTTTAGAACATTACGATGTGGACATAAAGAGTCACGCAGCTTTCAGAAAAGTATTACTTTGATGTGAATAATAATTCCTGTGAAAATGTATAGTTTGTCACATCAAGATTGTTACAGAAATGCCCTTCAGCCCCAATCAATATAGCGCCAGTGTGAATTAAATACAAGCTTTGACACTTGGTTAAATTGTTGATGCCAGAGTGAAATTTTAGTAGAAACACACTTTAACTTGGTAACTAACTCGGGTAAGCTTTTAAAAGTTAAATTAGTAAAATCGCTTCGCATTTCAAATAGAAACGTTCCTATAAAAAAATACACTAATTTGATTGAAAATTGATTTTTTATTTTTATTTAGTTTTTCATTTTTTTGAGCGATTATTGTTTACCTTTATTTTTTTCTAATATGGAGACCATTACTATCAATATACCTGCATATCAATAAGAATAATTAATTTTTCCTATAAATTTAAAATGTAAATTAAGCATAAATAGGACAACAACAACAGACGTTGCATACCCGAGACTAACGAATATAATAATTCCACTGCATATTTTGCTTTGTTTTGATGTGTGATGTTGTTCTAATAATGTGTTCAAATCTATCAATAAAGGCGCAGTGTAGTGAGATTTCCACGGGTTCTTATTTCAAATGTAATTACAAAATGCTGACTGAATGGACATTGTGCAATATTAGATTTTCGTTTTACGAGTTCATGTCGTTGAGAAAATGTTCCTGTTTCAAACAAAATCACGATTTATCTCCAAATTAGCCAAAGATTTTTTTTAAATTCAATATTGTAAACGATGGTACTGTTTGGTCCCCCAAAAACGTCCAATGAGCGAGGTACCGCTGTGATGAAACTACTGAATAAATTAGGCTAAAACTTTACATGCTATGACCAACATCCGAATTGTTTGATGTGTGAAGGTTACAAAAAAATACTTTTGTAGGAAAAAAGTTACAGTTTTTCGAATTTGGTCGTCGTAAAAATGAGCTAATTGTTAGCGCGACTCTACAAAATGTCCAATGGCCGGAACACCGTGTTATCAAAACTACTGACGATAGCAAGCTGGAAATGTAATATATTATTCAATATTCTACTTCTATTCATTGTCATTTCACTGGAATCAGTAAAACGAAAGTTATGGTATCAAAGTTAAAACAAAATATCGGGAAACTAAGTTCACAAGTTTTATTACACGTTAATTTCAGAAGTGAAATAATCTCCCGGATTTTCTGGTTTACGCTCAATTTCAAAAGATACCATATCTTTCTCACCATTGATTCAAATGTATTGATATTTAACACAATTGATGTTCACATATTTTGAATACAAATTATAAATTTTCGGCTTGTTATCTTTAGTTTTGAAAGAACTGAGTTCCTGCCATTGGAGGTTTTCTGGATGCGGCTATTTCGAGCCCCGTATAATCGATTTTTCGACAACCGAATTCGAACAGCGGTAACTATTTTCCCACTTTTGAAACTTTCCACACAAACAAAAGTATGTGTTTACTGTTTTATAATATATTAAATTTGACTGGCCTATACAATAAAAATAAGAAAAATAAGAAGACATATTTTTTTAGCGATATGACTTTTAGCAATCAGGGGGGATGCGCTGCAAAGGTATCCAAAAATATTTGTTATTAAAATTAACAATGTGTATTACTTTTTCAACATTTCAACTATATTTAATTGAGCGAGCGAAGCGAGCTTCTCCTTTAGGCTCTTTTGGCACAGACCTAGCTGTTTTTTTTTTGTTTTTTTTCTGTTACTGACGATATACAGGTCAGAGTTTTTCTTCAATCGAGCTGAAATTTACCACACATGTACACCATTTCTGGGTGTTGCAGACCAATTTTTTTTGAATCCATTGATTGGTTCAAATTTAAAATAAAAATATATTTCGATTTGTTGTTTCCATCAATTTGAAATTTTGGCAAGTCATTAGGACCAACATTGTCCCGAATCTTACAAAGTTTCAGTTAAATCCTCCCATTGGTTGAAATTTAAAACCATCTTTACTGTGATTGTTGACATTTAAACTATTACCGTTTGACCGATCAACTTAAAACTTTGCATGGTCATGGGACCAACATTATCTGTATTTTGACAATTTTCAGACAAATCTGTGCTTGAATCAAAAAGTTATTGACATTTATTTTACGGACATTTTGCTTGTTGCTATCAAATTTCTCGAAAATGTTTGATCAAGCTACTTCGAATCTGCAGTTCCAAGGTAGGTAGTAACAGAAAGATTTTAACACATATTATGAAATTAACTTGGACAACGCTCAGTGTAACGCGTTGATGAGCGAGCACGGGTACAAGCAAATTCTCGAACCGGAAATGCGTACACAATGCACATAAAACATACATCCATATTGAATTGAAATATGAGCCACTCAATTGACCAATGTAGATCTGACCAAACTACGACGTCATAAAACAAAAGTCAATGTTTGGTCACAACCAAAGAGCTTATATACACAACAAATTGTACACATGATATTATTAGAATAATGTTGAATTCGTACAGAATTTAACAGTTTTACAATCAACAAATTGCCGTTAATAATAGTATTGCTTTAAGCTATCTACTTGAATATTGTTTAGTCTTAATTAACTTCTCATAAGAGAGGAAGGACCTTTTTAAGTTGACGAAACTATCCAGTGACAGACGCCATTAAAAAGTAAAACGCTTTGGCAACATACCTGGCAAAATATAATTTGTTTCGTTGTAGCATCCGTAAAAATTGTCCAGCATATCATCAAACATGATTTATATGAGTTTAAATATATTGATTGTACTATTTCAAGTGATAAATTAAACTAGATTAACACCTGTTAGCTATTTCTTTGATTTTTCTGAATTTCATTTGTTTGAATGAAAAATTGTTATTTTCTAAGAATTCTGGAGTTGCCATGGTAATACTTTTGTCTTTCAAAAGGCAACGCCCACCTACATTGGTCAATTATGCTTTTCATTGAGACTTGAAAATGGCATCTAAGCACCCTGGTACATAAAGCAAATCTTATTCAATTCAAATGGCACTGGAATTAACATTCGAAACTCATACTATCTGACAGCTATTAATAATGTCAATAAGTTCATCGTTCTTAACTGATTGGGATGAACATTTTTAAAATAAGAGACAATGTTGGTCTTAATGATCATGCAAAATATGAGTTTGATCACATTTATCGAAGACCAATTTCATTTTTCAACCTATCAGGAGAAGTTTATTTAAATTTTTGCCAACGAATGGATTTCAAAAAAATGTAGGGTCTGCAAACAGAAAAGGTTGTCTCTACATGTGTGCAAAATATCAGCTCAATCGAAGAAAAACTGTGCTTTGTATAGCCTAAGCCTCAGGTAGCAAAAAAAACACACACAAAAAAGAGGTCCGTGCCAAAAGAGCCAAAAGGAGACGATCGCTTCGCTAGCTCAATAATTTCCGTTCAACAGATCGATCTGATGTTGTGTACACACACTTATATCATTTGAGTGGTCCCAGTTATATTTTTGAACTAAATCCTGTGTTTTTTTAAAAATTAACAAGAAAGCGTTCAATCATAAAGGTTCAATCGATCAACTTAAAACTTTGCATGGTTATAATATGGGACCAATATTTTAGGAATTTTTGAAGATTTTCATACAAGTCTGTGACGAAATTTAAGAATTATTGGCTTTAAATGACATTTTCGATATACGGAATTTCGGTTCGAGGTGTTGTGCGTATCCGTGCTCGCTCATCAACGCGTTTCACAGAGCGTTTTCCTAGTTCATAAACTGTCCATAAATTGGACCGTGTTTAGCAATAAGGAACCAAGCGACATTTTGAGGTTTTCGAGTTAGCTGTGGAAATATATTCAACTTGGTTCAGAGAACATAAAACAAATAAGATCCAAGCGACAGCATGCCTGTAATGCCCATTAAACGCAATAAATAGAAAATGAAAAAGGAACCAAGCGCCAAAGTCAGAAATCTAGATACGCAATAAGGATCCAAGCGCCACTTTAACATGTAAAAGTATAACAAGGATCATTGAAAGCTTTGCAATAAGGATCCAAGCGCCATAGGTAATTAAAGCTAACATATGTATAATATACTTACATATACTTCTGATATTTTTGCTCCATTTGATTGCTTTTGATGAAATACAATTAAAATATTTCTTGTATACCACACAAAATTCACAAAACACTATAAAAACAACATATTTGTCGCTTGGTTCCTTTTTGCAAAAAGGAACCAAGAGCCCTTTTTGTCGTGTTTTTCTTTAATATTATTAAAATACGCACTTGAATATGTAATATAGTCCCTGAAAATGTAATATCAATATGTTATCTAATCATATATAACAAGTCTCACGTCAAGACAGTATCCCAGATTTTAATATAAGGCTGTACGCAAATGTCCAATTATCTCAGTTCAATGAATTGGCGCTTGGGTCCTTATTGCTAAACACGGTCCAATTGTCCTGTACTGTAACTTGCAACTCTTCACGTTTAGTAAGTTTTCAACTGTATATTATATTATATTATATATTATATAGTATATTATATACACACGTCATCATAGAATCAATTTTCCAGTACAATTGATACACTTAAAGGTGCGTATATCTGCTAACCATGTAAATATTGCTTACATTTTCTCAATAGGGAATACGCATTCATTTATTCAAAAACAATATTTCAAAATAACAACATATTTGTTGGTAAATTACACTATTTTCACACTAAAAAGTGTACATTTTTATTCATAAATATGAAATTGAAATTCAGTGGTTATTTTGGCGGGAAAACGCCATTCCGGCCAGTGATGTCATTTATATCAACCAACAATGATGTTGCCATGGTTACAATAAAATATGACATCACTCGCCGGGATGGCGTTTCGCCACCAAAATTTTCACTGATTTAAATTTCATATTTATGAATGAAAATTTATGCTTTTTAGTGTGAAAATAGTGTAATTTACCAACAAATATGTTGTTATTTTGAAATATTGGATTTTACCGGCATTAAACATCTTTTGCATATTCCCTATTACCTATGCGTTGCACATTTGGAATGATGTAATCAAACTCTATCAATTACCATTTGCTTCCTGTGGTATCCTACAATTATAGCAGGCTGTGGAGCTAGCCGCCATCTTGGCTAGCTTTCCTCGACGTGGTGACCAAGGAAGAGAAAGCATGTACAGTGCTACATTTACTATTGTGTTTAAGTAAATAAAGAGTAACGAATCAATAAAGTGTATTGTTGAAGTTATTACAAGTGGCGACGAGGTTTGATAAATCAGGTCTAGTGTTCACAACATGGAAGACTGTCGATTAAAACCTTTTGAGGTGAACGGAGACGCGGCAAGTGTGGGCCAGCGGTGGGTGAGATGGTTTCGCGCGTTTCAGTTCAACGTGGACAGTAAAGAAATCAAGGACCACAAGCGTAAAAGAGCGTGTTTGTTAGACAGGGCTGGGTGCGCGGTTCAAGACATTTTTTTCACTTTACCCGAAGCAACAGATGCAGTAGGGGACCGAGATTTGTACCAAACAGCAGTAAATGCATTGAACAGGCATTTTACGCCTCAGGTCAATATCCCCGTGCAACGCATCAAGTTTCGAGCTATTTCTCAGACGCAAGATGAGACAGTCGACAGTTTCGTAACACGCCTAAGACAAATTAGCTGCACATGCAATTTTGGCGCAAGAGAAGACGAACAACTACGCGATCAAATCTAGGATAAAGTCTATTCACGTGAGTTAAAACGTAAACTGATAGAAATAGGGCCGCAAATGACATTACAATCAGTGCTGACGACGAGTCGAGCATGGGAAGAAGCAAATAGGCAAGTTAGTGACCTAGAATCTGCAGGGGCAAGTGGCCTTGAAACTTCGATAAAGAAGCTACAACTGCAAGATAAGGGAGCAGCAGACTGGACAAAAGGAGCTACATGTTTCCGGTGAGGAATGCAAGGACACATAAGCTCGAGCCAGGAATGCAGAGCAAAGAAGGCAAAATGTTCTTAGTGTTCCAAGGTAGGCCATTACAGTAAATGCTGCAGAATGAAAGACCAGAAAAAGGACAAGAAGAAACTACGACAAGTAGGAAGTGAAACAGAAACTGATTCGGAGGAGGAAGAGCCGAAGAAAGAAAAGAAAGCGCGACAAGTTAAAAGCGAATGTGAACCAGTTCCAAAGGAAGAATACACGTTTATGATCAACAGTTTACAACAAAGTTCAGAGAGTGGGGAATTGATAACAGTTTCAGTAGGTGGAGTCAAGATCAAGATGGTGATCGATTCTGGAGCGAGCTGCAATGTTTTCGACAGGAAATGCTGGGAGAGATGCAAGCGGAAGAAAATAGCCTGTAAATCTGAGAAGGTGAGCAAATCTCTTTCTGCATATGGGGAAAAACGTCTCACAGTCATTGGACAGTTCCAAACCAAGTTGAAGCTTGAAAATGGTGCGGAATGTGAGGGGAAATTCTACGTCATCAAAGAAGATGGTGAAGCTCTGCTAGGAAAGACTACAGCAATGCAGCTTGGCGTTCTGAAACTCGGATTGGGGATAAACCAGGTAGGAGTGTCAGACCTCATTGCCAGACATCAGAAAGTTTTTTCGAGCAGTGACAAGCAGACCGGAAAGCTGAAAGATTTTCAGTTACAAATCCCGATTGATCGGAAGATACATCCAGTAGCGCAGAATTAAAACAGGATTCCCTATCAGCTGAGAGGAAAAGTTGAAGAGAAGATACAAGAGATGTTGAAAGCAGACATCATTGAACCCGTTGAAGGACCAACACCATGGGTATCGCCAGTGGTCATTCGTTCGAAGAAGGATGGTGATCTACGAGTTTGCCTCGATCTTCGCAGAGCAAATGAAGCGATAATCAGAGAGAGAACACCAATTCCAACTCTAGAAGAAGAATTGCAAGAGCTTGAAGGGAGTACCGTGTTTAGCAAACTTGACATGAAAGCGGCTTATCATCAAATCGAATTGACAGAAGATTCAAGAGAAATTACAACTTTTGCTACACACAGTGGACTGTACAGATTCAAGAGGCTAGTTTTCGGAATTTCTTGTGCACCAGAAATGTTTCAACGTGTTATTCGTCAGTGCCTCCAAAACTGCGAAGGAGCCGTCAACTTTCAAGACGACGTTGCTGTGTTTGGGAGAACGCAAGAATGAGCACGACCGACGACTGGAACATGTTCTGAACGAGATTGAAGCCAAGGGATTAGTGCTCAATGAAGTGAAATGTTCGTTTGGAAAAGCCGAGATACAGTTCATGGGACATTCAATCAGCAAGAAGGATATTCAACCAACTGGAAGCAGTGTGAAAGCAGTTCAAGATTTCGAAGAACCAACCACTCCAGAAGAAGTTCGAAGTTTCCCGGGTTTGGTAAATTTCAGCAGTCGTTTTATTCCAAACTTGGCAACGAAAGCGGAACCTTTCAGAAAGCTGACGAGGAAATCAGTCTCTTGGAAGTGGGATGAAGAACAGAAGAGAGCGTTCAATCAACTGAAAGAAGATCTGGTCCAAGCAAGCACTCTTGGTTTCTACAAGAAAGATGCAGAGACGCGAGTCATCACAGATGCAAGTCCATGGGGACTTGTAGCAGTTCTTGTACAGATTCATGACGGCGTACAGCGAGTCATCAGCTACGCAAACCGCAACCTGACAGAAACCGAAAGAAGATATTCTCAGACGGAACGTGAAGCACTGTGCATCGTATGGACCTGTGAGAAATTCCATTTGTACATCTACGGAATCACATTCACATTATACACGGATCATAAACCACTGGAGAGCATTTACTCACCAAAATCTAAACCGTGTGCTCGAATCGAACGTTGGGTATTACGTTTACAGCCATACAAGTACAAAGTAGTGTATCAACCTGGAAAGAAAAATATTGCAGATCCATTGTCAAGACTTATATCAAAGAAAGCACCGAAGGAGGACCCGATGAAGAAAGAAGAAGAAGAAGAAGAAGAAGAAGTTTACTGGGTAGCAAAACAAGCTACGCCTAAAGCAATGACGACAGAAGAGATCAACATCGAATCAGAAGCAGATGAAACTCTCAAAGAAGTTAGAAAGTGCATTGAGACAGGTAATTGGGAGAACTGTCAACCGTCATTCAAGCTGTTCAAAGAAGAACTATGTATCATTGGAAACTTGGTTCTACGAGGGAAACGATTGGTTTTGCCTGACAGTTTGAAGAAACGAGCAATGGAAATCGGACATGAAGGACATCCGGGGATGACTAAAATGAAGCAGAGGTTACGAAATAAAGTTTGGTGGCCGGGCATGGAGAAGTCAGTTGAAGCATGGGTGAAGAAATGTCACGGATGCCAGATTGTATCGAAGTACGACCCACCAGAACCATTGAAAAGGATGCCGTTACCTCCAGGACCTTGGGAACACCTTGGAATCGATTTTCTGGGACCCCTTCCAACTGGTGAGCACCTTCTCGTTGTAGTAGACTACTACAGCCGCTGTGTTGAAGTGGAAATTCTACATACAATTACTACGAAAACATTGATACCCCGATTGGAACTAATGTTCGCAAGACATGGATTTCCGAAACGAATCAACGCAGATAATGGTACTCAGTTCGCGAGTGCAGAGTTTCATGAGTTCTTAGACAACTTCGGTATACAGATCCAACACACAACTCCTCTGTGGCCACAAGCAAATGGAGAGGTGGAAAGGCAGAACAGATCGCTGATGAAACGACTCAAGATTGCTCACAACAGTGGACTGGACTGGAAGAGAGAACTCTGGAAATATCTACTTATGTACCGAACAACTCCACATACAACAACCGGAGAAACACCTGCAAAACTACTTATGAACCGAACCTTACGATCAAAGTTACCAGGACTCGACAGTTACGCAGATGATGAGGAAATACGAGACCGAGATCGTGAGAAGAAAGAGACGGGAAGAGCATACACAGATGCGCAACGGAAAGCAAGGGAGAGCACCGTCGAAGCCGGAGACTTAGTTCTATTGAGGCAACAGCGTCAGGACAAGTTCTCGTCAGCCTTCTCTCCAGAGCCGTGTACTTTGATTGAGAAACGTGGAAATATACTAGTCGAAACATCAGACGGAGCTCGTTACAAACGAAACAGTACACATGTGAAGAGGTATGAACAGGAAGATGATGAGGGACATGTCGTTGAAGAGGAACCGGATGGGACTATCCTAACCGAAGATCCAGGGACCAGCGAGGAGACCCGAACTTCGAGACCGGCTCGTAAAATCAAGCGACCGAATAGATTTAATCAATATGTTTAATATTCATAATTCAAGATTTTCAATTTTCATAATTCAATGCTATTGTAATGTGTATCCCAGAAAAAACACTCCGTGTAAAAATACCAGCCAAGTCTCTTTAACTATAAAAAAAAAATAGAAGAAATCTAAAAATTCAGCACTGAAAAGGAGTGATATCAAAAAAGGAGCCAAGTCAACGAATTTTCCAAATTTTAATCGTACCATTGAAATAAAAATATCAACCCCCGAGAAATACTTAAAAAAAGGACTTGGCGCATCGTTTTTTTAAAGACACTTTTCTATCCTAAAAGTATAGGAAGAACTCTACAAGTATATTTTCCTGAGTATATCACATTCATTATCGACGAATCATACTACGTTTTAATATAACTAGTACTCTTACCTACTGGCAGTTTTGGTATTTTGTCAATATTCAGAGGAAATAAACGGATAAACGAATAACGAATAAACGGAAGCGGCCTAGTCTATTCGTTATTGCCACTATTTCTAGGGTCATATTAATCAATCATACTTCTCAATATCGTGACTGAGGGAAATAGCGAAAGCGCTCATTACAAGAAGGCCGTCAATGAGATTTGTATAAGTGACTAGTGCACTGAGCCATGCTGCTCAAATAATTACTGACTAGATTTTTATCTAAAGTAATACGTTATGTAATTTATGAATTTTTTTGGTATAAAATGTTAATTAATAGCAATTAATTACACGGCGAGAAGGTTCAAAGTATAATGCTGTAGTAGGTATGTTGATGTACCCACAAAACTATAGGTACCTACCAATCACAAACACAACTGTTCTGTATTTATTGCTTGTAAGACAATGCTATGTTTCTTTGCGTACTTATATTTAAATTTAAAATATTTTACAGAATGTTCAATATTTAATTTGAAAGTTTTGTCCCAATTTTTCTAGGCATTTCTGAACTACGTAGTATGTGAGTGGCATAAGCTTAAGAATAGAAAAATGTCTTTAAAAAAACGATGCGCCAAGTCCTTTTTTTAAGTATTTCTCGGGGGTTGATATTTTTATTTCAATGGTACGATTAAAATTTGGAAAATTCGTTGACTTGGCTCCTTTTTTGATATCACTCCTTTTCAGTGCTGAATTTTTAGATTTCTTCTATTTTTTTTTATAGTTAAAGAGACTTGGCTGGTATTTTTACACGGAGTGTTTTTTCTGGGATATCACTTCTTTTGTTAGTTTATTCATACAGCTTGTAGCACATGTCCGAGCAGGGACTAATTTCTTTAAAAAAATACGCCTCAACCGATTTGGTTACTATGAAAAGTTGCGTTTGGTATAAGATGAAAATGATTATCCAAGAAGAATAGCTTAAGTTTCGTTATAATCGATCCAGCCGTTTTCGATACATGACGTCACTTCCGGTTTTGAAATAGCGGCCGAATTCCGGTATAGGTAATAAGAAAACAATCTAGTTTTATCTAGTTGATACCTTCATGAACGACCATCTGAATTCCTAATCCCTATATTTCCGTAAAATCGGTCATGCCGTTTGTAATATATGACGTCACTTCCGGTTTCATTTAGTGGTTCCTGCCGCCATTTCCGGTACCATTAATTTATTTATTCATTTTTCACAATTGATTTTTCAAATAAATAGCAGAATGAATACGCAGGAGCTAGTTCAGTTGCAATCGGTACAGGCGTTTTAGATATATGACGTCACTTCCGGTTTCAGGAATGGCGGCCGAGAACACTGCTACCTTGAATATATAAATTGTATTGTCTATGTTACAATGTAAGTTAATTATGTACGTATTTTAAGTATAATTTGTTGAAATAAGTTAAATATTGCGTATTTATGACGTCACTTCCGGTTTAGAAAATAAGAAAATAATATTTTTTTTATTGATACTTCATATAGATGACCATCTAAATCGAATGGCGCTAATTTCGTTCTAATCGGTCCAGACGTTTTTGAGTTATGACGTCACTTCCGGTTTCAAAATGGCGGCTTCCGGTTGGTTTTATAAAAAGGCACCTCAGACGCCAAAAGTGCACATGTGGTAAAAATTTCAGGTCGATCGGTTCAGCCGTTTAGGCTGTGGCGGTGATAGCGACGTTTCGTGATATCATCAGAATCATCATCATCTTCAGAATCAGAAAGTGGTGTAATTTCACTGTTTTCTCGGTCCTCTAGCGCGCAAATGGCATAACCTATTGTTCCCAAATTTGGTATATGTAGTGGGGTGGGCCATAGCTCGAAATTAAGATATTTCGCAACAATGTGAGATTTACCAATTTTGAGATCCAGTAGGCCGAAAATGCCATGTTGTTGCTTACAGTAAAAGTGTTTGGTCTGCTCCTCAGTTTATTAGGCATTTACGGTATGTTGAGTGACTGTGAGTGTATAGTACGACTTGGCTGGGTGGAGCGACCGCTCCACTAGATGTTTAAAAATATGTAACTTCATAATCAGTAGATCAATATTTAGATAGGAGCTTCACTCTATTAAAAGAAAAAGGACAGTGTGGTATCCTACAATTATAGCAGGCTGTGGAACTAGCCGCCATCTTGGCTAGATTACCTCGACGTGGTGACCAAGTAAGAGCAAGCATGTACAGTGCTACATTTACTATTGTGTTTAAGTAAATAAAGAGTAACGAATCAATAAAGTGTATTGTTGAAGTTATTACACTTCCTGTCAACAAATACACTCACATTGAAGTATCTCTGACACGATAACTCTAGTCACCATTTCATGATAAGATGAAGGCAGCATTCCTGTACGTTTTTAGTCTCTTAAAATGTTAACGTCCATAACAACGGTTGCTATTGTCTTAAAATTTGCGATAAGAGAGTGAAAATGTGTACAGGAATCACCCCCCCCACCCCCTGGTTTATTAGCTCACCTCATCAATAATTGACAAGGACATATTCTGCCATTTTACCACTAAAGCCTGATGCACAATTGAATTAAGGTTTATGGTTTAGTGTTTAGTGTTTAGTGTTTAGTGTTTAAGAGAAATGAAAGGTGCTGTTATAACGTTACCATGCACAACTGTCATAAGCGTTATAATCAACAAAATCCATTTCAAATTGCAAAACACTATTTCACCTTATGACGAACCAATCAGAAGAGAGCAGAGTAAATGTCAATGTCAAATTCATACGGGAAAATGAAAAGTCGTCTGAATTAATGTCATTGGAAGCATTTTAATTTGATATTTGTGCCTAATCTTGCTCATATATTTGTTTCCATATTATTTTTCGATTAATTATTTAATTTTATCACGTGGTGAAATAACCTCGTGAAAAAAGCAATTGTGCACTGGACTCTGTTATAACATCTTAAACACTAATCACTAAACATTAAACCATAAACCTTAATTCAATTGTGCATCAGGCTTAAATCATGAGACAAACTATCAAGTTGACTCTCTGCGTTTTCTATCATACCGAAAGATTATTTACGAAAATAAAATATTTAACCACTCCATCGGCTTTTGTTGGATGGTTTTCACGGCTTTATGAAAAAATAGAGACAAGAAAATATGACGTGAAATCTAGTGGAGCGGTCGCTCCACCCAGCCAAGTCGTACCGTACACTCACTCAACATACCGTAAATGCCTAATAAACTGAGGAGCAGACCAACCACTTTACTGTAAGCAACAACATGGCATTTTCGGCCTACTGGATCATAAAATTGGAAAATCTCACATTGTTGTGAAATATCTTAATTTCGAGCTATGGCCCACCCCACTCCATATACTAAATTTGGGAACAATAGGTTATGCCATTTGCGTGCTAGAGGGCCGTGAAAACAGTGAAATTACACCCCTTTTAAAACCTATCTGATGATGATGATAATGATATCAGGAAACACCGCTATCACCGCCACAGCCTAAACGGCTTAGCCGATCGATCTGAAATTTTTATCACATGTGCACTTTTGGCGTCTGAGGTGCCTTTTTATAAAACGATCCGGTAGTCGCCATTTTGAAACCGGAAGTGACGTCATATCTTGAAAACGGCTCAACCGATCGGAATGAAACTAGCGCCAAATGATTCAGACGGTCGTCTATATGGAATATCAATAGTTAAAGTAGAGATGTACTATTACCAAAACCGGAAATGACGTCATGAAAATGAAGAACTAGATTTTAATGACCTCTTACTACAATAACCACATATTCAGAAGGCTTATAATGATACATAACATTTATAGAAATAAATTCTAGGTGGCAGTTATTTCAGTCGCCATTTTGAAAACCGGAAGTGATACCATATCTCGAAAACGGCTGGACTGCGTGAACAACATGTTCGAAACACGCGCGCTCCCGGCGACATCGGCCCGGCACAATGTGGACACCATGCCGACATATCCGCAGAGTGTCCGCCAGTAGACATCGGCCCGACACCGACATGGTGACACCTCGCGGACATATCTGAATAGTGTCTGGCAAAAGACAACGGCCCGACAACGACATTGTGACACACGCGGATATATCTGAATAGTGTCAGGCAGTGCGGCACTGGCCCTATAGCAGAACACTGTCCGAGTGCTGATATATCCGCTAGTCAGTAGTGGGCCGGCATCAAATCGGTATCTACACGCGACGCACCATCGCCGTTGCCGACACCCCGTCATCGGTATGATACAGGTCCGGCATAAAACTGACAGTCGTGTGTTTGCTGGGAACACTTCGGTTTTCAAAATGGCTGCTGAACGTACTGCACTGCCACATAGAATTTATATCTATAAATGATGTGTATCATTTTAAGTTTCCTGAATATGTATTTATTGTATAGGAGGGGATTATAATAATTTATAAATTTTATGCCACATAGAATTTATATCTATAAATGATGTGTATCATTTTAAGTTTCCTGAATATGTATTTATTGTATAGGAGGGGATTATAATAATTTATAAATTTTATTGACGGCATTTCCGGTCTCATAAATAGGAAAATTCTAGTTTGACTGTTCCTATTCCATAGAGATGGCCTTCCTAATCGTTTGGCGCTAGTTTCATGCCGATCTGTCTACCAGTTTTCGAGATATGACGTTACTTCCGGTTTCAAAATGGCGGCTGAATTCTCTGACCCCTTGAATTATAATTTAAACATGATTACATTTTATTATAAGCTGTCACAAATAGTATATTCATTGCATCAAAATGTAGATTTGTGAGATTATTAAAATGTGTGACGTCATTTCCGGTTTCGGTATGGGAAACTGCAAATATTATTGATGATAATACATAAAGATGACCGTCTAAATTGTTTAGCGCTGATATCGTTCAAATCTATTTAACCGTTATTGAGATATGATGTCACTTCCGGTTTCAAAATGGCGTCTTCCGGTTGGTTTTGTAACAAGTCACATGAGATGTCAAAAGTACATACGTTACATAAATATCAAAATAATCGGATCAACCTTAGTCGCCGAAATGCCAATCGATGTATTTCAAATTTCATTACGTCATTTCCGGTTTCATTAACATAATTTTTAGTCTTTTGCTACTGATAACCTATATAGTTGACCGTCTTAATCGTTTGGCGTAAATTTTGTTCAAATCGGTCCAGCCGTTGACGAGATATGACGTCACGTCCGGTTTCAAAATGGCGGCACAAAAAAAGTCATGGGGGCGAGGGCAAATCAGACGCCAAAAGTGCACACGTGGTAAAAATTTGAGATCAATCGGTTTAGCCGTTTAGGCTGTGGCCTGATTACCGGATTTGAATTCCAGGAGACTATGATTATTATTACTGATTAAAACCGCCCTAAAACACTGTTTTCACGGCTCTCTAGCTCGCAAAGGGCGTAACCTATTGTTCCCAAATTTGGTATATGTTGTAGGGTGGGCCATAGCTCGAAATTAACATATTTCGCAACAATGTGAGATTTTCCAATTTTAAGATCCAGTAGGCCGAAAATGCCACTTTGATGCTTACAGTAAAAGTGGGTTGCTCCAGCCTTTTTAAATGAGAGTGTGCGCGCGCGCCGTACGACTTGGCTGGCGTGGAGCGACCGCTCCACTAGATAAAACTTCTTGTACTCTTTACATATTCATGACTGGATGCTGCTTTTATGAAATCGTAGATTTTACGATTACATTGTAGTTATGTTATTTGGCTTCAATCCAATCAACTTAAAAATTTCCCGCGCCCACGTTTTAGTTACCACTCTTGCCACAGACAGAGGGAGGGCGCCGCCGCCGCCAGCGCAAGTCGCCACGGTTGCACCCATGGTTCAATGATATTCTTCTCGTCAACCAGGTTAGTCACTCCGCTCGATGCGTTTGAGAATCTACTGCGCACCTGCCAAAGTGACGTCAGCTAGAGACACGCTCGCTATACGCGCGGCGGCTTACTCATAGGAGGGGAGATCAAAAAGATCGAGAAGTGGAATGTTTGTCTGGGGCGTGGGAGTTCTAGCTAGTGCACATATTTCGATTATGTGACCTTTCATTAGCCTATCTACCAAGTCTTAGCACAATTGCATCATTTTTTTTTCTGATATGGAATAGAGTCAACCCCGAAGAAAATGTCAATGCCCGTCAATTTAGTTTCGCGTGGATATCAAGTTCCTTACCTCAAACAATTTTTGAGATTTAATCGGTAATCCTGATTGTTGCAACTTTACCAACATTTTTAGAGGCGTTCATTCTTCGTCAATTGAAATTTTAGTCACGTTTTGCCTTGCTTATTGGTTGATCTATCAAATTAATGATACATTTATGACACAAGCATTTAGTATGAATATCTTGACGTGGTAGCTATTTATACCAAGAGGACACTACAAACACCGGAAATGTGATGAATGGAAATAAATTTGTCATCACTGTAATATTATTTTCGTTCGTACATCACTTATGTTCTGTGTCAAACTCTTCGATAGAAATCAGTCTAAATGATTATTGATATAAACGCTGATATGGTCTGTGAAAAGGAATTGATACATGTAAATACGCAACATTGTATAATAATGGCAATATTTGTAAAGAAGTTGAACAATAAATAGTACCTACCGCCTAAATTAGGGTTTAGGTCAGGGGTTGGCAACCCTTTTTGGTGAAGGAGCCAATTTCCCAAAATGTAATAAATTAGATACCTAATACTGGGAGCCGCAGTAGAGACAATCAAATATAAATGCACCGAAAATAATAATTTGAATTACTAGTTTTTTGTTGTTGATATTTTGACGAAGCCCCCAAGTTGTTGGCTCCCCCCAGGGCGTCTTTGTTTTGAATTTCAACAATTTAAAAGTGATCCTGGTATTCTAAAATGAACAAACTGAATCAAACAACATTTCAATTGTTACCCCGCAGGGCGTATTTGTTTCGGATTTTCAGAATGTTCGATTCCAGATATTTATGTAAATTATAAAGCGAGCCAATATATAAAGGCACCAAGGAGCCGCAGGTTGCCGACCCCTGGTTTAGGTAGATGAAAGTCACTCGGTTGAAAATGAGCTTAGCATGACATTATTTTCCTCCTCGGCACCATTATTTTAGTACCTATACAATACTACCTTTTCGGGCAAACAAAAACCGCGCTGATAACCATAGATAAATAAATACACTTACATTACGTATCAATAAAAGCTCATTACATATTCGCAGCAACAAGTAATAGCAATGCGTTGAAAGACTGCAGTGTGATCTAGCGCGCGAACATGCACAAGCACGTGTTATACCAGCCAGCCGGCAGCATTCTTGTCAGTGTTGTGACTTATCTAGATAAAATTATCTAGATAATTATCTAGATAATTATTTTTTATCTTTATCTTTATCTAGATAAATACTTTTCTTGTTATCTTTATCTTTATCTAGATAAAAAAATCGTTATCTTTTGTCTTTTATCTAGATAAAAAATATTTATCTATTTTAATTTTAAAATACCATAATGTAAATTAGAATTCATAATACCGGGTGGCGCAAAAAAATCACCCTGATTGAGAAGTCACTATATCGCAACTATTATAGATAGGATTCTGAAATTTGTACACATATTAGAAAACATACACAAATTTAATATTTGCAAGTTTCAAAAACATTTCTATAGTAGGAAAAAAGTTACAGCTGTTCAAATTTGGTTGTCAAAAAATTGATTATACGGAGCTCAATTAGCGCACGTCCAGAAAACTTTCAAAGGCCGGGACGCTGTTTCTTCAAAACTACGTACGATATCAAGCTGAAAATTTCAAATTATATTCAAAATAGATTCGATTCGATTGTGTAAAAATTTAAATCAATAACAATTTATGTAACGACAGTTATTGAATCTTGAAGTTGAGCTGGAAAACAGAATAGTGGGGAAAATATTGATTTTTTTAACTTAATCTACATATTCTGATTTTACGTTAAACTTCAAGATTTCATTCCATTCATTCAAATTGATTGACATTTTTACACACTTGATCTCATTTCAATATAATTTGAAATTTTCAGCTTTATATCGTACTACGCAGTTTTGAAGAAACATTGGAAGTTTTCTGGACGCGCGCTATTTGAGATCCGTATAATCCATTTTTTGACAACCAAATTTGAACAGCTGTAACTTTTTTCCTACAATTCGCGAAAACAAGGAACATCACTGACCTCTGGGGGATCCTTTGGTACTTGAGATAGGGTGCATAATGGAGGTTAAAAGGGGGTTATTTATTGAGCGAGCGAAGCGAGCGTCTCCATTTGGCTCTTTTGGCACGGACCTCTGTTTTTTTTTTGTTTGTTTTTTTTTTTTCTGTTACTGACGATATACAGGTCAGAGTTTTTCTTCGATCGAGCTGAAATTTTGCACACATGTACGTAACATTTCTGATTGTTGCAGACCCTAATTTTTTTGAAATCCATTGATTGGTTCAAATTTAAAAAAAATTAACTTTCGATTGGTTGTTTTGATCAAATTGAAATTTTGACAAGTCATTACCCCCAACATTGTACCCAATCAAACAAAGTTTCAGCCAAATCCTCCCATCGGTTAAAATTTAAAACCATCTTTCCTGTGTTTTTAGAAATTTAAACTATAACCGATTGAACGATCAACTTATAACTTCGCATGATGGTTGGGTCCAACATTATCTGCATTTTTGACAATTTTCATACTAATCTGTGTTTAAATCCAAACGTTATTGACATTTTACGGACTATTAGCGTGTTGGCTGTCAAATTCACGGCGACTTCGACTCTTCAGTTCAAGGCAAGGTAGTTAGAGCAGAAACTTTCAAACGCAAATGAAACTGATAATGACCGTTCAACAGTCGATCTGATATTGTGTAGACACACTTATATCATATGAGTGGTCTCAGGTATATTTTTTGAAGGAGATCCTGTGATTTTTGAAAATTAACACGGAACAGTTCAATCATAAAGGTTCAATTGATCAACTTAAAGCTTTGCATGGTTATTTGGACCAATATTTTAGGAATGTTTTGAGATTTCTATACAAATCTGTGGCGAAATTTTAGAATTATTGGCTTTTAATGACATTTTCGATAGACAGAATTTCGGTTCGAGGTGTTGCGCGTATCCGTGCTCGCTCATCAACGCGTTACTCAGATTCATTGGTTAAAATTTAAATAAATATCTCCTGATAGGCTGAAAAATGAAAACGGTCTTCGATAATTCTGATCAAACTCATATTTTGCATGATCATTAAGACCAATATTGTCTCTTATTTTACAAAATTTCATCCCAATCAGTTAAGAACGTATGAAGTTATTTACATTTTTAATATCTGTCAGTAATGAAGTATCGAAATGAATGTTTTCCAGTGCCAATTGAAAATTGATTCTGATTTGCTTTATGAACCAGGTGCTTAGATGCTATTTTAAAGTTTCGATGAAAAGCATACACTTTTAAGTTGATATCATAATCAATTCCATATGGATGTATATGTTTTCTGTGCGTTGTGTACGCATTTCCGGTTCGAGAATTTGCACGTACCCGTGCTCGCTCATCAACGCGTTACACTGAGCGTTTTCCTAGTATAAATAAATTATATTATATTTGCTTTAAGTTGTTTGTTATGGCTGAAAAATTAAAATTGTAACTTATTGTACATTTCAATTGTTTCTCCTTTTCCACTGCCCTATGAAAGCAAGAACTTCTAAATAAAAAAGTGCATCTAAAAAGTTTCCTGTCAGAAGTGGCTCCATCACTTATGCGAATAGGAATGTTTTTGAAACCTGCACATATTAAATTTTGGTATGTTTTCTAATAAGTATGTGTACCAATTTCAGAATCCTACATAATAGTTTCGATATAGTGACTTCTCAATCAGGATGATTTTTTTTTTGCGAAACCCGATATATTAAGGATAGAAGCTATTATGTCTTACAATTTTATACTGACTTACATCATCGTTCCTACAAAAATTCAGTATCCTATCCCCCAATACTTTTCAAAACATTTGTTAGAAAATAATGTTATATATAATGAAATCGGTGATTGACCTGTGACGTTTCCAAATTTACGCATTAGAAAATTAAAATTATAATCCCCTATAATAATAAAAGTCCCTTCCCTTTCAGTAAATTTTAATCACAGGCAGTAGGAACATCAATAATCTGGTTAGATATGCCTATAAAGTAACTGTTTGTAGATATACCTAATAATAATATCTGTAAAATTAAATTAGACAAGATTTTAGAAAATTATCTTTTATCTTTTAATATTTATCTAGATAATTTTTTTTATCTTTATCTATTATCTAGATAATTTTTCAAAATATTATCTATTATCTTATCTAGATAAATTTTTGGCAGTTATCTATTATCTTTATCTAGATAAAAATAAAATTATCTAGTCACAACACTGATTCTTGTCTCTTGCTGACGTCACAGCGTGAGCGGAGTCGAGCCGCTGCATGCGCAATGGCCCTCCCTGGGTTGCACCACTTGTGAAATGGCTGAAATGAACTAACCTTTTGCTGCTCGCAATTTTTTATATCTTTAATTTAAATAATACAAATGTGGTTGTATTCAAACACGTGAGTATATTGGATACTCTGTAATATTTTTTTAATACGCAAGTATAACTATGCGTTTGTAATTTCAAATTGAATAGTATTTTAGAGACCTAACATTCCTACCTACCCAAGGTTCACTCACCTTGCTTCCTTTCCTAGTGATTGATTGATTGATTGATTGATTTATTAAGTTACAAATTATATTAATACAGGTGGTAACACTTAATTTTAATTTAATAATAATAATAATACCTATAATAATTATTATAATAATAGTGTTGATATTATTAAGCAAAAAAATATCTTGATAATGTAATTAATCTAATAGTAATTATGATATGGTCATAATTAATATTATGTACCTAAAATATATTTGTAACTAGTAGGTCATTAATACAAACTAAAAATCTTCTTACTATGACTAACGTATTTCAGGAAAATTCATCCATGCCTCTTCTATAATCTATCATTCTGGCCTCAGTTGGTTTATCAATCTCTCTTTAAACTCCCCTACACTCCCTGGCATTGGTTTTATTACACCTTCCTTAAGTTTATTCCATTCTTCTACTGTTCTCCTCACAAATGAATACTTTCCTATGTTAGTTCTTGATTCTATTATCTTCACCTTCTCTTCATGATCCCTTCTCCCACGGTAATCTGCTTTCCTGAGTCTTTGCCTGATCTCATCCCACGCACTACTCCCAGAGTAAGCTCTGAACATATTGCAGAGTCTCATCTCTCTTCTCCTTTCCTGCAACGATTTCCATCCGAGTCCATTAATTATCTCAGTCACACTCTCTGGCACTCTCTTCAGTCTTATATTTATCCCTGCCCTTTTATTTTCCAGTATGATCCATTTTCTTCTCCTTAGTTTCCCGGTTACCCTCCTTGCTGCCCATTTTGAATACTTTCTACGTTCTTGATCTGTCCCACCTTGTGGGGATCCCACACCGCTCCTGCATATTCCGCTACCGGTCTCACGAGTGACAAGTAAGCCTTTTCCTTCACTTCTTGCGCTGCCCCATCTAAACTTCTCATAACAAAATTTAAATTTTTTGTAGCCTTTGTGGTCACTGCTTCCACCTGATCCTTCCACTTTAATCTCCTGTCCAACACTACGCCTAGGTATTTGTATTTCTCTCCCGATTCCAGAATATTTCTTCCCATGTCGTAATTTGGTACTTCCACAATGTTTCTGTTTGTGAAGCTAACTATCTGACATTTCTTGACATTGAATTTCATGTCATTTTTTCTGGCCCATTCCCACACAGCATTCAGATCATTCTGTAATGAGACCTCATCGGTTTTACATTCCACCTGCCTATAAACAACCGCATCATCAGCAAACAATCTAAATTTATTTTCTAGTGAATTTCCTATGTCGTTAATATATATAATAAATAAAAGTGGTCCCAAAACACTACCTTGTGGCACCCCTGACGTTACTTCTATTTCACTCGAGTATTCATTTCCCACTCTAACTTTCTGTTTTCTATTCGTGAGAAAATCTCTAACCCAATGTACTACTTTCCTATCTACACCTATGCCCTCTAGCTTCTTTATTAGCTTCCCATGTGGAACCTTATCGAACGCCAAAGTAGTACAAAGGTTCCTTGCCACATGTCAAAAACAACATCTCCAAGGTAAGCGTTGAATTATAATGCCTCAATGACTCAATTGGTAGTAAAATATATGCTACATTGACACTTCAGCCTCTGGATATGGAATGTCTACCCTACCTATTCAAGGCAGACGCCGTGAAATTAATGCGTTTTGTGTTGCATATCGCAACTTTAAACAATGAGTGGGTAGGTATCGTTTTCTGTAATTTGTTGGTACTCTGCCGCAGTAAAAAGTGACTTTCTTAGTCGATGAGGATGCATGAAGTGTTGGGAAGCGTCATTTACACCTTCTTTCTGTCCCTTCTGTGTAAATACCTACCTACCTACCTACTACAGTTTTAGGCGTAAATGTGCATGATTCCGCCGCCGTAGATAACGTTATAAAAATGTACACGATAATTATCCTTGCGATTCACTTCGTGTCTTGATGTTTCACTATTGGGGTGGATGATTTAAATTAGTTTTACAGTGTATTTTTGAAGTAGTCTGTCGTATTTAAACGAATTTCAATGCAAAAACAATGCACGGCCATTTTGAATTTCCCCATAAGTTGGTGTCCATTTCCGTTCGAATACCTATGCCGCTTTCATTCATTGACATAAATATATTATTATTACCTACCCACCTACCTACCTAATTTTACTTCAAATGATGAAGGAAGTATATTCTACCTACAATTTTAAATACAATTAGGTAATTCGAAAGCAATGAAAGAAGAACAATTTTAGACGTCACACAGTTCTGTCCGCGCATTCAAGATGGCCATACAGCACACATCAATACACATAAAAAATAAAACACACATCAATAAATGTGTCAAAACCACAGCCTTCTCGACAGTCACTCCGTTCTCTGGTAGCTGCCTGTCGACGGCTGATTCAAGCTATGACGTCATCGGTTTCTTGCACGGCGGGGAGCGCTACTCCCGGTGGGGTGGCAATAAAATGTACTTACCAAAGATACACCTTGTAGTACATTTTATTGCCAACCGATGACGTCATATAGCTTGAATCGGCCATCGACAGGCAGCTATCAGAGAACGAAGTGACTGTCGAGAAGGCTGTGCTCAAAACGAAAGAACTATTGAACGTGTATCACATAAATTCTTACCAAAATATATCTGCGCCACCATAAAAAGCTGTATCTTACACTAATTTCATTAAAAATGATCTGTTTTGCAATAATAATGTGTTTGTATGGCGGTGGAATCATACCTACCGTGTTAGGTCCTACTACCTAGGTACTTCGAATTCAAGGTTCAGTATGATGATTGCGCTGTTTGTTTGAAATGGTTGTATTGTTGTCTGTCATTAATCACAGAACGTCGACACCGACTAATGTTGTTCACGAGTGAATTGATGGTTTACATTGCAAGCGTACCTAACTCAAACTCAATCAATTCAAACAAGCACGAATCAATAGTAGACATAATTTGTTTTAAAACAAATTCGAAAACTGTATTACGTAACTTAGTCCAAGATTTCACGATTATTTATCACTATCAACTAAAGGCTGTTGCGAAGTCTTCATCAATTATTTTTTAACCTGCTGTGTTGTAAGTGTACATAGGGCCGGTATAACCAAAGTTAATCTGAGCCGGATTAACTAAATATTGGACTAAATTGGCAGCACAGCCAATCAGATACCTCAAAATGAGTGAAACAATTGAATTTAATCCAAAAGTTAGTTAATCCAGCACAATTTAACTTTGGTTATTCCGGGCCTTAACTCATTAGTAGGTAAGTTGTTAGTTGTTAAACCTTTCTGTTTACCTACTTTCTCAGAATCACGGCGAGTGCCAAACTACTAGAGTGTGTTTGCCTCTGCTCGATACAACTGAACCTGCTTTGGCCCACGCACCAAGAGAACTGCTTTGCCGCTAATGTTGCTGCTACTTCTACTAACGTAAATTTCGGAGAGGTAAAAATAGCTGCAGAATCTCTGTTAAAAGCCGTTCATTGTTAAGTTATTTCCAACCCTTTTCCAATGTTTTAACTTTTCAGTCATTTGCTATCTATGCTCAAGCATAAGTTGAGTTGGTAATTAAGTAGAAAGTGAAATAGTACCTAAGCAACTAGAATATGTACCAGCAGAAAACTATGTCTGGTCAAGTTTTTCAATACTCTGCTAAAACTATACCTAACACAGTCATTCTAAGGGCCAGTCTTCGAATGTCATTGGTTGTTGCTACAACACTACAGTCATAATCAACCATTTAAAAGTTAGCAGAGTATGAAAGACTTGCCCTTAGTGGCATTCTAATTTTTTCTAGAAATGTTTTTAAAAACAGAAAACTAAACAATATTGAAATTCAATACAGGGGAGAGGCTTGTACCTTGGGACGGGTTGGGAACCGAAACCGATGGAAGTTGTGATAATGTTCTTGTTTCTCTCTGCAGAATGTCTTTTGCTCCTGCATCGCCTGCATTCGTCTGTGAGTTCATCTGAAGAGACTCGACATGGGCTCTAACATGCAGGTCAGTTTAGTTTCAACAATAGACTGCTGAAAAAACTTAGCAAAATCTTGCAAACATATTGCAAAGTCGGCTTTAAGATCTTTATTCTCTAGTCTTCACAACATTTATGCCAAGATCATAGGCAGTTTAGGAATTTGCCAAGAACTCTCCAAAATTGTGAAAAATTTTACGCAGGGAAAATACTCTAGATACAATTAATAACATACAGGCTGAACTATAATAAGGAATTCTCCTCAGATTTTAATTTACTTTTAATTAATTAAATACAATACTAGATATTACAGGAAGACCAACAGTATATAACAGGTCTCTGAAATAAATGTATATCAATAGTTATTGAGGCTTGAAAGTATGATTTTATTTGGCGGGCTCTGAATGCCTCCCGGCGATCTGTGATTAGATGACGTGAGCAGTGATTGGTGATTGATAAGCAGTGAGACCATCCAAGATGGGGCTAAACGAGGCATTTCCCTGTGTTTATCCAGTTTGTGTTCACTTCAAATGCATTAGATCCATCAAATCCAAGCATCAAATTAATTAGAACCGAATTAGAACTGCATGCAGGAAACTTGGCTATCTAGGTTCTGACGTCACAGCTGGGAGAGATGGTGCATGGTCGTTTCAAATCTCCATTCAGACAGCAAAAGTTAAAACTTACATAACTCGATAACAAGTAGATCTAAAAATATTTAAAAAATACTGTTGTATTTCTTTAGAAGCTGAGGATTTATTAAAAATTTAATAAAAACTGAGGAGAGTTCCCTATTGACATATTCTACTAATATAATGTCTAAAATGATGACATATTAGACGTAAATCTTTTTATGTGTGTGTGTGTAGGTCGTTAAATATTTGTACAATTTCTGTGTCTGTGTGTTCTCTATTTTCACTCTCAAGTAACGAAGAGAGCCACATTTCGAGTCCTAACGCGATGAATCATGAGGTCTCTCGAACTCTTGTGCAGGGTCTGACCTTTAAAGCAGCTCTGTTTTGAATATATCTTCAATTATTCTGGCATACCATATGGTCACTTTTACACTAATATTTTGATATCAGTTGTACATTTAAGATAGGATTCAATGATTGAGAGGTCATAAAATAGTAACTTGACAAATGCACATCACAACTTTTCCTTGAACAGTAGAAAACACTGTTACATACCTATTTTGAAATATTAATTCCTAAGACTGTTTTTTCTACACTTTATGCCAGGGCTGCTCTTTTTACGGATATTATCCGTTTTTGCGGATGGTTGCGAGTGATTGGTGAGGGAGGAAGGGGGGTGGGGGAAACTGGTCGACCTTGAGCAATGCCTTCTTGAGTGTCTAGTAGGGGCACAACTGCCTGTGCATCCACTTGTTAGTTGTTTGCAGCTGGTCGTGGGTTAATGACCTGATTAGTGATTGCATCCCTCGTTTTGTGTGTGATTATAGTTTTGCAGTTTTATTATGCTCATGAGTATTGTGTAGGAAATGGGAGGAAGATATTTATAATTATTTTAATTATGAATTCAAAATTACCATTCCATCCACAGCTGTCAGTCCAGAACCCAACCCCCTCCTTTCATGTCCCATGTTGGGTGAGGAATTCAATAGCTTATCTGTCAAGTGGCCCAGTTGGTGCTTGAAATATGGGAGTTTTACATCATTTTTAAGGTTTTTAATGGGCATACGGATTTTTACGGATTTTTCATGCTTTTAATTAGGATATTAATTTGTATATGGCGGCAGCCCTGCTTTATGCCATTGCAAACACTCAATACAGTTGTTGCAGCTGACGCCATTTAAGTGTCTCAATCCCACGGCCTTCTTCGGGGAAGAAAAACATTCAATCAAGATCCACTTGAAGAAGGCTGTGGGTAACTGTGGCAACTGCACAAATCAATAGCCCAACGGCTGGTGTGTTGGATACCTCGGTTCTCGTTAAATCACCGAGGTTAAGCAACATTGAGCGCGGTCAGCGGTTGGATGGGTGACCATTTAACTCTGCCTTGCCAGGTTGCTGCCGTTGGGCCAGAGAGACTGGGGTGTTTGGGAGTTAGTGTGACGACCTCCCTCCACCTGTTATCAGTCTCTCGACGGCGCGGGTTGTGGAGGCCTGTGCTGTGAATGTTACACCGTCCTTCGGAAGGGACGTTAAGCCGTTGGTCCCCTTGGTATCTTTCGTCAGGAGTAGGCTACATGCCGGTACCGGGTTTCCTCTCCTCCCTTCTCTATATTACATTCTCACTAGTGGAGCGTAGGCTCTGTTGAGAATATAGACTTAATAATAAAAAATAAATAATAATAACAATAAATGTGAGAAACAATCACTGACAAGATGTTATTTATAATTTCTAAGCTTCTTCAAGTATTAAAATCATAATAAACAGTTCGATGGTGCATTAAAGTGTTTTGAATGTAATATATAATTATCACAACTCAACACAGGTTAATATCGATATTTCATTTTCTAGTTAAATGTCGACTGACAGATCAGCTGATCGGCCACGAAAGCCGAGAGCTTTGAAGTTTAGAAGCAGCATATCAGGATTAGGGACACGTAATGGCGGACAGCGTTTGTGTTTAACATTGTTTGCCGCTGCGCTAGTTTTAGCGGAGATTTAGTGGACCTTGTGATTGAGGCAAGAAAGTTGTTATTTGATGAACTTTATTTAATAATTACTTCATGAACTTCATGCCATGGTAAACACTCGGAGTCCTCCAAATAGCAGAAATTAAATTTCCTACGAAATAATTAATTAAGAAAAAAGTTGATTATTTTCAGCAGCAACTTAGCCGCCTGAAATCTCTGGTGACGAGAAGGAGCGTGTTTCAGGCGTTGCCGGATGAGATGAGCGTTGCCATGGATACCCTGACGCAGCAGCTGCGGCAGACGGCTCACAGAGAGCAGCAGCTGGAGCAGCGCTTGACGGAGATCAGTGGTCAGATGGAGGAACTCCGTCGAGAGCAGGCCGAGGCGACCACGCTCATTGGTAGGTTGTCATTTACACTCGCAGGAGGGATGACCGAATACAGGTGCAAAGTAGAGGTCTTCGATAGATATCTGATCATTTAATAGATCATTTCCTTGTGCACCGTATAAACTAGAGACAAAGTGGGGTAGCCGAACTAATTTCCAAGATATATCACTTATACATTTTAGTTTGACTTATCTTTAACATAGCAAATCAAAAAAACAGTAAATTTCCTAGTAAATATTAGATTTAAACAATTTTTGCTGATAGATTCTAACCAAAAGCTAATATTATATTCATTGGTATTTAATATTTACATATTAAGATTTTTATACTATAACTATACCTAGCTAGTGATGGCACCATTGAAAATTTTCAATGACCATTGAAAAAATTGAAATTTTTTGAAAAAGTTTAAATCAATTTTATTTGATTTAATAAATGTATGGGCATACTTGGGATGCATACTGAACTCTATTATGATGCGTGTTGTTGTCTATGTGCAAAATGATCATTAATACAGCATTCAAATTTCCCGCCTATGTAGAAATTACAATCTGGCCAAAATTACAATGAAGAAAAACTGAGATTTTGGCTTATATTTGGGTCATTCCAGGGAATTTCACTCAAATAAAATACATTTTGACCTCGACCGACCCAGATTTTGATGAAACTTGGTACACTTGTTTAGATTAGTGATGTAAGTAATCCAATTTTTTTTTGTTTTTTTTACTCAAAGGGTTCAAAAGTTATAGAGGGTTGAAATTTGGGGCTTTTTCACCCCCGCGCGGCTGGTCGCTATCATTTTAATTAATTGTGAGGGTTGTATGAGAGCTACAGAGCTCCAAAAAAATGCATTTGAAAGGTAAGAACATGATCTACATGAATATGTATTTTAACTTGACACTTTGTTGACTGGTAATTTAATTATGATTTTTCCCATCTACATTTTCAAAAACGACCCTAGGGGAAAAACTTTTTTTTTGGGGTTGATTTTTTTTTTAAAATTACAAAACATATGCATGACTATGTGTGCCAAATTTCAGGACTGGCCCTCCAGAACTTTTTTTTATATATGTATTTTTAGTGAGAATCATCAGTTTTGAAGCATCGTTCACCTGCAATATGACAAACTTATAGGATACTTTCTTCCTGTAAAATTAATTAAAATGGTTCTAGGTGACTTCTAGTTCTTTACCTTACTGCAGCAAATGATTTCTAAGCCCTGTAGTTACATTGCTTGTGTTTGCAACTGACAATACGTATGTTCGGCCGGTTGCAGTAGTTGGGTCAGCCAATGATAAAACTTCATCGAGATGCACTTGTAGCTGGTCTGGTTTAGTGGGGTAGAAGTAAGAAGGTGCTGGTCCATGGGGGTGGAGGAAACTAACTTTTAGTTCACTTGTGCTAGATAGTTTTTGCAAAACACATGCAAGCCACCAGTCTCCGTCACAAAACTATGTTCATCGTCAAAGGCAAATGTGTGGGTTTGAATGTCAATCACGCAATCTTCATCACTATCCTCACTGGCATTTACTTGATCTTCTTCCTCAGCAACATATAGTGTTTGATTCATCAGACAGAGAAAATGGTTTCACATTCAAAGATGCCAGTGACTATGGAAGAAATGCATGGAAACATTGTGTTCCAGTGATAGTTATTTTAAGGAGTTAAACCGTTCTTTCAGTACAGCAGCATTTTCTTGTATTTCTTCATCCGATACAAATGCAAATGTAACGGTCCATATATTTTATGCTGCCCACTGGTGTATAAGTCAATCGGAGTCATTATCTGATCATCACATGGCTTCTGTAAGCTTGCCCTTGCCAAATTACATTTTATTGTTCCGTCACAAGGCCACTTTCCATGCCACGTAGCAAAGAAATGCCATTCTGCTGAAGAGTTGAAAGACTTTTTGATGATGACATAAGTTGACAAAGATTTTCTTGTGCTGTACTGAAAGAACGGTTTAACTCCTTGTGGTTTCCATGCATTTCTTCCACTAGCATCTTTGAATGTGAAACCATTTTCTCTGTCTGATGAATCAAACACTATATGTTGCTGAGGAAGAAGATCAAGTAAATGCCAGTGAGGATAGTGATGAAGATTGCGTGATTGACATTCAAACCCACACATTTGCCTTTGACGATGAACATAGTTTTGTGACGGAGACTGGTGGCTTGCGTGTGTTTTGCAAAAACTATCTAGCACAAGTGAACTGAAAGTTAGTTTCCTCCACCCCCATGGACCAGCACCTTCTTACTTCTACCCCACTAAACCAGACCAGCTACAAGTGCATCTCGATGAAGTTTTATCATTGGCTGACCCAACTACTGCAACCGGCCGAACATACGTATTGTCAGCTGCAAACACAAGCAATGCAACTACAGGGCTTAGAAATCATTTGCAGCAGTAAGGTAAAGAACTAGAAGTCACCTAGAACCATTTTAATCTAGTGGAGCGGTCGCTCCACCCAGCCAAGTCGTACTATACACTCACAGTCACTCAACATACCGTAAATGCCTAATAAACTGAGGAGCAGACCAAACACTTTTACTGTAAGCAACAACATGGCATTTTCGGCCTACTGGATCTCAAAATTGGTAAATCTCACATTGTTGCGAAATATCTTAATTTCGAGCTATGGCCCACCCCACTACATATACCAAATTTGGGAACAATAGGTTATGCCATTTGCGCGCTAGAGGACCGAGAAAACAGTGAAATTACACCACTTTCTGATTCTGAAGATGATGATGATTCTGATGATATCACGAAACGTCGCTATCACCGCCACAGCCTAAACGGCTGAACCAATCGACCTGAAATTTTTACCACATGTGCACTTTTGGCGTCTGAGGTGCCTTTTTATAAAACCAACCGGAAGCCGCCATTTTGAAACCGGAAGTGACGTCATAACTCAAAAACGTCTGGACCGATTAGAACGAAATTAGCGCCATTCGATTTAGATGGTCATCTATATGAAGTATCAATAAAAAAAATATTATTTTCTTATTTTCTAAACCGGAAGTGACGTCATAAATACGCAATATTTAACTTATTTCAACAAATTATACTTAAAATACGTACATAATTAACTTACATTGTAACATAGACAATACAATTTATATATTCAAGGTAGCAGTGTTCTCGGCCGCCATTCCTGAAACCGGAAGTGACGTCATATATCTAAAACGCCTGTACCGATTGCAACTGAACTAGCTCCTGCGTATTCATTCTGCTATTTATTTGAAAAATCAATTGTGAAAAATGAATAAATAAATTAATGGTACCGGAAATGGCGGCAGGAACCACTAAATGAAACCGGAAGTGACGTCATATATTACAAACGGCATGACCGATTTTACGGAAATATAGGGATTAGGAATTCAGATGGTCGTTCATGAAGGTATCAACTAGATAAAACTAGATTGTTTTCTTATTACCTATACCGGAATTCGGCCGCTATTTCAAAACCGGAAGTGACGTCATGTATCGAAAACGGCTGGATCGATTATAACGAAACTTAAGCTATTCTTCTTGGATAATCATTTTCATCTTATACCAAACGCAACTTTTCATAGTAACCAAATCGGTTGAGGCGTATTTTTTTAAAGAAATTAGTCCCTGCTCGGACATGTGCTACAAGCTGTATGAATAAACTAACAAAAGAAGTGATATCCCAGAAAAAACACTCCGTGTAAAAATACCAGCCAAGTCTCTTTAACTATAAAAAAAAATAGAAGAAATCTAAAAATTCAGCACTGAAAAGGAGTGATATCAAAAAAGGAGCCAAGTCAACGAATTTTCCAAATTTTAATCGTACCATTGAAATAAAAATATCAACCCCCGAGAAATACTTAAAAAAAGGACTTGGCGCATCGTTTTTTTAAAGACATTTTTCTATTCTTAAGCTTATGCCACTCACATACTACGTAGTTCAGAAATGCCTAGAAAAATTGGGACAAAACTTTCAAATTAAATATTGAACATTCTGTAAAATATTTTAAATTTAAATATAAGTACGCAAAGAAACATAGCATTGTCTTACAAGCAATAAATACAGAACAGTTGTGTTTGTGATTGGTAGGTACCTATAGTTTTGTGGGTACATCAACATACCTACTACAGCATTATACTTTGAACCTTCTCGCCGTGTAATTAATTGCTATTAATTAACATTTTATACCAAAAAAATTCATAAATTACATAACGTATTACTTTAGATAAAAATCTAGTCAGTAATTATTTGAGCAGCATGGCTCAGTGCACTAGTCACTTATACAAATCTCATTGACGGCCTTCTTGTAATGAGCGCTTTCGCTATTTCCCTCAGTCACGATATTGAGAAGTATGATTGATTAATATGACCCTAGAAATAGTGGCAATAACGAATAGACTAGGCCGCTTCCGTTTATTCGTTATTCGTTTATCCGTTTATTTCCTCTGAATATTGACAAAATACCAAAACTGCCAGTAGGTAAGAGTACTAGTTATATTAAAACGTAGTATGATTCGTCGATAATGAATGTGATATACTCAGGAAAATATACTTGTAGAGTTCTTCCTATACTTTTAGGATAGAAAAGTGTCTTTAAAAAAACGATGCGCCAAGTCCTTTTTTTAAGTATTTCTCGGGGGTTGATATTTTTATTTCAATGGTACGATTAAAATTTGGAAAATTCGTTGACTTGGCTCCTTTTTTGATATCACTCCTTTTCAGTGCTGAATTTTTAGATTTCTTCTATTTTTTTTTTATAGTTAAAGAGACTTGGCTGGTATTTTTACACGGAGTGTTTTTTCTGGGATTCATTTTACAGGAAGAAAGTATCCTATAAGTTTGTCATATTGCAGGTGAACGATGCTTCAAAACTGATGATTCTCACTAAAAATACATATATAAAAAAAAGTTCTGGAGGGCCAGTCCTGAAATTTGGCACACATAGTCATGCATATGTTTTGTAATTTAAAAAAAAAAATCAACCCCCCAAAAAAATAAGTTTTTCCCCTAGGGTTGTTTTTGAAAATGTAGATGGGAAAAATCATAATTAAATACCAGTCAACAAAGTGTCAAGTTAAAATACATATTTATGTAGATCATGTTCTTACCTTTCAAATGCATTTTTTTGGAGCTCTGTAGCTCTCATACAACCCTCACAATTAATTAAAATGATAGCGACCAGCCGCGCGGGGGTGAAAAAGCCCCAAATTTCAACCCTCTATAACTTTTGAACCCTTTGAGTAAAAAAAACAAAAAAAAATTGGATTACTTACATCACTAATTTAAACAAGTGTACCAAGTTTCATCAAAATCTGGGTCGGTCGAGGTCAAGAGGTGAGTGTGATCCCCTGGAATGACCCATTTGACTTTTATTTTGATTTTGATTTTACGCTTTTTTCAGATATATTATCAACAATTGTGTGCAATAAAGCAATAAAAATAGTAATTTAAAAAATTTTCAACGCATTGAAAATTTTCATGAAAATTTTCATGAAAATTTTCAAAAAAATTTTTTTTCAGAAAATTGCCATCACTATACCTAGCTATACGATTTTAAAAGTTAGAAACCAAATTCTAAATAATTTTTCCTAGACCAGGAGTTAAAATTTCCTCAAATTCAAAAGTCATAAAAATGAAAACTCAATATAAATTGAGAGTTTCAAGCTACAAGACATTTGATGAATCTTTTACATTAAAATATATTTGAAATATTGAAAAAATTAATAAAAATTGTAAATTTTTACACTAGGAAAATGCTCTGTGTAACGCGTTGATGAGCGAGCACGGATACACGCAACACCTCGAACCGAAATTATGTCTATCGAATGTCATTAAAAGCCAATAATTCTTTAGTTTCGTCACATACTTGTATAAAAATCTCCAAAATCTCCAAAAATATTGGTGCCAATCCATGCTAAGTTTTAAGTTGATCGATTAAACCTTTATGATTGAACGGTTCCTTGTTAATTTTCAAAAATCACAGGATCTCGTTCAAAAAATATACCTGAGACCACTCATATGATATGATATGTAGTGTGTGTACACAATATCAGATCAATCTGTTGAACGGTTATTATTAGTTTCATATCGTTTAAAACTTTCTGCTCTAACTACCTTGCCTTGAACTGTAGATTCGAAGTCGCCGTGAATTTGACAGCCAACACGCAAAATGTCCCTAAAATGACAAAAACTTTTGAAAATAACGACAGATTAGAGTGAAAATTGGCAAAAATACTTTAAATGTTGGTACCAATGACCATGCGAAGTTTTTAGTTGGTCGGTCAATCGGTTCCAGTTTAAATTTCAAAAATCACAGGAAAAATGGTTTCAAATTTGAACCAATTGGAGGATTTGGCTGAAATTTTTTTTGATTGGGTACAATGTTGGTTGCAATGACTTTGCTAAATTTCAAATTGATCGAACCAACCAATCGAAAGATAATTTTTATAAAATTTGAACCAATCACAGGATCCCATACAGAAAAGATCCCAGGGATCGCATAGATTACGTTAGTATGTGTACAAAATTTCAGATCGATTGGTTGTGCGGTTTGACCTGGGCAGTGCAGGCAAAAAAAAAAAAAAAAAAAAAAAAAAACACACAGAGAAAGTGCCATAAGAGTACCGTGGTGACGCTCGCTACGCTCGCTCAAAAAAATATATTCGGAAATACTTGCAGCTATTTTGAAGTGCAACCTGTCATCTGACTGCTGAGTGCTATTTGCCGCGCATTTCTCCTGATTTCTCTCTTCTTTGTGTCTTGTTTTGTTGACGCTTCTCTTTTTATTTTCCCTAATAAGTATTGTAAGTAATGTTTCGATTTTTACAACCTGAAAGTGGGTGTGAGAGTGATCCTGATAATCCACAAGATGAAGAAAATGACAATCATGGACCTGGATCTACTAGCAATGAATACAATGCAAATCCACCATCTAAATCAAATTCCCTAATTTGGAAGTATTATACCAGGTCGAGGTCACCAAATGACAAGAGGTAGTGCAGTAGGCAATTAAAAGTTCCAACTGGATTAACCTCAAGTATGAGGAGGCATTTAGATGCCAAACATAACCCTCAGTTTAGGTAAATGATGGAGTTAGCCACTAGTCATTGTGCAGAAAAGAGCAAGCAGGCAAAGTAGTCGAAAATTAGTGATATTTTTCTTCCTGTGGCCAAGTAACGTCATGACCAACTACTCGACTCGAACTCGACTCGATTTTGGTGAGTAGTTTAAAACTCGGCTCGAACTCGACTCGATGTTAAAAAGTGCTACTCGCACATCACTAATTTAAACATAGGTAGGCTATACCTAGTTTAAATGTTTAATACAGTATGTAGCACTTCACCTAGCTCACTAATCAGTAGGGCTGTGCGAGATTGAAATTTTTCATGTCGAGCGAGATCGAGATTATTTCATAAAAGTCGAGCGAGATCAAGCGAGATATTTTACCTTCGAGATCGAGAATATTCGAGCAAGATTATACTTTTTTAAAAAGTTTTTTTTTGGTGGAAGAGAAACACAATGCAAATTGTCCAGCAACACAAGAATAACATTTGATAAGTACGCAGAACTGTCTGCTTTATATATAAAACAATACAAATCAAATTTATGGACGATACAAAGAAAGTTAGCGTGCGTAGTCCTGTAAAAATAACAAAAAATTGGAAATCTTGATGGCTCTTAGTTGATATGCTCGGTACTTGAAAATTCGAGATTGTAATTTGAACAAACGATCGAGATCGAGATGGAGTTTCATATTCGATATTCGAGAACTTTCGAGACTTGCACAGCCCTACTAATCAGATTAATTACAAATTAGCTCAAATTCAACCATTTTTATAAGGCCAAGCTGAAATAATATTATACCGGGTGGCCCCAAAAAAACGTCCAACGCGCGAGACATCACTGTGACGAAACTACTGCACATATCGGGCTGAAAATTACACAAATTATACAAAACATATTAAGGTCTAATATGTGAAAGTTTTATCATCATAACTATTATATGAAAAAAGTTACAGCTGTTCGAATTTCGTTGTCGAAAAATTTATAATACGGCGCTCAAAAATCATGCGTCCAGAAAATTTCCAATGGCTGTTTACTTAAAACTGCTCACGATATCAAGCTGAAAATTTTATGTGTTATTCAAAATATATTACTATTAATTGTGTAAAAATTTCGCTTAATTTGAATTAGGGATGTCGGCGGGTCCAAAAATCAGGAATCGGGTACCCGTCATAAATACTCGGGTCAGAATCAAGTAACTGAACTAAACTGATTTTTTTTTTTTTTTTTTTTTTTTTTTTTTTTTTTTTTTTTTTGGTGGAGGGTAGGGGGCTAGGTAAGGGGGTAGGGGTTTAGGTAAATAAACACGTGGCACTTAGCTGCGTGAGAGGAGAAAATGACTCTCTCAGGGCCATCTGTGTGCTTGTCCTTGAAAAAAATTTGAGAAAACGGGACAGGACATGATAACATTCTTTGATAACTAACAACTTCAATCATAAGAAAACACGAATTTGTGCACCTTTCTACCCAGGACTCAACTTTTTCACTGTGCTACAGTGTGATTGAAAAAAAAATACAGACGCATTTTCCCCATTTTCTACTCCCAACACATGATTTCACCCCTCCTTCCCCATTCCTCTCTCATCCCCCAGAGCAAGCAAGGTCGTTGAGCTTCCCCTTGAGACGCAGCTGATAACTGTGCGTAAACAAATGTATTTCAGATTTTTATTTTTTTTTGGTACCCGTGATTATTTTTTATTACCCGAGTAATTGATTACCCGGAACCGCCCGGGTACCCGCCGACATCCCTAATTTGAATCAATGTAACGAAAGTTATGTTATCTAGAGTTTGCGCTTAAAAAGCAGAATACTCAAGAGATAATTTATCAAGTTTTATTTCACATGTTAATGTTAGAAGTAGGGGTGTGCGAAGCTTCGAAATAATCGAAGCTTCAAAGTCGAAGTTGAAGTCGAAGCTTCGACTTCGACTTCGAAACCCTTTTTTCCCAAAAAACGAAGCTTCGAAAATGTTCGAAGCTTCGATTTGCGTCTTCAAACTTGGCGCGACTTTCGAGGTAAATATATTTTCGTGTAGTTGGTTCTTCCGAAGTCGAGAAGTTTTTGCGGTCGGCCATCTTGGTTTTAACGTCGACGCTTGCTGTCACGCTGTGCTTACTTGAAAGGATGTGCCGTGTTTATTTTCGGAGATTTTAGAAATATATAATGGATTTATCCGACGAAAACGAAGATGAAGTAGGCCTACTAGTGGAGTAAGGTAGTAATTCAGTTCAACAAGCTCCTTCCAAACGTAAACGCAGTTTGATCTGGCAGTACTTTTCAGCAAATGCTGATAGACACGTTTTTTTAATGTTTTGTCCCAAATTCTGATTTTTTTTGAGTGAAATCAAAATCTTCGACTTCGACTTCGGAATCAAAAATCCACCTTCGCACACCCCTAGTTAGAAGTGAAATTATCTCTCATATTTTCTGTTTTCAAGCTCAACTTCAAGATACCAGAACTTTCGTTCCACTAATTCAAATGTATTGAAATTTGTATACTATAGATAGTCATATGTTGTGAATAATATTTGATATTTTCAGCTAGATATCATTTGTAGTGTTGAAAATAAAGGTGTCCATGTCATTGGACTTTTTTTGAATGCGCGCTCTTTGAGCTCCGTATAATCGATTTTTCGACAACCAATTTCGAACAGCTGTAACTTTTTCCCTTCAAAAGAAGTGTTTTTGAAACTTTCACACATCAAACATTGGTAAGTTGTTATTACATATGAAATATTTGGACTTATATCTGCAGTAGTTTCTTCACAACGGTGTCTCGCCAATTGGACGTTTTTTTTTGGGCCACCCGGTATATTAATTTTTTCATTCAATACGCACAACTTAAGAGTGGTTGCAAATAATTCTTCACAATTACACATTCATCAATATCCTTACGTCACAGTTTAAACTAGAATATGTATATAACCCAAATATAACCAGTCTAGTAACTTGACATCTACTTATAGGAGAGGTGCGACATTTAAAGCGGGAGTTGGAGAGGAGCAAGGAGAGACTGGAGGGGAGAATGAAAGGAGCGGAGAGGAAGATGGAAGATGGCAACGGGACGGAACCAAGTCTAAACCTTGTAAGTCTATCAAGCCCCTGTTTAGGTCCAGGTGTAGTGACAACAAAATGCAACATTTTCACTTGGAAGGGCTCAGTTTAGCACAGACTTCTCCCTCATCCGGAAAAGTTAAGGGAGATCGCTAGTGCATAGATTTGTGCAGAGGTTGGCAACCTGCGGCTCCTTAGTGGTTCTATAGGCACCGAGTGTTCATACCCCCAGCGCCACTAGCGAGGGAAATCGTCAAAACTGTACAGCGAAGAATTAGTAATTTTATAATCTCTCATTGGCCATGGCTATAGCAACAGATAAAAATCAACAGATAACTCAAAAAGCTCAGAACTGGTAAAAGAGAGGAGCAAACTAATAATTTTATCAGATTGAGCAGAATTTATGACACTTCATACATTTTGCACAGCGAAATATCATTTGGCGTATTATTGTAAGAATGTATAATATAAGTATAATACATAATATAGTATAGTATAATATAGTATAATAATATACATATTAAACTAAACAATTGTGTGAGAAGGTGAGAATTTTTTAAGAATGAGAATAGAGATAAACATTGTGTATCTAGTTTACGATGTTAATTAATAATTAGCATTGAAAAAAATTCACCTTGAATTTTAAAAGTCAATGCGTAGGTACCTAAGATATTTGGTACCACAACAAAACAACCCTTTCCCGGACACCTGCCGTAGTTGAGAGATATTTACAACCGGACACGCGTCAAAACACTCGGGATTACAAGCTGGCCCATTGTTGAATTTTTCACAGCATTTGTTGAACTGTCTGTACACACTTGCTGGGTCCACTATATCAACATTTTTTTTCCAAACATTTTTATTTTTTCCTTATAGTATTATCTTCAATGATCTACAATGATACACAATGATATGCCATACGGGGTACGAACCTAACTTTTATGTACAACGTTTTCAAAGTTTGTGATTTTTACATTGCTCTTATGGGAGATGCAATTAATATCCTACATTATTCTAATTTTTAATCTGCACCATCAATTTCAACATAAAATTATTGATATATTTTTTGACTAATATTGAATGCATTGAAAACTTAAAATACTTTTGTCACCTACTTAATTTCTGAGATAATAACATTTAAAAATTTATGAAAATTTTGATAAATGGCCATTTAACATGGGGAAACTTAACGAACTAGTCAAAACCACTGCTTTATTCTTATCAAAAATATTTAAAAACTTGGTTATACAAACTCTTCATTATCTCATATTGTATTATTCTCCACATAATACATTATAAAACTAGTTTAAACATGCGTTTTCTGAATTAATTTATCTCATGTAATGAATATAGTCATTCAAAGCAATGGTTCATCCTTAATCAAATAATCGTTTGACATCGTTTTAAAAATCCGAGAATTTGCGCGCAGTATTGTAGAGCTGGCAACAGTGCCGCGTGCCCCTCAAGATCAGCTGAGAGGCCTGCTTCAGCCTTTCCTGCATAGAAGGAAGGGTGGTTGGTTAGTCAGTTTTCTTTTGCCCTTCAGTGCGGGTTGTTTTTATCCTCTTGTGAAAGAATGTTGCCACGCAAAATAATAATCCTGCCGTGGAGAAGAAGTGTATTGTGGAAAGTGTTTGGATTTTACGTGAACATTACGGTACGTACAGGCGACATTGCTAAAGGATGTTGAATGCAGACAGTGTTATGCTTCACGGGATATATTCCGTCAATAAGTTGAATAAAACCACGAATTTCTAACTGGATCTGTGAAGAAGTTTTTTATTAATTGTTCCCCTTTACATAAATAAATTATTGTAGGTTATTTGAAATGAAAAAAAGTATGTACTTTATTTCAATAATTTCCTTGTAATTTGTTGCCGCGAGGGGGGTGTGATAGCCCTAAGTAAGTCTCTCGCGCTAGGAACATGGCCTTGGGCACGCGCAACTACAGTGCTGCCAAATTGCGCCGTAATTATTTCGATGTAGCCCATTATTACGATGTCAAAATTATTTTGATTTCAAAAAACCGCGCAAAACAATGAAATATCCAATAGGATTGGAGACTAAGCCGTGAACCAATTGATCCCAAATTTTAAACATGATGAGATAAATAAAGACAAACGCTGGGTTATCACTTGGCACATGATTAAAATTCAATTTCATACGGCACACAGTGATACAAGAAAATTGAAATTTTTTACCAAAAATCATCTAATACTAGGTAATTTACAAAGCAAAAAATTTAAAATGTTCCAAGTGATAACCCTTAGGTAGTTTGTCTTTATCTAATCAGTTATCATGGTTAAAATTTCAAATCAATTCGTCGACCCATTTTGTCTCCAATCGTATCCAAAAAAGTGCCCGCAACAAGCGGCAAAATCCCTCGCGCTTGCACCACCTTAAGTCATGAATTTTGAGTCTTGTTTCTGAATCTTCCTGTTCTCAATGACTTGTTATCTCTGATTTCAGAACCCTGCCAGCGCCGACGCGATCGTAAAAGTGGAACTGGAGGAATATCCCGAGGACCTCGACCCCGAGCGTAACTACGTGTTTCTACCGGAAGGTCCCAGCGTGGACGCCAACCTTCCCTCGGTACATTTGAAACAAGAATCAGAACCTCCCTCGGCGCTGTCTTCCGTAGATACTGAGGTGAGTGTTAGTGAGAGGCCAGCGTAAGGTAAAGGGAAACACATGGGTCTTCAAAGGGTTTTTTCTAATTTTGTAACAGAATTTAGAATAAATAGATATATTGCCAACCCTTTTCAGCAATAATGCCACACACTGTAATACATTATATCTCTGGTATGACCTTTAAAGTGTTACATAGTACAATTATTTTGCGATTAATTTCCGCGGCAATATCGAATATCGAATATTTAGCTATTTTTGAGAGATCCTAATGTACGATAGTTTGTGGCATTATTTAGTACCCCATAAAAAACACTCCGTGTAAAAAAACAGCCAAGTCTCTTCAACTAAAAAAAAAAATATGAAATCTAAAAATTCTGCACTGAAACGTAGTGATATCAAAAAATGAGCCAAGTCAAAACTTTATTTGAAAATTAAAAAATACTTGGCGCATCGTGTATATAAATAGCTTAGAAGTATAGGCTAGATATAAATACATATGGGCCATTAATTATCCCACTATATTAGTTTTGAATTTTTTTTTTCGTAATTTTTTTTTTACTTGTTTCATGTTGCATTATTTTTTTAATATTACTTACATAGTTGGGTAACCAACTGGAAAGTAGCTTCGATCGATTCTCGGGTGTTACGAAATTATTTGCGATTTTGCATGATGAAACGTTCATTTTAGTAACCTCCGTCCCACACATATTTAATCCTACAATATAAAATATGTTTCTCAGATAACTTGTTTATAGTATTTATTCGTAAGCTTATGATATAACTTATTATAAAAAAAATTTACGTGACTTAGAAATGCCAATAACTTAATAATTGTGCCGAAAGTACTTACTTTTTTGAAGGAATTTAACAAAATTTAACATTACATTTAGTTTTGCACATGAAAATCATAATGCAAAAAACACAAACTAAAATAAAATGAGTCGACTATGATATATATTTTCAGGAAAAAAATATAAACAGATGCTAACAGCAGAATTTAATATTTTTTGGCAGTTTTAAGGGAGGGAAAGTGGATATTTCGGAGAATCGGTAGTTACTTAAATCCAAGAAAATCATATTTACAGCACTCATTGCAAGAGTTTTTCTATTCTAACATACTATTATACATATAATGGTAACTTGTAACACATCAGATCATACAAAAATGAAAATTTCAAAATTTTCGTTATTCCCGACCCCATTGAAATTGCTGTTTTGGGACAGGAGTTACGCGGGACAGGAGTTACTTTTAAGAAGGAAAATGACGACAGTTATTTAAGGGTAGGTGCCAGAAACTCGAAACTCTGGAAATATTCCAGGGCAACATAGTACAAATTAATAAAAATTAATGCTAGTATGTAGCTTGACACGTTTTAATTATACAGGGGTGGACAGGAGTTACGAGAGAAAGGGAACTCTCACCTTTTTTGATAGAAAATGACTTCTCATTTTCTGTCATATAATCAGAGCGCCATAAAGTAAGCAGAAAATTCATGAAGACAGGTTGACGAACCAATAAAAAAAAATCTGGGTCTGTACTACCAACTCTACACTATAATAAGCCGGAGTTTTCAAACGGGACGGAGGTTACAACCAAAGTGATGGACAGCTACTAAAAAATTTACTACAATTAATTGTGTGGACTAAATGATGTTTCATCTGTGTAAATGTAAACTTTGCGTGGTCTTTTCACTAAAAAAAATCACCCTACTATATTCATTGCCTCAAAATTAAATGCCGTGAGCTCAAACATTGACTTTTCAAAGACGGACACGGGACGGAGGTTACTTTTCACCTATAAAAGTAGCAAATTTGAAAATATTATTGTACAAATACACAAAAATAGTGATTGCAACATGTAGAGGGGTACGTAATACAAATTAAAAAAAATATTTCCCCTCATTTTCTTTCAATTGCTTTTAGCAATTCAACTCGGACAGCGAAACTAATATAGTGGGATAATGGCCCACTTATAGTACCTATACCTACAATGCGCTAAAAAAACGATGTGCCAAGTATATTTTAATTTTCAAATAAAGTTTTGACTTGGCTCATTTTTTGATATCACTACGTTTCAGTGCAGAATTTTTAGCTTTCATAATTTTTTTTTTAGTTGAAGAGACTTGGCTGTTTTTTTACACGGAGTGTTTTTTATGGGGATATCACTTATTTTTTTAGTTTATTTACACAACTTGTAAAACTTATTAGGGCAACAATGGCTAATTCCTTTAAAAAAAATAAGCCATTTCCGAATAAGTTACTAAAAAATTATTGTTTGGAGCTAAATTTAAACTTAAAGTGATATGCCATGAAGAATTGCGAAAGCATCGTTCCAATAGGTCCAGCCGTTTTCGAGATATGGCATCACTTCCGGTTTTCAAAATGGCGGCTGAAAGTTCTTATACATTGTATTAATACCATAAAAAACACTCCGTGTAAAAATACCAGCCAAGTCTCTTAAACTAAAAAAAAAATAGAAGAAATCTGAAAATTCAGCCCTGAAAAGTAGTGATATCAAAAAATGGCCAAGTCAAAACTTTAAAAAAAATACTTGGCGCATCGTGCATATAAATAGTATAGAAGTAGGCAGGAAATGAAATGTACTCATCTACACATGTCCTAAAAAAAACGATGCGCCAAGTATTTTTTGAAAAGTTTTGACTTGGCAATTTTTTGATATCACTACTTTTCAGGGCTGAATTTTCAGATTTCTTCTATTTTTTTTTAGTTTAAGAGACTTGGCTGGTATTTTTACACGGAGTGTTTTTTATGGGGATATCACTCCTTTTTTCAGTTTATTCTTATAACTTGTAACATTGTTTCACCAATGACTATAATTCCTTTAAAAAAATACGCCTTTGTGGTTTGGTTGCTATAAAGAATTGTGTTTGGTGCTTAATGTAAGCTTAAAATTATATTCCATGATGAATTGCGAAAGCATCGTTCCAATCGGTCCAACTGTTCTCGAGTTATCGCATCACTTCCAGTTTTCAAAATGGCGGCTGACATCACTGCCACCTAATATCTGTATCTTAAATGTTATGTAACATTATAAGCCTTCTGAATATGTATTTATTGTTATAAGAGATGGTTTTAGTCAGATTTGGCATTGTTATGGCGTCATTTCCGGTTTTAGTAATACTAGTGCATTTCTATTTCGACTATTAGTGGAGTAAAGATGTCTAAAATTAGTGCATTTGTGATACCTTTCGTGAAAATTGGTACCCTTACTAAATCGAGTATGAGGAATCCAAAAATCAATGGCACCAACCTGAGAAATTAATACTTTCTGCGTAATTAGCATAATTAGCATAATTAATAAACATAGATAAAATAATATAAAATTTTATAATATGGTCTTTATGTGTATCCATCAAAAGCTCGTCATGTCAACAATCCATATAAATCATAAAAATTTCAATTTTTTCATTCACATAATAATTAATCGTATAATTAGTTATTTTTTAAAAATCGTTATTCAGCAAAAAGCTTAAAATGACCCTCTCCGATTTTGAAAAAACTTGGTAGGATTGGTCACAAGCCCAAAGAAAACCATACGTATTTTTTGGTTTGTCCATTTATTGAGTACTTTTGGATTTCCAGGCCCTCAAAAATCGAAAAATCGAATTTTTATCAAAATTTTGTGTTAAGTTCCTAATTAGCATAATTAATAAAATTAATTATGCTAATTAGTTATAGATAGATAATTAATTATAATTAATTATGCTAATTAGGAACTTAACACAAAATTTTGATCAAAATTCGATTTTTCGATTTTTGAGGGCCTGGAAATCCAAAAGTACTCAATAAATGGACAAACCAAAAAACACGTATGTTTTAATTTGGGATTGTGACCAATCAATTAATAATTAATTATGCTAATTAGGAACTAAACACAAATTTTCATCAAATTCGATTTTTCGATTTTTGAGGGCCTGGAAATCCAAAAGTACTCAATAAATGGACAAACCAAAAAATACGTATGTTTTACTTTGGGCTTGTGACCAATCCTACCAAGTTTTATCAAAATCTGAGGGGGTCATTTAAGCTTTTTGTTGAATGGCGATTTTTATAAAATAATTAATTATGCGGTTAATTATTATGTGAATGAAAAAAATTAATTTTTTATGATTTATATGGATTGTAGACACGACGAGCTTTCGATGGATACCCATAAAGACCATATTATAAAATTATATATTATTTTATCCATGTTTATTAATTATGCTACTTATGCTAATTACGCAGAGAGTATTAAATTCTCAGGTTGGTGCCATTGATTTTTGGATTCCTCATACTCGAATTAGTAAGGGTACAAATTTTCACAAAAGGTATCATAAACGCACTAATTTGCCATTATATAAGACATCTTGACTCCACTATATTGATGTTTCATAAAGATGACCGTCTGAATCGTTTGGCTCAAATTTCGTTTCGATCGGTTCAGCCGTTTTCGAGATATGACGTCACTTCCGGTTTCAAAATGGCGGCATAAAACCGGTTATAGCAAAAGGCACCTTAGACGCCAAAAGTGCACACGTGGTAAAAATTTCAGATCGATCGGTTAACCCGTTTAGGCTGTGGCCCTGTCAACAGTGTTTCCTGATATCTGAATCATCATCGTGTAATTTCACTGTTTTCACGGCCATCTTGCTCGCAAATGACATAACCTGTTGTTCCCAAATTTGGTATAGGGGGTGGGGTGGGCCATAGCTCGAAATTAAGATATTTCGCAACAATGTGAGATTTTCCAATGTTGAGATCCAGTATGCCGAAAATGCCATGTTGTTGCTTACAGTAAAAGTGTTTGGTCTGCTCCTCAGTTTATTAGGCATTTACAGTATGTTGAGTGAGTGTGAGTGTACCGTACGACTTGGCTGGGTGGAGCGACCGCTCCACTAGATGTATATAAATACTAATATTTCATTATAAGCCTTCTGAATATGTAGTTGGTTTTTATATAAAGGGGAAGTGAATTTAGGCAGATTTCGCTAAACTATGACGTCATTTCCGGTTTCAGTAATTAGAAAACTTTAATTTCACTGTTGTTATTTCATATAAAGGACCGTCTGAATCGATTGGCGCAAATTTCGTTCCGATCGGTTTAGCCGTTTTTGAGATATGACGTCACTTCCGGTTTCAAAATGGCAGCACAAAAAATTCATAAGGGCAAGGTATCATCAGGCAGACGAGCTGTATATGTGGTGAAAATTTCGGGTCAATCAACCTAGCCGTTAAGGCTGTGGCGGAGACCGCGGAATTTATTGGAAGATGAATCATTATTATTATTATAATCATCTGAAGAAAGCCGTACAATTTCACGGTTTTCACGGCCCTCTAGTTCGCAAAGGGCGTAACCTATTGCTCCCAAATTTGGTATATGTTGTAGGGTGGGCCATAGCTCGAAATTAAGATATTTCGCAACAATGTGAGATTTTCCAATTTTGAGATCCAGTAGGCCGAAAATGCCACTTTGATGCTTACAGTAAAAGTGGGTTGCTCCAGCCTTTTTTTATGAGAGTGTGCGCGCCGTACGACTTGGCTGGCGTGGAGCGATCGCTCCACTAGATATTGAGATTTAATGGGTTTCTACTACCTGATTTTTTAAAATTCTTTAAGTGTGAAGACAAAATTTAAAGAACTAAAAATGTAAATAATTTCAAGAACTGTGCATTTCCCCCTAGCTTAACTCTTAAGACCTCCCTTCACCGAGAGACCAAGTCAAAAATTTAGATATCAGTGTAATATGAGCTCTTTACGAACATTCGTCATCTTGACAGTTTCGTGATAACATCGCCAGCCCAGCTCGAGATCGAGCGTCATGGAGGGGATCATGTTACCAGTTACGCTCATAAAATTGCTAGTGGAATGTCAACAACCTGTCATTGTAACTCACAGAATTCATTCATTCATATGCGATAGCAAGAACAGAGATATTTTCTACTACAAACCATTCTTACCCAAAGTAATTTCAACTTGTTAAATTATATTGGAAAATTTATTTCTAGGGAATTATACTAAAAGTAAAATTGATCTATGAAAGAAATAAATACAGGTAAATATATTTACAAATTGCATCCTGATTTATTACACCAAATGAATAAATTTTTTATGCAAGAAAACATTAAACATGAACACATTAAAAATACATTAAAATGGTTTTATTCAAGGAACATTCATAATATTGTAAAACGGCTAATAATTATGACCATATGACCATCGACTACCAAATTATCGTAACAGACGACAAGAAATAAGTGAATACACATTTTGTACTTGAGTAATAAATAAAATCATACTATATAGGGCAGATTTTCATTACCTTCATTAACATCCACAATGTTAAAATTATCCAACAAACGAATGAAATGATATTATGTGGAATGACGACGAAGAAAGTACCTAAACTATAATCGTTATTCAATAATTATCAATTGAAAAACACAGGTATCCTAGTCAAATCAGTCAAATAGTCGTATTGACACAAATATACAATTATTACTGTGCGACGGTTTATCCAGTTGTAAGTCAATTACAACTCAATTATCGTAATTATTGTAATTATTATTACAATTATCAATTACTTGATAGAGCTTGATTACAATCCAAAATTGTGCACCGCAAAATCAAACAAATTTACTTCCGCCCTACATCTGAGGAACGTATAATATAATGAAACCGTAGATACCATGTAATAGCATAGCATCACAAATGAAGAAAAGGTCGTGGGCATCAGGTCACGGTATCAACGTAACGTATTATATATAGTATTAACTCGTGTATAAGACGCAATTATATGTCAATATTTTGATTCTGAAAACAGCCCTGCGTCTTATACACGCATACCAAGCTTTTTTCCCAGTAAATCCAAGGTGGATGTTTGTAAACAGAGCTGTGGTAGACTGCCACATGTTGTCTATCTCTGCCTTTCCCTCTCACTCTGTCTGGACTACTCATACTGTGTCTAGACACAACACTATTAACATATTACATTTGTGCAATAAAATGTTTTCCCTTGCATTTAGATCAGGAGACAAAATATATGTTTACATCTGAAAAACATTGCTCTGAGAGGTATAAAATAGACTAAACACTGTTGAATGGCAATCTTAATGGAAGGGGAGGAGGGGGGAGTTGGGTTTGTTTTGGAATGCAGAGGAAAGGCGGGTGCATGCCTCTTAGAGCAAGCAACAGCTGCTGGGAAGAGACACCCCCTCCCCCTTTCTCAGAAGCAGGACATTAATGTTTGTTTACAACAAGTTGGCAGTGATTTTCATTAAAATAGCTCAGTTAGCTGGAAAACCAACATTTAGATGGATATCATGTATACAAACACACACTGTTTTCATCATTTACTGCGTCTTATACACACATGCTAAGTGTTTTCTTAAAATAGACTTCTCAAAACAAGGGTGCGTCTTATACACGAGTGCGTCTTATACACGAGTTAATACGGTAGGTAATATATTTTTACGGCGCATACATTGTTGTTCTTCTTATTTTTACTTAGTACGAATACTCTGGTGTAAATTTGGAAACTTATATGAAATTGTTTCACCATAATAGGTATGATCAAATTGCTTTTCTTCGTTCCTCATTTGTTAACGTATTCTGTTAAGATTGGGTCATCAACGACGTCAAGTGTATTAACGACGCATACTCTGCTGACAAATATTGCTGTCGTTTTATATTTACGCATACCTCACTGGTGCACATTGGTCATGTTTTACATGACGGGACCCTCTAGTATAATAATAATAATTATAATAATAATAAAAGCGGTGTAATTTCACTGTTTTCACGGCCCTCTAGCTCGCAAATGGAACAACCTACTGTTCCCAAAATTGGTATATGGTATCAGGTGAGCCATAGCTCTAAATTAAGATATTTCGCAACAATGTGAGATTTCCCAATTTTGAGATCCAGTAGGCCGAAAATGCCATGTTGTTGCTTACAGTAAAAGTGTTTGGTCTGCTCCTCAGTTTATTAGGCATTTACGGTGGTGTTGAGTGACTGTGAGTGTGATGTATTTTTTCATAACGTTATATTGAAGTATTCTCTTACAATAACTCACGTCAATATTACAAATAATTGGTTGATGTCAGAAATACTGTTCTCTGAGCTCACTTTAAGAATATTGAAATGGACTTCAGCCCATCTACCTCTAATTAAGGTATAGATATTCAGTTGACAATGTAAAACTTCAACATTGGTGCTTCAAACTTTATCAACAGCAACATGAATTCGTTGTCAATACATGACTCAATACAGACCACTCTACGAAATAAGAAACGACTGAAAATGATTAATCTAACAACATTATTTAAAAACTTTGTCGGTTAGTTGGTTTGAGGGTTACATAGCCGTGTTGATTAAATGTAGGAAGAAAATAATACATTTGATCGTTTGCAAATTGCATCTTGAGGCCAATGTTAAAAATCTATCGGCCTTGTTTGGTTTTCATGGCCCTCTAAAATGCAGAGGAAATGAAAAATTTATAAAAATTACACTTTGACGTTTCTTGAAGTAAAGAAGTTTTCTATGTAATGTCTCTTTTGAACCGTTATTATGTGTTATAGTAGATTTTTTACACACTCAAAGGGATAAGGATTACGTTTTAGGTAAGCTATGATTATATCTTTACTTTGTGAAGGCAAAATACGTATTTTTAGACACGATTGGCAATGAAAGGCCACCATTTTAAATACAAAATAATGCCGTTTTCAATGTAATGTAAAGATTTGGACAGTTATTCTGTGTTAAAATACATTTCTTATAAACACGAAGGGATAAGGATTGCCATTTAGGTAAGTTTCAGTTATTTATTTATGCACAAAGAGCAGTAGATGTATTTTGGACATGATTTGGGCAATGTAACGTCGACCATTTAATTTTAAATACAACATAGAGAGTGTGCGCGCGAAATTGAGAGGATGCGCGCGCAGGCGTTCCTGACACACAGATAGACAGACAGAACTGGGTAACTATAAGTAAGATGATTATTATTATTATTATTATTATTACTAGGAAAACGCTCTGTGTAACGCGTTGATGAGCGAGCACGGACAGGCGCAACACCTCGAACCGAAATTATGTCTATCGAAAATATCATTAAAAGCCAATAATTCTTGAATTTCGTCAGACTCAAGTATAAAAATCTCAAAATTGTCCCAAAACATTAGTCCCAATAACCATGCAAAGCTTGAACCTTTTGAACCTTTCTGATTGAACTGTTCCTCGTTAATATTAAAAAATCACAGGATCTCTTAAAAAAAATAGACCTGGGACCACTCATATGATAAAAGTGTGTGTACTTACACAATATTAGATCGATCTGTTGAATGGTCATATCAGTTTCATACGTTTGAAAGTTTCTACTCTAACTACCTTGGAACTATAAAGAGTCGAAGTAGCCGTGATCAACATTTTCGAGAAATTTGACAGCCAACACGCAAAATGTCCGTAAAACGTCAATAACTTTTGGATTGAAACATAGATTAGTCTGAAAATTGTCAAAAATGCAGATAATGTTAGTCCCAATGACCATGCAAAGTTTTAAGTTGATCAGTCATACGGTTCAAGTTTAAATTTAAAAAATAACATAAAAGATTTTTTTAAATTTTAACCAATGGGAGGATTTGGCTGAAACTTTGTAAGATTAAGTACAATGTTAGTCGCCATGACTTGTCAAAATTTCAAATTGATCGGAAATACCAATCAAAAGATATTTTTTTTTAAATTTGAACCGATCACATGAGGCCGTTCAAAAACGATCCCAGACACAATCCGCACAATTAAATAAAATCTTCATTTGTAGCAAAATTTTCAAACCTGCCATAAGATAACATAGGGAAAATACTTCTTTCTTATTCGCCTCTCGAAAACTGACACGGGAAGTATTTTATTTTTTGAAGTGTTGTTTAGGGTATGCCATGGAATGAGTACATCAAAATTGAACACTTTCTGAAAAAATGGTCGATTTGTGTTTTTGCATTAGGTACATTTTAATCGAAGTATCGGATCTGGCCAATTTTTTCACAAAAGATTCATTATGTATTATCCAATGCAGAAGGCTAATGATTTCCAGCAAAACCTGTATATTAATTTCATAAGAAACTTCAAACTTGATTTGTAAAATTGTAGTTTGTACTTAGCTTTGCAATATGAAAGAAACTAAACTCTGTGTGCAATAAAACTGGGATCGTTTGTTGATCGATCACCACCCAATTTGCATGGTCATTAGGACCAGCATTATAAGTGTTTTTTGACAAATCTGTAATGAACTTCACGAGTAGTAGATATTTTACCGACATTTGATTTAATGCAAAATTTGAAATATGTCAAAATGTACCTCAAAACACTCAATTTGTATCACTGCACCTTTGAAGAATGTAAGATCAAGGTCCACTCAATCTTTAAGTTTAGATTTTGTGGACCCTGAGTAAGATTATCTTCAAAAGGGTCCTCAGTGTCTGTAGATGGACATACATGACACCACGGCCTCCTTTATAAGTTCCGTTTCACTACACGTTTCCCGGCCTGTCCACCAACTGAAAATCAGAAGTTCCACGTTTTGGCACAGGCCAAGGGCGCTAGTTGACACCCTACGCCTTCCTTATGAAAATCCTACATGACCAACTCAAGACAACATAGTGTGCAGTGATTGCTTTTGTCTTTGAAAGACCTGTCAGTTAAGAAAATGCAATTAGTAAGCCAATATTATTCATGAATTCAACATTAAATATGATTTTAATGCTTTATAAGTAATAGTTTAAGCAATTATTAATATATAAGTTCTTGAAATATAACCTCAGCACCAGTCTCGTCTACATATTGAATGTGTTAAGTTAGGTGATTTTACGTACTTTTTTTAACCTCACAATAAGTTTCGTATATGTCACATTCCATATGTTGACGAAACTGGTGCTGAGGTTATATTTCAAGAACTAATATATTAATATACCGCTCCTATTTGTATGTGTAGGTACACAATTTCAGGTTGATCGGTTAAAGAGTCCCAGTTTACATGTAAAAAAAAATTACAGTATCCTGTTTAAAATCAATACCTACCGCTCCTATTTGTTTTTTTTGTCTGGGGCTTAACGTCGCACTGTTCTGCAGCGAGGCTAATGGCGACGGATGGATGATTATGATGATGATTGGGAGATGATGGTGAAGAGTAGGTAAGGATGGAAGGTGAGAAGGAGGCGGTCGTGGCCTATTGGTAGGGTACCTTCCCAGCATTTGCCTGTCGACTGAGGGAAAACCACGAAAAAACCCCAATCAGGAAGGACGGCCGCGGGAATCGAACCCGGGCCTCTGGAATACAAGCTGAGAGCGTTAACCTGTTCCATCTCCTATTTGTATGTGTACACAATTTCAGGTTGATTGGTTAAAGGGGAACAAAATAAGTTTAGTGATATTTCAGTGTCAGAATGTTGTATGTGTTCATATAACATAGACATGCTTGTTGGTTATGAAAAAAAATCGTAACACACCTTGGCAGACGTTCTTGCGCAACGCTACGAGAACGATGACGTCACTGGGGCGTCGCAAGTGTGGCTATGCATTGGTTATATGGGTGCCGCGTGAGTTTGTATGCATGCATGCAAGTCAGTCTATATTCATTCATGCACTAACTTATGATGTACAATGTGATTCGAAGATCTAATAATAGTATCATACTATTTCATAATGCCCCAGTGCCTTGTTTACAGCTGTAATAGTAAGGAAAAAAAATGCTATCGCCGCGAACATTTTACCGCTTCCCTAATAGAAAGAAAGCGCCGAAACGAATTACTGTTTTGTAAGCTAAATCCAAAGCAAAATCGCTCAGGGACAACTATGAACCTATTGACAGGCCTCGTGTTTGCCCGAAACATCGTAATCAGCCAGACATTTTAAAAGTTGAATTGTCAGGTAATTATGTGAGCTAAAAACCGCCACAATGTATACCTATTGGATATAAATCTGAAGCAGCAAGAGAAAATTATTCTTCCTTCGTTTCAAAGTCTTTTCTACGAACTGATTGATCTGATGATATAAATGATTGAATTATCATGTTCAAATAGATGGGTTTATAGAGACACACACATCCAATTCCCGTCTTATCTCGTCATATGTCTCACTTTCCCGACGACACAAACATTCAAAATCACTCGACATTGGTTTCGTTATTTTAGTTTCAGTATATTCCATCTTCAGAATGTTTTATGAGTTAAACTATAAAAATGCTTGGAGGTAATAAATTTAGATCATTACACACTTGAGAAACTTGCATGCGTAGATCTCAGAAATGTGAAGCCTCACCCAAGACGCCCTGATATGTTTATGAGTTGTAGGCGTAAGTTTGTATGCTTCACATGAAAATCAGTCGAGTTCCTGCAGTCACCGAGTCAGGATGTAAAGTGTAATTCAAATTTGTCTAGTATAATCCGATTTAATAATGCCTCGGTGCTCGTTTTATGGTTGTAATAATTCAGAAAAAACAGTGCCTCGGGTATCATTATACCGCTACCCGAATAGGAATAGATCACCCAAACGATTTGCTGTGTGGAAAGCGAGATCGTTCAGAGACAACTTCGAACCTAGTGACGATTCACGTGTTTGCTCGAAACACTTTTTACCCGAGGATTTTAATCAGTCCGACATTTTAAAATACCGATTATTGGGTGATTCTTCCGGTAGAAAAAAAATAAATTTGAACCCGGGGACAGTCCCAACTCAGTGTTTAAAAGGTGAACATGAAAGTGACAGCTCACACGTGCCCGATCAACCCGTAGCCGTTCAACCCGTACCAGCAGCTAAAGAAAGTCGTGCAACTCGCTATGAAAGAAAGCGCAAAAAACAAATGGTAGATGACCTCTTGACAACAAACCCACCCTCTCCTCAACCCGGGACTTCAGGCGCTTTGACAGCCCCGAGTCATCCATCCCCAATGGTGATCGGCGAAGATTATCCGTGGACAAATACGTGTGATGCAGGTGTGCAGTGCGAATTAGGCTCGCAAGAAATATATCGTTTCTGTTCTGAGAGTGATAGTGAGTCGGAAACTGAGAAGCAAGATTTGGATGTTTCGTTTAGACTGGACCCGGAAGAAGAAACATCAGATAGTGAGGACTCCGTTGACGATCAAACCGACAGTGAAAATGACAGTGACAGTGATAATACTACTCAACATTTATTTTATTTTGTATTTTGGAGCTGTTTGTCCACCCTGTTTAGACTGTGCCGTGAATGTGGGGCTCTTGTTATAAAAACTAAGAGGTGGAGTCGAGGGGCTATGCTAGGGGTGACGACCACGTGTGAAGCAGGCCATAAATTACACTGGCGATCTCAGACTATGAAGGGCAATCAACCCAAAGGCAATGTGGCTATTGCGTCAGCCCTGATGCTAACAGGTGTTAATTTCACAGCATTTTCTCAATTTGCAAATACACTGAAACTGCTTTGTTTTTCACGCACTACTTTCGATCAACTAATTAAAAGGTATTTTCAAAACGAAGTTGAAAAAGTGTGGGTGGAACAACGAACAGAGATGATGAATAATTTGCGTGAAGATGAAAATGTGCGTTTAGCAGGGGATGGTCAATTCGATAGCCCTGGTTTCTGCGCTAAATACTGCACATACACCATAATGGATCTCAGTACATCTCAAATTGTAGATTTTAAAATTATTCAGAAATGCCAAATGACAGGAGATCTTGAGAAAAATGCTTGCCAAGAACTTATTCAAGGACTGATTTACGACGAACAATTGAAAATTAAAATATTTCTAAGTGATCGACATCGGGGGGTGGGTGTATTTATGAGACAATTCAAAGATACGATTCAGCATGAATTCGACGTGTGGCATTTAGCTAAAAGTTTATCTAAACGAATAAAAGCGGTGGAAAAAAAATACCCAGAACTCTCAGCATGGAAGGGTAGTATATCGAACCATCTGTGGTGGAGTTGCCAGACATGCGGTGGTGATGGGGAGGTTTTGGTAGAGAAATTTACATCTTTATTGTATCATGTTAAAAATGTGCATAGTTGGTCACCTGACCCAATGCAACCTGATTGCATCTCTCGTTGTGGACATGAAGAACTATCACCGGAAACAAGAAAGAAGAAAATGTGGATTGATCCAAAATCAGACAGTTACAGAGAATTAAAAAAAATCATTACAAACACCGGATTTGTAAATGACATCAAACACGCTAAAAATTACGTGCACACAGGTCGATTGGAATCTTACCACAATGTCCGCTTGAAATACCTTCCGAAAAGAATCCATTTCTCTAACCGCGGAATGCACATCCGATCAATCATTGCAATTCTCGATCACAATGCAAATCAAAATAGAAAACCTAAAGCCGAATACCAACAATACTCAAAAGCCTCAAAAGCATGGGTGATGAAAACAAGATACGAAAAAAAGAGTTATTTGTGGCGAGACGACATTATGGACAGAGTTGCGGACAGAGTAGAAAATGAAGAGTGTAAAATAATTGAAGATTCCGACCTTGACCCACCTGTGCAAGTACCTGAGAACATTGCCCCCATCCCCCGCCCCGCTGTCGAGGAAATACGTAAAAGTCGATTTACCCGCTTCCCTTCATCATCAACCCAGCAGTGATAACGGTGAGCAAATGCACAATAAGTAATAACCATTGTAATATATATCATAAAAATATGTTCGAAGAAGTATTACTTACAGCTGGTTTATTCAGGCCATTTAGGTGTTTCCCCTAAATCTCGAGGCAAAAATCCAGTGTACAGAGCATTTGGTTCCGGAAATGTTTCTCTTATCTTACTAACTACACACGAAGGAATTACCACCCTATTGCCGACACCAAGGGTATTATTGGCATTTACCCAAATAACAAATTGTTTATAAGCTAAATACCGCCACGATTTATTCGGTAGTTCTGTTGCTGAGAGAGACTCCTTCTTCCGTCGGCTCGCAGTTTTACGAATTGTCTGATGTCGTAATAAATTTAGTGCTTCTTGAAAAATAACTAAATTACTAAAAAGGGGGTTTTCAGTGACACAATCAAATTGCCGTCTAACCTTGCCAATAGTTTCGCTTTCCTTACAACACAAACATTCAAAATCACTCGGCATCAATTTGCACATTCCACATTTACACCACAAAATATTATCCTTTCGTCCCGAATATATGTGTACACTTATATCGTCCTCGCCCACTAAAACAACACTGTCTAGATCAGTCTCTGCATATTCTGGCTCGAACTGATATGGCAATATTGTCTCTCTACTCATTGTCCTATCGTATAGTGAACGATTAATAAAAAGAATAGTGCAGTTAGCGCATTAGAAACTAGTTTACAAAGTAAATTCAAAATATGAGACACAGAAAGTGTTTCTACGTCTCGTGTTGGACACGAACTGCATGTGTGTTGCGTAAAGAACAGATGAGTGTCACACTTGATTTTGTTTATAGCCATGTGCTCGGCCGCGCTGCGACTCATGACTCAGAACACATGGCCGCGCACCACGTACGTCACGCATGAGATGAATATTCGTTGCGCGCTACATAAAATAAATCATAAAAAAATCAGGGATTTTTTTAAAAATATGCGGTTTTCCCTAAAATGCATAGAAATAAATATTACATTGCATACTTCTCGTATTTAACGTATTTTGTTCTCCTTTAAGGTAGCACAACTGATATCTCATATCTTCCAAATAAGCCTATTTTTGGCAGAGTTATCAATATCACTATTTACACAATACTGTGAAATATGAACAACTTCTCGTGTCTAGATTTTGAGATATTGTGGTTATAAATTCCTATTTTTAACATGTAGTCTTATGGGGGCCATTAAAATCATGACGATTTCCATGCTATTTTTGAGTTTTGAATTTTACTGAGGTTCAACGTTTTTTCAAAAAACTGATTTCTAGATAGTAGGGATGTCGGCGGGTCCAAAAATCAGGAATCTGGCACCCGTCATAAATACTCGGGTCGGAATCGGGTAATCGGGTAAATCGGGTCGGAATCGGGTAAAAAAAAAAAAAAAAAATTTTTTTTTTTTTTTTTTTTTTTTTTTTTGGTGGATGGTGGCTAGGTAAGGGGGTAGGGGTTTAGGTAAATAAACACGTGGCATTTAGCTGCGTGAGAGGAAAAAATGACCCTCTGTCAGGGCCATCTGTGTGCTTGTCCTTGACAAGAATTTGAGAAAACAGGACAGGACATGATAACATTCTTTGATAACTAACAACTTCAATCATAAGAAAACACGAATTTGTGCACCTTTCTACCCAGGACTCAACTTTTTCACTGTGCTACAGTGTGATTGAAAAAAAAAAATACAGACGCATTTTTCCCATGCTTCCTACTCCCGACACATGATTTCACCCCTCCTTCCCTATTCCTCTCTCACCCCCCAGAGCAAGCAAGGTCGTTAAACTTCCCCTTGAGACGCATCTTATAACTGTGCGTAAACAAAATGTATTTCAGCTACACTCTAAAAAAAAAAAAACACATTTTATTTTTTTTTGGTACCGGCGATTATTATTTATTACCCGAGTAATTGATTACCCGGAACCGCCCGGGTACCCGGGTACCCGCCGACATCCCTACTAGATAGATAGTTGGACATTCTATTAGGAAAAAAATTTAAAACAATACCAACGTGTGCTATTTTAAAAGTTATCAACCAAAAACTAAATGATTTCCATATACCTCCTGTGTTACAATTTTGTTCATTCTCGGAAGGCAATAAATTGAAACCTCGCTATACGACAGCGGTTGCAAGTTAAATGACATTTTAGGATGCAATTATACTTAAATATAGTTGAAATGTAGGAAAACGTTTTCTGAACTTGTAATTTCTAGTTTTTTTTTGTATATGTATAATGAAGGTACTACCTCAAAGAGTCGGGCAGTTTAAATTTTGACAAAAAATCACAGAATCCTGTTGAAAAATAATACCGCTCCTATTTGTATGTGTATACAATTTCAGGTTGATTGGTTGAATAGTTTGACTTTAACAATGATTGCAAACACTGGCAAACAAACGCGCAGAGAAAGAGTAGGTACCCCCCTGAGTACGGTAGGTACTCTTAGTCTTATGACACTTTCTCTGCAAACAATTAAGCGATTCGTGATGGAGCCACTTCTGGCAGGAAACTTTTTAGATGCACATTTTATTTTGATGTTCGTGATTCCATAGGGCAGTGAAAAAGGAGAAACAAATTAAATTTAGATTTAGTTACAAGTTTACTTTTTCAGCCATAACAAACAACTAAAGCAAATTTTATATCATTTATTTACATAAATAAACCGTTTATATCCGCCATAATGGATAGTACCAAAGAATCCTCCAGAGGTCAGTCGTGTTCCTTATTTTCTCGAAAAATGAACTAGATTCAAGAGTGTGTGATAAATATTGGTAAGATAAAAATTAATTTATATTAACGAAAATAAAATTGTAATTTTTTTGAAAGAAAATATTTTCTATCTCCAAATATAACAGCAGAGACTTGATTCTAGTTCATATTATTCATTAAGCTGTCAGGAATATTCGTTAAAAAATCAGCCAGCTAGACTAAACGGTTACTGAGATAATGTTCCTAAGCACAGACAAATTTGATTTTTAGAAAACGGCATGTGAAGTTCAAAATGGTAAAAATATGGTAAAAATAAATGCATGCATTCTTTTAGATTTCTCATCACACTAACAGAATTTAAACAAATGTGATATAAGAGACCATTTCAAACTTAGGTACCAACCTAATGCAATGCAATGCAGTAAATAATGCCACACTCCGGAGTCCTATATTATGGGTAGGTAGGTACACTACCTACTATTTTTTAGCCAAATCCCAAACGTAACTGTAGAAAATTACATATTGTACATATTACTGTACTACCTACTAGGTACATACCATCTGTACATATTACAGATCAGTGAGACCTGGGAAGCGCAAAAAAATTAAGCAAAAGAGAAAGTGTCGTAACGGAAAAATAAGTACGTAGCTACCTACCTACTTGTCGCAAAAGCATTCAGCCCAGCATGATAGGTATGTTACCAATGTAATATCGTAAAAGAAACTGGACTCAACAAGATTCGTTTGGAAGAAACTGTGTCTCAAAGCAAAACATACCTACATAGGTACTACTACTAGTGGTTAATTTGGGGGCGGACGAGGGTGGACACCGTCCGCCCACTTATTTTTCATAGAAGTAAGAATAGAGTATACTGGAGTGGAGTGCCACGCCCACTAGGCACTTCCGGATTCTTTCTGGATTTCTTCTTATGGAAAATAACATGGGGACTTACATCGATTGCTGGTCATTTATAAACAAAACAGAGTTAAGATAATCGCAATGCACCACCATTAAATTCAATCTTTCATTTAAAATATTATGTCAACACATCTCCTCAAATATATATAGGTACCGTATTTAATTTGTTTTAAGTTATTAAACAGCTCCAAAGTGCGACGTTGCAATCTACATCAATAATATTTTGTAAAACGGCGCAGCGCGACGTCCTGGGTAGCGAGCTGGCAACTGCAACTTTACAAAAATGATAAAAAAATGAAACAATGTTCAACTCTATTGTCTGAAAAATGTGCACAAATCGCGTAAAAGGCACCAATTTGGACCTGAAATTAAAAATGTTCCAGGGGCTGTGGGCGCCCCGGAACCGCATTATGTTAAGCCCCCCCCCCCCCCCCTTCACCGTTGCATCGACGAGCATCCGGCCACTTTATATTTAACAAATTAACCACTGTGTTCTACTAGGTAGGTACTTACGTTCCGGGATGCGAGAATTGAATTGCAGTTAAGTTCGTTTATGGAGTTATTTTTCAGCCAAGAAGTAAGGGTGGTAAAACGTCACTCACAATCATGACGTCGATCTTGCTGAGCTGAAAAGTTGTTATGAAATGTCATTGTCTTTGCTCAGCTGTTTAATTTGAATAATGAAATGTCATTGCCTTCTTTTTCAATTTTCTTTCAATTGATGTTACATGAAGATAATGTATATTTAAATAATTGAAATAGAGTTAAGCAAAAGCGAAATAAGTGACCTAGAGGTGTGGAAGCATTTTACATTCAATTAAGTATGATAGCGGTCGACTGCACTCGTTTCTCATTGGTTAATTTTTAACCCCATTTACGAACTTAACTGCAATTCAATTCTCGCTTCCGGGATGCTTCAAATTTGCATGTGAATATTGCTACCTACGTCAAGACGAAAGAATAATGATACCTCCACAGTGCTATCATTGGCTGAATATTGAAACCAACAGAAGATTTCTCTTCGTCACGCCACATTGCAATCTTATCGTAGTTTTACGTCTGTCACATCTACAATGAATGTTTACCGTGCTGTGAATCAGGTTTGTAAGCGTCCAAGCCAAGGCCACGCTGATGACCGGAATGCAGAATGAGCAGGCTGGCAGCGTAGGCGATCCAAAGTCCTCGACTGCTGAGCCAAGAGCTGTTGGGGTTCGCTTCTCCGTGGCCACCGACAAGCATTGCGAGGTTATGTCGCTCTCGTAGCAGTACTTCACTCCGTCAACTCTGAATCACAACAATATAATGCATTAACAATACAATATTCAGCGTTATTCAGATTGTAAACACTAACTTCAAATCGTAGCTTCAAGTACCTATGAATTAAACTCATACTATCTGACAGTGACTTCTTCTTCTTCTTTCTTTTAGGTTTATTTGGCCTTGAGATCTAGCTCATTTTAGCCAGTTTTGTGCTTGAGACGCGGGAAATTTAACACTGGGACACTTGGGATCTAAACCTGAGCCATACCAGGAGATACGACGACATGAATAATGGCATGGAACAGGTTTACCGCCAGCCAGGATCCCAGGGGGTGAATTATAGGTATTTTAATATAATGATAGTTAAATTTTTTTGTTTGAGTTACTTAAGAAATCTATTAATGCTTTAAAAATGTCAATATTATCATAAGAGAGTAGGTTTGGGATGTTCCAATTGGTCTATGACATTTTAATTTGCTTAGTTGTTTTTCCATGATGATTCTGTTAGTTGTAAATTGTTGTAGTTTGCATTCAAAAAAAATATGTTCTAAACTTTCTATCCCTTCATTACAGTCACATTCTTTTTCATTTAAAACTCTTATTTTGTTAAGGTGTGCTTTTACTGAGCAATGTCCTGTCTTCATTCTAATTATGCTTGTTATGAAAAATCTGCTTAATTTCATGTTATTAAACCATTCTTTGTTTTTAATTGAATTTATTAATTTCGTATATTGAGATATATGAGTTGTTTTATATTTATTCCATCTCTCTTCTCTTATTTCCAATATATCGTTTTTAACTTGGTTTATAAAGTCTACAGAGGGGATTTTTTGTTTAATGCTATTGTCAATTATTGTTGGAATTGTTTTTGCAATTTTATCGACCATTTCATTCCTGATTATTCCAATATGTGCAGGTGTCCAAATAAATTGTATTTCTATATTTTTCGCTTTTAATTTGTAAATGATGTTTTTAATTTCTAATATTATTGACGAGGTTTTTGAATTAATTTGGTTTTCTGATAAATTAGATAATACGCTCATTGAGTCTGAAATGATTATGAATTTTCCGTTTTCTTTTTCTTTAGATATATATTTTAATGATTCTCTAATTGCTAACGCTTCGGCTGTGAATATACTCGCTCTCGCTGGTAGAATGAATTGATCGCTGGTTTTAGTGTTGTCCCAAATAACGAAAGCTGCTGAAGTAAAATTGTTTGCAATTTGTTTAGAACCATCTGTGTAGATTTGCGTATGTGTAGCCCATGTTTTTGCTATATAATTTTGAAATTCGGAATTTATCTCATGTTTTGGTAGGTTTTCTAGTTTCTTCAGGTTGTAGTCGATTATAATATTAATTTTATTGGTTTGCACGTAAAAATCGTATTCATAACATGGTAATTTATTGTACGTTATAATTTCTTTCTTGATGTCCTTATAGGCTTATATTTTGTATATATTTGAGTGAGCAAGGTACTTTGTTTGCGGTTTTTTGATATTTGTCTTTTTTGAAGTTTTTCTGCTATTAACTGAGTTTTAGGTATGATTTGATTTCTAATTGGTAATATTTTAAAGAAATATTTTCCAGCCAGCCATTCTCTGCGCAATTCTAGCGGATGAATGTTTGCTTCCAACTGCAACGCTTCAATCGGGGTCGATTTCATGCATCCTAGAGATATCCGCAGAGCTTGGTTTTGAATTTTGTCTAATTTGTATAGTAAGTGTGTTTTTGCTGCTTTTGAATATAAAGTGCAACCATAGTCCAGTTGGGATCGTACTATGGATTTGTATACTAGTAATAAAATTTCTGGGTCAGCTCCCCACCATATCCCTGTAAGACTGCGCATAATGTTGATCCTTTTGTTACATTTTTCTACAAGATAGTTAATATGAGATGCCCATGTTAATTTCTTATCAAATATAATGCCTAAAAATTTTATTTCTTTTACTGAAGATAATTTGTTTTCACCAATTTTAATTTCATTTTGTACGATATTTAAACTACTAGAGAAATGGATTGTTTTACACTTGTTTGTTGCTAGGGATAATCCTAATTGATTTAAGTTGTTATTTAGATTTTCCAGTGAATAATTCAATGAAGTTACTGCTGTTTTAATGTTTGGTGCTATGGAGTATTTAACTATGTCATCAGCAAATTGAAGTGTTCTAGTGTATGGGTCTATTATTGTATCTAGATTATTTGTATATATGGAGTATAGTAATAAGCTCAACACAGACCCTTGGGGCAAACCTGTACTTGTGATCCTCGGGCCTATAATCTTCCCTTCATATTTAATCCAAGTGACCCGTTCTGTCAGTATACTATTGAGCCATTTTATCAAACTATTAGGGACACCAAGTTTCGACATTTTATCAAGAAGAATATTAATTTGAACATTATCATAAGCTCCAGAAACATCTAGAAAGGCTGCAATTACTGATTTATTATTTATCTTAGCTAGGTTGATATCTGTGTGAAATATGTTTAAACTATCTGTAGTTGATCTACCTTTACGAAAGCCATATTGGTTCGAATCTAATTTATTGAAATGTTCTGCCCACCAGTCTAGGCGTTTAGTGATTATTTTTTCCATTATTTTAGCTATAGTAGATGTTAGTGATATGGGTCTATATGATTCGGCAATTCCCGGCTCCTTTCCTTGTTTTAAGATAGGTATTATTAATTGAGTCCGGAACTCTACTGGTGAAATTCCCTCTTGGTATTGAATAACATTTTAAGTTCCTCGCTGCCTTCAACGGTAGATTCCTTAACATTATGTTTGCGATATTGTCTTTTCCAGGTGCTTATCTTTGGTTAAATCAATTGCATTATTTATTTCTCTTATGTCGATTTTTTCAATTAAAAACTTATATTTTGTATTATATGGTTGGGATTGATTATTTTCCTTGACTTGGGGGTAAACGGTACATGGGGCTATTTTGGTATGAAATTCTTCAATCCAAATTGGATTGTTTATAATATTGGTAGACATTCCATTGTTCGGGATAAGTGCCGCTTTATCTGTACTAACTCTGAATCTGTTAATCATATTCCATACCTCCTTAATAGGAGTATCTTTATTTAATTTACCACAGTAATCTTTCCATCCCTGTCTTCTTTTTTCTTTTAATAATCTTTTAGTTTGTGCCTCTACTTGTTTAAGAGAATGATAATTAGTGTAATTGGTTTTAATTCTGAAATTTTTATTGGCTAGCCTTCTTTTTGCAACTGCTATATTACATTCCTCATCCCACCAAGGACAAGTTTTCTTGATTCTATTTTGTTTGGAATGATTATCTAATTTATTGATGGGGGGATAATTATGATTAGTTTGATTTGGATCTGCTTTTTCTATTGCCTTATTTATTAAGATGATAAATTGTTCATACCTTTCTAATACATTAATATCTTTCTCTTTGTTTAAATTGAGTGCCTGTTTAATTTCTTCTTTATAAATATCCCAATTAATTTTTTTGTAATTTCTTGATTTTGTGTTTTCCTTATTATGCCAAAGATTACCATAGCAATTGGTGCTAATCACATTTATTAGTATGGGGAAGTGGTCACTACCTAAGTTGTCCTGTTGTAATACATTCCAGGTGATTTTAGAACTAATATTAGCAGTTACTATTGTAAGGTCAACCGGTTCCATATTACGATATGGGGACAGTTGCATTGTATTAGTACCGTTATTAAGTAATACCAAGTTATTATCATCAATGAATTCGAGTAGTTGTTTACCTTGCCTGTCATTCCTACTGCATCCCCAGGTTTTACTGTGGCTATTCATGTCTCCTGCCATTATATACTTGTCATTAATGTTTATTTGATCGTGAATTGTTTGCCATTCCATTCTAGTTATCTTATGACCTGGTGGGCAATAAACTGATGCTATGACGCGCGATGTATTGTTAATTTTAATATCTGCGGCAATAATTTCTAGTTTGTTAATGTTACTTTGAATGTTGATAATACTATACTTAATATTCTGATGTATAATCAATGCTACTCCTCCATGACCGTCTGGCCTGTCCTTTCTTAATACATTGAAATTTTTAATTGTTACTTTTTGACTAGGTCTGAGCCAGGTTTCACTAATTATCGCTAAATCTATGTTTCCCTCTGCTATTTTAAATTTTAGGTCATTCAAATTTGTGAGAATCGATCTACAATTCCATTGCATAATGTTAAGATTGTTATTATCCATTTTTTTTTTTTTTCTTCCCCTCTATAGACTTTTAAGAAATGTTGGTTAGTAAAAATCCGGAGATGCTACACGGACATCCCTCATTATACTCCCCAACAAATCCCTTATTGTTTCTTGGTTTGGAATTTTATTATTAATTATTGACATTGTTATGATCTGCGTAATGCACGTAATCAGTTCTGATGTTGATATTTTGATATTGTCTTCTGTGGGTTTTTGGAATATACTATTCCTGTGTTCATTAGGTTTTTGAGTAATCGGAGTAAATATTTCTGGTTCATAGTTATTGTATGTATTGGAGAAAGAAGGGTGTATTATGCTATCTTGTCGATGACTCATCTTTTTTTTTAAGGGAGTTGACGTAAATCTTGATGTGGATGGTTCACTCAGGGTTTGGTTCATCGTCGATGAATGCACTTCCAACTCTTGTGCTACCTCCGGTATATTGATTGTTCCATAGACATTGTGACATTGTCATTGTGATATGATTGTACTGCATGTTGCTCTGTATTCCTAGGTTCATTCATTGTCACTGGACTCCTCAGCGCTTCTGCACATGTTCTCTCTCTCTCTTCATTCATATGTTTCCTTTTCTCGGACATCAGTTCAAAAAAGGTCTTGTTTTCATGGGCCATTTGGTATTTGAGTTCTTTTTGTCTCTGCCATTCTTTGCACTTTTCTCTATCATATGAATTATGATTATGACTACAATGAGCACATTGTAGATGTTGATTGATCGTCTGCTTTACAGTCTTGTTCTATGTGATTGCCAGTGCATCTTGGACAACGTCTATTTTTGCTTTTACAATTAAATTCTCCGTGTCCGAATCTGAGACAGAATTTACAGATTCTTACAGGCATAATATAGTAGTCGACAGGTATAGCTGTATTGTACAGGTAAATACGTTCAGGTAATTGAGTGCCATGAAAGGTCAAAACCATAACTTTATTCGGGACGTATACTACTTTCTTGTCTATTATGGTTCTGCTAGTTAGTCTTCTGACCTGTTTGATCGTATATTTACACAATGCGTCAGCGATTATGTCCTCTTCTGTAATATCTATATCTATGTTTTTAATTACTCCAAATCTCGTTGTGTATTGTATAGGAATGTGGCTTTTATATCCCTTTTCTTTTAGTAATGGGGTTTCATAGTTTCATAGTTTCATAGTTTTATTTCCTTTTCACATTACAATAGTACATATTACAATGTATTGACCCTTGAGAGACTCAATAATGAGGCCCCCATATGTTAGGGTATTTAGGAAAGTATTCTTAAAGTAGAGTAGGTATTAAAATTTAAAATATGTAGGTATTTATAAGTAATATTACAGTTGGCATTTGACATTATTGAGGAATTCCAAGTGAAGATTAATATTAAACTTATAGTTATTATAATTATTATAATTATGAACTATAAGTATATTTCGAATACCTACTAATATTTTAGTCAAAACTAATTACCTAAGTAACTAACTAATTAATGTTCTTATCATCAAGAAACTCTTCGAGTGAGTAATATGCTGCTTTTGAGAGGAGTGTTTTAAGAGAATTTTTGAACTGATTGATGTCTTTGGCTTTTTTAATTCTATTTGGAATTTTGTTGTAGGTATATTTTCGAATGTATGTATGCTGAGTTTTGTTGTATTTGTTTTGTTCTTTTGTATTGAACATGGACCTGTTGTGATTGTCTGGTATCATGTGTGTGGATGTTACAATTTTGGGATTGTTTATTATCATTTAAGTAAGTGTTGATTGAAGATCGAAAAATAAATAGGCTGTATAATGTCATTATTTTGTGTTTGATAAAGTGAGGTTTACAGTGAGGTTTAGTGAAGGACCCGTCGTCCATTCGATTTTTAACTAGGCCCAATAATATTCTAATCGCTCTTTTTTGTAGTTTAAAGATTTTATTGAGGTTCAGAGCTGAAGATCCTCCCCAGAACTCAATACCATACCTTATGTGAGATTCAAAGTTGGCATAATAGGCGAGCTTTGCTGTTTTTATGTTCGTTAATTTTTTTATTGTTTTCAAGGAGAAGCAGGCAGAGCTTAGCTTTTTGGCTAGTATATCGCAGTGCCAGTTCCAATTGAGAGATGCATCCATTGTTATACCTAGGAATTTAATAATTTGTACTTTTTGTATTTCTGTGTTTTCTGCTAGATTACGTATGATTTTTATTTCTGTTTCTGTTGAGCTTCCCGGATATGTTTTAAGGTTAAAGTTCTTGATGCTATTAAAGTGGATAAAGTTAGTTTTATTGGAATTTAAGATCAGTTTATTAGCATTGAACCATCCTTGTATTTTTGCGAGTTCAGTTTCGGCTTTAAGTTGGAGAGTCTCAAGGGTTTTTTCGCTTATAACTAGGCTCGTGTCATCAGCAAATAGCTCTGAATTTTCTTTATTGTATGGTAGATCATTGATGAATATAGTGAACAATAGTGGGCCTAATATGGATCCCTGGGGGACACCACATGTTACTGGCTTCGGTTCGGATAGATATTTTATCTCATCCCCCTTTGTATTAGTTGATTGAATTTGGACAATTTGGCTTCGATTCTCTAGATATGATTTTATTAGTTCATGGGACTTTCCTCTAATTCCATAGTGATGCAGTTTATCAAAGAGTATTCCGTGATTTATGCAGTCGAAGGCTTTCGACAGATCACAGAATATTCCTAATACTTGCATTTTATTTTCTAACTCTCTCGTGATTTTAGTTATTACGTTATCGATTGTGTGAGATGTCGACTTGCTTTTTCTGAAGCCATTTTGATTAGGTGAAAGTAATGATTCAGATTCAAGGTATAAGGACAGTCTTTTATGTATTATTTTTTCAAATATCTTGGACAAGGCAGGGAGCAGAGAAATGGGTCTATAGTTAGAGATTTCCCCTCTGTCTCCTTTCTTGTGGATTGGAATTATTTTCGCGATTTTTAGTTTCTTTGGGAACACTCCTTGATTTATGCACTCATTGAAAATGAATGCAAGTGGAGTTTTGATTTTTTGAATACATTTTTTGATCAGCGATATTGGAATGTCGTCTATTCCGCTAGAATTTTTTGTTTGAAATTTATTTACTATTTGCTCTATTTCCAGTTCATGAGTTGGGAATAGGTAGAAGGAATTTATAGGTGATTCTGGAGTCTTGTTTAGGTATTCGTGAAATGTGCTCGTACTATTTGCTGTCAATGAGCGAGTGATTTTTTCTGCCATCGTGGTTAGCTCGTGGTTGAATATGTTTGAGATAAGTTGTTGGTCTGATATTTTTACGTTGTTGACTACAGTTGTTATATTTTTCTTTGTTTGTAAATTCATTTTGTTGTTAGTGTGTTTTTTTATTATTTCCCAGACTTTCTTTGATTTGTCCTTGCTATCTCTAATTTTTTTGTTTATATCCTGTTTTTTTGCCGCTTCTATTACTCTCTTGTATACCTTTTTATAATTTTTGTAGTAGTTTGTAATGAATGATTTTGGATACTGCAGAGTTAGTAGATATAGGCATTGTAGGTTGTTACAGGAATTCTTTATACCCATTGAAAACCAGGATTGTTTTTTGAATCTATTTTGAACTGATACTTTCTTTTCAGGGAAGCTGGTTTGAAAATAATCTATAAATCTAGTTTCAAAATTATTGAATTGTTCCTCTGCATTCGCTGTGTTGTATACTTCATTCCAATTTTCCTGATCTAGTTTCATAATAAATTGGTTTAAGTTTCCTTCATTAAATTGTCGCTTAAGGATAGTGCGATTTTGTTTGGGGTGTTGATTGCGCTGTAATTTCAGAGTAATTGATTGAGCATAGTGGTCCGAGAGATTGCTTTTAATAACCGCTGTTTCAAAGATGCTTTTGTGAAAGTTCGTTGCTATATTATCGATGGTTGAAGCTGTTAGGTGGAAGGGGTCAATTCTGGTAGGTTCATTTATAGTGAAAGCTATATTATGTGTCGCCATAATGTTTGTTAAGGCTGTTTGGGCTTTTGAGGTTTTAGAAAAATCAATATTAAAGTCTCCTAGTATAATAATGCTTTTACCTTCCTTGGAAAGGGATTGGATTATTGAATCTAATGATTTTACAAAATTGTCAATTTTCCCTGCTGGTGTTCTGTATATCTAGTGGAGCGGTCGCTCCACCCAGCCAAGTCGTACTATACACTCACACTCACTCAACATACCGTAAATGCCTAATAAACTGAGGAGCAGACCAAACACTTTTACTGTAAGCAACAACATGGCATTTTCGGCCTACTGGATCTCAAAATTGGGAAATCTCACATTGTTGCGAAATAACTTAATTTCGAGCTATGGCCCACCTGACAACATATACTAAATTTGGGAACAATTGGTAATGCCATTTGTGGGCTAGAGGGCCGTGAAAACAGTGAAATTACACCCCTTTTATAACCTATCTTCATCTGATGATATCACGAAACACCGCAATCACCGCCACAGCTTAAACGGCTTAACCGATCGACTTGAAATTTTTACCACATGTGCACTTTTGGCGTCCGAGGTGCCTTTTTATAAAACCAACCGGAAGGCGCCATTTTGAAACCGGAAGTGACGTCATATCTCGAAAACGACTACACCGATCGGAATAAAACTATCGCCAAATGATTCAGACGGTCATCTTTATGGAATATCAATAGTCAAAATATACATTTACTATTACCGAAACCGGAAATGACGTCATAAAAATGAAGAATCAGACTTGAATCACCTCTTACTACAATAACTACAAATTCAGAAGGCTTATAATGATACATAACATTTATAGAAATAAATTCTAGGTGGCTGTAATTTCAGCCGCCATTATGAAAACCGGAAGTGATGCCATATCTCGAAAACGGCTGGACCTATTGGAACAATGCTTTCGCAATTCTTCATGGAATATCAAAACAAGCTTATATTTAGCCCCAAACACATTTTTTCGTAGTAACCAATTCTGAAATGGCCTATTTTTTTAAAGGAATTAGTCATTGTTGCTCCGATATGTGTTAAAAGTTGTGTAAATAAACTAAAAAAACTAGTGATATCCCCATAAAAAACACTCCGTGTAAAGATACCAGCCAAGTCTCTTCAACTTAAAAAAAAAATGAAATCTAAAAATTCTGCACTGAAAAGTAGTGATATCAAAAAATTAGCCAAGTCAAAACTTTATTTGAAAATCAAAAAATACTTGGCGCATCGTTTTTTTTAGGGCATTATAGGTATACTATGTATATGTATATTTCATGTAAAATTTATAATTGGCTTATACTTCCAAGCTATTTATGTACACGATGCGCCAAGTATTTTTTGATTTTCAAATAAAGTTTTGACTTGGCTAATTTTTTGATATCACTACTTTTCAGTGCAGAATTTTTAGATTTCATTTTTTTTTTAAGTTGAAGAGACTTGGCTGGTATTTTTACACGGAGTGTTTTTTATGGGGATAGACATTAGGTACTATGACTCCTCTCGTTTTGGTTCTATTTCAACTATTTCAACTATTTCAACTAGTTCAATCGCTTCTTTGGGTGATGTGGTCGTGATGCATACCTTATTACGGCCTACTCTTTTAATGTCTTTGATCAACTCAAATTTTTTGAATAGTATTTTCCCTACAGTTAAGGGGTTGATTCCACCCCTGTTTTGATCACTATTTGGATCTACTCTGACTTCCTTCTCGACAATAACTTTGAATTCTAAAGCTCTGTCGTTTTCATTATATTTGTTGACTATTTTGATTTTCTTTTTTGCTTTTTCCTCTTCAGTGATATTAATACTTTCTCCTCCTTCTTCTTCCTCTACATCTTCTCTATCACGTTTTTTACTATTTTTCCCATCCATATCCATAATTGTGATTAAGTTATTAACTGCATTTTCAGTTTCAATTTCTCCCTTACCTCCACCATCGAATCCCATCTCTTCTCGAGTAGGATTCATTCTTATAATTAGGTTTGATTTACAATTTTATAAGGAATTGGTTTCATTTTTCTAAACCACGAATACTAATATCTAACTATATTGATATATCGCTAATTAATATTATATAATACTGTACTTACAGGTTAATATTATACTATACTAAGGCACTATATTAAACATATACGAACATATAACTATAACTTCGAAAGGATAAATTCGGCGGGGAATCGTCTCCCACAAAGCACATCTATCCTCGGCCAAGTTCAAACTCGGAGTCATCTGACAGTGACAATAACCCAACGGCTGGTGTGTTGGATACCTCGGTTCTCGTTAGATCACCGAGGTTAAGCAACATTGAGCGCGGTCAGCGGTTGGATGGGTGACCATTCAACTCTGCCTTGCCAGGTTGCTGCCGTTGGGCCAGAGAGACTGGGGTGTTTGGGGGTCAGTGTGACGACCTCCCTCCACCTGTTATCAGTCTCTCGACGGCGCGGGTTGTGGAGGCCCGTGCTGTGAATGTTACATCGTCCTTCGGAAGGGACGTTAAGCCGTTGGTCCCCTTGGTATCTTTCGTCAGGAGTAGGCTACATGCCGGTACCGGGTTTCCTCTCCTCCCTTCTTTATTACATTCTCACTAGTGGAGCCTCGGCTCCGTTGAGAATATAGGCTTAATAATAATAATAAGATGTTTTGTTCTCTTGTGATGACTAGGTAGACTATCCGCACGATCGCCGGTGTGCTGTGTACTGTGTACACAACACCGTCGGGTCTATGCGCACTACAAGTGTGCTGTGCACAGACTGGCGTGTGTATAGTGCTCACAAGACAGCGTTGCCAACCGTACGATAATTATCGTATTTGTACCATAATTTGGCCTTCTGTACGATGTACGAAAGTGCCTGTACGATAATAGGTAAATGTACGATAATTTTGTGAAACTGAATATAGTACTATTACGTACCTCAAAACGTCTCAAAATTGGTTCTAAAGAGCCAAAAATCGTAAAAACGCCCTGCGGGGCAAGGTTTTTGAGCTCATGAAAAAGTGTGAAAAACATAAAAGGTTGAATTTGTAAACAAAATACACATCAGAACGTCTCAAAATTGGTATCTAAGTGTTGAAAAAACTTAAAAAAAATAAAAATGCTGATAGTTCCTACATTTTGAGGACGTACGATAATTTTTGCATATTTCCATTATTTTTCACGTTCTGTACCATACTTTTACTTTTAAAAGTTGGCAACGCTGTCACAAGAAATCAAAACAAAACATCCTCCTGTCAATGTCACTTTTATGAGCGAAACAAGTTAGTGTTTACAATCTGAATTACATTGAATATCGTATTGTTAATGCTGTTGCTTGTGATTTTCCTTGTGGCAAACTCGTATAACATTGGATTGTTTTCATTTCCACAGATCATGTAGCGGCTGTCACTGAATGGCTGGGGAGTCATTCCCTGAACTGATGTGCGAGTAAAGCGATGTTAGCGATTCAATTTCCTCGGGGAAATACTTGCCCCTCTTCTGTTCATGACAGACGCTTTAGTGCAGGCGCCGAGGAATTACTTAGCATTATCCAACAAGACGCTGAGGGTGAGTAGACTAACGATTGTTATTGAAATACCCCGGAACAACACGTTGCCAATGCAATGCTTTCTTTTCTTCACAGACGTCTCCAAGTGTCGTGCAAGACAACGAGCCGCTGGAGTGTTTTTTCTGTAGCCTTGAGCCTTGTGAAGCCTTGCATCTGGACTGGACTCATGGACTGGATGAAGTCGTGTGATCGGCCGAGGGGCTCGTGAGGGTAATGGAATTTAGAAGATGAGACAGTGACTCTTCGGTGTCGTAGCTGCGACAAGTGTAACAAACATCCAGGCGTCGAGATCACATGGCGGATCTTGTGGCCTTAGTAGCTCATTGCATGCCCAAAAATAGTAATTAATGGAGGTCTTATAAAGGTCTTGTTTTTGTTTTATGCCGCCACCGCGAACTGTACAACATTTACAGTGGCATCGAGGATGACAGCTTGCTTCGTGCTCGCCCTTTCCTCCAGTCGGGATCGTAGAAGGGCACAGGGGGATTACAGTGAACATGATGTGTGGCCCGAACTAGGTTATTGTATGGCCAAAATAGCAAGTACCTACGTTAATAAGTTTAAGTTTTATTTTCTTTCATAATTGGATTTAAATCTATATATAATTTATAATTCAATCAATAGGTAGGGATTTTAAGAATAATTATCTCCTTTATTTGCTATATTGTGCATGCAAACTGTAATCTTGTCCAAAGTTAGAGTTTAGTAGGTACCTACCTAATTAGATTATTTAGATTACCTATCCCAGTGAACACAGGTCGTCCCAGGGACAGACTATTTTTAGGATATCCTAGCCTAAAGTAGGACATCCTACTAGGATGTCCTGGGTACCTCCCTGGGATATCCTAATAAAGGAAGAAGATACTTTTTTAGGAACATTCTTCCTAAATTAGGCAATTGCCTTTTTTAGGAAGAATTGTCCTAAAAATGGCTGCTACTGAAATCCTATTTTAGGACAATTCTTCCTAAATTAGGCAATTGCCTTTTTTAGGAAGAATTGTCCTAAAAATGGCTGCTATTGAAATATTTTTAAAAGTTTCTACAACTGTCAACAGAGTACTCTGCCCTTCGACTTCACAATATAGATTTTTAATTTCAGCATATCTCTTTATCGTTTGTTTTTAAGTAAGTTATATTATTTCCAAAATCTGCCAAGTATTATAAGATATTATAACAAAAAGAGACATGTCCTATTGGATGATAGGAAAAATGTGTATTTCTTTTATTTTGTACTGGAACCTAAGTTGTCACCTTGGAGTCGGAGCCATATTTTTTGGATGCAAACATTGATAACTGAATTAATGAATATGAATAATGCGAATCGTGCGAATTGGTGTCTGTGCAAATAGAACCTGTCTTGTCTATTAAATTGCATCCCAATAGGGGAAAATTTCTTCCATAGGAAATACCATTCTATTATAACTAGGAAAACGCTCAGTGTAACGCGTTGATGAGCGAGCACGAGTACGTGCAAATTCTCGAACCGGAAATGCGTACACAACGCACAGAAAACATATACAACCATATTGAATTGATTATGATCAGTGCTCGAAGTAGGAATTAAATAGTGGCGGTATGGTAACATAAGAATACCACGTGCGGGGGGGGGGGGGGGGGGGGTACGATATTAGATGAGGGTCCAGATTCCAGAATTACACTGACAACCATTGTCATGTCATTAGTTAGATTGGTATTTTACCTTGATGAAACAACTAAATTAAATAATGAATTTTACTTTATCTTGTAGTGGATGTTCATAGTTCACAGTTATGCTTGAAATATGCAGTCAAAAGATAACCATGAAATACGAGTAAATTAGAATCTAAAATTACGTAAATTTCCAAGAATATCTGATTTTAAGCATTCCGTTTTTTCTGATAAGTAACGATATGAAATCAAATGTGTAAAGAAGTACCGGTATATCATACCGTCCCATACCGGCCTTCTTCGAGCACTGATTATGATATCAACTTAAAAGTAGGTATTATGCTTTTTCTTTTAAATTTGCAGTTCATATACTATAGTATATGAACTGCAAATTTAAAAGATTTGACCTCCGGTGGGATTTGAGCCCACGACCTTTAGATTGCCGGTCTAATGCTCTACCAACTGAGCTACGGAGAATCCTTCAAATTTGCAGATTTTATAATCCATATGACTTGTACAAGCTCAGGAAGTGATGTTGCCAGAAGACCGTGGAAAACATCCACGCTTGACAGCTGACAAACATCGACCTGATATGGACCTTCTCATGATGCAATGAGCCTCTGTGTGTTTGAAATGTAGAAATAATCTGACAATCTCAGATGGGATGATGTTTAGTATATGAACTGCAAATTTAAAAGATTTGACCTCCGGTGGGATTTGAGCCCACGACCTTTAGATTGCCGGTCTAATGCTCTACCAACAGTATATGCAGTTCATATACTAAACATCATCCCATCTGAGATTGTCAGATTATTTCTACATTTCAAACACACAGAGGCTCATTGCATCATGAGCAGTGTTGTGACTTATCTAGATAAAATTATCTAGATAATTATCTAGATAATTATTTTTTATCTTTATCTTTATCTAGATAAATACTTTTTTTGTTATCTTTATCTTTATCTAGATAAAAAAAATTTATCTATTTTAATTTTAAAATACCATAATGTAAATTAGAATTCATAATACCGGGTGGCGCAAAAAAATCACCCTGATTGAGAAATAACTATATCGAAACTATTATAGATAGGATTCTGAAATTTGTACACATATTAGAAAATATACACAAATTTAATATTTGCAAGTTTCAAAAACATTTCTATAGTAGGAAAAAAGTTACAGCTGTTCAAATTTGGTTGTCAAAAAATTGATTATACGGAGCTCAATTAGCGCACGTCCAGAAAACTTCCAATGGCCGGGACGCTGTTTCTTCAAAACACCGTAAGATATCAAGCTGAAAATGTCAAATTATATTCAAAATAGATTCGATTCGATTGTGTAAAAATTTAAATCAATAACAATTTATGTAACGACAGTTATTGAATCTTGAAGTTGAGCTGGAAAACAGAATAGTGGGGAAAATATTCATTTTTTTAACTTAATCTACATATTCTGATTTTACGTTAAACTTCAAGATTTCATTCCATTCATTCAAATTGATTGACATTTTTACACACTTGATCTTATTTCAATATAATTTGAAATTTTCAGCTTTATATCGTACTACGCAGTTTTGAAGAAACATTGGAAGTTTTCTGGACGCGCGCTATTTGAGATCCGTATAATCCATTTTTTGACAACCAAATTTGAACAGCTGTAACTTTTTTCCTACAATTCGCGAAAACAAGGAACATCACTGACCTCTGGTGGATCCTTTGGTACTTAAGATAGGGTGCATAATGGAGGTTAAAAGGGGGTTATTTATATAAATAAATTATATTATATTTGCTTTAAGTTGTTTGTTATGGCTGAAAAAGTAAAATTGTAACTTATTGTACATTTCAATTGTTTCTCCTTTTCCACTGCCCTTTGGAAGCACGAACTTCTAAATAAAAAAGTGCATCTAAAAAGTTTCCTGTCAGAAGTGGCTCCATCACTTATGCGAATAGGAATGTTTTTGAAACCTGCACATATTAAATTTTGGTATGTTTTCTAATAAGTATGTGTACAAATTTCAGAATCCTACATAATAGTTTCGATATAGTGACTTCTCAATCAGGATGATTTTTTTTTGCGAAACCCGATATATAAAGGATAGAAGCTATTATGTCTTACAATTTTATACTGACTTACATCATCGTTCCTACAAAAATTCAGTATCCTATCTCCCAATACTTTTCAAAACTTTTGTTAGAAAATAATGTTATATATAATGAAATCGGTGATTGACCTGTTGCCGTTTCCAAATTACGCATTAGAAAATTAAAATTATAATCCCCTATAATAATAATAGTCCCTTCCCTTTCAGTAAATTTTAATCACAGGCAGTAGGAACAACAATAATCTGGTTAGATATGCCTATAAAGTAACTGTTTGTAGATATACCTAATAATAATACCTGTAAAATTAAATTAGACAAGATTTAGAAAATTATCTTTTATCTTTTAATATTTATCTAGATAATTTTTTTTTATCTTTATCTATTATCTAGATAATTTTTCAAAATATTATCTATTATCTTATCTAGATAAATTTTTGGCAGTTATCTATTATCTTTATCTAGATAAAAATAAAATTATCTAGTCACAACACTGATCATGAGAAGGTCCATATCAGGTCGATGTTTGTCAGCTGTCAAGCGTGGATGTTTTCCACGGTCTTCTGGCAACATCACTTCCTGAGCTTGTACAAGTCATATGGATTATAAAATCTGCAAATTTGAAGGATTCTCCGTAGCTCAGTTGGTAGAGCATTAGACCGGCAATCTAAAGGTCGTGGGCTCAAATCCCACCGGAGGTCAAATCTTTTAAATTTGCAGTTCATATACTAAACATCATCCCATCTGAGATTGTCAGATTATTTCTACATATTATGCTTTTCATCGAAACTTTAAAATAGCATCTAAGCACCTGGTTCATAAAGCAAATCAGAATCAATTCAATTGGCACTGGAAAACATTCATTTCGATATACTTCATTACTGACAGATATTAAAATGTCAATAAGTTCATACGTTCTTAACTGATTGGGATGAAATTTTGTAAAATAAGAGACAATATTGGTCTTAATGATCATGCAAAATATGAGTTTGATCAGAATTATCGAAGACCGTTTCATTTTTCAGCCTATCAGGAGATATTTATTTAAATTTTAACCAATGAAATGGATTTCAAAAAAATTATGGTGTGCAAACAGAGAAGGTTGGTTTTACATGTGTGCAAAATTTCAGCTCGATCAAAGAAAAACTCTGACCTGTATAGCCAAAATATGATTTTGATCAGATTTATCGAAGACCAGTTTCATTTTTCAACCTACCATCAGGAGATGTTTATTTAAATTTTAGCCAATTAATAAATTTCAAAAAAAAATTGGGGTCTGCAAACAGAAAAGTTTGTCTCTACATGTGTGCAAAATTTCAGCTCGATCGAGGAAAAACTCTAGACATGTATAGCCAAAATATGAGTTTGATCAGATTTGTCGAAGACCATTTTCACTGTTCCACCTATCAGGAGATGTTTATTTAAATGTTAACCAATCAGTAGATTATCAAAAAAATTAGGGTCTGCAACGCCCAGAGAATGTCTAAACACGTGTGCAAAATTTCAGCTCGATCGAAGAAAAACTCTGACCTGTATATCGTCAGTAACAGAATAAAAACAAAAACAAAAAAACAAAAAAAAAAAAAAAACAGAGGTCCGTGCCAAATGAGCCAAAAGGAGACGCTCGCTTCGCTCGCTCAATAATAATGAAAAATTATATATTAAATTTGTCATTTTCATCCTAATTTAGGAAAAGCATCTACCTAAATAAGAAAATGACGTCCTAAAGTAGGACAATGTATATCTTAAATTAGGCAGTTTCATCTTAATTTAGGAAAAGTATCGACCTAAATAAGGAAATGACGTCCTAAACTAGGACAATGGATATCCTAAATTAGGCAGTGTCGTCCTTTTTTAGGAAGGTCCGCCTAATTTAGGACGTACCTGGGATCGAAAAACTTGTGTAATTAGGACACTCTGGGGACACTCTGGGGATCATTTTAGGCCGAGTTTAGGACGGACTGGGGATGTCCTACCTAAGTAAGTAGTCTGTCCTGGGGACGTCCAGGTACGTCCTAGTGTTCACTGGGAGGAACATTACTGCTTTACAACGTTTTACACACTGTACTAGTATCACCGTTTTAAAATACCTGGCAAAGAAACCTAAATATCAGACATTTATTGGTGATGAAGGAATGCTTTTTCTTTTGTAACATACTCTGGTCTGAAATTAAAAGTATCAATAAGTGTATGCGCGACAGTTCTCTTCTAACCGGGACGGGATGTAAACTAGATTTTAATTCGGGACGGGACAAATGCAAGAGGCTCGTGATTAAACCAAACGCTCAGATTCTATTAAAAACTGGCGTGTAGTATAATTGAGCGAGCGTCACCACGGTACTCTTATGGCACTTTCTCTGTGTGTTTTTTTTTTTTTTTTTTGTGGTCACAGCCCAGGCTAAACCGCTCAAGCAATCAATCGATCTGAAATTTTGTACACATACTAACGTACTCTATGCGGTCCCTGGGATCGTTTTGAAACGGGCTCTCGTGATTGGTTCAAATTTAAAAAAAATTATCTTTCGATTGGTTGCTTGGATCAATTTGAAATTTAGCAAAAACATTGCAACCAACATTGTACCCAATCATAAAAGTTTCAGCCAAATCCTCCTATTGGTTCAAATTTAAAACCATTTTTCATGTGATTTTGACATTTAAACTAGAACCGTATGACCGATCAACTTAAAACTGTCGCGTGGTGATTGGTACCAACATTTTAGATGTTTTTGCCAATTTTCAGTCTAATCTGTCGTTATTTTCAAAGTTTTGTCATTTTTAGGTCATTTTATTCCATAATCTAGAATTATTTGTACAATGTATGCTATACATTTTCATCCCTGCCTTCTTAAAAGCTTCTGCTCCCAAGGCCTGTAGAGCAGCCAAGCGGTCCACAATTTACAGTAAAACCAAAGATACCTAATTAAAGCAAGGTAAAACTAGCGCATATCAAATCGGATGCAGTACAAAGGCCAAATCCTCTATCTTCTGATTGATCGACAATCAAAATGTTCCGATTAAGTTCAAGTTTTGCATGGTGATCAAGACCAACATAATCTTAAATTTTTAAACATGTTAAGCCCAATCAGTCAAGTATTAATAATTTGTCATTTTACGAGTTAGTATGGGTTGTCAAAGCTGGAAAAAGTATGGAGGAAAGTCACGACACAATGGATCTGATATTCATCCAAAGTATTTATATGGAGATTGGAAAGTTGCAGAGAAAATCGACTTTTCTGCAGTGTCGTGTATCGTGTCTGGGAATGTTGCATGTTCTGTGCTCGCTCATCAACGCGTTACACCGAGCGTTTTCCTAGTAAGTAGAATAGTTATGCCCTAACACAAGATATTGTTATCTTAAAAGGGTATAATAAACTTAGACCAATGTCACCATTATCGTAATGCTTTTGAAAAAATAAAAAATAAACTTGAAGACAGTTTGGGATTCGAGCAAGTAAGCGATGTACGTGATGGAGCGGCTATTAAACAGTTTACAAGTGGCAAAATAAAATGCAAAACATGCAAATATGCAAAAACTTCTAAAATTAATATACGGGAGTCGAAATGTCACAAAATTTCAGCCACAAACAACTACTATCAACTGAGTCACTACCTATCGAGATTTAGTGAGCAAATAGCCAATGAATCCAGTTGGCGCGAATTCCACAGCCAAGAGGATTCCCTAAATTCTACTAACTATCGATAGTTAGCTAATCCAAAGTTGGTCCTACGCCTACCAGGCCTTAGTATAAAATGTAAACTTCTCTCACTCTGATTTCTTCCGCTGCTCCAGCTGATTCTTCCTGCAGAGAGAGAGAGAGAGAGAGAGAGAGAGAGAGAGAGAGAGAGAGAGAGAGAGAGAGAGAGAGAGAGAGGAGAGAGAGAGAGAGAGAGAGAGAGAGAGAGAGAGAGAGAGAGAGGAGAGAGAGAGAGAGAGAGAGAGAGAGAGAGAGAGAGAGAGAGAGTCCTGGAGATGAATTGGGAGTCCTTGAAGAATATGCTGACTGTTGCCACGTTGAACCTGCATCATACAACTTGAGTCATGACCTTGTCCTGGTCAAGTTCACTGCACTGCAGTAGAGACTCTTGACAGTAGCACCTACTCAAAGGATTGACTCAAGCAAGCTACCAAGGCAAAGGGTAGACTCTTGCTATGAGAGTAATGACAAAGAATTAAATAATGATTTTATGTTGATTGGCTCAGGGGTCTGCATGGCACCAAAATGTTTTAGGTTTTGGACCTATATAGTTATTATATAGACATAGAGGAAATTTTTTTTTTATTTAAGATCAAAATTGTGAAAAAATTTTGAAAAAAAATGTATTTTAAAAAATTTAAAAAATTAACAGATCTTAAATTAATTGACTTTTTGATAACCAAATTCGAACAGCTGTAACTTTTTTGCATTTAGTGACAGGTGGTTCCTTCCCTTCACGACGATCCTACGGGAGCTATAAATCGACCTTTTGGCCCCCTACTATACAGGAATACTGGTTTGTCGAAAGAATAATTGAAATTGACTTTGGTCCTTTTGCTTCTGAAGTATGGAAATGATAGAAAAGCATATGTAGGTAAAATGAAGAGGAAGAATATTGGATTAAAAACAAACGCAATGCATTTGACTTCTCTGAGCTTTATTCCCTGAACAGTAAAGTACACAGAAACAAGTCCAAGCAAAATATAAAAAGAGTGTCGTAATCGTGTGCAACTTCTATATACTGACATTCAATGGAATGAACAACATAAACTAAGAGGAAATGTTTTGACGCTTAGAGTTGACCGCAATCCACCACCACGATCTTCTTAGAGGTTTTGCCGCTCTGAGATCCGTACGATTCCAGCTGAAACAAGACAATACAAGTTACAAAGAGAAGGAATATCTGAAACAGTGTTTACCTCAGCAGAATTATCTCTTCATTTGTAAGAATGACTAATTTAAAATTTACCGTCAAGTTATCCTCATTTCTCTCTATTTTCAATACAATTTTATTGACGACAAAATGTGTACAGTTTATTCCATTTCACATAGGGAATGGTGTTGAACGACCCCTAGATCTTTAAATCAGCCATATAATAAATAATTAATCGATTGTTGCCATAAAATCATTGACTATTTAATATCCTGGCTGGGTTAACAAAATACATTCAAAATGTAATTTAAATCTGTTGTAACATGTGAGTGCTTTTTCAGCTAAGTTGGCGCAGTGAATCTTTTCCCTTGTCACCTTTGAGTTTGCTTCCTGCCTTCAACCAACCAACCAATAGCGAGCTGGTATTGTGACAATGGTGCTGATGTCTCATGGTAGACTTTAGCAAATCCAATACCTTTGTGAAATGGAATGAACTGTACCTGATGTTAACAAATTGTTTGCAAATTGCAATCCAATCAATGGTTTGACTTATGTTTCGAGGTGTGATTCTTAAGGTCCATTCACACGGTTGATTGCACGCAACTAATTGGTAAGGTCATTCACGCGGTTGATTGCACGCAACTTATTGGTAAGGTCATTCACACGGTTGATTGCACGCAACTAATTGGTAAGGTCCATTCACACGGTTGATTGCACGCAACTAATTGGTAAGGTCATTCACACGGTTGATTGCACGCAACTAATTGGTAAGGTCATTCACACGGTTGATTGCACGCAACTAATTGGTATACTTCTACCATAAGTGTCATTGGATGTGCGCGATTTTCCAGTTCAGACGACAAAGTATTCAATCACACGACCTTGCCTGCTCCAGAAGGCGTAGGAACTAGATTTTGTCTTTTGTTTTCGTTGAAATGTTACAGAAGGAGGTTTGTCATCATTATTTCGTCTTATCTCTAATTATTTGTTATAATAAAACAATAGTGATTCCCGTTCTAATGTCTATGTACACTTTCGGAGCCATCTTGATTTCCCTGTAAGTACCACGTGACTGAAATTCTCACATCTGATTGGTCAAAGACGCCAATCGGGAATCTTCAATCGTCTAGTTTAGAGCTAGTCTCTATACTCCCGATTCGATCGGTAATTGGTATGAATCGGATTGTTACGTTTGAATTTTGGCGCCCCGGCCTGCCGCCCTTCACATGTCAAGGTCTTTGCTTATGCGTTGCTTTTGGTTCGAGGCGACCTATCTAGGCGCTGGGTTGGAGACTCCTCGCTCTAGCTAGGCCGCCTCGTATTCGCTCTGTCTAGCTGTCTGCTCGATGGACAAGCCGATCTTCTTTCTCTCTCGAAAGCACATGTTGATCGATCGGAGATCAATTGCTGGATTGTAACGAGAGATCAGTGCCTTTTGACCACCAGACTTTGGAGACGACGGATCGGTATCGCAAGGGAGCGTGAGTAGAATCCTCCGGGAGTTGTTTAATGTTTTACACGCTTGTGGATCTGGGTTCTTTGGTTTCTCCTCTGAACCATAAAACATTAAACTTAGCTGATTCGAGTTTGAAGTATTTATTACTTGCTTTCGTCGATCGCGTTAACTTCGTTGAGATTTATGTATTCTCATTGCTCTTTGTCAGGGAGATAACAGTGCACATGTTATCCGACTGCATGGGTGTTATTTCCGTTCAGGTCTATCTAAAGTCTGGTCGTTAATTGTGCCGCTTCTAGTTTTGTAAAACCTATTCTAAATTCTATTTTGTAACCCTAACCTATCTTAATTTGATAGAAGTGCTACTTGTCTGGAACTTGGCTAGCATTTCACTAGCGTATTTTTGTAAGTACTTGCATATTGTGTGTATTATTATTTCAAGTGTATTTTTCCATGTAATTTGAATAGTGTATTTCTTATGTATTTTTGGCTCGACCTTGGGTCTGCCATCTCTCGCATTCCACGACAGGCATTTGACCTTGTGGAATATTTGATTGTACGGATTGTACATTCCATTGTTATATTCATTACCTAACATTGTAACTTGGGTAATCTTTGATTTGTCAAGATTTAATTCTCACTCTGTACGGCCATTAGGGTCCATTTCACATTGATTATTTTTCAATATACTGACCCTCAGTTGTTCCTGAGTGGTGTAATATTAATCACCTGGTTATCTGTCGAATATACCCCTCTATTCCATCCATGTACTAATTCTATATTTTGTCTCACATTCCCGAGCCATCACCACTTGGACCAGTCACCCACGCCCCTCTTCGGCTTTAGCCGGCCGGAGCAATATTAGTTGCCAACCCAGAGTTGGGCAGGAGGAAAGGCAACAGGATGATCGGCCAGTTCACACGCGCACATCCAATGATACTTATGGTAGAAGTATACCAATTAGTTGCGTGCAATCAACCGTGTGAATGGATCTTTACAGTGCATGGATTCCAATGTTTTCCCGACAATATTGTTCTAGGGCAATGTCGGGATTTAAGGGGCTCATCTGTTAAGTCACAATCCAAATTATCTTATTTTTGGCAGAGGTATCAATAATCACTGTTTACACGGTACTGTGAAATATGAACAACTTCTCGTGTCTAGATTTTGAGATATTGTAGTTTTACATTCCTATTTTTAACATGTACCTAGTCTTATCTAGGCCATGAAAATCATGACGATTTCCATGCTATTTTTGAGTTTTGAATTTTACTGAGGTTTAACGTTTTTTCAAAAAACTGATTTCTAGATAGATAGGTAGTTGGACATTCTATTAGGAAAAAATTTGAAAACAAAACCAACAAGTGTTTTTTAAAAAGTTATCAACCAAAAACTACATGATTTCCCAATACCTCCTGTGTTACAGTTTTGTTTATTCTCGGAAGGCAATAAATTGAAACCTCTCTATAAGACAGGGGTTGCCAGTTAAATGACATTTTATGATTCTTTTATACTTATTGGTAGTTGAAATGTAGGAAAACGTTTTTTGAACTTGTAAATTCAAGAAAAAATATGTTTGTAAGTATAAGTCGATGGAGCCGCCTGTAATTACCTCGCAATCGTCAAATCCCATGTAAAATGTATGAAGTAATATCAAATAATGATCTCGTGAAAGTGACCAGAAAGTCCGTAATTCAGAACATCGAAGTACAGCAAGTATAGGTACATATTGAAATGGCGTCATCTCTACAGTAGAAAGTCACTATTTGTTCTCGCAGAAGGTCAAGTAAAGAAGTACATAAAAAACACTCCGTGTAAAAATACCAGCCAAGTCTCTTCAACTAAAAAAAAAATAGAAGAAATCTAAAAATTCAGCACTGAAAAGTAGTGATATCAAAAAAAGGCCAAGTCAAAACTTTTAAAAATTACTTGGCGCATCGTGCATATAAATAGTATAGAAGTAGGTCGGTAATCAAATATACTCATCTATACATAAAATATATCTATAATCCCATAGAAAAACGATGCGCCAAGTAATTTTTAAAAGTTTTGACTTGGCCTTTTTTTGATATCACTACTTTTCAGTGCTGAATTTTTAGATTTCTTCTATTTTTTTTTTAGTTGAAGAGACTTGGCTGGTATTTTTACACGGAGTGTTTTTTATGGGATATCATTCCTTTTTTCAGTTTATTCTTACAATTTGTAGCATATATTGTGGAACCAAAGACTATAATTCCTTTAAAAAAATACGCCTTTTTGATTTGGTTGCTAAGAAAGTTGTGCTTGTTACTATGTATATGCCATAAATGATATGCTATAAAGTATAGCGCAAGTTTCGTTCCAATTGGTCCAGCCGTTCTCGAGTTATGGCATCACTTCCGGTTTTCAAAATGGCGGCTGACTTCACTGCCACCTAAAATTTGTGTCTTTAAATGCTATGTAACATTATAAGCCTTCTGAATATGTAGTTATTGTTATAAGAGATGATTTCATTCAAATTTGGCATTTTTATGACGTCATTTCCGGTTTCGGTAAAAGTACATTTCTATTTTGACTGTTGATATTTCATTGAGAAGACCATCCGAATCGTTTGGCGCTAGTTTCGTCCCAATTGGTCCATCAGTTTTTAAGATATGACGTCACTTCCGGTTTCAAAATGGTGGCACAAAAAATTCGTAAGGACAAGGTATCATCAGACGCCAAAAGTGCATATATGGTAAAAATCTCAGATCGATCGGCTCAGCCGTTTAGGCTGTGGCGCTGTCAACAGTGTTTCCTGATATCATCAGAATCATCATCTTCAGAATCAGAAAGTGGTGTAATTTTACATATTTCACGGCCCTCTAGCACGAAAATGACATACCCTATTGTTCCCAAATTCGGTATATGGGGTGGGGTGGGCCATAGCTCGAAATTAAGATATTTTGCAACAATGTGAGATTTTCCAATTTTAAGATCCAGTAGGCCGAAAATGCCATGTTGTTGCTTACAGTAAAAGTGGTTGGTCTGCTCCTCAGTTTATTAGGCATTTACGGTATGTTGAGTGAGTGTGAGTGTACGGTACGACTTGGCTGGGTGGAGCGACCGCTCCACTAGATAATGGAAGGGATTTCACCAAGCAAGGTCTAATAGGTACATTTGATGCCAGAGAATTCCACTGCAGTTTCATTGTCAATAGACCAAAACAGAAACTAAACTCGCATGCCCAATCCGCCATTTTCTAAGCAGTTGTGTGTGACATTTCGTCGCCTGATAATGTATTTGTTCTATGTCCAACAATTGCTGTTTCGAGAAAACGAGGGTTGAAGTTTGACAATTGATTAGACATGTATAATATTTTTAAATTCCTAAAATTTTGGCACTTATGTATCCATACGTATATAAATTACATATTAATACATAAGAGTTGTTTGCAATACCCCATGGGGCCTCAGAAATGCACCCTAAAAATGGACATAGAACAATTGCATCTTTGCAATCTTTGTCCAATTATTCACACGTTAAATTGAATCTAGAACATGATTATGACTTGATTCGAACAAAATTATATTTCCTACGTAATTTATAACACTCTACGTAATTGAGTTCTAGAATATAGCTATACAGTGTGATACGATTTCTATGTCCATTCTATTGATTCTATGTCGATTTCCATTACATTTGTTCTATGTCCATGGACATAGAACACTTGAACACAAAGCGGCATGGTTTTTCATGGACTTAAACCAAATGAATATTCAAGAAGGGTATGTGTGGACATAAACCTAGTGTTTTCGGCTTCTCTATTAAAATGTATTATGAATTCGGATATACACTCTGTGGACATAGAACAAATGAACTCTGAAAAAAAATATAAAATATATAACTCAGAAAATGTGAAAATTGGACATAGAACAAATACATTATGAGGCGACGATTTGACCTTGAACTAACCTATTCGAAAATAAACCGTGTGTGCGGGCAATTGCACTTTCAAGTCATTGGTTCAGTAAATGCATGTAAAAGTTATAACTACATCGCGAAAAAACAGAAATTGATGCTTACCTTAGAGTCAACATTCAAATACAATCGGCATATTTAATTTCAGCACAAATTCATTAAAATTCTTGCGAGAATTAGATGTCTATTCACCAAAAGCAGCATTTGACAGATTGCAATTGTTTTGTACGAGGTGTCAACAAAAATGTGTCAGACGCCAATTTCAGAAATGGTTCAGAAGGCCGTTGCCCGTGATAAAAAGAATTGCAATCTGTTAAATAGCAATTTTGGTGAATAGACATCTCGATTTCACAAGAATTTGAATGAATATGTGCTGAAATGAAATATGCTGATTGTTGACACTGAGGTAAGCATCAATTACTGTTACTTTGCGATGTAATTTTAACTTTTACTGTGCCCGCATGCGTACTAAGAGTGGTCACACATAGAAGAAGAAGAGAGAGTTTGGAAAGATAACTCGAAGGATGTTGAAGAGAGAGCAGAAAGTGGACAGAGAAGATTGATCTTGATGAATCAGATCCGATTAAAATGCTCGTATATTGCTTTATTGCGTTTAGACTAGAAATCAACACAGTTTAAAATCAATATTTGAACATTATTCAGGTTAAAAGGGGGCAACGGTCAGAATTAAAATTTTACCATAATTACACATCAAACTATTATTGTCTGTAAGACATATCCCCATAAAAAACACTCCGTGTAAAAAACCCAGCCAAGTCTCTTCAACTATAAAAAAAATATAAATAATCTAAAAATTCAGCACTGAAAAGTAGTGATATCAAAAAATGGGCCAAGTCAAAACTTAATTTTAAAAACCAAAATATACTTGGCGCATCGTGTAAATAAATAGTACAGAAGCATGCCAAAAGTTAAATATACCTAAATATATATAATATACCTATAATGCCCTTAAAAACGATGCGCCAAGTATATTTTGGTTTTTAAAATTAAGTTTTGACTTGGCCCATTTTTTGATATCACTACTTTTCAGTGCTGAATTTTTAGATTATTTATATTTTTTTTATAGTTGAAGAGACTTGGCTGGGTTTTTTACTCAGAGTGTTTTTTATGGGGATATCACTAATTTTTTTAGTTTGTTTACTAAACTTGTAACACATATCGGAGCAACAATGACTAATTCCTTTAAAAAAATACGCCATTTCTGAATTGGTTACTACGAAAAATTGTGTTTGGTGCTAAATACACGCTTAAAGTGATATACCATGAAGAATAGCGAAAGCATCGTTCCCATCACTCCAGGTTTTCAAAATGGCGGCTGAAATTACTGCCACCTTAGAATTTATTTCTATAAATGTTGTGTATCATTATAAGCCTTCTGAATAAGTATTTATAGTAGTAAGAAGTCATTAAAGTATGATTATTCATATTTATGACGTCATTTCCGGTTTCGGTAATAGTACATTTCTACTTCAGCTATTGGTATTCCATATAGATGACCGTCTGAATTATTTGGCGCTAGATTCATTCCGATCGGCCAAGCCGTTTTTGAGATATGACGTCACTTCCGGTTTCAAAATGGCGGCTGCCGGTTGGTTTTATAAAAAGGCACCTCAGACGCCAAAAGTGCACATGTGGTAAAATTTTTAGATCGACCGGTTTAGCCGTTTTGGCTGTGGCGGTGACAGCGACGTTTCCTGATATCATCATCATCATCATCAGATGGAGATAGGTTTTAAAAGGGATGCAATTTCACTGTTTTCACGGCCCTCTAGCTCACTAATGTAATAACCTGTTGTTCCCAAATTTGATTTATGGGGTTGGGCGGGCCATAGCTCGAAATTAAGTTATTTCGCAACAATGTGATATTTTCCATTTTTAAGATCCAGTAGGCCGAAAATGCCATGTTGTTGCGTACAGTAAAAGTGTTTGGTCTGCTCCTCGGTTTATTAGGCATTTACGGTATGTTGAGTGAGTGTGAGTGTACAGTACGACTTGGCTGGGTGGAGCGACCGCTGCACTAGATGAGAAGGTATCAATCCGGTTTAGTGAGAGCAGCAAATCGAAAAACGTGATTTTAATCGAAAGTATGCAAAGAATTTTAGTCCCACAAGGAATAAGCTGGACGCAAAATGTCTATTGGGAACGTAGGAGAACCAAAATAGATAGAAATAAAAGAAGCTCTGCTACATATAAATAGGAGTGCTATCTTCATTTTATCTCTTTTAAACGTTTCTGTGAATTGAACCATTTAGCTGCAAATAAATATAAAAACAAATCGTTACCGTTTTATACACCAAGAAGGTTCCATATTTTTAGTACAGAAGGTACAATCCTGCACGTCTCACTCCCACTCTCTGTAACTGGACCCAAATTGTTTACACTAAGTGCTTGCTGACACTTGAAATAGTAATAAAATAGCCATAAACTAAACAATTTCATGCATCATCATAACACAACACATTACATATCTATAACCTACAGTCTGCTCAAAGAATGTTGATACCATAAGACAAATCTCATGTGAACTAATATACAATACAGTCAATAATTATTATTAATTATTACAATACCGTTGGCACATTTGCACTTATCAATTATGTATCTATAAACATGACAAGATGAAATGATAGTAATTTTTCATATTCTGACTGTTGTCGCCCTTTAAAATAGATTTGAATCAATTTGGATAGTTTTGTTTTTGTCTGGGGCTTAACGTCGCACTGTTCTGCAGCGAGGCTAATGGCGACCGATGAATGATTATGATGATGATTGGGAGATGTTGGTGAAGAATAGGTGAGAATATAAGGTGGGAAGGAAGCGGTCGTGGCCTATTGGTAGGGTATCTTCCCAGCATTTGCCTGTCGACTGAGGGAATACCACGAAAAACCCTAGTCAGGAAGGACGGCCGCGGGAATCGAACCCGGGCCTCCGGTATAAATTTTTGGATAGTTAATGCTATTTAATTGTATTTCAAGAACAAGGGAAAGTTGCAGCCTCGAGGTCGAATGTAAAACATTCAGCTGTCTCCTGATATCAGGTTGTTACTGGAAATACACCCCTATAGTGTCAGGCAAAAGGTTCAGATTATTGGAGTGTAAACGTACATAATACCAAAACACTACTTAATAGAGATGGACCGATACCGGTCCGGTTCTCGTGATACTGCCGATAGGGCAGTATCGGGGGTATCGACGATACTACTATTTTTTCTCCCTTACCGATACTTTCAAAAACTTCCCGCCTAATGTTGTGTGTATTCTGATTGGCCATCATCACTGACGGCCTTGGTTGAGGTCGCTAGACCAATCAGAGACAAAGAATATTCAAGGGCAAGAGATGCCGGCTTGCGTCTTGGCTTTTGATGCACCCCCAGCCATGTTTGGGTGGTTTTGTAAACATGAATAAATGTGAACTTCGTGTGTCTTTTAGTTTTATAATGAATTAGGTAGGTACCTACTTTATATCACTGCAATGAAGAGTGATGTAAAAGTGAATGTTCCATGAATAATGATCAATTCAAAAGGCACGTTAAAAGTTTGCTGAGAGAAATGGAAACAAAATTATTTAAATAAAAATAAAATATGTATTGATGGATGATAATGTTTCAATAAAAGACACTCTATTCCTGTTTCCCCCAACTTAAGAACAGCTTAAGCCAACCAGTCAAGCACCTACTCAAAGGAACTGTCACTCAACTCAAGTGTAAAATAGAAGTATAGTCAGGTCCTGACAAATGACTGTTCTTTTTCCCATGCCCAAGGCTTATTTTCGCATTCAAAGTGTTTTTCAAAAACAGACTTCCAAAAACTGGGGGGTTGTTTATAATCAGGGGCGGCCTATATTCAAGTAAATACGGTAGTAGGTACCTAGTTCTCACTGAAAGTTGGTTTGTATTTGACTTGTTTAATGTTTTGTTTGATTAAATAAATACTAGCTATGTCAAAAGGCAAAACAAGTAATTGTAACTCGTTGATAAGCGAGCACTGATACGCGCTTTACCTCTAATACCAATGCAGTTTGCAAATTATTGGCCCCTGTTTCTCATTTGAATCAAAGGAAAACAACTCTTTTCTTAATGGTGGGGGCTGGCTGGTCATTGTGGAGGGGTGGGGTGGACAGGATGCGACTTGGGTAATAAACTCAGCAGGGTGTCACGCCCAAATGGGTCGTACCTAAATAGAAAAAAAACTTTTTGATTAGAATATTGCTGAAAAAACATTCCATGGCAAAATTAGAATGATATTAGTGTATATTCAAAATTTCAGCTCGATTAGTCAATCGGTCCGGACAATAAAACAAACAAACAAACAGAGAAAGAGGCATGAGTCCCGTAGTAACGCTCGCTACACTCACTTAAAAATCAGACAGGTGATGATTTAGGCCCAGTCTTTCAATACTCTGCTAAAGTCTCAATTAGCTCTTAACAGTTAGTTAGTGGTCATTCTAGGAATGTCATTGGTTGTTGCCATGGCAATATAGTCCTAATTGACTGTAGGTATAAAAGTTAGCAAGGCATTGAAAGTCCGGCCCTTACTAATAAATTAAACATTTTAAAATTAATAATAACAGTCAACAATAAAATAGTATCTGTATCGGAAAAGTATTGGTATTGGTTGTTGATATCGGTATCGGAACAGTATTGGTATTGGTTGTTGGTATCGGTATCGGTCCATCTCTACTACTTATGCATTGCATATAATTTCCATGGCTAAGAATCAGGACCAAGTATACATTTATGACCAAAATGAGTTTGACATCTAAAAAAGAATAATCCACCGAGAATCCATAGAATAGTAAGACAGAAATCAACACCTTATCTCATTTCTGTTTATAAACCGTTTCTCTGCTCTCCTGAAAAACGGTGTTCTTGGAGGTCCTGATTCTTAGCCAGGTAAATCATTGACTACCGCTCAGTATGGGACTCGTGACTGCTATAGCTGCAGCACTGAATGCTTCCGCCGATGTCTGAGGCCGCACTACAAACCACGATTATGGCAATATAAAGACATTATTATTCATTTTGTTCAATGCTACAACATGCCTTCATATTTATAACATAGGCCTAAATTAAGCTTATTGTTGTGCTGCGTCAGCTTTCTGTGCAATCTTTCCAAATGTAAGACGATCTCAGCCGGACGAGTGAAGAATTTGACCTTGGTCTGTACGTAAGAACCAATTTGTCACTAGACATCGACGACAGATGACTGGCCAGTCGCATGTCCCCACCCCCAGTGTACGTCAATGGGTAAATATAACATGGTACGGAACAGGTTGGCTGAGTGGTTAACGCTCTGAGCTTGTATTCCGGAGGCCCGGGTTCGATTCCCGCGGCCGTCCTTCCTGACTGGGGTTTTTTCGTGGGTTTCCCTCAGTTGACAGGCAAATGCTAGGAAGGTACCCTACTAATAGGCCACGGCCGCCTCCTTCCCACCTTCCATCCTTACCTAATCTTCATCATCATCTCCCATCATCTGCTTCGCTTCTCTTCTTCACATTCCTTACGAGGCAGAGAGCGCGTTCTGACTGATGGCTGACCTCGTGGAATATCCGTGCTTCCGGATGGCACTGGAGGGTGGCGGGGGATCGCATTTCCACGCTCACGCTTCAGTTGGAACCCCGAGAAGTCGCCGCCTCGGTTAAAACTCATAGTCAACACTCTCTGCAACAACATTCACACCTTAAAGGAATGGTTCTAAGATACAATCGGCGCACACTACAGTGTAGGTTTCGTCAAAACATACAACTTTGTAAGAAGAATTTTTGCTGTAAAAATTTAGTTTGGCCGTGGGAAGCGAAAATAAGGATATGGCCAGTCCGCCACTGCTGACGTCACTAAGCATAATACTCGCACGCGGCAGTCATCCCTGGCATCGCGCTCTAGAGCTATCAGCACGTTGCTCGTTTTGGCTACAGTTTCACAACCAGACGTAAATATGAATCCCCAGACTTGATGACTTCACCTCTTTATTTTTTGAAACAATTTGCAAGTATGCAGAAAACTCATCAGTTTCAAGACAATCTTGTTTGCATTCGTGCGGATCCAGAGAAGACTAGTGTGTAGTAAGTTTAGTGAATAGCGACAGGACTTACATTTTCTTCTGCAAATTATATTGTATATTATGAGTAATATTGTATATTATATTGATGGCAGGTGTGACGCCCTATAATTTTGAACCAACCTATTCTGAAGAAGAACATTTACAAATTTTAGAAAAACGCAAGGACAATGAGAAGAGACTCGAAAGTTTGAAAGGTCGTGCTGGAAATTTAGATTGGTGTGTTTGCGGGGAGTGTGAAGAGAAAGACACAGACGAAGAGTCATTGTGTTGTCACAATGCAGAGACAATTGATCATGTTAGAAAATACAAACATTGTATTACATATCACGACTCATTTTCAAGTGTTGCGTTAAATTTACACTGCCTAAATACAGCCCGCAATCAAAAGAAGAAAGAAAGAAATTTCAATGCTTATCGAATCGTTTGTGGCGGCATATTGCCTACAAGTAGGGATGTTCCATGGAAATTTTTCTGTGGAAAAATTTCCGACGGAAAGAAAAATATGGAAATTTCCCAGACTTACCCATATTTTTCCATAAAAGTGGAAAAATTTAAATTTCTTACTCTAATTGTAGTTTTAATTAAAATTTAATTTTGATAATGAAACGCACTCTGTTTTGACAACTATAAGAAGTGTGTACAATCTGATCAATGAAGATAGCCAGCTTTCACGTGTGGATTACAATGAATACATAGTCCGTTGTAATGCAATTGGCAACATAACCGAAAAATGCTGTTCGCATGTATCAAATTGAAGGAGGATGCAAGATGTGAAAAATAAAATACTCGTTGGATTGGAACTCGAACCTCCTCTCATTTGCCGGGCGAGGACTTCACCACCGGAGCTACCAAGACGGTTACATTCCGATACACACGGTGGTAGAGCCCTTGCCTTTCAACTGAGAGCTCCTGGGTTCAAGCCCTGGTCCAGCCAGATGTTTCACATGGCCCTTCAATTTATCTAGACTACTGCGGAAAATTTTCGAAGAACGTAGGTAGGTAATCCAATGTTTTGGGTTATTTTTCCTAAAATTGGAAATATTTCCATATTTTTCCGGAAATTTTTCTGGAAATTTCCGAAAAAATATTTTTCCGGAAAATTCCCATCCCTACCTACAAGCAATTCATTTATTGGATGAACTCGTGGGTGAAGGCAATACGAACCGAATTTCCTGAGCCCAGTGGAAATTACGTTGGATTCAAGGCGGCAGAAGACAGGGAGCCCGAATACTTTGATTAGGTAGGAAGGCAAATTGCATGTAAACTATATACCTATTGTAAAAAGATCAAAATAAGTATACAGCCTAGAATATTTTGAAGATTGTATGTTTATTGCGGGTCATCAAAACTTTAATTGCAGAGTTGAAGCGTTGCAGAAATGAAAAAAAAACATAGAAATTGTAATTTTATATTTATTTAATTCAATCAAATGGCATTCACCTAAGGTATAAATTAAATTGTGACAGGAACAAATGCCGAATACAAAGTACAAAATCATAGATTGGGTATAAAAAACGGAAATGCAAATTAAAACGCTTGCTTAGCTGGCTCAAATTACAGTGAGAGAGAAACGATTGAATTTATTATAAATCTATTTTTGACGATCCATTTACTTGGCTTAAAATTATCTCCCTTTAGGTTGCACCCATTGATTATAGATTGCGGGTGATTTTATTTTGGAAGGGAATCTATGGAACGAAAGATTTTGCCCTTCCGCATTAAAATGTCCCTGAGTATTGAGGTATTTATAAACAATGATGATTTCAGGCATATCTCGGGGGGGGGGGGGGGGGGGGGGGGGGCTTAGTCTCCCCCCCCCCCCCTTTTCCCCCCCGAGAAGATACTTAGCCCCCCCCCAAGCCCAGAGACAAAAAAATCTACCTATAGAAACAAAATTCTTAAATTATGTTTTCATTATTTGCGTATGTTCTCAAATTTGAGAAGTTTAGCATCCCAGAATCGATTTTAAAATGTTTATATTCCAAAAAATGCCCTGCGGGGCAACAATTGGAGTTTTTTTTTGCTTCGGTTGTGCATTTTAAAGCCCCAGAATCACTTTTAACTGGTTTAAATTCTAAAAAACGCCCAGCGGGGCTAAGGCTGGGGGGTTTTGCCCCCCAGACTCCCCTTATGGGTGTCGCAATCCCCCCCCCCCCCCCCCCCCCCATGATGAAAGTAGTTCCTACACGTTCTACGTTTGGGTACACCCACCCCCCTCTCTAGATTAAATTTTGCACCCCAGTTTTTCATTAGCCCCCCCCCCCCCCCCCCCCCCCCCCCCCCGAACAAAATGTACACAGATGACAGAACTGAGTTCCCATTTTGTAGTTTACATGTGAATGATGATTGCACTATTTGAAATATTAATCTGAACTAAAACAACACTACTTAGGTATAGGTATACACTTATAGTTTAGAATGAGGATCGAAAGCACGCACTCAGGTCTTCACAGAGCCAAAAAAACACACTGCATTGCTGACCAAGATTGCTGACGAGAGCGTGGTCCGATTCATGCTTAGTTACGTCAGTAGGTACACTCGCTTCCGAAAGAGCTTGCAACTCGCTTGCAACTCAAGTATTAGACGACGTAGGCGTGCAAAACGTAAATAAAAGCGATTATGTGTTCTAAAACATGCTACCTATTTTAAATTATAAAAATAGGTTTCGCCATTATGGGAGTGGGCTTTTAAGAACATTTCACTCATCACTTACAGTAATAGGTAGGTACCTAACTAGTCACTTGCCATGACAGAAGACTTATCACAACTCAAGTGAAAACTATCCTTGAAGGTTAAAATACGTCCGAGGAATACACAACATCCTACATTTCAATATCAGCCACTGAATTCATCACAAAAACACTGTAGAAATACACAAATATGATCAATACACATGCTACACATCTTTACTTACAATCAAATCACATTTACTAGGTGTAACATCAATTAAAAGTCAGAATACCATTTTGCATACAAATTACAATACAGCAATGTTTAGCAATGGCGGACCACAGCCTTCTCCCGTCATCTTATGATTCGCGAGCTATTCCCACGAAGATCAAATAGAAGGCAGTGTAATGGCGCGGAAAAATTCAAATGGATAGATTTTTAAAATGAATTGACCAATGTAGGTGGGCGTTGCCTTATGAAAGACAAAAGTATTACCATGGTAACTCCAGGACCCTTACCTAATATCGCGAGATGGTAGGACGGTGCTACGTCGTAGGACGGTCCTACAGTAGCACTGCAGTAGCACCGTGCCACAACACCGATCTAATATGCATGTCCTACCGGCGGGCTACGAGAGTACGACCACGCCCACCTCTAGCACCATACGTCATTGAGACTGCATTACCGACGCACTGTGATTCGTTCATTATTGCGGGCCAATTTGAATTTTAACCAATCATCATCTTTGGAACGAAATTCAAGTTTTGTTCTGAAAAGGTGTAGTAGACCAAACTCCAAAGTTGGAAATTTATTTTGTTGTTCCCCTTTTAAAACTTTAAAATGAGTGCTAATAAGAGGAAAAGTAAAAAGCAAGACTATTCAGAATTAGAGAAAGATGCATTAGTGAGGACAATCCAAAAGAATTGGCCGATAATAAATGGTGGATACACCCCACATTTAACAAAAGAGGTGAAGAGTCGAGCGTGGGACAGCGTTGCAGAAGCTGTAAATTCAGTGTCCTCCTGTGAGAGGACACTTGACGAAGTAAGTAAAACAATTAATTATTAAAGAAAGTCATGCGATACCTAATAATTATTAATTAAGTAGGCCAGTATATACCGTATAGTACCTATACGCTTGCCAAGAGTTTTTAAGGAGGTATGTACCTACGTGAAGGCCTGGGAAAGGAAGGACTACTAGGTACCTACGCATAATTGAAGAAAGGCATTAATATAACTATGTACCTAGTTCTAAAATGTTATATTTGTCTCTTATATTGTTCCGAGCCGGACGAGTGAAACAGATCACTCGAATCGTCGCTCTCATTAAATTTGATAGAACTCATACCGTAGTATTGTTTATTTTCATATAGGTAGGTAGTAGGTAGGTACCTAGTACTAGTAGTTGAAATTTGTTTTACATTCCTGTCGGGCCAAATTCCAGCCATTGCAAATTGTGCAATGGTGGTGAATGATTCACCATTTGTTTCGGACCTCAGTCTTTTGGAACTTAATAGAGATACCTACCTACATAGTTCTAGACTATTCATCCAAATTATAATTATTTAAAAGCAATAGGTAGTTATTTAGTTTGTCATTCAAATTTATCTATTCAATTACAAATTACTATCTTCTTAGTAGGTATATCTACCTATAGGCTACAATAATAGCAGATAAGTAAATAGTTATTTACAAAAAATTTACAGCTGAAGAACAAGTGGAAACACATGAAAAGTGATACCCGGGTGGCCGCATCTGCCATTAAGAAAGAACGGAGCTTGACAGGTGGAGGCGTTATGGACGTGCTCATTGCACGGCCCCTCACAGATATAGAGGAGATAATCATCTCTTTCCTGGCTGAGGAAACTTACCTCGGCATTCCCGGGGGCCGGGATTTGAATGCAGGTGTGCATGCTCTTACATTGCAATAATAATGAAATACACATTTACAATATTTAATGAAATAATATAAAATATATTATTAACAACAGGTACCAAATAAACAAAATTTGACTCTTAAATCTGATCTACATTCTGATTAAAGAACGACGCACAGCCACCCCACATCTTCCATCCGTCGCCCAACCTGAGATCCCTTCTGCGAGCCGGCAACATATCCGATCTGACGCCCAACCTGAGATCCTTTCTGCGAGCCGGCAACATATCCGATCTGTCGCCCAACCTGAGATCCCTTCTGCGAGCCGGCAACATATCCGATCTGACGCCCAACCTGAGATCCCTTCTGCGAGCCGGCAACATATCCGATCTGTCGCCCAACCTGAGATCCCTTCTGCGAGCCGGCAACATATCCCATCTGTCGCCCAACCTGAGAACCCTTCTGCGAGCCGGCAACATATCCCATCCACTTCACAATTTCATACAATTGTAGTTGTGGATCAGCCCTCAGAAGTTGATAATGCAAGTAAGTATAAGTAATCCACATGGTTCATTTAAGATAGCTTTTTTTTTTAACAAAGTGCTAGATGTACAAAATGAAAATATCTAAGAATTGACTAAGTTATAAATGGGTGTATAATTTATTTGTAAAGTGATGTTAAACAATTTCAGCTATCATGGATGATGATGAGACAAGCTTCTCATTTAATGAGTATTCAGAAGCAAACACCACTCCTCCCTTGACCACTCCTCGCCGGTGCAGTGGAGCCGGCAACCGTCAAGGTCAACGCTCGACACCATACGTCCCTCCTACACGGCGACGAGGAACACATTTTCAAAACGCCATTGCCGACACTGCTGCCGCCCAAGTAACTGCCATGGAAGCACAGACGGCAGCAATAAGAGACCTCACTGGCGTCTTGACCCAAATTCGGGCGTCAATGGAATCAATCGCTAAAAATATCGATACGTTTGTCCAGGGACAACATTAATGTAATTATACGCAGCACAAATTTAACATAGATCAACATCATTTAATACCTACCGGGGTTACTTGGCATTTTCTTTACAGATATCATAGATACACCCTTCCTTGACATATTGAACAAATTATCAAATTTTTAATTCCTAACGTTATTTTTATTTCTTTGTTTTATACCCATAGGCAATATTACATTGTATTTAGCTGTAAAAAATCAAATTATGTCACAATGGTGGTAATGTTTTTACACATCATGCTAATTTTGAATCTAACAAACTCAATAGAGATGGAGAAAATGATTAGAATTTAATCTAAAGCCCGATTTACACGGTCACATTTATTGAACAACTTCTGTGTCACAGTCTTTGGCACAGTCTTTGTCACATTTCTTGAAGGAAATTAGAACATGTTTTAAGTTCTGTGACAGAAAATTGCTTCGTGTAAATGCAAAATTGTATGAAAAATGAAAATGTGACACAGAAGTTGTACAAGAAATTGTACCGTGTAAATCGGGCTTAAGAATGAAATTATTAGAAAATCGTTTGCTTCAATTTTATCGCCTCCTCGGCTTTCCATAACTGATCCCCAGTTAAGTCAAAATGATTTCTGGTACATGGATATTGTTTGTGGCCTTGGGTTCAAATTTTTAATCTTCAAAAGGCAAACAATGGTTAGTACATTGTTACAATTTGATTAATTCAATTTCTTGGCAGTTTCACATATGACAAGGCTTCCTGAGCTGTGTAACATTTAGCTATAAAAACTAGAATTATATCGTCATGATGGCAATTATTTTACACATAATGCTAATTTTGACTTAAACCAAGTCCATAGAGGTGGAGACAATGATCAGGATTGAATCAAACCATGGAGTTTAAGTAGAAAAGCATTCGCTTTGATTTTACAGTGTCCACGGCGCCCCGTAACTGATCCTCGGTTAAGTCAAAATGTATTTTGGGTTGAAATATTAATCTTTAAAAGGAAAACAATGTTTAATTACATTTTTTACGCTTGTTTCATAATTAGATTAATTAATTTTTTCTGGCATTTCTGATATAACAAGGCCAGGCAAAGTTACCCCAAGCCGCTTCGAGAATCTTGATTGTATCACTTCCAAGCGCATAACTTGCTGAAGTGTTAATGGATTTACTTCAGATTGTAATATATCTTGTTTCACACTCCAATGCCTATAAAAATCATGGAATATCTGACCTTTACTGAAAGATGCTATTTTTATGAATTGATGCCAATCGATGAAAAAAAGTGTCTTCAGAAAAGCTCAAAAATTTTCTCTCCCAAAGTAACTTTATGTTCTTTGAATATTTTTACAAGTAGATAAACATACAAACTTCACATAAAAAATTACAACAAACCCTTGGAATTATTGGTAATTCCTGTACATGAGTGATTTATAGAAATACTATTTCCCCATTAGGCAAAGTTACCCTACCTGGCAAAGTAACCCTGACGGTACCTATAAATATCAGATTACTTGTCGAAAGTACTACATCAGACACGTACCGTCCAACAAGAGTAACTTAAGACAAGAGTAACAGCCGTCTTAATTCAGAGAATATAATAATAAAGTATGTAGTACATGACTTGACTTTTATCATTTTAAAAACTACTCGGTATTTCTTCACTAAATAGGTTTATTGGATCTTAAGCCTAGTTTGCACGTTTCATTCAATTCATTGAGCTATAGAGCCGATTCTATGCAATGTATTGAATTCAACAATTAACTCACACGCACACATCCATGAGTGTACATAAGGAGTGTGTAATGAGTGTATAAGTGACTGTAAGTTATACACGGTTACCCCAAAAGGTTGAACTCAATGAATTAAATGAAACATTGTACCATGTAAACTAGTCTTTTCTACCTGGACCTACATTGATTTTTTTTGGAGTCATTATTTCTGTTTCTTTTAAATGGTAGGTAAATATTAATTTAATGAATCTTAGATTGTATTTAATTATTTGTTTTATTGGATATATTCTATGTTTGGCACATTTGTAATTAACAAAATAGAACATGGTATCTACCTAATATCTTTAAGTTCTAAATTTCAACAAAAATACTAGGGTTGGGACTTGACATCGATATTTCGATTTGACATCGATGTCGAATGGATTTTAACTTTCGATTTGACATCGATCTGAATATCTAAATCGAAAAATCGATTGACATCGTTTTTGTATCTTAAATGTTTGAAATTTCGCGCCCAAAAGGAGATCTGGCAACAGTGCAACAAGATCAGCTGGCCTACTTCTGCCCTTCCTGCATACCGCCTGTGTATTTTGGGATAGGGGAGGGAAGGTCACTGACACTATGGTCAGTTGTCTCTTGCCTCTCAGGGTGTGTGCTATTTTTATTCTCATATGAAATTATGTTGGCTTTCAAAAAATTATTACAGACAAAGGGAAGTGTGGAAAGTGTTTTTTTTTAGGTGTTAACAGTAAAGCAGACAATGTTTTGCTTCGCGGAATATATTACGGCAAAAAGTGTTCTAAAGCCACAAATTTGCAAATGGATTTGAGACGAAATATGACATTAATTGTTCAATTTTACATAAATAAATGTTTGCAGGATATTCCAAACTAAAAAATACTTCACTTCAATCATTTCCTTGTCCTTTTGTTGCCGCAAGGGGTGGGAAAGGGATTTCTCACGCGCTAGACGCATGGCCTTGGCTTTGGCCAGGCGCAAACTGCAATGTTGCCATATTTCACCGTAATTTCGATGTCGAGTGCCTATTTTTGTTGCCTATTTTTACGATGTCGAAATTATTTCGATGTCGAAATTGTTTCGATTTGATGTCGAAATTTTCACTTTGACATCGATTTAGAAAAGCAAATCGAATCCCAACCCTAAAAAATACACATTATGTAAATTCGCACACTTTGTAATATACTTACTTTCCTCATTCCCTTTCTGCCAGTGAAAATGTGACTCTGGAGGTGACCTTGGGCTGTGTAGGATCTGCCGTAGTCATGGCTCCCATCACCGGTGATGCATGTCAAGAAAATAACATACAAAAATAAGAAAAATTGACGATGGGAAGTTGAGAGTAGATACTTATATTTAAATTGAGCAGAATGTGTACAAATTATTTCAATCTTTGCAAATAACTAAAGTCTTCAGAGTGAATCTTGGGGAGTTCTTTTCGGAGCGATTGTGGTGATGATGATGCCGAGTGAGTAGTGGATCCACTGGAGATGTTAATCAACCTCCCGCTTATGCATGTACAGGAATGTGTGCCGGATATGTCTGCATGGGAAGAAGGAGATGGAAAAGGATGATGTGAAGCATTGGACAAATGATAGGTACATACCTACCTACATGGTAGAATAGCAAAGTATGTGAGTGAAAATTTGATGTTATCATGCGATGCAAAAATTCAAATAGAAATTATTTCCTACAATTTCAGGATAAGAAATCATCAGTAGAACATTGCATAAACACAGTGGATGAAATGGTTATGATTGAGATGTATTTTGGGAAGACATTTTAAGTGTTATGAAAGTGTGCAAAGGAATTTTAAAAGATGTGTTTAAAAGATGTGATCTTCAAGTCACCAATATATAACATGTTTTGTAATTTTGAAAAAGATTTCATATTCCTGCTAACTATAGTTAGTATTGTTTTAAAACATAATTATTTAAATAAATCAGATTGGATTTCTTACTACTTACGTTATTTATTTCTGGCAAAGGCCGTGGAAGCCCCGGTGTCTTGTGTCACTTCACGTCGCGATGAAAAGCAGGAAGTGTGACCTTGGGCTAAATGTGTCTGCATGTCCAGTGGTATCGGATATCAGATAGTGCGGCTCTTGGTCCCGACACACTCCGACCAACTTGGCAACATTCTCGTGATCGAGTTTGTGGAACATGTCAAGTTCGCGCTTGAACTCGAGCAATGCAGCCTGGTCTCGCGTCTGCTGCAGCGACTTGATCAGCACGACAAAATCTTCTCCAGAGTCGCGCTTTGCCTTCGCCAGGAAGATCTCACCAAACTCACCGTGACCTAAGAGCACGAGGCTGTGCAGATCCTGGCGAGGGAAGGTGAGCTTCTCATAGCTTGACCGAGACTTCTTGCTCTGTCCCGAGCTGTGTGACTGAGCCGTGTCGCCTCCGTCGCTTCTCGGCCGATCCTTGCGCTTTCCGCCAGCCTCTTTCAACTCCGTGCGGTCACCGGTCTCAGCGATGCATACACCTCCTTGCTCTCCATTAGCGTCGAGGTACGCCTGCTTCCTCCACCTCCTCCTGTATCTGCACCAGATCATGAGACCGACTACCAGCACCATGTACGCAGCTGCGGCGCTCAGCGTGATGGTGACTGTCTTGGTCATCATGTGTCCATCGCTGTCACCCGGGATGCCCTGGAGGAAGTCGTCGGCGGGTCTCACAATCAACATCACTTCGGCTCGCTTGAAGCCGCCATTGTTGCCAGCCGTGCAGCCGTACTTGTCCGTGTCATCAAGAGAGGCGCGTTCATCGATCTGTACATGGTTGAAGTGAAGCGTGCCATTGAGGTCCTGAACGTGTTCGGAGAACTTGAACACCGGCTGTCCGCCGCTGCCCTCTTTGATCCACTTGATGAGTGGTGGAGTGGCGCCTTGGGCCTTGCAGTACACCTTCACAGTGGAGCCCAACTCCAGATTCTTGTTCACAGGTCGTGGTGAGAACTTCAAGCGTTCTTTAACCTGCAGCGCTGCTACCTGCGACATGACCGGTGGGAATCCCGAAGTGTTGACTTGACACCTGTATTCCCCGCGATCTGAGAGCTGCACACTAGTGATGACGAGTGATCCGTTGTGTCGATGAGTTCGGACTCTCTGTCGCTCCTCGGCGACCTGTCGGCCGTCCTTCAGCCACCGTACACTGGTGACCGGATGTGGCATTGCATCGAACGTGCATCCGAGCTCTGCCGCTTCACCTTCCTTCACGACCAGGCTGCTCGGACCGGACACAATGCTGGGGGGTGTTGACACAATGAGCCTGAATGCCGACATTCTCGTTCCGGCTGCATTCTCAATGTCACACGTGTAGTTTCCCGAGTCCTCCAGTCCTCCTTCTGTCCTCACCTGTTCATCTGTCTTCTGTTCATCACCTTCTGTCCAGTGGCTGAATCTTCTGTCCAGTGGCATCATCTTCTGTCCAGTGGCATCACCTTCTGTCCAGTGGCTTAATCTTCTGTCCAGTGGCATCATCTTCTGTCCAGTGGCATCACCTTCTGTCCAGTGGCTGAATCTTGTGTCCAGTGGCATCATCTTCTGTCCAGTGGCATCACCTTCTGTCCAGTGGCTGAATCTTGTGTCCAGTGGCATCATCTTCTGTCCAGTGGCTGAATGATTTTGGACATGAACTTGCATAGTTGCTGAAGGAGCACAAATTAATAAATTTAGTAATAAATCATTGTCAACAACGGTGCATAATTAAATATAAATTAATAACTGTAGTAGGTACATACTACTCACAACTTTCAATTTCATCCATGCCATGAAATGCCCATTGATGCCAAGGTGGGTACCAGAATCAGAAAATGTGAAAGATTATGCACTTCACAAGGACATTAGTTATTTTAAAAATTTAGATATAATTGATAAAAGAAAATTTAAATTTGGAAAAATAATTTAGAAAATTGACCATTATTTTTGAGTGTTGCAGTGGGGAATGCACTCAATGCATAATTTACTTGAATTTACTTGAATCTAAAGGAATTTGAATTTACTTGAATTTATTTGCATACTACTAAAATTTACTTTAAATTGAACATTTATAATTTAGAATAATAATTTAGAAAATACAACTAATTGCAAGAATTAAATGCTGCAACCAAAGATTATTCAAACCTGCTCTTGCATGCAATTGAAATTCCCAACATGATGGACTGCACCCACAAGATAAATAATAATTTAAGTACATTTTAAAATGGGCCATAAGGTAATATGAACAAAATAATTATTCTATGTAGCCAAATATATTGAAGATGGAACAGGTGGTATAGGTCAAATAGATATTAAAGATGTATTAAAGGTGGATCATAAAGATGGCTTGCAAATTCGTAGGGAGAAAAATCACAGACTGACTAAGTAGAACTAACTTGATTGCAAAATGTAAGTCGTTTACAATATAGAAAGATGATGAGAACCAAATCTAGAAATAGGTGTAAGATAGGTGTAAATTGAATTACTTAATAGAGAACACTATAATGCAACCAAGCCTGTTCACCTAGCTCACCCACTTAACTTGCATGTATCGAAGACCAACAATGAATGAGGAAAACATGAAGCCTGCACACACATCTCTACTGAAAGTCAGTAGCGACAAGTGCATTGCGAATGTTGACAGCTCGAGCCAGAAGTCCCCCACGTGCATTATTGTGGCCTGCCATGGCTGCAGGTGGGTAATAGACTTGTGCCGGTAGCAACATGTTAGCATCACCCAGAGGTACGTTCCCGTCGATACAGATGTTGTGCAGAACACAGCAGGCCACAGTAATATCAGCCACGCGCTCTTCACTGTACAGCATCTCACCACCGGACTTGGCGAGCACTCTCCAGCGACGCTTCAAGATGCCATTGACATTCTCAATTAGGCTCCGTGTTTTCCCCATTGCATTGTTGAACCGCTGTTCACTTGCTGTGGCCGGATGACGGAACTTGGTGAGCAGCCAAGGTTCCAAAGGATACCCGACGTCCCCTACAGCACCAGGAATAATAAACATCAGTGACCAAAACAAAACAATGAGTACTATGTACCTAATTATTTCATAAGTCATTGCCACACTTCACTTTTCAACACACAGTGCTTTTTTGATGTCTAGATAAAAACAGGCACTTTTTGTTTCTTGTTATTTTTTGGTATACATCTTGTTGTACTATTTAGAAAACAATAGTACCTATCAAGTGCCCCATACACGGATTTCTTCAAGTAGGTATTACTGAAAGCCTCACACATTATCAAACTTTAAGGCTTGTGAAGTAACCTAAGTTTGTCATGCAAGATTGTCAGTGTACGGGTCAACCTACATAAAACTCAAGTTGATGTTCCTTCAACTCTAAGTAGAGGTACCTACCTAGGTACTAAAGAGTTCAATTTCATCCAACTGTAGTATAGTATATTAAGTACGTAGGTAGGTATCTACTAAAGATGTCACTTTGAACAATGCCCTACAAGACTTCACTTCAAACAAACTAACAACAGCAATACCACTACCTATCAACTACAAAACAATATAATTATGCAGTAAGGTATACCTTGATAGCTGATTATATTCAGAGTTAAAAAATCCATAATTATAACAAATTAGTCTATTAGTAAGCGGCGATCTTAAACCCAGCGACCCATGTAGCGAATATAGCGAGTAAATGGCGACCGTTACATCAAATATCCACTAAGTTTATGAACGCTTTTGCTAGATGAATGTGGCAGCAAGATTTTAAAACATGGACTTCGTTGTCAAAGCAATAATACAATTAACTAAAACGCAATCAACTACGCAGTAATACGGCATATTATATTAAAGAAATAGGTATATATTTACCTCTCAACTTTATCGACATTTCATCATCAACGCATAATTGACAACTTAAACCATTGACACGCAGATCAACGTAAACGAACAAACCATTTTGCATCCATCTACCTAGCGAATAAAGTGAAGATTTTTGTTGCTACAACCGCTAGATGGCCGCTGTAAAGCGCTGAGATTATGAACACTTTTGATACCTACATGAAAAGTCGCTACATTGCCGACTAAATGAACACCTTGCTAGATGTCCACTGCAGCGCTGCATTTTTTCACTGAGTTTAAGAATGCCGCTATAGCCATCAATCAAAAGCACTTATAAATACACCCCAGAAAATTTATAATCATGGTGGTAGGTAGGTAGGTAATTGACTCATGAAACAATTAGTGTACACTACTCTTGTACTAAACCCAGATTAGTTTGCAAGGCAACTCACCCAAGAGCCAACCGTCATTCTGCATCATGGTGTTCCGCAGTCCACAATTACTCCATATGAAGCTGTCGTGGACTGAGCCCGGCCACAGCGATACAACATCGGTGATCTTCAATCTTCCATTGCATGTGAGTTGAATATTGAGACTGTGATTGCCTCGCCTATCCACAAATGCTGCCTCATTCACTTTCAAGGGCTGGAATTGAATGTGAGTGCAGTCGATCACGCCAACAACATTTCGAATGCCACCGTAGCGATAGAAATCTTCTTTGGTTGCATTCAACTCTGCAACTGTTGCAGGAAACTCAATGTGGTCGCCAGCAATGCGGTTCAAGCTGACGACCACTCTTCGAATAATTTCACTGACCGCAGTTTGGGAAACATTGTACATAGTCGCCAAACCCCACTGGAACACTCCGCACGCCAGAAACGATAACCCAACTAAAAGTTGGGTGTCAGTCGGAATCGCGTGATTTCGCTCGTTCTGGCGCACCAAGTCGTCGTGAAGTAAATCCAAAACATACAAAAAAGTGACTCTATTTAACCTAGTATTTCTATAAAGTTCGAAATCCGTCATACTTGCTGCTCTGACATAATCTTTCACATTTTCTTCATCATCGACACCAACTGCAGCTAACATGTAGGCGGCCATATTTGTTTGTGAGCCGCTCGGTAGCACCACTCTTGACTGGTGCTGCATAGGACGGTGTTTCAAAGAACCGTCCTACGTCTTAAATGTCATATTCGATAGGGCACTAGCCAAACTTTTTCCCGCTATTGTGCTGCAGCGCTGCCATCGGGAGTGAGTAAGAAGTGTGAAGTAAGCTTTGAAGTAAGCTGTTCGTGCCACTCAAAATTAAAACTCGCGAAACTTTATTTTGACAGGCGTAAGAAGATGTACTTACTGTTTAGATACATATATTTTTTACTCTAGTATAATAAAACGTGTAAAAATAAGAAGATAGTGCAATATCTTAAGCAAATTCGATTTCAATCTGAAGCGACACCCTCTCAATTGTTTTAATAGAAAGTTACAAAATTCCATTGTGCCGTGAGTCAGTTCAAGAAAGCACTGGAAACAAAAATATTTCTGTGAGCTGTCATTATATGATCAAAATATTGTTATTACACTATCATTTCTAATAATTATCCACTCTTTCGGTAAATAACCAAATATCAACATTAATTCTTATAATATAACATGAAAATACGGAGTGTGGGGTAAGAAATACGTTGATTTGAAAAGCACAGCCTCGACGCTAGCGCCAAAGTGGCCGATCCTGTCGTCCTAGCTTGGCATCGCCCCATCGGTGTTTGGTGGTAGCACCATGGTAGCACTGACCTTGGGCTCAGCACCGTCGTAACACCAAAATCTCGCGATATTAGGTAAGGGTCCAGGGTTGGTAGAAAAAACAATTTTTCATTCAAACAAATGAAATTTAGAAAGATCAAAGAAATAGCTCACACGTGTTTAATCTAGTTTAATTTATCACTTGAAATAGTACAATCAATATATTTAAATCATATAAATCATGTTTGATGATTTGCTGGACAATTATTACAGATGCTTATTACGAAACAAATTATATTTTGCCAGGTATGTTGCCAAAGCGTTTTACTTTTTAATGGCGTCTGTCACTGGATAGTTTCGTCAGAGCGAATGGAAATCACAGCCTTGTATACCTAAGATGAATAGTGTATCCACTGAGCACAAAAACGTGTAACATTTTTTGAGAATAAAATATGACCTTGAACTGTCTCGAGAACGACGCGATCCTGGCGGCATATGGGGGAACTACATAGTGTTAAGATTTTATTATCTTATTTGCCCTTTGTTATTGCATTTATTAAACCAAAGTTGTTTTATTTAAATAATAATATTATAATAATTCAAAATATGTTCCTAAAATGGCATTTTGAATGAGAAATTAGAATAATATTTCCTAGTTGAATCTTTGACCGCAGCGCAGACTAGCGCTGCGATCGAGAGACAATCAAACTCGCCGCCCAAAATCATCTACATTCGGCCCAATGTTAAATACGTTCAGTGGATACACTATTCATCTTAGGTATACAAGGCTGTGTTTTCCATTCACTCTGGTTTCGTCAACTTAAAATGGCCCTTCCTCTCTTATGAGAAGTTAATTAAGACTGAACAATATTCAAGTAGATAGCTTAAAGCAATACTATTATTAACGGCAATTTGTTGATTGTAAAACTGTTAAATTCTGTACAAATTCAACATTATTCTAATAATATCATGTGTTCAATTTGTTGTGTATACAAGCTCTTTGGTTGTGACCAAACATTGACTTTTGTTTTATGACGTCGTAGTTTGGTCAGATCTACATTGGTCAATTGCTTCCCTTTATTTAACATCCTTTACTATAATAAGCTTAATAGTGGAGTCAAGATGTCTTATATAATGGCAAATTAGTGCGTTTATGATACCTTTTGTGAAAATTTGTACCCTTACTAATTCGAGTATGAGGAATCCAAAAATCAATGGCACCAACCTGAGAATTTAATACTCTCTGCGTAATTAGCATAAGTAGCATAATTAATAAACATGGATAAAATAATATATAATTTTATAATATGGTCTTTATGGGTATCCATCGAAAGCTCGTCATGTCTACAATCCATATAAATCATAAAAAATTAATTTTTTTCATTCACATAATAATTAACCGCATAATTAATTATTATTATTATTAAAGCAGATTGTTTACAGCACTTCAGGCCGTATTCTGCATCCTAAATGCCATTTATCTTTATTTAAGAAGTCTCCATCGCGAAGACCTCTTCTTCTCATGGCAGTGTCAACTCCTTCTGCCCACCTCCTCCTTGGTCTTCCTCTCTTTCTTCTTCTTGACGGTACCCATGACCAGGCTCTCATTGGCAATCTTTCATCTGGCATCCTTCTCAGATGGCCATACCATAAGAGTTGCTTCATCTCTATGTAATCCGTCAGTGATGTCTCCACTCCCATCATTTCCCGTATACGGTCGTTCCTCACATGGTCGAGTATCGTAACCTTGCAGCATCTTCTCCAGTACCCCATCTCCATTGCTCGGACTCTTTGTGCCATTCGGGAAGATAAGGTCCAGATTTCTGATCCATAGGAAGCGCAGCTTTCAACGAATGAGTTGTAAATACATGTTTTTGTCTTGGTTGAGATGACATCGTTCCAAAGCACTGGGTGTAATTGTCTGGTGATCGCTCTTCCTCTGCCCAGCTTGTTCAGCACATCCCTCTCATCCGTTCCGTCAGCCGTCAATGTCACACCTAGATATTTGTACTCTGTTGTTAATCTTATAATACCTTTATCGGTTACCATGTCTTGACCCTCTCTTCCAATGACCATACATTGAGTCTTATCCATATTCACTTCTAAGCCCCAGGAATCGTATTCTTCTATAAGCTTTCTCATCATGTATTCTGCGTCGTGTTCATCTTCAGCAAGAACCACCTGATCGTCTGCGAATAGTAAAGAGTGTATATATTCTTTCCCAATTTTAACACCCATCGAACTACATTTCCTAGACCAATTCTCTAAAACCCTGTTCACGTATATTTTGAACAGGGTTGGTGACAAAGGACACCCCTGCCTAACACCTTTGTTGATTTTAAATTCTTCTGAATATGATTGTCCACTTTTTACGCAACTTACAGCATTTTCATAGAGCTTTTTAATAGCATTCACATAAACTGTTTCGATCCCTTGATCTTCCAGAGCCTCCCATAATTTATTTAAAGGAACGCTGTCAAATGCCTTTTTAAGATCTACGAAAATCAGGTGTAATTCACTTCCATGTGCAATACTCTTGTCCATAAGTTGTTTTATACAGAAAAGGTTGTCTACACATGATCTCCCGCTCCTGAAACCACTTTGTTCTTCTGTGACTCTAGCTTGCTGTTCTAACCGCTTAGTCAGAATTCGTCCATACAGCCTACCTATCGACGACAAAACGCTGATCCCTCTGTAGTTTCCACAGTTCTTCCTGTCTCCTTTTTTATAGATGGAGCTGATGTAGCTCAATTTCCATTCTCCCGGTACTTCACCTCCACGCAAGCATTCAGTGAATATACCGGCCAGGGATTCAATAGTTACTAACGGAGCATTTTTTATAAGTTCGATAGGTATACTTCCAGGACCAGCTGATCTATTATTCTTCGTGGATTTTAGAGCCATCATGATCTCTGCACATGTCACCTCCTCACATACTTCTCCAAGAGCTATTGGCACTGATGTGTATTGTATGTTGCTGTATAGCGGTCTGTTCTCGGTCAGCAGTTCTTGATAATGCTTTTGCCATTTCTGATGTCCAATTGGGTCTATCCTTAACTGTTGCTGTGTGTTCGTCTTCAACGATCCCAGTGTCTTCCAAGCCAATCTTGAACGCGAGCTTCCTAACAGTGAATTAATTTCATCACACTTTCTATCCCAGAAAGTGTTCTTAGCTTTCTTAATCTCTTTCTTCACCATATAATTATAGCGCATGTACAACCGTCTATCTTCACCATTTTTGGTTGACAGCCACCTTTGGTAAAGTCTTCTCTTTTCTTCTGTTAGGTGTTCCAAGCTATCATTCCACCAATGTGGGTTTTGGAGATTCTTCTTCTTTCTTCCATAATCTACTGTGCCTAATGCCTCTGAAGCAGCTTGATGTACATAGTTCTTCAGCAATAGATATCTTTGTTCTGGAGTCCCTTCTAATATGGCGTTCATTTTCCCAGCTAATCTAAGCTTATACAAGAATACAGTCGAGTCATTTTCAAAACCCCGTAGGTCATACTTCGGTTCCTGAAGTTTTGAAGATCCTTGGTCTATATTTGGTTCAATTGATTTACTCCTATAATTTCTGTAATTTATATGAACCTTTGCTTTAACTAAAAAATGATCTGAACCGCACTGTGCGCCTCTCTGGACTTTTACATCTAATACTTTAATGCGAGTATTTTTTTTGATGACGATGTAGTCAATAATGGACTTGTAGCCTCTGGTGGGCTGGAACCAGGTGAACTTATGGATATCTTTATGACGGAAAAATCCATTCATAATTCTGAAAGAGAATTGAGAACAAATCTCAATCAATCTGGTTCCGTTATCATTTACCAAATCCTCTCCATATTGCCCTACGATCTCGTCGTTTCTCCTTTTTCCCACTCTACCATTAAAGTCGCCCATCACAACAATTTCTTTTCGATCCCCAATATTTCCTAACACTTCCGTCAACTTATCCATAAAATCGTCTTTGACCTGCCGGTCTGCGTCATCATTTGGCGAATAAAGGCCTACTATTACTAACCTATGCTGCTGAAGTGCAAGTTCTAGGGTGATCAAACGTTCGTCAATTGCTGTCCAGTTTACAATTTTATTTTTCAGCTTTTTATGTACTGCAATCGATACTCCGGCCTTTGCCCTTCTATCCTTGTCTACTCCGCTGTAGAAATGGACGTAATCTTGCAATATTTCATTTCCATTACCCTTCTTTTTAGTTTCCGATAGGACAGCAATATCGATTTGGAGATTTGCAAGCTCCTTGAAAACCTCTGGGTACTTATTGCTAATCCCTTGGACATTCCAACATCCGATACTCATATTCCGTTTAACTCGCCGAGGTCGATTACCATTTGATCCGTCCGGGTTCCGAGGCAATATTTTCCGAGTGATGAGGAGCAGGCCCATCGCCTCAACCCCCAGACTTGGAGGACCAGGATTTTCTGTCGGGGTTGTCTCCCTTAGCCAAGAGTTTCCGGTTTTAAGGCGCCGAAGGATCGCCTGTCACCCTCTTCCGTTAGCTACGTGACGACCATCCATTGGCCGCCACGCATTGCCCGGGAGTCACGCCGTGGACGTGGAAGTAGGATTTGCTAGCCATTGCTGACTCGAGACCTCGAGCTTGCCTCATGGCAAAACCAGCGGGCATTAACTAGGTTTTAATGAGATACACCCACTTGGCATAGGTATACCTCCCTAGTACCCATAGCTAGCCTTTGACCTCCCGCATAATTAATTATTTTATAAAAATCGCCATTCAACAAAAAGCTTAAATGACCCCCTCAGATTTTGATAAAACTTGGTAGGATTGGTCACAAGCCCAAAGTAACACATACGTATTTTTTGGTTTGTCCATTTATTGAGTACTTTTGGATTTCCAGGCCCTCAAAAATCGAAAAATCGAATTTGATGAAAATTTTGTGTTTAGTTCCTAATTAGCATAATTAATTATTAGTTGATTGGTCACAATCCCAAATTAAAACATACGTGTTTTTTGGTTTGTCCATTTATTGAGTACTTTTGGATTTCCAGGCCCTCAAAAATCGAAAAATCGAATTTTGATCAAAATTTTGTGTTAAGTTCCTAATTAGCATAATTAATTATAATTAATTATCTATCTATAACTAATTAGCATAAACACAAAATTTTGATAAAAATTCGATTTTTCGATTTTTGAGGGTCTGGAAATCCAAAAGTACTCAATAAATGGACAAACCAAAAAATACGTATGGTTTTCTTTGGGCTTGTGACCAATCCTACCAAGTTTTTTCAAAATCGGAGAGGGTCATTTTAAGCTTTTTGCTGAATAACGATTTTTAAAAAATAACTAATTATACGATTAATTATTATGTGAATGAAAAAATTGAAATTTTTATGATTTATATGGATTGTTGACATGACGAGCTTTTGATGGATACACATAAAGACCATATTATAAAATTTTATATTATTTTATCTATGTTTATTAATTATGCTAATTATGCTAATTACGCAGAAAGTATTAATTTCTCAGGTTGGTGCCATTGATTTTTGGATTCCTCATACTCGATTTAGTAAGGGTACCAATTTTCACGAAAGGTATCACAAATGCACTAATTTTAGACATCTTTACTCCACTATAAAAGAGAAGAACGTCGTCCCCGTAGCAACGTGGCTGAAAATTTGGTTCTTTATACAAATCTTGAATTTTCCACCGATCAAGTTGAAACTCGCCAGTAATGTACATAATCACGTGACTTGATTGTTAGTAACACTTTCGCGACATTCTGTTCAGTATTTACCGAGTTATTCGTGAAAAACATCGCTTTTTCTGACCTCTTAATTATAAACTTCGTGAAAATAAATTTTAGTAGGCAGTGAAACTAATTTTCACAAATCGACCTGAACAATATTTTGGCCATGGAATCCGGAGCTCGGAAGTTGCGTTACGATTCGCGTCTAAAAACATCGCGAATGTTAACGAAACTTGACTTTTCCTGTACATAATTTCAAGCGAACTGACAAGCAAAAAGTTTCGTTTGAATCCGATAAGTATTTAAAGAGATATTAAATAGAAACAAAATTGTCATTGAAATAGTCAATTTCTTCGAAACTTTCCAAGTGTAGGAAGCCGTGAAACCATTTGGCAGTGAAGAAAATAATGGAATTTCCACTGGAGACCTTGACTAGAATTTAGGCAAACCAACATTTCATGTGAATAAATGCTGACTTTTTTGGGGTGGGATATGCGGGGGGGGGGGGGGGGGGGGAGGGGCACAAGGGAACATTTCTGTCCAGAGTGTATTTTATTGTTACCTTTTGATAATATTGGACCTAATTTCCAATATTACGTCTCTCATTTGATATGACTATAGTGTAAACAAATATCAAGCAAGCAAGAATATACATTTTGTGCTGACTTCACAACTTAGCATTTTATCAAACGATTTTAGTTGGTACACCTACATAATATTGTATTGTTCATTGATGTTTTCATGTGTGCAGAGAATATGCGAACGATTAAATAATCAGGATAAGTTATAAAGTGGAAACATGCATAACATTTTATATAGTAAATTTCGTAATTTTTTAAGATTACATAAAAAGTGACGAACTTCGATTAAATCTCAATACCACTTTTCGTTCATCATAATTGCAAATCAAATCATATTCCATTTTATTATCAATCACACCTATTTGTTTTAATTCAGTCTCAAATATATAGGGATGGCACTTTTACCGGGTCTGAAAAAATCGGTAAATTTACCGGTCAGCGGTAAATTTTGAAAAATGATGGCAGATACCAATTCATGACTATACTAAATACAAAAATGACCCTACTTTATTATTTGATCCATTTACAAAGATTACCGCAGTCAGGACAATAACAATACCTACATCTATAAATAATCAATGTTAATAATGACAATACTCCATATTGATAAGGGATGATCTAGTCGAATAGCATTGATTCGACCAATCTAGTGTAGGCTATGCCATGCTGCCTGTGCTATTCTCCCATAAGAGGAATTGTCGACCACCAATTTGATCAAGTTACAATCTGTGTCTGCTAAACAAGCAAACCTGAAGAGAGATTCCGACATTGGAAGTAATGGTATATGGATGGAGTTATCATTCTGAATGATTGAGGACAACCAAAAATCAAAGTAAAATATGCCTAGGTAACTGCTAATGTTGTCACACTGATGTGTACTTAAAATTTGATATCTCCATTCATACATTGGAGAGGATCAAAAAAACAAAATTTACCATTTTTTTTACCGGTAAATTAATAATTGGTAAATTTACCTTAATTTACCGGTAAATTTTACCAGGTGCCATCCCTACAAATATATATTCTTATTTTGGACCCCCCCCCCCCCCCCCCCTGTGATGGACTTGGCCAGTCGCGTTGATCGGTTGCGGAGAAGAATACCCTAGACTATGATGTACATCTCCTGACATAATAATTCAATTGTAAACAGGATTTGATAAAATAAAATTTTGGAACCTGAATTAGATCATCATGTTGGATACCTACATTTTATTCTGTTGTGTTTCAAATATTATAAAAATCATTTTAATTCTATATAGGCAGCGTGTTTAGACTACAGATGGCACTGCAAAAGTACAGACAGAGCCACCTAAGCTGTGGGAAGGAAGCTTACCTTTTGGCAAGGCGTCCAAGTCGCTGCAGTTATATGTTATGTTGCTGCACATATTACGCATTATCAATTCTTAAAATTTACACAAGTTTATCTAATGTTTATTCGCCTACAAAATATTAACAACAAAGTGTTCACAATTTCACTGAATCTGATCACAATATTAATTTGCGCGACTAAGTTCTGATTCCGAAATATTTTGAGTACATTTGTTGACATCTGATCGGTTGCTAGGTCACGGCCAATGAGAAATAAAACAGTTGACGATCTTCCCACAAATGTTGCTAATTTCTCTCACTCGTGGCGAACACTCGGTGCCTATACCATGCAACTGTAGTTTTTGTTTTTATTCTTCATTGAGTCAAATCTGTTCATATTTTTTTATCATGTTTAAAATGTTTTAATAATATTGAGTTATTCACGATATATTTAAATATTTTCAAAATAGTTTCACATGTTTTCTTTGTTTCTAATAGACCAATTCAGAAATTATCTGGATGGCTCTGGATTCTAATGAATTTCACATGCAGTATGATTTTCCAAGTGTGTATTCTTATTGTAACCCATTGTTGTAAAACACCAATAGATATATGGAAAACCAAACTGCATGTGAATTTATCTAGAAACCAGAGCCACCTAGATATTTTCTGAATTGGTCTATTTACGTATGTACACTACAGGTGTACATTGGGGTTAGTGTGGGTTTGGTGCACCTTCCACAAATCTATAAAAGAGCCTTGATTTGCATTTATGATCGGTCATTCCGTGAGTTGAAAAAAATTATCACGAGAGACAATTCTTTGCCAGCATATCAGAGTAGTTTTATTTTAATGGTGGTCATCTTCAGTTATGCATTGCCTTACCCAGAAAGAGAGCTTATTGGGTCATGTATTACTTGGCTGGGCTCTCTAGTAAGTAAAATAATTGCGCTATGTTTTAAACACCTTTTTAATTAAAATCTATATACTGACCTACATAATGTAACGGCGACGTAAGGGACGGACCGGGAATGTCGAAATTGAGAAGCGCATTGAATCGGAAAGTAAGAAAAGTAATAGGACTTCACAGCAACGGATGTCATTGTATGTAATGTACTACCTATCAAAGTTGAGCAATAAATAATTAATACAATACAATACAAAATTAAATTTAATGTGTACATTTGGTCTTATGTTGTCCAGCAATCTAATAAATAGTTCGACTTTTAAGTATCAACTATCAAGGTCAATCATTCTAGAAGTGAACGAATTTACCAACTTCTTCACAGCCATTTGATTGCGTATGTAATCATATTGTGTCCCCAACGCTGTCCTTCGCTAAGCTGAGAGGTAAGTGGAAAGTTACATGACCTGTGAAGTTGTGACAAACAGCGGCTGACTTAGCAGAATGTATTGTTAAGGTCCATTCACACGGTTGATTGCACGCAACTAATTGGTATACTTCTACCATAAGTGTCATTGGATGTGCGCGATTTTCTAGTTCAGACGACAAAACATTCAATCACACGACCTTGCCTACTTCTAGAAGGCGTAGGAACTAGATATTGTCTTTTGTTTTTGTTGAGATGTTCAAGAATGTAGTTTATCATCCTTATTTCATCTTGTATCGCATTATTTGTTATAAAAAAGCAATAGTTATTCCCGTTCTAATGTCATTGTAAACTTTCGGAGCCATCTTGATTTCCTTGTAAGTACCATGTGACTGAAATTCTCACATCTGATTGGTCAACGACGACAATCGGGAATCTTCAATCGTCCAGTTTAGAGCTAGTCTCTATACTCCCGATTCGATCGGTAATTGGTATGAATCGGATGATCGGCCAGTTCACACGCGCACATCCAATGAGACTTATGGTAGAAGTGTACCAATTAGTTGCGTGCAATCATCCGTGTGAATGGACCTTAAGAGAGTTGGGTTCAAAGATCACGCAATCACTCCATCACTCAACCTGAGGCCCACGGCCGCATTTTTGTGACCCCCCCTGTTGATGTTTCAAATACCTATTTATTCACAAAATGTGACCATCTGAAAAAATAATATAAAAAAAAAAATCATTTCATTGGAGACAAATTTTGAGATAATTGTCATGTTAGGATCCACGCATATGAGGCTTAAAATAGGAGGAGCTACTTAAATGAAACCTTATACTTGTTGCAACCAAAATTAAGCCATTTACCAAATTCTAAAATTGTATTTAAAAGTGTTTGGTTTGGCGTGTGAAATATTGTTCGTTTCATAATACACAAAAGATACTGAATGAACCAGGCACGTAGGAAGGATCATTTAAACATTTTCTTAAACTCTAAAAAAAAGCCCTGCGGTGCAACAATTGGAGGGTAGTTTGCTTCAGTTCACGCATTTTAGAACCCCAGAATCACTTTTAAATTGTTAGATTCTAAAAAAATGCCATGCGGGACCAAAACTGAGGGGCTTCGAGCCCCTCCCCATGATAAAAAATAGTTCCTACTCGCCTGGAATGAACTTAGGTACCTAATTCTATTGATCATGGATGAAGTCATGATGCTTGTTCATGCTTGATGCTTGTTCCCGCAAGTCAAAAAGGTTGAGTACCACCGACGCAAACGCATCTCTTATGTCTCAAAGAATGGTGTTTCATATCGCGCAAAACAATCCCCATGGTCAGAGCCCTGCGTTTATGGTTCTCGCGATACACGCGAATTGTTGAAAACCCATTTTTTTCTTTCAGATGTTCATGTTTCAGGTCACCCTGATCAGAAATATATGATTATAATTGTCGGGATTTTTCGCGAAATCTGCGTTTTTTCGCGATATTCGTAATAATTGCGATTTATTGGCGATATTCGGCGTTCGCGCTAATATTTTAGAAAATTGGGAATAAATATTTAAAATTTGAAAATATTTTTTTAATTTTCAAAGATCCCTTTTTTGGGGTCATGATTGTACTTCCTGCTTCGGTCGGGCGACATGCCGGCGCTGCATGGCATGCTACGTTGTCAGTGGAAAAATCCAAGGTCGGGTTTGCAGGGAAACTGCTGCTAAGCTGTTGCTTGACATTAGAGCGCAAGTATCTGGCAACCCTGTTGCTTGTTTGCCTGCAGTGCACTTCGCAGTTTGCATCGCACTTGCGTTGAGTTTGATTCAAGTGCGCACGCATCTTGTTCGAGTGGGACGTGTAGTTAGTTGTCACGGCATTCTCTCTGCGTGTTCCAATGACAGGAACAGTGAGGGCATGGACATTGTATAGCATTGTAAGGTATACAATGTCTATGGTGAGGGTATGGGGCGAGGCAAAAAAGTAAATGCTGTGTCGAGAGCGTTGGAGTATAAGAAAGAGGGGTTTTATGTGCACGACAGAGATGTCATTGTGTGTAAATACTGTAATGTGCGAGTGGAGTGGGCCAGGAAAGATTCGTGCCTGAAGCATGTTACATCGAAAAATCACATTTCTCTGAAGGGAAATGCAGAAGCCACGGAAGGCGCCCTACGACAATCGTCTATTCCGGGATCGTTTGTCACGCAGCAGAGGGCGAGTGAGCAGAAGCAAGAGTTTATAATGGACACGAAAGCTTTGCTCTTAAAAGCCAACATTCCCATTGAGAAGTTGGATAATCCTGCAGTGAAGTCGCGGATGGAAAATATATTAAAGGTGCCGGTGACCTTCCCAGCGCAAAGCTACGTCGCGAGTATGTTCCAAGGTGTGGGGCGGCTGTCAAGGCAGATATTAAGGGCGGTCATATATGTTTCCCGCCAAAAGCGATTTGGAGCGGTTTTCGAGCGAAATACAAAATATAAATGACTATAATTAACAAACGGTTATGAATATCAAAAAAGCAAGACCGAGGTGACATGTATTGAACCTTTATCTACATTTTCATCGCTTACTGTCATAACTTTGCTCCTACTATGGGGTCAGGTCAGTGTGTGTCGGGCACGAAAACACTATACGTAAATATACGGAGTGTTTTCGTGCCCGACACGACGCAGGCTTGACGCAGTACTAACAAAGTGCGATCTCGTTAGCAAAGGCGAAAAAGTTAATGACTTGTTGGGTGCTGTGTCAGTGAAGCTATGGGAAGAAATTGTTGTGAGTCTAAAGATGTGTGGCTCCAAGGCGTACATAAAGTTGCGCAAGTATGTGGACTCTACTGGCGCAAACAAGTTGTTTGAAGAAATTCGAGTTCTGAAGGCTCTCAGTTTCCTAGTCGACCCTTCAAACATTTTAAGCAGGAGTACGCCGAATGTGGAACAAGTGAAGGACACACTTTAAAGTGCTGCCATTTTTTACCGACTTTGAAGGGGATTTATCATTTCTGTACATTGTATAAACATTGTATAAAGTGACAGCGGAGAGTGATTCCGTGGAGAGTGTAAAAATAGAGAATGTGCTGCTGGGACTTAAGGCTCAGCCTCAGAGTATGTTCACAGAATTTACAAGCAAGTGTTTGCAAGCCATATGGCTGCCTATTTCGAACGCCGATTCCGAGAGATATTTTTCAAGATAGAGTTTGGTTGTTACGGATCGTAGAAACACAATGAAGGTTGATAATGTAGTCACCTGCTGCATGTTGCAGTTTGGTGACGTTGAGTAATTTTCAATCGTTGTTTTCTCTGACCAGCTGTCATTGGGTTTCACATTTTCTTGAAACATGTAAAACATGGTAACATGTGTGTATTGAAACATTATTTTGACAATACAAAAAATTAAGCCAATTTGTCTTTCCTTCCAACCTGTGATGTTCCCACTTATAATAGAAATCTATTTTTTCCAATGAAATCGCATTAGAACTACACAAAAATGTAATAAAAAAAAAATTTTTACTGCAATTGTCAAAAATCAATAATATTATTTCTAAAATAGGATTACTTTCAATTCACCGCTTATTCACCACTTTTGGGGATTTAAAAAACGAAATTGGGATTTTTTATCACCAAAAAAGCAGGGCTCTGCCCATGGTTTATATCGAAACATTTACATTTACAGGTAGAGTTATTACATTTTTATTTTTTACCCATGTAAGAAAACATACCATTACTAATAAGTGCAAGTGTCTATCATTTTTGTTGAATAGGAAAAAGTTAGAAATTATTAATGAAGTTAAAGTTGAAAAAACAGAATAAACCAGACCTAATTGACTTGTAGTGTAATACTTCATTACAATTAGGTGAATTTATGTTTTGGGTCCACCATTTTCCTTGTGGATTATGCGCAAACGATGTTTCCATTGCAATATAGATTCTGTTCTGAATGTGATACCAAAATAAGTAGCCACGGAACTGTTATCGTTGTTGTCAATGCTGTTAACTTCTGAAGTTTTATAACGCTGGTATTAACTGTTTTTAAACATTCAAATGTCTGTAACTTTTTCGTCATTTATCAAATAATTCTGAAAATTGCACACATTATTTTTTCATATGTTTTCTATGTGTGAAAGTTTCAGTTCTTTATCTTTTACACTTGTGTCGGAGTAGCCTCTCAAACAGGGGGACTTTCTTGAGCCTCTCGGTATTTCAAATAATAAGCATAGTTTTGCCCTAGCTTGCATAACTTTCTGTTCCATCTAGTGGAGCGGTCGCTCCACGCCAGCCAAGTCGTACGGCGCGCGCACACTCTCATATAAAGGCTGGAGCAAACCCACTTTTACTGTAAGCATCAAAGTGGCATTTTCAGCCTACTGGATCATAAAATTGGGAAATCTCTCATTGTTGCGAAATATCTTAATTTCGAGCTATGGCCCACCCCACCACATATACCAAATTTAGGAACAATAGGTTACGCCCTTTGCGAGCTAGAGGGCCGTGAAAACAGTGTTTTAGGGCGGTTTTCAAAATAATAATCTTAGTAGTAGTAGTAGTAGTAGTAGTAGTAGTATCCTGGAATTCAAATCCGGTAAACAGGCCACAGCATAAACGGCTGAACCGATTGATCTCACATTTTTACCACGTGTGCACTTTTGGCGTCTGATTTAACCTCCACCCCATGAATATTTTGTGCCGCCATTTTTAAACCAGAAGTGACATCATATCTCGACAACGGCTAAACCGATTGGAACGAAAATAGCGCAAAACGATTCGGACGGTCAACTATATGGATTTTCATTAGCAACAGCTAAAAACTAATGTTAAGGTGGGCATTCACATCGCATTTTGGTGGACCTTTTTTAATGCTTCTGTGCCGGGAGAACGGTTGACAGGAGCACTCCAATTTTTTTTTCTCATGCTTATAACAGATTTGAGTTGTTGCTGGACATTTTGTTTTTTAAATTTTTGAACTGGAAAAGCGCATGAAAATTTTTGAAACTTTTCATTTTTTTGTCAACTTTAGGCTATCACAACTCACGTAATTATTGTTATATCGTAAAAGTAAAATGTCCAGCAACAATGTGCATATATTGGTAACACATGCTGAAAATTTGAAATTAATCGGTCAATCGGCTTGCTGCTCAAACGGGAATTAAAAATGTACTAAAACCTTCAAATGATAATTTTCCAGCTCATTTTCTAGTCCACATTTGCAGCGAATATTTCCCCTCCTTCTTGTCACGTACAAGACATTAATTTAACTGTCAACGCAGCGTTAACACGACTCGAGAGTCGAGAGCGGATCAGTTTCACCCTGTGGGTAGAATGACGTCATTCATTGTGTTGATAAACACATGTGCTCTGCATCTTTCACTAACTCAAGGGAATAAATTTACTCGATGTGTCAATGCGAAGTCAATGCCCAATTAGAATTGCATTAAATATATTCAATAATTATCAAAAATTAAATAAAATTAAATACAAATTATGGAATACCTACCCAAAAATATTTGAACAGTAATTAGCTTGCCCAACATGATTTGGAAATGTATTATTATATTCAGTTAGCTGGAGACACTTTATTGTTTCTATTGTGCCGATTGCAATGAATGTGGATGCTGTATACATTGATGAAATGCACTGAATTTGCACCGATTGTTACATCTAAGGAGATGATTTCTAAAGAGCTCGACCGAACATCTCAATTTCTATAGTTTCTTTTTGTTAGAAGTGTAGGTACACTCCCCCAAATAATAAACGGTACTTGGTACAAAACGTATTGGCTGCTGGGCCGGTTCCTTGGCAATCAATCCTTGTTGCTATCAATGAAATCAGAGCTCACCTAAAAGAGTTAGATAATGCGTTAGCACTGACTTCATGAGATGATGCCATCAAACATTAATCAGTCAATTCATTTTCTTTCGAGTACCGTTTATTATTTGGGGGAGTGTACCTACTTCCTATTATACAAAGTGTACATGGGCGTCCGCAGCATTTATGCCAGGTGGGGGCAGGGCAAGGAAATAATATTTTACGGGTTAAGGGGGGTGTGGGGGACGCGCCCCCCACCCTGCCCCGCCAGGCGTGTTTTGGATTTTGGACACTTTGAAATCAATTTTGAGACGTTATGATGTGTATTTTGTTGAAATATTCAATATTTTTAAATATTGCACTTTGGGGGGGGGGGGGGGGGGGAATGTTCAAACCTGCCCCGCAGGGCAATTTTTGGTTTCTTGACACTTTGAAATCAATTTTCTTTAGTTTTTTGGTTACAAAATGAGACTATACGTAAAACCCCAGAACATTTTAATGTTTTCCTGACATCCAGGGGGGGGGGGGGGGGCAAGCGCCCCCCTTGCCCCTCCCTGTGGACGCCCATGAAAGTGTATTTTCTTGCCTTTTTTGATATAAGTAACATTTTCATATCTCTGAACATGAACAATATTATTCAATTATTCAATTATTCATAACAAAATGAAGATTGCAACTACATTTTTAGGCTTCGTTCGATTATTGTGAAAAAGCTTACGAATATTAAGTTCATAAGCAACAGCTTGCCTTCCTTCCAATGATCTGTAAGTTATCCCGTTTGTAGTAATTCAATCGCTTGTAATTTAGAAGAGTCAATATCCTACAATAGCGCGGAAAGATATAAATCAGTATTTTCCATAGATATTTTGGGAAATATTTTATATTTACCCTGAATACTCGGTCTATTTGTCTTCAAATAATGATGTAAACATCATCATAGTTGGGAATGGGATCAATTATTTACCTACTTATTTTTTGGTCCATGATTTGTAGCGAGATCTTCCAACCTACTCGATTAGTTTGAAGAAAAATGATGGATGGATTTTACAAATTTTACTCCGATTGAGTTCAGAACAGTAAAACCTAACAATTATTGAAAGTATACATGTTTAGGATGTAGACAAACAAAAATTATTATTGTGGGATGGTAGGATGACTAGTTTTGAAGTAATTGATATAGAAAAGAGGTTGCCATGACAACAAAGTCTTCACCATGGTAACACATTGTTGTGGTCTTAGAAAATGACATCACCAGGCAGTCCAAAATGTCATATTATATTTCAATGTGATATTACTTTTGATAATGCTTATATTGTTATTAGCTTGATACTATTCTAGCCAGTGGCGCCGACTACGTGGGTGCTCCGAGGTTCGATGACCCATAAAAATAATTGTAAGAAATCAAATCATCAAATTAAATTATTTATTTCCCACTTAAAATATGAATCGATTTATTAGTAATCTTTAGAATTCAGAGAGAATATAGTTTTTTCTATAATTGATACATAATTAATTTATAATTATGTTAATATTCCCTCTTTTTGATATATTTTTAATTTGGGTATTGTTATTAAATGTTGAAGTATTGACTACTGTTGTAATTTGAAAATGATAACTATTGATAACATTGTTGAAACTGCACTCAAAACGCATAAAAAAATACTAAAATTAGGGAAGATATACAAAAAACAGGGCTGTGCGCCCCGGACCTGCCTGCATGTCATCTTCCTCCCTTCAACCACACACAATTAATTGAAATACATTATTTTTCGGGCACTAAATTCGTAGGAAGGTCACTCAAACAGTATGAACGCATAAAAAATAAAGTTTATAGCGTCCCAGAATCACTTATAATTTGTTTAAATTCTAAGTAACGCTCTTCGGGGCCTAGAACTGGGGTCTCTATGACCATCATCCGGATATAGCAGTCCCCCCCCCCCCCCCCCCATGATCATGATGGAAAACCGTTCCTCTGTCGGGCACCCATTGGATTTTGCAAAAGTCGGCGCCCCTGATTCTAGCATTCATCTCAGACTAGGTAGTTTCAAATTGTGTAAAATGTCTCAGGATAGAATGCCATGGCAGGAATCGAACCCTGGCCCCCCAGGTGGCTGTTTGAGTGGACTACAAGTATACATTAACTGTCCAGGTGGGGTGACCACTCATTGACCTTACTTTGCGAGAAAACAATACATTTGAACTATGTTTTACTTTAAAATTAGGTACCGATCCTTTTATATTCTGATCTGATCACAAAATATTTCTGTCAAAACAGTAGTACCATAGACATTGAAGAGCTTTCGGCTTGGAGGCTATACAATGTCTATGGTAGCACCTAGTTCAAAAGAACAAAGCATCAGTTCGCTCGCTGCTGTCTGTAAATCTTTTTCAAACTCGATTTATTTGATTTATAAAGTTTCGTAGAAAAAAGCGGAAAAAAGGTAGATTCTTGTTGGTCTTTATAGGTTAGTGATGATTGCGTAAAATTACATGCTACGCATTCTCTGTGTGAATTCAAATTGGGGAGATTAATATTTATTTAAATACTAAATACCCATTGCTTTAAATACCCTTATAAAGTTCAAGAATTATTAAATAAAAGTATAAAATAATTACAATATTGTGAAATAAATGGTTATAATTGCATTGAAAATCAATAACCAAATAAATAAACACATTCTCTAAGTATAAATAATAAATTATAGTCCAATAATAATCTATAATTATTACGTCCATAATTATTAATGAAATGAACAATTACAACATTGTGAATACATTGAAAAACAATAAACAAGTGCAAACGCTCATATCCACCAAATGTTATCGCATTCATTTTCTAGGAAGTAAACACGTCTGGAATGAATGAAATCTAATCTGGCTAGCCGTTAAAATTTATGACCTCCTCCAGCGTTTCACATGTCGCACTTGGGAGTGGGGGGTGATTTCGCACGCCAGCTATTTCAGCGAGCCTTTTAAGAAATAGGCCAAAGTCAAACGTGAATTCCCACCTTAACGAAACTGGAAATTACGTCATGAAATTTGAAATTTATCGATTAGCATTTCGGCAACAAAGGTTGATCCGATTATTTTTTATGTAACGTATGTACTTTTGATATCTCATTTGACTTGTTATGTAATCAACCGGAAGCCGCCATATTAAAAACGGAAGTGACGTAATATCTCGTCAACGGCTAGACCGATTTTAACGAAACAAGCGCTAAACTATTAAGACGGTCAACTTTATGTCTCATCCATAATATTTGGAGTTTTCCATACCAAAACCGGAAATGACGTCACACATTTTTAAAAATCACAAATTTACATTTTGATGCAATAAATATAAGTATTTGAGACAGCAATAAAATATAATTATGTTTAAATTACAATGCAAGGGGTCAGTGATTTCAGCCGCCATTTTGAAACCGGAAGTTAGTCATATCTCGAAAACAGGTAGACAGATCGGTATGAAACTATAGCGCCAAACGATTCGGAAGGCCATCTCTATAGAATAGGAACTGTCCAACAGAATTTTCCTATTTATGAGACCGGAAATGACGTCATTCAAATATATAAATTATTATAATCCCCTTCTATACAACAACTACATATTCGGAAAGCTTAAAATGATACTCATCATTTAGTTATACATTTTATGTGGCAGTGCAGTAAGTTCAGCAGCCATTTTGAAAACCAAAGTGTTGCCATATCTCGGAACTGGGTTGACCGATTGGAATGAAACCTTTGCTATTCTTCATGAAATAACCAAATTGTAATGGTGATTTTTTTAAAGGATTTAGTAATTGTTCATTCGATATGTGTCACAAGGTGTAAGAATAAACTAAAAAAAGGAGTGATATCCCTAAAAAAAACACTTCGTGTAAAAATAACAGCCAAGTCTCTTCAACTAAAAAAAAATATAAAATCTTAAAATTCTGCACTGAAAAGTAGGAATATCAAAAAATTAGCCAAGTCAAATTTTATTCGAAAATCAAAAAATACTTGGCGCATCGTTTTTTTAGGGCATTATAGGTATAGGTACTATGTATGTATATGTATATATCATATGGATATTTTATATCTGGCCTATACTTCCAAGCTACTTATACACGATGCGCCAAGTATTTTTTGATTTTCGAATAAAATTTGACTTGGCTCATTTTTTGATATCCCTACTTTTCAGTGCAGAATTTTAAGATTTCATATTTTTTTTTTAGTTGAAGAGACTTGGCTGTTATTTTTACACGAAGTGTTTTTTATAGGGATTGAGCATTACCATGAGAGTGTTTAAACGCCTTTTTGCTGACACAAGTCGCAGTAGAACGTCTTGCCTCCGGTTTGTTTCAACTTCAACTGCTCGAGCTCTCGATGTTCCGGCTGAGTGATGCGTCGGGAGAAACATCTCCGTTGCCGTGGCGATCAGAAGCCGTCGAGATCAGTCCACATGCTACAATAACACACATTCACACGTAAGACAGCTGTTTTAGATTGAAATACAAAATATAAATGTCTATATTTGACAAACGGTTTTGAATATCAAAAATTCAAGAACGACATGACATGCATTGAACCTTTATCTACAATTTCATTGGTTATTGTTATAACTGCTCCTAGCAATGTGCTCAGCATTTGTCTTGGTTTGGTTTTTGTTCTAGACAAATGCCGACCACATAGTAGGAGCAAAGTTATGAGAGTAAGCGATGAAAATGTAGACAAATTTCTTGCTTTTTCCATTTTCATTATTGTTTCTGTCCCGCCCGATGACCATTGGCATCGACAGGGGGGAGGGGGACGCTTCCCTCCTCCCTGGATGTCAAGAAAACATAAATTATTGTGCTGTATAGTTTCATTTTGTAAACAAAAAAACTCAAAAACTCATTGAAAGTGTAAAAAAAACAAAAAATGCCCTGCGGGGCAAAGTGGGGGTTACCCTCTACCACCACCAAGTGGCAAATTTTAAGAAATATTGAATATTACAACAAAATACACCTCGTAGCGTCTCAAAATTAATTTCAAAGTGCCCAAAAACCAAAAAACGCCCTGAATCCCTTAGGTCTTCAAAAATTTTACTTGACTTGCCTCCCCCTGGCAGAAATCCTGCAGATGCCCATGCCGATGATGGCAAGAGAGTATGACCGCTTTTAAGGGGACATTAAAAACAATAGGGAACTCTCTGTAATCGTAGAATGAACTACCTAACTGTGTGAGATATTGAAAGTATACATGACAGGATGTAGACAAACCAAACATTATTATTGTGGGATGAAAAGTCAACAGGAATCATTATTCAAAGCCTGAATAAATTATAAAACTAGTACATTTCGGAATGCGCGTAAACGGCAATGGACTTTAAAAGGCAGTTAGGTAAACACAATGTGAAATCATGTGACATTGCGGTCTACGCCAGGTTTCAATCAACTCGCTCTGTTTTCCCAACAAAAAGCTACTTGATATTTCAATAGGTACGAGAGGTATCAATGAAATGTCAGACTACGCAGAAAAACAAATGTTTCTATTTTGATTCTTTGGGGTCTAGTTTAATAATTGTATTAGAGAACACATTATTATAACAATACCTACGAATTAGTGTGAAATCTGTTCCTCTAAATACCTTGACCCTTTAAAGATAATCTAACTCTCTTTGCTAATCTATCTAAGTGGCAGTGATAAAAAGTGGTAGGTGTAGGTACCTATATTTGGACATTTCAAATCAATCTAACTAGGAAAACGCTCAGTGTAACGCGTTGGTGAGCGAGCACGGGGACGTGCAAATTCTCGAACCGGAAATGCGTACACAAGCACAGAAAACATACATCCATATTGAATTGAAATATGATCACTCAATCAACACAACATATTATTATGCTTTTCATTGAAACTTGAAAATAACATCTAAGCATCCTGGTATATATAGCAAATCAGATTCAATTCAAGTGGCACTGGAAAACATTACTTTCGATACTTCATTACTGACAGATATTAAAAATGTTAATAAGTTCATTCGTTTTTAACTGATTGGGATGAAATTTTGTAAAATAAGAGACAATGTTGGTCTTAATGATCATGCAAAATATGAGTTAGATCTGAATTATCGAAGACCGTTTTCATTTTTCAACCTATCAGGAGATGTTTACCTATTTCAATTTTAACCAATGAATGGATTTAAAAAAAATTTGGGGCCTGCAAACAGAAAAGGTTGTCTTTACATGTGTGCAAAATTTCAGATCGATCGAAGAAAAACTCTGACCTGTACAGCCTCACCCAACAGAAAAAAAAAAAAAAAACAGAGGTCCGTGCCAAATGAGCCAAAAGAAGACGCTCGCTTCGCTTGCTCAAAAAAATTAAAAATGTCAGTAAAGGCTAAAGTGTCAATTAAATTAAAGGGTCTATTAAAGTGTCTTGAAGTTCTTTACAGATTGGTCAAAACACACTTAATGCTGGTCCCAATGACCATGCAAAATTTGGTGATGATCGGTCAAAAGATTCCAGATTCAATTTGTATTTTGTACACATAGGTAGTTCCTTTCATCCCCATTTCCAAGCAAAATACAAACTACAAATCAAGTTTCCGATGAAACTAATAGACCGATTTTGCTGGAAATCATTAGCACTCTGCACTGGATAGTAATGAATGTTTTGTGAAAAAATTAACTTCCTCACGACTTTGTTTGAAATTTGATGCTAAAAGCACAGATAGACAAAAAACAGAGATTCAAGCCATAAGTTGCAGGTAAAGTGGTGAGGACTCATGAGTGCTTTTGCTCGAAAGTGTTTGTGGAGTTTTTTGCTTAATTTCAATATCCGTCCCTCTTAAATTTCTCATGACGAAGTTTATAAGTGATCTGACTTCTGTTTGTTAAATTTTTAATATGTTTCCCCAGCTTAGATTTCTATGATAGGTAGCTTGTTGCTATTTCTTCTGAACTATATTAGAGTGCTTGTTTCTTTTGTATTATGGCACTACGAGCTAATCCAAGCTAACCCTGCTTTGTGAATGAGGCCTCAGAGGGTTGTGGCTAGATGGGTGCTTCGATGGGTTCACCTAAAGAACATTGAAAGATTGGAATGAACTAAGTAGGTACTACCTTCCTAGGTATTTAGTAGCTAACCGGAACAAGAGAATCAGAAAATAGGTTTAGGAGATTTCAAAGATATTAAGAAAAAAGAAACTATCACCGCGCAAAGAAGTGCAACTGCAGTGAAAGAATAATACTAATATTATAGTACTTACAAAAATAAACTTGTCCAAGTCTACAAACGTCAACAAACATTTTGACAGTGACAGCTGAGGCAAACTGACCAGTGTAGTTGGTTGCTACATCAGTTTCACCAACTGCCAATTTGCAAATATAAAAATGTCGTGTAAATATCCTACACCCAGCACACTCTATGAGCTTTATTCGTCGTGTACAAAACCGCAAAATGGTTTTAAAAGGTTTCAAAAAGCATAAAGTACAAATTTACTCCTCTCCTGCCACTAGAAAACATATTATCCGGCGTTGATATTTAAACTGAAGGTCATTATATTCATGTTTTATGTTGAGAGGCCTGGTCTAGATATTTTACGTTTTGGCGGGCGGGTTCGCCCAGAACCATTTTCTTGCCTAGTCACTTTATTCATTCGCTCTCCATTATTTCGTTTTTTTCGCTTATTTCGCTACAGTTACCGTTATATTTATATTAAGTTTTCTTCGTAGTTATTTCTTTATTCTTAGTACAAAACAAAAAAACACAAAAAAATTATTTAGTATTAGTATAGGTAGTCTAGTTTTATAGTGCCCAGTACCTAGTTGTCTTCATTAGTTTTTTTGTGTCTTGTTTTGTATATCGTCTTCAACGCTCATTTGCTTAGGTAAGTAAAGTATTACTCTGCACTAGGTTATATTAATGAACTAGTAATTTCACCGAAACATCTAGGTAGGTAGGTACCTTGCTACTAGGTTAGGTACCTACGTAAGCTACGTGGATGTTCGGCTTTTATGAAACATAGGTGTGCTCTCATAGGTACAAGACTGTGTAGGTAGGTGCCTACCTATACCTACAAAATGCCTTTTAAACTAACATTTGAACATTATTTTCAGTATCTAGTATGAGCGATTATCGGACCGAGCCGCAGGAGCTGTCGGGGCCAGGCTCAAGGTAAAAAGCCAAGCATTGATAAAAACAGTCTCAAGCAAAATCATTTCCAATGTCATCTAATGATTTATCATTAGCCTGTACCTAAATAATATTGGTTGTATACGTACCTACGCCCAGAAAAAGCTTGTTACAGCTGATCAAAATCTCCCTGGTGCACAGATGATTTCAAATATTTTTTTTTCAAATTTTAACCAATCAGTGGATTTCTAAAAAATTGGGTCTACAACGCCCGGATATGGTCTGTACATGTGTGCAAAAGTTCAGCTCGATCGAAGAAAATCTTTAATTTGTATACCTAGCCTCACCTAGTCTACCTAGTCCTTGCCAAAAGAGCCATAGGAGATGCTCGCTTCACTCGCTCAATAAATAATCAATATCTTGCTTGCTTGATAAAATTTCCTTGATTTATTTGATACAATTTCTGTCTTTCTTTTCGTTGTTGTCGCTGGCCCTCGAACGAGGTTGCCGACTCCGGTGTCTTTCTTTTAATATCGTACTGAACTATGTTTTAAATAGGTACGATTAAACTATTGAAATATTTCCTGTGAACCAGTGAGATAAACGAGATTGGGGTCTGTTACCTAGCAACCAGGTCTATTGCAGGTACTCACTCTAGATAAGTCATCTTATGATTTAACCTACCTTCCTTAATAATAATGGTAGTAGGTACGTACACAAAACAAGATAGCCTATAACGGTATTGAAAGAAGCGGATTGTCTGATAAAGATTTTATGGCATCATCCAATGAAGTCTGTGCTAACTCTGATTTCATTGACAATAACAAGGATTGATTGTCAAGGAACCTAACAAGCAGCCGATCCATTTCCTTCAAACACAGTTTTATGATTTGCGAGTGCTATACACTCGGCAAAACATAAAATGGTATACAAATAAATGTATGACTTGTTACTTGATGTTCCTTGGTGAATGATCCATGATATTATTAATGAGATGAGTCTACAAGAGCTATGTGAGTTAGCGTAAACTACTTGTTATATTTCTACTTGGAATCTGACACCTGAAAATGCCAACTTGTTGCTTGTTTCAGTAACGGTAACGCCAATGGAGGAGTGAGGCCGGAACAACTTGCAATGGTAAACACAATGATCTCTTACGGAACAGGTTGTCTGAGTGGTAACGCTCCGAACTTGCATTCCGGGGGCCCAGGTTCGATTCCCGCAGCCGTCCTTCTGACTGGGGTTTTTCCGTTGTATTCCCTCAGTCGACAGGCAATGCTGGGAAGGTAACCCACTAATAGGCCACGACCGCCTCCTTCCTACCTTCCATCCTTACCTACACTTCACCATCATCTCCCAATCATCATCATAATCATTCATCCGTTGCCATTAGCCTCGCTGCAGAACAGTGCGACGTTAAGCCCCAGACAAAAAATATATCTCTTCCGAACCTTATCCGAAACCATAAGACTAGGTCAACACTTTGATATCATCCAAACCATTAGACTGATCACTAGTTTCATGCCTTCTGAACCATAGTTGATTGTGTTAGTGAAGTGTTTGTTTGGTGCAATGACTGATATTTGTTCACAGGTTCCGCTGAGGTTTGTTCAGGCCGCGCTGCACAACCTGCGAGTGTGCGACTGCCTGATCGGCACGACGCTCAACGGCATGACGCCCGAAGAGTTGATCGCGGGACTGGAGGCGGCTCGCGACGAGGTACGTGATTTACTTGCTGATCAACCTGATAGCTTGCAAATACCACGCCAAACTACGTGCAAAACAAACATCTCAATGTCAGTGTGATTTAAGCCCAGTTTTTCTCTGCTTTGCATAACAATTATTAAGGTTTCATTAGTGGTTATTCTAGGAATGTTGCAATGGCAATCGAATACGTAGTACCTACCTAATCAATTGTTTAAATTTAGCAGAGTATTGAAAAACTTGGCTATATTTGAGTGGTAGAATTAGAATCTCATCCCTAAAAGGCCAGAGTTTAGTTATTGTACACGAATTGAAACTTCAAGTCTAACAATTTACGAGACATGGGGGTTTAACGACCTGACATTATCCGTTACAGGTGATTGACCAGGCCCCTGCCATCGACCAGGCCGCCCAGGATCCTCCCCCGCAGAAGGTCGTCGCCCCCGGCCCAAAGGTCGTCGCCCCCAAAGCCCCCCCACCGGAGAAGGCCCAGCGCCCTGTGGTATGTCCATGTCAAATAGAACTAACATCTGACATTATAGAACCGCAAGCTCAAAGTCATACAACTTTATCTTCAACTCCCACAGCCTGTTCCTGGCTTCTCAAACATTTCACTCATAGTTTCTTGAAACAAATTAAAATTGAGAAATTTTTGGTAAAATTTTATGAGAGAAGGTAAGAGTTAAAGTTGAAGATAAAGGACTTGATGCTGTTCTTGCTTTTCTATATTCAAAACTGTTTGACATATACACATTTATTTGTGTATTTCCTCTAACACCGCTTCGAACCGATCCGAACAACAAACTGACGAACTCTGACTCAATTGAATTTGATCCAGATTACTTCGACAAGTGAGTGAAGTGAATCATATTGAAATACAATACAATTAGCATAGAAAACAAGCGCAAAGATTGCACAAAGATTACAACTAAAATGATTTGAAACTCGTGGTAATTAAGGGATTGATATCGATGTAAGTTTAGTCAATTGAAAACGGTTGTCGAGTGTCTAAATCAACGCTAAGATAACTTAAAAGGAGATTGCAGAAAATGTACAACTATATTGATGAATACAGATTTTAAAATTAGTTGTCTACTTTTAAAGAATGGAATTATTTTACTACTTGGTGTTTGTTGGACAATGTGGAAATTTGTTTCTACCTAGATAGGTTGAATTGTAGAGTCAAATGAATTTGGTAATCACGTAAATTATGTGTGCAAGAAGATTCCTAAGAAAATATAATGTTTATGTAGGTACGAGTGAGCAAATGTACCTACCATACCAAGTGTCTTTATGGACTTTATAGAAGTGTTTTATTTAGAATTATAATTTCACCTCATTTTGACTTCTGTGCCCCACTTTTTACTTATTATTGGCAATTCTGACCTTGAATCATTATAGAAACTACAAAATAGAATAGAGCAATGCATATAATTCTTAAAGGTGATAGACCACACCACAGACAAGAAAATTCAAGGACATAAATCCATTAATATCATCTTAAAAGGAACTGTAATTTTCAAATGTGTGAGTAAGATGCATTTCAGATTTATTTTATAAACAAACAATAGGTACCTACCTAGTTATAATTTTCTACCTACCACTACTAGGTATATAGGTACAGTACTTAAAATTAAAGTTGAATTTATAAGAGCTCTATTAATTTACAAAGCAAGAACAATTTATATGTATAATTGTTTTTGATTGTAAAACTAAACTGAGCTAGGTAGTAGTACTCTCAAATGTTCAGTACCTGGCAAATTAACATAAGTTAGGTTAGGTACCTTCTACTTAATATAGCTTTAGGAGGTCATGTAGGTAACTGGAAGCGCACAGTTCATTAAAGTGTTTTGTTTTTATTTGTTTTTTGTATTCACGCTATCAAAATGTTAAAAAATCAGATATTAGCGGCAATTTTAAACTTGATAGTTGATACACTTAACAATGCCGACCACTGGATTAAGGTCTCCAAGTGTTCACTATGATTATTTGACGATTCATTTTCTATTTATCGCTTTGAGGTGGTAATGTACCTACTACTCCGGTGCGTGGCATTATTTAGTCTCGTAAGCTTGAAATTGTCGCAAATATCTGACTTTTTAAATTCTCTTAGTGTGAAGACAAAACTAAAAACAAACACTTTGAAAAACAGTACTTTTCCTGTTACCTTACGCTGGCCTCTTAAATCCATGTTTATATAGTTGATCGAGGAAACAGATTAATGTGATGTTTAACCATGGAGTTTTAACTAAGAACTGATGTTGTGATGTTTTTGTACCAAGGTACTACATCATTACCGATTGGGAATATTTTAATATGTTAATGTGTGTTTTATAAATAAACAATAAAATGTATGTGTCGAGAAAAGTGTTGTGATTTATGTTATTATGTGCCACCAAATTTAAATAGAAATTTAAATATTCAGAGAAATAAATTCAGACAAAGTTCTGCTTCTTTTTATGATTTCTACAATTGTTCGAAAAAGTTTTTCAGTAGTTAGACTTACATATTTGATCAATGTCATAGTTTAGTAACAATCTGCTTTTGGTGAGTAAACATTTAATTTTAATGAGAAAATGAATCACGACGAAGAGTGAATCGATTGTCGCTGAGGTACGTAACAATTTGTTATAGCTGGTGATTTAGTAAATAACTTGAACTGAATTTGCTTATTTCCATGAAAGTGCCTTGCACATGAATCCGTCCGTTTCACTAAAAGATTTGTGTTCAAGATGATCAAGAAATTGCTACTAAATAAACAATTTCTCTGCAGTAGAATCGATTTGAATCGTTTTCAAATGGAAACTGGCGAAATCAGGCTATTTATATTTGTACTAATGACTGATTATCTCTTTATTTAATCCTCTGTACAAAGATTTGAAAATGTATTATGTAATGTACAATAATATCTGAACCTAAGAGGTAGAAGGTCGGAAGTCCATTGCAATGAATCTGGTGTGCTTAAAAAACCAGTAATTTTGTCTTCATCCAATCATTGTAATGTCGGCATGGGTCATTGTGTAAAGATACTTCAATATCACTGTATTTGTTGACATCAGTCAAATGCATTTATAGAGTTTGATTACATAATTCCGAAAGTAGGTATTCACTTAAACATTGAGCGAATGGACTTCTGGCCTTTTACCTCTGAGTTACAGATATGATCTAGGTGCCAAACTCTCCCCTATAGTTCTCTCTTGTTCTATGTTCAGATTGACCCGACATTGATTATGTATGTAATTAGGATTGCTTATTGAAGATGGAAATGTCCTTGTGGTTCACTTGCAAAGAGGATATTTAGAATACACCTCGGGACCAATTCTTGAGATTCACGTTTTGAAACCATGCACGTTTTCATCGTTTAAGACGTAATAAGGGCTGTAAGAATTACTCGAAGTCTAAGAATATTCCAAATAATTGTTTCGATGACAATTCCACTGCCATGTTTGGGTGGAACTGTTTGATTTAATATCAATTGCTTGTGAATCTCACCCCGACACAATCACATCTGGACCTCAGAGGAAGAAGGCTCCAAGTACATTTCTGTTTTTCCGGAGGCTGCTTTCGTCCAACTTGGGTAACGGTTTGATAAAACTATGTGTTTGTTTGTTTTCATCTTCACTTATCAGCTTGGATGTGAAATAAATAATACGTTAGGTACACTTCCAACAGTCACAAACTTTATTAGCTTTCTTTGGTTTTCATTTAATATTTTATTTTCCTTTAGTAGTACCTAACTACTAGGTAATTTTGATGTTTTCTATTACCTACATTTGAATAGTTTTTTATTTACTGCTGATGTACATACCTACCTAACTAAAAACTGGTTGAAATATAGAGATTTGTAATAAAAATGAAGATTGTGACCGTTCGAAGTATAACGTTTTTAATTAAATTTACTATGGTTTAAGGTTTTATTTACTTTAATGTTAAAATATGGCAGATAAACTAACTTTGTAATAGGTACGTACTAACTTTGTTTGTAATTCTCACTTGCTCAAAGGTCTAATCTGAGAACCTTGATTTTTTACCAAATTGAAATATCTTTGTACATACAAAATGCACTCAACATAATAAAATGGATTTCGAAAGAAACAAATTGGCTGATAATGATTCGATGGCATCCGATGAAGTCTATTCTAGCTTGTGCTTTGTATAAATACCATTTTATGTTTTGTTGAGTGTACATTGGACTTTTGTCTGCTTGCATTTCCTGGCTTTGGTCTTGTCTTTAGCGCTTGCATTCTCTTTCAAGGTATGAGTGACGACATCACATAGTGTCAGTTACGTTCAACATTCCAGGCTCTCAATCTCAATGTGAACATGTTTTGGATGATTTACTGAGCTACGAGGGATTTACAGCTTTCTCAATTCCACGTAGGACCGAATAATCAACCTTGAAATCGAGTGTCATTCCATTTAGGTACTTGATTGCCATCCAGCAATCTATTAAAAACAATTCATTAGCATTACAAATATCACGACCTACAGATATTTTACAGTCATTAAAAAACAAGAGCTAAGACTATGGCTGGATTGTGGATTTCAAGGTTGAATACTCTCACATAGTATGATGTTTTTAACAGCATATTTCCTTATGAAAAGTTCAGCAAATCTATGTAAAATTGTGTTGCCATGGCAAAACAGATCTTAAAGTTTGTATTTCTTTCAACATTTGTGTCAAATGTAAGAAAACTGATTACGTATATCGCTAGTCCCTCCTTAAACTTTGATAAGTAGGTAGTTTGTAAAGTTGATTCACACCACACGGCCGTTCCAAACTTTCCAAGTTTGCCGAAGTTTTGAATCGGTGTTCCCAAAACTCCAGCGTATGAAAACATTCAAACTGCGAAGAATGAGTTCAAACTTTCATTCTCAGCGGAGTTTTTGGAACAGCGATTCTTCAGGACTTGGACCAACTTGTTGGAACAGCCGTGTGAAGCGACATAAGGTAGGTACACTCGGCCAAACAAAACTTGAACGTTGACAGCGTTGACCAAATTTGAATGACTGCTGGTCACAATCAAAGCTTGTTATTATCATTGAAATGTAAGGTCACCTACTAGAGTGAGACAATGAGATCGCTTAGACTTACTTCTGATGGTGCGATCTTACATTTATCAGCCTATCAGATTTATTGAACGTTCAAGTTTTGTTTGGCCAAGTGTACCTAAAGCTTTGTGATTTCTGTTCAACTTTGAAGTGAGCACAGCCGTCTGTATACTCGTCGGGTCGTCCCTCCCTCCTCCTGGTAGCTGCCTGTCGTCTGAGTAGAAATTGTAGTTCCAAACCTGCCACCCGGGATGGGGTCACTACCGTTGTGCATTTGATTAACCAAGAGACGGTGCGGCTCCATCCCGGGACGGCAAGTGAGGAACTACTCAGACGACAGGCAGCTACCAGGAGGAGGGAGGGACGAACGACGAGTATACAGACGGCTGTGGTAGTGAGACTACAGCCAACTTTCACGCTTCATATAGAAACTAATTCATGTTGTCACCTGCTTATTTGTTTATTGATGAAGTTAAAACATGGTGGTGTTAAAAAAACAGAGGTGTGCTCAAGAAAGAGTGATTTTTTTAATTTCCTTTTTACATATGATTTTCTAGACCTCTAGGTACACCTCAGTATTCCTGTCATTGTTATGGATACAATCGGACAATTACTAGACTATAAATAATTGCATGGGTAATTAACAGAAGCAGGATTGAAGGATTTAAAGTGTCAAGGTTAGTTACCTAACCTAGGGCCTACCTCATTATTATGGTAATCCCTCATGTGCTGATGTCTATTTGGTAGGTGAAGGTAGCCTAGTTAAGAAAAATACCAAATATTTCATAATTTGGTGTTTTTGTTTTACATAACACAAAATTCCTCGTGGAAACTTGTAATTTTATTTATCGGTCACAAAACACAAATCAAAGGTGAAGACATTTTCTCTTTCTTATCTATTCCCACCCACTTCTTAGAGCGGTGCGAATAGACAATGATGTCTCACATATTTGTTGTTTGGCAGCGCCACCCGTCCAGTCTTAAGATGTTTTGTTTGTAAAGTGGCGGGAAAGTAGTTTCTGTGTCATAAGAAATAAGTAATAACTGTTAAATTATTATGCACAGAACCGAGACTTGTAAATGTAGAATAATACTACAAACAACAGGGTCTGGATCTATTTATCATTTCATATTAATAATGTACAGTGCTTGCTAAGTTGATTATTAAATATTATTCTTTTTAATTCTATTCTAATCATGTAATTTCAGGTTTTCAATTTATTTGGAAATAGGGAACTCTCTTTAGTTGTAAAATGGATTAAAAAAAAGTAAAATATATGAAAGTATAGATGTCAAGGGTGTAGACAAGCAAGCGTTATTATTGTGGGATGAATAGTTTTCAAGTAATTAATACAGAAAGATTGGTAGAAATCTCTGAATACCTTGATTTAAAAACAGTAATATCGGCATTGATGTCACGGGGTACCGTATTGCCATGGCAACAAAGCATTCACCATGGTAACACTCACATTGTTATGGAATTAGAAATGAGGAGTATAGTTTCAAAAAGAGTTATTGGCACCCAACACCATTCTTAGATAGGTAATGACACATTTAGTGTAACAATAAGACTGCGTGAAGAAAAATAATTGCCGCATTATGGTAAATTTAGAAGAAAAATAGTTAATTTTAAATACGTAAAGTCAGTGTTCGAAAACACAGTATTTTCTCAAATATTTAATTTTTAAATTTGGACATACATCTATTTGAAACAATGGCATAAAATAACAAAGGACATAACTCATTTTGTTTGAAACTAATTTTTTTTTTACAAAAAAAATTGTTTCAAAAGATTGATTAAAGTAGCAGAATATATTGTTGACAGCAGCTTGACAATTATTCAGCTGACCGATGGAATCAAGGGGGCTCAGGGTGCTCTTGGCTCCCGGTTGATTCGTTTGGACATACCTTCTTTTGAAAGTAGGTACCTAGGTATATGAAGTTTTGCCAACAGAATAGACCATTTTAAATATTATCTCGGTGGCTCTGCTTTCTAAGAAAAATCATATGCAGTATTATTTCCAGACACCTTAGTCCCTGTTTCAACAATAGGTAAAACAGGGACTAAGGTGTCTGGAAATCAGACTGCATATGATTTTTCTTAGAAAGCAGAGCCACCGAGATAATATTTAAAATGGTCTATATCATTGCAATGATATGGACATCATTTTTTTGAACCGCAAAAGCGCTTCACGTGCTTGAAGAGCGCATTTAAACGATTCCATTACCACCTCGAACTCGAAACGTGAAATAAGTGGCACGATGTAGAAAAAGGACCGCCATCTTTAAAATATAAGGTGGAAACTCTTCGCTGTATCACCATTGAAATCTTTGAATACGAATTACGGGTAGAAGTCGCTCGCGTATATCACAGCTCGCGTATAAATCACTAGCGCTTTCTCGAGGAACTAAAGTTATCAAGGTCTATCGATTGACTAGTTTTTAAAAGAATATTATAAGAATGTTTTAATGTTTTAAGAAGTTTTGAAAGTTTAAAGAGTATATTAATGTGCATTAGAATGTTTAAGAATGCATCGCTAGTTTGCAAGATGAACCCTAGCGCAGGTGTGTGTTACGCGATGTGCATCTACATACCTTGATATTCGGGCTATTGGAACTGATATCGCGGAAAGACTCCAAGAGTTTCCACCTTATATTTTAAAGATGGCGGTCCTTTTTCTACATCGTGTACAAAAAAAAAAGTGAAGTGGACATACTTCGTTTTGAAACTACGCTCCTCAAATTACATCACAGGGCTCACATAAAAGATTTTCCCGACAAAATGTCACATGAACTTACAATTTGATATTTTAAACAAGCATTGATTGTGTACGGAACATGACCAGATGTCATTCACATTTGCACTCCAATCAATTTTAGTTGTGCCAAGTGTACCTATCGATATAATAAGGTTTGATAACTGAGAGTAGATAACGTATAATTATTTAAATTGCACAGAACATGTAGAAGCTAGTAGAAGATTGCACTATCACTCATTGACTCAACTTGAACGGCTTCAGTTTGATACTTTTAGGCTGCGTTTCACCAAGATTCTAAACCCGGTTTATAGGCGGTAAACCTGGTTTAGGGCCCTTTTAACCAGGTTTACCGCCTCTAACCGGGTTTAGAATCTTGGTGAAACGCAGCCTTAGTTGGTTTCTAGTGGTTCTCACTTCTCAGTGTTGGGGAGGAACTAGTAGGTCCGTGAAGTTAGCACCGCCCATTAACGCACTAATTATCTCATGTGTGGGATGAATTAGTGCACAATTAGTGCGTTCGATCGGCACTAATTTTATAATTAGTGCGTCATCCGTTTCCGAGAAAAACGCACTTTACTATGGGCGGTGCCAACTTCACGCAGCACCGCCCATTGAAGCACTAATTTTCAAACCCACACAGGCAATTAGTGCACAATTAGTGCGTTCGATCCCCCCCCATTCCCATAATTAGTGCGCACTTACTTTTCGAGTTATTCGTGAATAACCGTGGGCGGTGCAGCACCGCCCATTGAAAATTTCAAGGTTTTAGGTACGCCATGTTTTAGTGCACAATTAGTGCGTTCGATTCCCCCCATTCCCATAATTAGTGCGCACTTACTTTTCGAGTTATTCGTGAATAACCGTGGGCGGTGCAGCACCGCCCATTGAAAATTTAAGATTTTCAGCACGCCATGTTTTAGTGCACAATTAGTGCGTTCGATTCCCCCCATTCCCATAATTAGTGCGCACAACTTTTCGAGTTATTCGTGAAAAACCGTGGGCGGTGCAGCACCGCCCATTGAAAATTTCAATGTTTTCAGTACGCCATGTTTTAGTGCACAATTAGTGCGTTCGATCCCCCCCATTCCCATAATTAGTGCGCACTTACTTTTCGAGTAATTCGTAAATAACCGTGGGCGGTGCAGCACCGCCCATTGAAAATTTTAAGGTTTTCAGCATGCCATGTTTTAGTGCACAATTAGTGCGTTCGATCCCCCCCATTCCCATAATTAGTGCGCACTTACTTTTTGAGTTATTCGTGAATAACCGTGGGCGGTGCAGCACCGCCCATTGAAAATTTAAAGGTTTTCAGCATGCCATGTTTTAGTGCACAATTAGTGCGTTCGATCCCCCCCATTCCTATAATTAGTGCGCACTTACTTTTCGAGTTATTCGTGAAAAACCGTGAGCGGTGCAGCACTCGAAAAGTAAGTACTCGAACTCGAAAAGTAAGTGCGCACTAATTATGGGAATAGGGGGGATCGAACGCACTAATTGTGCACTAAAACATGGCGTGCTGAAAACTTTGAAATTTTTAATAGGCGGTGCTGCACCGCCCACGGTTATTCACAACTAACTCGAAAAGTAAGTGCGCACTAATTATGGGAATAGGGGGATCAAACGCACTAATTGTGCACTAATTGCCTGTGAGTTTTTTTTTATTAGTGCTTCAATGGGCGGTGCTGCGTGAAGTTGGCACTGCCCATAGTAAAGTGCGTTTTTCTCGGAAACGGATGACGCACTAATTATAAAATTAGTGCCGATCGAACGCACTAATTGTGCACTTATTCATCCCATACATGAGATAATTAGTGCGTTAATGGGCGGTGCTAACTTCACGGACCTAATTTAGAGTCCGTGTTTCTTTTGGAGGGCATTGTAACCTAAAAGGAACTTAGTTCCTTACTGGTAACTTTCCACTTTCCAGTTCCTTTATTTGAAAGGAACTAGGAACTGGAACTTGTTCCTTTTTGATCAAAGGAAATGGAACTGGAACTAGTTCCTTTTTATGAGGAACTTACCCAACACTGGTGGTTCTAGCTCAAGATGATTATTTCTCACTTTCTTACTTGTGCTATCTTAAACCTTAGTCAATGGACTTTCCATACAACCCTGTTGGAGGGTCTATGCAACATTTATTATGCACATTTTGTGAAATTACATAGGTATAAAGAAAGACAAGCTTATGAACAGAAATCTTTCTTCAGCCGATGTAACTTGTGCAATCTTTGCTGTAAACACATTTAAATAGATCAAGGCGTTCATGATCATAGATATTTGTTCCATCGTCGATTTAGATCTGAATTTCAAAGTGTTTGACACTGAACGAGCGTTTCCTTTTCACTCTTTTGGCACGGACCAGCTTGATTTTATCTGTGCCAGTATTCAGGTCACTGTTTCTCCGATCGAGCTGAATTTTGATCACATGTAATAACAAAATCAGCGGCTTGCAAGCCGAACTTTTTTCGAAATTCTTTGATTGACTCAAATTAAAAAAAAAATCTTATGATTGGTTGATCTGAACAATTTGAATTTTTGTATTGTATGTTTTATTGATCCGCTTTGTGATTCAATGCACAGTGGCAGAACATATAATAATGTGATAATATTATCTCACATAATAACATGATAACAATAATTATAATACATGCGTCTCGACATTAGAAATCTAGTGTGGAATGAGAATGAATGAGAATGAGATGAGTGATGTGTACAAACAATAATAATATGGATTCATGCTGCACCTTCTCAAGATAATCAATCTTAGTTGAGTAATGACATTAATTATTAATCATGATAACTCAAGATTAGATGTCTAGTATGTAGAATCCACATAAAAAACACTCCGTGTAAAAATACCAGCCAAGTCTCTACAACTAAAAAAAATTATGAAATCTAAAAAATTCTGCATTGAAAAGTAGTGATATCAAAAAATGGTCCAAGTCAAAACTTTATTTGAAAATCAAAAAATACTTGGCGCATCGTGTATACATAGTTTAGAAGTATAGACCAGATAGAAAATATACATCAAATATACATAATACATGTAGTATACCTATTATGCCCTAAAAAAACGATGCGCCAAGTATTTTTTGATTTTCAAATAAAGTTTTGACTTGGACCATTTTTTGATATCACTACTTTTCAATGCAGAATTTTTTAGATTTCATAATTTTTTTTAGTTGTAGAGACTTGGCTGGTATTTTTACACGGAGTGTTTTTTATGTGGATATCACTCCTTTTTTAGTTTATTCTTAGAACTTGTGACGTCAATTGAACAATTACTAAATCCATTAAAAATAGTCGCCATTGACAATTTGGTTTACTAATGAAAATCTGCGTATGGTACTATATATTTGCTTTAAATGATCTTTCATGAAGAATAGCAAAGGTTTCATTCCTATCAGTTAACCGAGTTCCGAGATATGGCAACACTTCGGTTTTCAAAATGGCTGCTGAACTTACTGCACTGCCACAAAGAATGTATATCTATAAATGATGTGTATCATTTTAAGTTTTCTGAATATGTATTCATTATATAGGAGGGGATTATAATAATTTTTAAATTTGAATGATGTAATTTCCGGTCTTATAAATAGGAAATTTCTAGTGTGACTGTTCCCATTTCATAGAGATGACCTTCCGAATCGTTTGGCGGTAGTTTCATACCGATCAGTCAACCAATTTTCAAGATATGACGTTACTTCCTGTTTCAAAATGGCTGCTGAAATCACTGACCCCTTGAATTATAATTTAAACATGATTACATTTTATTATAAGCTGACTCAAATAGTATATTTATTGCATCAAAATGTAAATTTGTGAGATTTTAAAAATGTGTGACGTCATTTCCGGTTTCGGTATGGGAAACTGCAAATATTATTGATGATAATACCTAAAGTTGACCGTCTAAATTGTTTAGCGCTGGTTTCGTTCAAATCTATTTAGCCGTTATTGACATATGATGTCACTTCCGGTTTCAAAATGGCGGCTTCCGGTTGGTTTTATAATAAGTCAAATGAGATATCAAAAGTACATACGTTACATAAATAACAAAATAATCGGATCAAATTTGTTGCCGAAATGCCAATCGATGTATTTCAAATTTCATGACGTCATTTCCAGTTTCGTTAACATAAATTTTAGTCTGTTGCTATTGATAATCCATATAGTTTACCGTCTAAATCGTTTGGCGCAAATTTCGTTCCGATCGGTATAGCCGTTGTCGAGATATGACGTCACTTCCGGTTTCAAAATGGCGGCACAAAAAATTAATGGGGTGAAGGTTAAATCAGACGCCAAAAGTGCACACGTGGTAAAAATGTGAGATCAATCGGTTCAGCCGTTTAGGCTGTGGCCATGTTACCGGATTTGAATTCCAGGAGACTACTACTACTACTACTGAGATTATTATTATTATGAAAACCGCCCTAAAACACTGTTTTCACGGCCCTCTAGCGCGCAAAGGGCGTAACCTATTGTTCCCAAATTTGGTATATGTTGTAGGGTGGGCCATAGCTCGAAATTAAGATATATCGCAACAATGTGAGATTTTCCAATTTTAAGATCCAGTAGGCCGAAAATGCCACTTTGATGCTTACAGTAAAAGTGGGTTTGCTCCAGCCTTTATTTGAGAGTGTGCGCGCGCCGTACGACTTGGCTGGCGTGGAGCGACCGCTCCACTAGATAGTGATGAATGAGATGTCATAATGGTGTGATGCGTACATAGTACTAGGAAAACGCTCAGTGTAACGCGTTGATGAGCGAGCACGGGTACGTGCAAATTCTCGAACCGGAAATGTGTACACAACGCACAGAAAACATAATATATATCCATATTGAATTGATTATGATATCAACTTAAAAGTACATGCTTTTCATCGAAACTTTAAAATAGAATCTAAGCACCTGGTTCATAAAGCAAATCAGAATCAATTCAATTGGCACTGGAAAACATTCATTTCGATACTTCATTACTGACAGATATTAAAAATGTCAATAAGTTCATACGTTCTTAACTGATTGGGATGAAATTTTGTAAAATAAGAGACAATATTGGTCTTAATGATCATGCAAAATATGAGTTTGATCAGAATTATCGAAGACCGTTTTCATTTTTCAGCCTATCAGGAGATATTTATTTAAATTTTAACCAATGAATGGATTTCAAAAAAAATTATGGTATGCAAACAGAGAAGGTTGGTTTTACATGTGTGCAAAATTTCAGCTCGATCAAAGAAAAACTCTGACCTCTATAGCCAAAATATGATTTGATCAGATTTATCGAAGACCAGTTTCATTTTTCAACCTATCATCAGGAGATGTTTATTTAAATTTTAGCCAATGAATAAATTTCAAAAAAATTTGGGGTCTGCAAACAGAAAAGGTTGTCTCCACATGTGTGCAAAATTTCAGCTCGATCGAAGAAAAACTCTGACCTGTATACAGTCAGGTAACGGAAAAAAAACAAAAAAAAACAGAGGTCCGTGCCAAAAGAGCCAAAAGGAGACGCTCGCTTCGCTCGCTCAATTATAGATGCATGCATCTTCTCAAGTAAATAGGTGAAGAGGTAGTAATATTAGGATGAATGAGGATTTTGTACTGTCAAGAAGACCTGCAACATTAAATATAAATCTACAAAGTTTCAGTCTAAATGCTCCAATTGGTCGAAAGACAAAATGTTTGGATTAAGCTAAAATTTTGCATGTTGATCAAAGAACAAAATTATATCAAATTTTATAAATTTGAGCCCAATAGGTCGAGTATTTACAAATTTTTGCCATTTTAAGTGTTTTTAGTCTAAGGTAATACTGTAGCATTTTCTTTGATTGAGTGAATCGTGTTTGATGCTCGCTTATCAACGCGTTACACTGGAGGAAGTTCTTCGAGATTGTTCGATTTGTTTTACCATACGGATTCACGGCTTACTGACGTCAGACAAACAAAACAATCAACTGATTTGCCAGCTTGAATGATATTTCACTGAGTATGATGTCACGCTCGATTACCTATACGAGCACTCGAACGATCTCGATAGTGTTAGTCCTAGGTCTTGTAGATCATCAAGTAGAAACAAATACAGGTAGAAACTGAACTATCTATTATTCAGTGCAACACAAAACTTCACCAGCCACATAAGTTTTCGGGATTCTATTTCAAATTCCTGAACGGAAAAAAATACTTAGGTGAATTTTATCCCGTATTTTACCAATTGTCAATTTCCATATTTTCTTAAAAGTAATCGCGTAACACATTGCTTGCTTTTTGAATACTAAAGGTAAAAGAACTTTAATAAAGTACTCGCCCTTGCCTTGAGTTTACCCAAGACAAAAGTATACGCAGAAAATTGTGTTTCCAAGAATGTGCAAATGAACTGGAATATATCTTCAGAGTCTTAACTATTACGAGACACGGGCAAAGGGTTAACGACCTGATATTATCTGTTACAGAAACCAAAGGGCAAAGGCAAGGGGATGATCCGGGAAGCCTTGAGGAAGATGGTAAAGAAGACCGGCATTGCTCAGGTGGCCCCAGGCCCAAGCAATGCCCCCGGCCCAAGTCACGCTCCCGGTGGGCCCAACAACGCCCCCGCGACCCAGGGCAAGGGCATGCAGCTGGTGGACGCCATCAGGCAGGCCCTGTGGCCCAAGCACAAGGTACATAACATTGTGGAAATCAACTCCATGTCACATTTCCCAGGGTTCAACCCGCTGGAAAACCCCAGACATTTTCACTCGGGTTTAACATCTCTCACACTAAAGCTCTGATTCATGTTTCAATGAAATGTAAACTTACCAACCTAGCAACCAGTGTGATGCTATAACGAGATGTTTGTTTGCTCAGACGCCGCGCAGGAGACCGACTGATCGGTACGGACTGCGGCCGAACCCACGACCCGTCTCAATGTGGTGGACATTGCCCAAGGCCGAGGGAGAGGAGATGGAGATGGCCGAGTTCGTGCCATATGTCGTTTCAGACTCCGCGCCCGACACCGACGAGGAGGCGATGGTGAGTTCACTTGAAACAGAATATCACTCCCACTGAGACGGCCATACGTGCCATACGTAGTCTCGGACTCCGCCTAGACACAGACGAGGAGGCGATGGTGAGTTAACTTGAAACAGAATATCACTCCCACTGAGGCGGCCATATGTGCCATACGTAGTCTCGGACTCCGCCTAGACACAGACGAGGAGGCGATGGTGAGTTAACTTGAAACAGAATATCACTCCCACTGAGGCGGCCATATGTGCCATACGTAGTCTCGGACTCCGCCTAGACACAGACGAGGAGGCGATGGTGAGTTAACTTGAAACAGAATATCACTCCCACTGAGGCGGCCATATGTGCCATACGTAGTCTCGGACTCCGCCCAGACACAGACGAGAAGGCGATGGTGAGTTCACTTGAAACAGAATATCACTCCCACTGAGACAGCCATACGTGCCATATGTCGTCTCGGACTCCGCCCAGACACAGACGAGGAGGCGATGGTGAGTTCACTTGAAACAGAATATCACTCCCACTGAGGCGGCCATACGTGCCATACGTAGTCTCGGACTCCGCCCCAGACACCGACGAGGAGGCGATGGTGAGTTCACTTGAAACAGAATATCACTCCCACTGAGACGGCCATACGTGCCATACGTAGTCTCGGACTCCGCCCAGACCTAGACGAGGAGTCGATGGTGAGTTCACTTGAAACAGAATATCACTCCCACTGAGACGGCCATACGTGCCATATGTAGACTCCGACTCCGCCCCAGACACAGACGAGGAGGCGATGGTGAGTTCACTTGAAACAGAATATCACTCCCACTGAGACGGCCATACGTGCCATACGTAGTCTCGGACTCCGCCCAGACCTAGACGAGGAGTCGATGGTGAGTTCACTTGAAACAGAATATCACTCCCACTGAGGCGGCCATACGTGCCATATGTAGACTCCGACTCCGCCCAGACACCGACGAGGAGGCGATGGTGAGTTCACTTGAAACAGAATATCACTCCCACTGAGGCGGCCATACGTGCCATACGTAGTCTCGGACTCCGCCCAGACACAGACGAGGAGGCGATGGTGAGTTCACTTGAAAAAGAATATCACTCCCACTGAGACGGCCATACGTGCCATACGTAGTCTCGGACTCCGCCCCAGACACCGACGAGGAGGCGATGGTGAGTTCACTTGAAACAGAATATCACTCCCACTGAGACGGCCATACGTGACATACGTAGTCTCGGACTCCGCCCAGACACAGACGAGGAGGCGATGGTGAGTTCACTTGAAACAGAATATCACTCCCACTGAGACGGCCATACGTGCCATACGTAGTCTCGGACTCCGCCCAGACACAGACGAGGAGGCGATGGTGAGTTCACTTGAAACAGAATATCACTCCCACTGAGGCGGCCATACGTGCCATACGTAGTCTCCGACTCCGCCCAGACACAGACGAGGAGGCGATGGTGAGTTCACTTGAAACAGAATATCACTCCCACTGAGGCGGCCATACGTGCCATACGTAGTCTCCGACTCCGCCCAGACACAGACGAGGAGGCGATGGTGAGTTCACTTGAAACAGAATATCACTCCCACTGAGACGGCCATACGTGCCATACGTAGTCTCGGACTCCGCCCAGACACAGACGAGGAGGCGATGGTGAGTTCACTTGAAACAGAATATCACTCCCACTGAGACGGCCATACGTGCCATACGGACAAAACGGACAAAATTGCAAATACAAGTACCATGGGTCACAACAGGTTACACCTCAAATATAAAGTTCAACCGAAAATAAAATAACATTTTACAGAATCAAATAGTAAAATATATTTCCAGCTAATTGAAAATACATCATGAAAATTGTCAACTAGGGCTTTGAAATTGTAGATGAAATGAATATGTTGATGTGCCAACACTTGCTAGTGTCGCGTGTTTTAGTGTTGACATCAAGTACAGGCCGAGCAAGTTGGAGAGAAAGCTGATGTGTTGTTGTTGTTTCACAGTCCAACCAGAAGACCAAGAAGGTGTTCGAGGCCAAGCGGCTGGCCAAGAAGCAGGCGGAGAAGCGGGCCGAGAACACGGCACGTCTGCCCGCGACTCCGTCGTCCGCCCCACCGGCCTCGCCTGCCTCGGTAAGATCACGTTCAATCTACTTCATGATTCTGTCAATTGGAAAAGGGTCGGTTGTTCTGTAGGGAAAAGTCTCTTATTTTTTGTATTTTTAAAAACTAGAGGCAAATTATCTCAATTCTCATTGTTTCACTCTTCCAATTCCTTGTGAAATCTCACATTGAAATCTCGCCTAGCATTCAGGCAGAGAACATGAGCGATGACGTAGCAATGTTATCGAAAACATCACATTTGGTTTATGTCATTTATAAGTACACGGTTTTGAAGACAGTTGTCCCTTGGGTCGTTCTGCATTTTCAAATGTAAATACAGTTTTTTAAACAAAAATCAAATGTTTTTATATTGTGCAAACAATGGAATGAGAATGTAGACCACTAGAAGTCGTGCTAAAAGTGTTGTTTCTTGCAGGCTTTGCCACGGGGGTTGAAGCGAACGGCACCTCCAACAATGGGGTCGAGCGACGAGGAAGCGACGCCACCAAAGAAGATGGCGCCGTCCCCGCCATCTTCCCCCAGCCCCTCGACCTCGCCATCAGTGGTAAGCTCACACCCCTTCACGTTATCAATAACAGATAACAATACCAATAGGCAATATGCAGCACTTGTTCAATGTGAATAAAAATATTGTTTTTCAAAATACAACATTTTTCTGGATAAAACACACTATTTTACACGTAAATTTTAATTGATAAATATAAATTTAAATTCAGTTGACATTCTGGCGGGAAAAAGTTGGTATTCCTGTCAAGTGATGCAATATTTTATTGTAACCATGGCAACGTCATTGTTGGTTGATAAAAGTGAAATGTAAATTTACCAAATCCCACTGTAGGGGTCAATTGTGCTCCTACTTACTAATTCGACCATGAGAAATCCAAAAATTAATTGGCCCAAGCTGAATTCCTGCAGCTTTTGGAGTAATTAGGCCCGGAATAACCAAAGTTAATCTGAGCCGGATTAACTAAATATTGGACAAAATTGGCGGCACAGCCAATCAGATACCTCAAAATGAGTGAAACAATTGAATTTAATCCAAAAGTTAGTTATCCAGCACAATTTAACTTTGGTTATTCCGGGCCTAAATTAATGAAGTAATACTTTTTAGTAAAATTGTCAAATTAACAATTTTAGCCTTCTAGATTTTCATTCTTTATGAATGAAAGACCAAATAAAAAATTTGGAGATTGATTTTAATTTCTTCATTACGTCATATTGACTTTTGTTTTATGACACAGTGGGCACGCGCCTGCCAGGCTTGCTCGTGTCGCGTGTTGACAGCAAGTTGGAGACGCTTGAGATGTGTTGTCGTTTCACAGATTCACAACCCGAAGTCCAAGCGCCGGGCCAAGCGCCGGGCCAAGCGCCGGGCCCCCACATCATCCTCGTCGGCGCCGTCCACCCCGCCGGCCAGGCTGGCTCGTGACGAGTCAGATTGGCCGTTCTCCCCCATCATGGCCCCAGGAGCGTCGCCACCGCCTGCCTCGGTAAGATCACGTTCATCTACTTCATGATTCTGTCACTTGGAAAAGGGTCGGTTGTTCTGAAGGGCGAAGACTCATTATTTTTTTGTATTTAAATTAAAAACTCAAGGAAAAATGATCTCAACTCATTGTTCAATCTTCCATTTTCATTGTGAAATCTCGCATTGAAATATTGCCAATCATTCAGGTCCTGTAAATTCAAAATTTGTAAATTCGGTAAATTCAACTTTATAAGCTTCGATAGAGCTTAAATTTTGCACACTGTTTAGACCATCTCTGGACGTTGCAGACTCTATTTTTTTATATCCGCTGATTGGTTCAAAATTTATAAAAAATATCTTCCGATTAGTGTGTCCGATCAATATGAAATGTTGTTAAGTCCTGCTACCAACAATATCTCAAATCCTACAAAGTTTCAGCCAACTAATATCTTCTGATTGAAGTAATTATTGTAATTTTAAAATTTAAATAAAGTTGCAAAGGAAATCGTATTGTGTCGTATCGTGTATCGTGTTAGGCTGGGAATGTTGCACATTTCTGTGCTCGCTCATCAACGCGTTGCTCTGAGTAATTTCCTATAGTATTAAAACGACCCAGAAAAAAACACTCCGTGTAAAAAAGGCAGCCAAGTCTCTTTACTTTAAAAAAATTCAACACCGAAAAGGAGTGATATCAAAAAAGGAGCCAAGTCAATGACATTTCCAAATATTTAATCGTATCTTTGAAATAAAAGTATAAACACCGAGAAATACTTTACAAAAGGACTTGGCGCATCGTTTTTTTAAAGACATCATTCTATCCTAAAAGTGGAAAGAAATTTACAAGTAGGTACATTTTCCTCTTTCTATTAGAGCCAGAATCTATGAATCAAGCTACTTTTAGTAATGACTATTTTATAGTTTTGTCAATGGCGATAGAAGCATGATTTTATGCTGTAATATATAAGTAATATAAGGGTGAAAGAATTACATAACAATTGGAAGTGGTGAGAATGTAGGTTTCTTTGGAAAACTTCCATGGAGTCAGGAGTCAGGATCCTCATCAGTGTGTTGTGTCTAATGTCCGCCCGTCCGATCGGGTAGCTCAGTTGGTAGAGCTCTCGCCCGGCAAGTGAGAGGTCCCAAGTTCGTGCCCCGGTTCGGTCGGATATTTTTCACAACACACATCCCTTCATATCAATTGGAAGTGGGCTCATACATATTCTTGCAGTACTGTTAATATGGCGATATTAGACTGGTATCTTTTCATAATTTGATCTTGACTGAAGGAAATCATGAAACGTTGTCAAATAATTACTAACTAATGGAACACAATTATATATTTTTGAAGTGTCAAGTGTATAAAGTTAAATTTTTTAATAGAAATTCAATATGACTGTCTTCTTTGTGAAATGTATTTTTATAAAATGTGTATTAATAGAAATTGTTACATGATGAGAAGGTATAACGCATGAGACTTAATTATATTCACCACGAAACAATATTACGAAGATAACTATTGTGTATATTTATAGAAAGCATAGACAACAAGTTTCATAGCGTATATAATCATAGAGAAAATATTTTACAGAAGGTATGTATAATATGTACCTAATTGAAAGATGTTTCCCTATTATTCTAAACATTCAAAATGACGGTTGTATATAAATGGCACATGATTATGAATAGAAAAATGTCTTTAAAAAAACGATGCGCCAAGTCCTTTTGTAAAGTATTTCTCGGTGTTTATACTTTTATTTCAAAGATACGATTAAATATTTGGAAATGTCATTGACTTGGCTCCTTTTTTGATATCACTCCTTTTCGGTGTTGAATTTTTTTAAAGTAAAGAGACTTGGCTGCCTTTTTTACACGGAGTGTTTTTTTCTGGGATATCACTTCTTTTGTTAGTTTATTCATACAGCTTGTAGCACAGCTTGTGTCCGTGCAAGAACTTATTTCTTTAAAAAAATACGCCTATGCCGATTTGGATACTTAGAAAAGTTGCGTTTGGTATATAAGATTAAAATAATTATCCAAGAAGAATAGCTTTAAGTTTCGTTACAATCGGTCCAGCCGTTTTCGATATATGACGTCACTTCCGGTTTTAGCAATGGCGGCCGAAAATAATGTCGTCTTGAATTCATAATTATTACTCCTACACATTTCCAAAATTTGGTTGCAATCGGTACAGCCGTTTTTGATATATGACGTCACTTCCGGTTTTAACAATGGCGGCCGAAAATAATGTCGTCTTGAATTCATAATTATTAGTACAACACATTTCCAAAATTTGGTTGCAATCGGTACAGCCATTTTCGATATATGACGTCACTTCCGGTTTTAACAATGGCGGCCGAAAATAATGTCGTCTTGAATTCATAATTATTAGTACAACACATTTCCAAAATTTGATTGCAATCGGTACAGCCATTTTCGATATTTGAGGTCACTTCCGGTTTTAACAATGGCGGCCGAAAATAATGTCGTCTTGAATTCATAATTATTAGTCCAACACATTTCCAAACTTAGGTTGCAATCGGTACAACCGTTTACGATATATGACGTCACTTCCGGTTTTAAAAATGGCCGCCGAGAACACTGCAACCTTGAATTTATAATTATTTACAAAGTACGTTTACTTATATCTATTTTAAAGTATAAAGTGGTGAATTTAGCGTCATTTAGCATATTTATGACGTCATTTCCGGTATAGGTCATAAAATGTGTGACGTCATTTCCGGTTTCGATATTTGAATCATCAAATATTACTGATTACATAAAGTTGACCGTCTAAATCGTTTAGCGCTGGTTTTGTTCTAATCTGTTTAGCCGTTTTTGAGACATGATGTCACTTCCGGTTTCAAAATGGCGGCTTCCGGTTGGTTTTATAACAAGTCAAATGAAATATCAAAAGTACAAACGTTACATAAATATCAAGACAATCGGATCAACAGTTGTTGCTGAAATGCAAATCGATGTATATTAAATTTCATGACGTCATTTCCGGTTTATTTAAAATAATGTTCAGTCTTTTGATATTGATAATCCATATAGATGACCGTCTGAAACGATTGGCGCAAATTTCGTTCCGATCGGTCCAACCGTTGACGAGATATGACGTCACTTCCGGTTTCGAAATGGCGGCACAAAAAATTCATGGGGACAAGGTTAAATCAGACGCCAAAAGTGCACACGTGGTAAAAATGTGAGATCAATCGGTTCAGCCGTTTATGCTGTGGCCTGTTTACCGGATTTGAATTCCAGGAGACTACTACTACTATGATTATTATTATGAAAACCGCCCTAAAACACTGTTTTCACGGCCCTCTAGCGCGCAAAGGGCGTAACCTATTGTTCCCAAATTTGGTATATGTTGTAGGGTGGGCCATAGCTCGAAATTAAGATATTTCGCAACAATGTGAGATTTCTCAATTTTAAGATCCAGTAGGCCGAAAATGCCACTTTGATGCTTACAGTAAAAGTGGGTTTGCTCCAGCCTTTATATGAGAGTGTGCGCGCGCCGT